>HG992176.1:16014092-17264092 GCA_905220545.2 Melitaea athalia
TAATGTCGAATAGGGATAATCTCTATATATATAAAAATGAATCGCTGAATGTGTTGTTAAGCGCAAATCTCGAGATCAGCTTAACCGATTTCGCTAATAATTTTTTTATTTATTCCTTGAAGTACGAGAATGGTTCTTACGGAGAGAAAAATTTAAAAAATTCCCTGAATAAGTCTAAAAACAACACTTTTCTATATTCCCATACAAAAGATTCGTAATAATACTTAAGTCAATTTGAACTTTAATACCATACCATAAAGTTTAAGTGTTAGTGGAGGGGTTCCGGGAAGGATAAGTATTAATAAAAATAAAGAATCGACTGTTAGGCGGTACGAAGTTCGCCGGGTCAGCTAGTATTAAAATATTACTTGGTATTCTTTATAAGTATATAAATGTAATGATAACTCATATCTTTTAGAAGAATTTAATAAGACTCATTAATATGATCACAGATAAGAAGTAAATAAGTTATTCTTAACATATCATTGTTTCGTTTGTTATCATACTTTTTTTACTTAATACGAGTATATTCTTTTAAAATAATTAACTTAATTTTATCGGACATACATATTATTATATTTTACATTAAATTGTGAAACAGTTTATTGAAAAATAGTAGATAAATTAAAAAAAATAGAATATAATTTATTTAATTTAGAATAATTATTTTATTTACCGAAAGTTAAAAAAAAAACGAGTAGAAGTTTAGACCACACGATTGATGTAAAACTTCTTTAGTAATAGGCTTGCACAATAGGCCTGCACTGTATCTTAGAAATACGAAACGTTACTGGCTATGAGAGAAAGAGAGAAAGAAAATATGTTCTCGCACCTCTCTCTGTTGCTCCGTTCGCCTCACCCGATCACACTTTTCGTAACGCTCTAGTCACGCATTCACCAGCTTACCCCCTAAGTCAAGCGTGCGTAAAAAAGTTTTACTTAATATGTTAATTTGTTCAATAGATTATCTAAAAGCATAAAAACTATTATTAACAAAACCACTGTCATCGCTGATGACTGCGAGTCGGATCTGAGTCACCTATAAAATTATGAATGACTACTATAATGTATGAATAACGGAATATATTATGGTTTATAGTTGATTAGGATATACCTAATGATTCGATGTCGCAATGTATTTTATGAATAGCTAAAAAGATAGAGAATACTCTAGCATATTCGAAAGTAACTCACTCACATTCTAACTAAAGATAGAATTATAAATAAATGTAACAAATCTAATATTCTATATAATTATATAAAAGTACTATTGTCATCTCATAGGTAATAACTTACTTATTAAAGCTGATCTAGCGTTTACGTCGAACTCTTCTAACTATGGTTAAAATGAGCTGTGTGATATTCATATCAGCATTATCAGCAAAATAGTCAATATTAAATTAAGCGGACGCCGCTTAAAACATTCCAGACCGTTTGCTTACAACTGAACACTGAGAATTAAGTCTGAACAATAGTGATTATTAAAACACAAATGAAATACAAGTCATTCGTTTGAGTTTTACAGAGGCCATGTAAGTTATGTTTTTAATAGTTGAAACAATTGTTTCATTTTTAACTTCCACTATTTAAATTAAACATCACGTAACACTTTGAAAATCGTTAACGCGTGTGGTCGTGCCGTCGCGATGGCAGCGACCGTAGGCCGTAGCGCACTGCCGGCTGCCGGCAATGACTGACTATCACTGAACTAACAAACTAACAAAGTGACAATATCTCTATCATAGCAAATATCATTGTTCTGCTTCATTGTCTTCAAAAATAATTGTATTAGATATTGTACAAAGATACAATAAATCTCTATATATTATAGATATGTACATATTTTACTAATATTTTTAACATACGATTCCATTTGACCTTGTGTTAGTGTGATTTTTAAACATATAATTATGTAAAGCGCAAAATTCTGTGTATCTACGTAGATAAGAGGACATTTAGTATGTCAAATGTTAACATAACCGGAGTTAACATGTTCAGTCAAGTTCCTTTTTGGAGAATATTTAAAACCATAATCGATAGATAACTAATGGTCTTAGATCCGAACTAGACATGATTTTCACTCACCTGTTTAATGGAAATTATTTTACATCTACTTGATCGACACGATGACATAGGGTTGGCTACTAAATGTTTGAATTTGGCTGCTAATGGTCTGGTTTGAACGGCGGTTGACGAATATATAATATAGCCTGGCCAGGAATATTTCAGCCAACCCTCTCGCGATTTATTTTTTAATATAGTAAAATATATAAATATAAATAATTTTAATCCAATAAACAGTTTGGTGTAGTTCGTCTCTTGTTGGGATTCGGATATTACGAGTAATTAGTTGCAAATATTTAATCTATACAAATATATGTATATCGTACGGACAAATTGATGTATGTGTATGTATCTCTTAAGTAAAAAAATGTAAGCATAGATTATTTTTTGTTACTGATTGTTCAACTCGGCCTGTACGCGACGAAACTGTAGTGTTTGTTATATTAAATGTAGCTTAGTCAGCGCAGAAACTTTATTTTCTCATTTTTTAAGGACTTTTGAAAAATATCGGGAAATCTTAAATTATTTCTGATCAAAATTCTCAATGAAAAAACTCATAGTTCAAATTATTATGATAGAGTTCTAATTTGAACTTTTCTCTCACATTCTTGTTCCGTGTTCAGGGCGGCACACGGCCGTGACTGGCAAAATTTTATTTATCTGGATTCAGTTGCTTACATTCAGAGATGACAAATCAGTCAGTCGAGATAATTTATTTTAAGAGTAACACGAACTTTAAACCATGTTTTAGCAGCGTTTATACTTGGCTGGAAAAAAAACTACAGAACGGTTCATGAAACATAATTATGTATGTAACGTTCAATAAACGCACAATTTTGGTAAGAATATTTTATACGAATGCTGTAGTTTGTATAAATACTTGCAATTTGCAAATATTTTGAAAAATAATATACTCAATATTTCAAATTCAGCAATTTTTTATCTCCATGATCTTAGTCATCTTTAATAATATATAGTCAACATTTTTTAATAGCGAATGAGTACATCCCACACAAATAAGAGACTTCTTTATAGAGTCTTTATAGAGATTATAGAGATTATTTTTTAGTGAATTTGCTTAAATGAAATATGATGAAATAAATTATATGATGATAGGTACCTATATTTTGTCAACGATAATGTATGCTGAATGAAATGAGAAATAAAACGCTTATTTATTTATTTATTTATTTACAGTCTTTAGGGATCAGGATTAATTTGAAATAGTAGGTATCCGAATTATGTATTCTAATTTATGATTTTATGGGTAGGTATACTAATCTGCATAAATCAGTTAAAACAGCTGTTTATTATAAAGACAGCAGTTAAATCAACTGTTTCCTGTGTCAAATAATATTATTTGAATATATTTTTTTTAATTATATTTTCTGACACAGAATGATATTTGTAAATATTTTTATATTTAAATTTACGCAATAAATACAGGAAACAGCTATCAAATACGTTATTTAATGTACTTTGTAGGTACATATATACTATATACCCACCTCTTTTTGACAATGTATTTTAATAATTTATTATCAGAATGGACCTTCGAATTTTCCTTAAATTGCAGTAATGGAAAGCTAAATTAAAAATTCACACTGCTACAACATCTTCATTCTTTCTCTTCTCTTCTTTAGCAATCTCTCTGTTCTCTCTCTTTATAAACTTTTTCACTGGCGAAACTCTCGTATTATTTCAAATTTTGCGTGAAAAACGTCTTTTACTCAATACGGCATCTTTATTTTTACTTCCACGTATTTCGTGAAAACTTTTATAGGTTAAATTAAAAGAAAATTTCTAAAGCTTAAGGCCACGTAAAATCTGGAGATTTTGTGACTTCTTCATCTGGAGACGCACTGCTTTCTTGCTTTTCTGATTTTTTTTTATCGATCGAGCTGGTGCTTGTCATGTGGTCCCATTTAAATTTGGTCAAGATCTGTTAGTACTTTTTGAGTTATCTGCGTATTTACTTAACAATTTTTTTTTGTCTACCTACGTTAACTACATATTACTTGGTCGATGTAATTAAAGTCAGTTCCTTTTCGATGGCGAGCAAACACAATCATATCTGGGTTACATCTAGCATATGTCGCTTACGTCTTGGCCATGCGTGTACACCTGTTCATCTGGCCAAAATCAGAGTTCGCGACCACTCATTGTGTGAATGTGGCCTTGACGAAGGTACAGTTTCCCACATCCTGTTTTCCTGTCCTAAACTCCTCCGTCCTATATACGACATCCTTCCCTCTGATATTCCCCGCCCTGTAAATGTTCAATGTTTGTTAATGTTGGTGTTTAGTCCCTACTGTACATTTTTGTGTAAATATTTTGAAATAAATAAAATTAAGTTGTAAATAAATCATGTGTCTGTCCTAGTGTAATTAGTTTAGTTACTAACAACTGTAGTCTTAGTTTAACATTAAATGTTTGTGTTGTTTTAGGTTAAGGTATAACAAAGAAAGTCTGACTATTTAGCCTGTTTCCAAAATTAAATTGAGACTGTTATCTCAATCGCACCGACCAACCAATCTCCTTCGTGTGTTCTCCACTCTACGTGACATTGGCGGAATCAACCGAGCTCCACTGGCACAACTGAAAGCCACTAAAACAATCAATCAAACAATCAATAATTTATAATCAAACTGTTATCTCAACCACACCGACCAACCAATCTCCTTCGTGTGTTCTCCACTCTACGTGACATTGGCGGAATCAACCGTGCTCCACTGGCACAACTGAAAGCCACTAAACCAATCAATCAATCAATCAATCATATATTATCTGCTTATATACGTTTACTGTAGGATACCAGTAAGGTAAAAATAGATTGGGAGTGATCGTTGCACCTTTGCCAGTTTTAATAGCATTTATCTAAAATAATTTTCTAAGGTTTCGTACGTTTTAATAGTAACAATTTAACAAGTTTAATATAATATATTTTGTTGTAATTAAATAATTTTAATATGCTATTTTGCGTTGTGATGCTTGCAAGTAAAATAATTTCTTTAGATCAACAATTAAATATATACTTAGTTAGTTTTGTAAAATAGCATCCAAATACAGGTATCATGCAAGTTTTCTATAACTTCTTAATCGTTCGAGATCTCTCAATCAGTTGGAGGATATTGAATCTCGCTAAAGTATAGACGATGTTTGGTTAGATCGAGATTGATATTTGAATGGAATCTCAATCTCACGTACAGTACTAACCAATCTACCTATGAACTACGAGTTGGATTTTCAACTTTGTTGTTATTATTTCGTTTTATAGTGACCACAGTTTTTTAAATGCTTGTGATTTACGGTTTAGAAAATATCCTAAAAAACTCAATGTTCTCCTAAAAACCTTTTCTTATTCACTAGTAATGAATATCACATTGTATTTGGCTCCATAGTGGGTGGACACTATGGTTATCACATAATGTGCATTAATTTTGTCGGTATAATTCAAATAAAAAAAGAATATTCAGCTAAATCTTAGGTGAAAACAACCTGCATGTAATTTTGGATTTGTATATAATCCATAATTGGTCTCAACAATTATGAATGATTATAAATAGTTAGGTACGTTCGGGGACACTTTGTGTACAAGTCCGATTTTTTATTTTAAATATTTATCTTATACTATTAAACGAGCAATTCTTGTATATATATAGAATCTGAATCTCGGAATCGGCTCCAATGATTTTCGTGAAATTTAGTATACAGGGGATTTCGGGGGCGAAAAATTGATCTAGCTAGGATTCATTTTTAGAAAATGTCGTTTTATTCCTGTTTTTAAGCAATGAAAAAAATGGCTAAAATATCGTTAGAATAGGAAGGTTAATTTCGCAATTGTCATTAAATTTCTAATAGCTCAGGTGGGAAATCGGACGGTCGAGAATCGAGATTGACCGAGAAAACCATGGTTCAAATCTCAGTCTCCAGATTAATTCTTTTTTCTTTTTTTTTTAATTTCACTCGTGATTTTTTATTTAAATAAAAATAAAATACAAAAATACCGAGAAAAAAAACAAAATAAAAAAATTAATAAAATGAAAATACCGAGCTAGGCTCGGTCACCAAGGTACTAGATATTAAGTGGGAAACCGTTTTAAATATATAACATTTATTAAATAGGAACGCGAGTTGTTTGTCGATGATTCGTTCAAGCCGGCGCGTGATTCACGTCTATTGTTTGTACAAGCTTATACAGAATGTTTATCGAAACGAGTGCGCAAATATGATAATCGGGTTAACTCCATCCAACGCAGATATCACGGAAATAATTTCATCGGTGCGGGGAAAAACGCCGTCCACGTTATTACGGGCGAAATATCGCCTGGCTTACTATGGCCGTAATGAATTAAATTTTGATGATGAATTTAAGTTTAACGCTCAAAATGTGACTATTATTAAACAAAAATTGAGGAGTGTCTTTACAAAAGGGGATATTTTCACTTTTTCATTTTTTTCAGAAAATGACAAAAATCGTCTGAGACAAGATACACAGATCTACATAAAGACTGCATAGCTATGTAGGTGCTATGTAATAATATTAATAGAAAGGCATGTTTAAAAAAAATATTTGCATTTCTAATTTAGTGGTACAAAACAAACAAATAATAAAATATCTCCTTTTGCACAGAAATCTTAATGATGTCCCCATTAATTGTGTTATAGTTATCAATATCCCCTTCAGTTATGTATATACTTAGATCTTTTTACAGGGTGGACCGATTTCGATGATTCTTTTTTTAACCGAAAGGTGACGCTTGTTTTGTAATCTCGTTTAAATTTGATCGAAGAAATAATGAGTACTTTTTGAGTGATCTTTGATAACGCGGATTTACTTGACTGTTTTTCATCTTCTTACGTTAAATATAAGGTAAGTAACTAAGTAGACGAAACGTAAATATATAATTAAATATCCTTTTTTCATAGGATATCAATTCGGTCTGAACGTAGCTATATTTTATAGGACGAAATATTTCAAAAATGAGTTTTTGAAAAAAAAAACTAATTTTTGAACTTGGAGAATATCAAGTTTTATTAAGTAAACTTGACGTTTTAAGTGAAGAAATTGTGTGATTTAGCATTAAGAAGAAATGTATACTCAGTTAAAATAAAACAAATTATAAACAAATAATCTCATCTTAAGGGTAAAAAGAAACATTCATTATTATCGTTAATTTTTACTTTTAGAAATTAAAAAGTAGGTAATCAAAATATAACTTTAAAAAAAAACTCGGCCTATTTGTGTAACACGAATTTGAAAGAAACTTACCCTACTAAAATTTCGTTTAGTAAAATGGTGAGTTACCGCATTGCAATTGAATCTGTCAAAACTGAAGAGACACCGAGACTAATTTAATAAAAATAAGCTTGGTAGCAATATTGCAATTAATATTCTGTATGCAGGAAGCCTAATCGGCTTATATAATCAGACTGCACGACTACGAGTATATTCGTACACAGCTACGAATCGCTCACAAGTAGACACGAGTCGGGCTATATTGTAGTTAGCAGATTTTACCCCTAAGTACGTAGAAACGTGCAGACGACGTAGGATGGCGACCAACTTAAACAATAGACCTTGATGAACGCAATCAACTGCAATTCGAAGTAACTGCATTTTCACACCTATGTTACAGCTTGAGGGAACCGTTGAATATTACCATACATTTACAGAAATAGGTGTCATAATGAGGGTATATTTCCTTTTTAACCGACTTCCAAAAAAGGAGGAGGTTCTCAATTCGACACGTATGTTTTTTTTATGTATGTTAGCTCAGAACTTTTGACTGGGTGGACCGATTTCGATCAATTTTGTTTTATTTGAAAGGTGTTGCGTGTCATGTGGTCAATTATATATTTTTTATATTTTTCCATTTCCAATCCCTTTTTAATTTAATTGAGATCTGACAAGTACTTTTAGAGTTATATCTAATAATGCGTATTTACGTGACTACTTTTTCGTAGACCTACGTTATATTATACCGCATAACTTTTTACTCGGTGTACCGATTTCGATGATTCTTACTTTAATCGAAAGCTAATACTTGTCTTGTCGTCTTGTTTAAATTAGATCGAAAACTGATTACAACTTTTTGAGTAATCTTTAACAGCGCGTATTTACTTGACTATTTTTTCGTCTTATTACATTGTATTACTTGTCGATGTAATTGAAGTCGGTTTTTTTTCGTTTGCGAGCAAACACAATTATTATTAATACGAAATGTTAATAAAGATTAACAAGACAGTTCGGAGCAAAACAATATTTTAGATCTCAACTCAATAAAATTCTGCTTAATAAATGATATTCCGTTTTTATTTAATGTTATTGAAGTTTTTATTCAATCATGTCTAGCCACAAGATATATATTTGTCATATTATATCGACAGTCGATATAACATCTATGCAGAGGATTCAGGACGGCCCAAGTCTCGATAGAGTCGAAGGGATTCTCGTATTCCACAAATGCGTATGCGTGCGTAATATATAAAGCTGAAGAGTTTGTTTGTTTGTTTGAACGCGGTAATCTCTGAAACTACTGGGCCGATTTGAAAAATTCTTTCAGTGTTAGATAGTCCATTTATCGAGGAAGGCTATATGTGTCATCACGCTAAGTCCAATAGGAGCGGAGTCCACGCCGACGAAGTCGCGCGCAGAAGCTAGTATTTCATAAAGAAGGCTTACTCCTTTTGGAGGCAGACATTCAGAGTGCCTCGTAGGCGTAGCAGCCGGTGGTCGCTGCCTGTGTTAAATCTATTTACTACTGAGACATCTCTGAATATCTGATTTATGAAAATTAAATATAAACACACACACATGTAATTACATGTGTGTGTGTTTATAATTATTATCTGATCACTTTTTTACTACATATTAAAATTTTTCAATGCAACCTAAATCTTCATTAATTAACTAATATTTAACATTATAATTTATTAATGTATTTATATAATTAATTAAGTTAGGATGGCTGCGATGAATCGGAATGAGTAGCATCACAGTCTGGTGTAAGTTGTAACAAGGTAAAGGTATCTGCAATCGCTTTCGGGGCTTTGGCTTTCTAAAGGCCAATACCGTTGTTGCATTTATGTAACAAAGGTATTAAATAGCTGTGCTGTGATTGCTTTGGATAGCTTTGGCAGTCTTCTATTTCAAACAGTAACCACTTTAACTGATATTTTCTGTTGTACCGTGGGCAGCGTCTTTTTATTTTAGCTACAACGAGTAATACACTCGAAACTGTTTTCCTTCGAAATTGAAAGTGTTGTAGGCTGTGAACGTGAAGCAAACAACGATGATTTATAATGAATAGTTTTTATGTTAAGAAATAAACTATATAAATATCACATTAATTTCAGAAACTGGAAGACTGTATACATATTGTTTTTACATTTAATGGATTAGATAAAATTTGTATGTTATTGTAGTTATTATGTGAAATGGTTGTAAAATAGCATACTATTATTATACGTTATGTTTTATTTATATTTATTAATTTACTACAATAAATTACCTATTACCTACATCATTATTTTTTGTGCAGACTGAAATTCTTAATAACAATAAAGTAAAACGTGAGTTTTTAGATAAATATAAGATAACAGCGACAATAGTCTGTCCATAACTTGAAATGAGTATACGTTGTGAAACATTACAGACATTTCTTCAAATTCTAAAATGAATTTTATTCTCTTGAACAACCAAACTAATTATTATTGCTGTTTCGCAATAATCACCTTCAAAGTCGCCTACAAAAGGCCTGTAACAAAAGTTATTCAAAGGCGTTAAATATGTGGTATATTAAACGTTATATTCGGTCATACATACGGTCGATAATAATAATTAATTGTTATTTTATATTAATTATTTTAAGCTATACCTAATTACTTTGAATCTTTCACCTTTGTCTTAACTATTTGAAAGATATTATGTAACATGATTGATAGAACATAGTCTTTGTTAACATAGCTATAATAGGTACAACAGGGTAGCCAAGTATTAAAAAAAGGTGTGTGTGCGATTCACACACGATAGAAGTGAAACATCTTTGTCAAACTAATTTAAAAAAAAAACTAATTTAAAATTAGCGTCTTGTAGCGCGGCCCGGCCGCAGCGCGGCTCGACGTTTCTGATTAAAAAAAAAGGTGTGTGTGCGATTCACACACGATAGAAGTAAAACATCTTTGTCAAACTAATTTAAAAAAAAAAACTAATTTAAAATTAGCGGCTCGTATCGCGGCTCGTCCTTCCCTGTCTTTTTGCCGTTGCTTCCTGTTTGAAATCACAACGATTCTAAAGAAGTTTCACTTCAATATTTTCTAATTTCAATAATCATCACATCAACCTATAGCAGTCCACTGCTGGCGGTACGCTTTCCCAAGTTCGCGCCAAACATCCCGGTTTTCCGAAGTCCTCTTCTTGACTCCACCGGAAATCTTACGTAGATCGTCGGTTCAGTTTTTACTTTATTTATTACTAAAAGTTTCTCAATTACCTACTGTGTACTAACATGAGCCTGTTCAAAAAAATAATCAATGGAATAATTTACAAACTTCTAATACTAAACTTAGCTTTAAAAAATTATAAATGGCTTATATCCAACATATTGTGGACTTAAGTAATGCTGCTTAAAAGTTAAAAAAGAATTAAAACATTAGTCCAAGTAAGCTAGTAAAAAAAAAAAGAACAAATGCGATTCTTTTGAATTGCGAATCTTTATTTATCCTCGGTAAAAACCAATAAATTGAGTTATGTCTGTACCTCCATTTTTAAATTTTATTACTATCAAATGCATGTCACTGTCAAACTGTCTCGTTCCAATGTCCTCTTTGTATTTATTAATATTGCAAGATAGGAATAGAATAGGTATTTATAATCAACTAGCTGACCCGGCGAACTTCGTACCGCCTAACAGTCGATTCTTTAATTTTTTAATACTTATCCTTCCCGGAACCCCTCCACTAACACTTAAACTTTATGGTATGGTATTAAAGTTCAAATTGACTTATAATTATTATTATTATTACGAATCTTTTGTATGGGAATATAGTGTTGTTTTTAGACTTTTTCAGGCAATTTTTTTTTAATTTTTCTCGCCGTAACAACCATCCTCGTACTTCAAGGAATATTATAAAAAAATAATTAGCGAAATCGGTTCACCTGCTCTCGAGATTTGCGCTTAGCAACACATTTAGCGATTCATTTTTATATATATAGAGATATTCTACTTGACATTTGATCATTTGTAAAAAAAACTTAGTATAGGTACATATGTATGAAAATCACATGTGAAAAAATGTTTACCACATATTTATCAATTTCCCTAACAACTTCTGTTAAATTACGTTACATAAAAATTATTTTATTTTTAAAACAAATGGTTTTTTATTATATTTTCATCAACAGGAAGTCTGTATCCGCTTCTTGTTGTAGGTATACTACTACGGAACGGAAAATCGTTTTTTATATATAGAGCTTTTAATATTGTATTCTAAAAAACGAGCACGCAAACGAGGATGAGATTATCCATCAATTTCAAGCGCTTAAATAACAATTCATCTAATCTTCATTAGACTTATCTCGGACACACGCATGATGAAAGCGAAACGGTGAAAGTAGCGAACCAGGATCGTATGTGTATTACACAGGTTTGTTATCATAAAATACTCGAACGGTGTTTTTAGGTTAAATTTAAGAAGTGTTTAATTTTTTAACTGTTTTCTAGTTTAATTCAAATTGTCCTTAAAATAACCTAAATTGTAAACAACTGTCTCTTATTATACAATAGCAATTATTTTTCTAAATAAATTAATATCTAATTGAAAACTGGGTTTTCCTTGCAATTAATTTCTATACTTGAGAGTAAATATTTAAAAATATATTTTACATTTCTTATTCATAATATTTAAAAAAAATATTTTACAATAATTAAACATACTAGAACAATGTGAGTAGGTACCTAGGTATAAGAAATTTTTATTACGGTAAGCTCTAGGTATGACATTTTTGTTAATTGTTAGTGTAGCACAATCGTAGAAGATAACACATTCGCATTAGTTCACTTGCTGGAAATGATAACGAAATAAGGTATTCTTAGAAGTAGATTCGTCAACTTTATACTAGAAAAGTAGAAACTAGGAAGTAAATAAAGCAAAAAAATTTGGAAAAACCAAAGGTGCACGCCTCACACGCTCATTGTGTTACGAATTGAAATTAATAATAATTGCCTAAAAGAGAAATCAATTTGAAAAAAATGATTTTCGAAAACTAATTGTAAAAAAAAATATTTTGATTTTATTGACATTAAATTTAATATTTTTAGATATTTCTTATTCTGGTAGTATTTAGATAAAAGTAAAATTAAAAATTTTAAAAACCCCCGACACAAAAAACCAAGTCTAAAAACTAAAAAAAAATAATAATTTAAACCTATCATAATTAATTATTATCGTCACATATATTACATAAGTTCAAATATTTTTAATTTCCGAGCGTCGTCGCGTCGGGCGACTTTGACTGCCCTTTTCTTTAGTTTACACTAAATTATACATTTCTGAACGCACGCATAAATATTTGACAACCAATATATATTATGTTTATCCGTTTTCATTACTGACATTATTTTACATTTTTATAAACACTTTTTAACAAAAAATTAAACCGACGAATAAACTGAAAAGCAGAAAATAATAAACCTTTTTTTATTTAACCTTAATAACTAACTTCTTAAAGTAATGAAACTATATCTAAGTTTATGTTTTTGTAAATAGTTGAGTTTTTAAGTTTTTAAACTAATTTAAGTATAGCTAAGTAATTTTGAGTCGGCGCCAAAATTGATTAATTACGTAAAGCGTAATGCGCGAAGCGTAAGATTTGATTGTTTCGATAAATTTAAGGTAATTTAGTGATCTTTGTACATTGATTGTTACTCGTATACTCTACTCTACGTATACTTTACTAAGATATACGGGACCTTAACAAAAATCTCAAACATTTCCAAGTTACCTCTCCTCTATACCAAAGAGGTATAGAAATTTTTTTGATAGACCATTGTAAACGGAGGAACGATTGTTGGCAAAAAGGTGCTTTGATGTGCATATAACCGGCAGCGACATATTATATTGTGTAGGTGCTTTGAACGCATTCAAATTCACGCAACTCATTAGAATTTTCCCTCTTTTCAAAAGTTGCCTGTGATTTTTAGCTTTTTTTTAATAGATTTTGTTTAAAATAATTATTTTTTTTTTATTTACATAAAGGTCAGGTTTTTGAGGCACAGATAATAAATTTAATTAAAGCTTAGAATATTCATATAATAGTATTTGCGCTGCATATTACAATTTTTTTACATAGGTTTAGCAGTAGCTTTACATTTTTTATTAGAGGTACTAGTAATTTGACCAACGCTTACGCTACGCTACGCTACGCTACGCTACGCTACGCTTCAGGCTGTAATATCCTACTGCTGGGCATAGGCCTATTTCCCCATGTAGGCGAAAGATCAGAGCTTAATCCACCACGCTGCTCTACTGCGGGCTGGCGGATATATTTCCTACTATGAGTAACGATCGCTATCAGGTGTATATGATAGCAACCGGGACTAACTTAACGTGCTCTCCGAAGCACGGTGCGGAGACTATTCATTAAAGCCGCAACTTACAGTTATTTAAGTTTTTTTGTTAAGTTTTTTGTTCGAGGTTTACCACGTCTACGACTAGATAGCGTTGTAGAAGCGATTATTTTAATATTACAAACAGACACTTCAATGTTATTTATTTGTGTAGATAAAATGTTCTTACCTTAAGTGAATATATAACCATCTTCGTCTGTAAAAACGTACTTACACTTGGGTGGGTGTGTGACATTTTATACAACACTAGCTTCTGCGCGCGACTTCGTCGGCGTTTACTCCGCTCCTATTGGTCTTAGCGTGATGATACATGGCCTATAGCCTTCCTCGATAAATGGGCTATCTAACACTGAAAGAATTTTTCAAATCGGCCCAGTAGTTCCAGAGATTACCGCGTTCAAACAAACAAACAAACAAACAAACTCTTCAGCTTTATATATTAGTATAGATTTGAAGTGTTCTAGAGAATGCGATATTAAAATAAATTGGACTTGGGTTGGATTAAATAGACATCACCAATCAGATACGTATGTAGTTAGGCACCTGCTACATGCCTGCTAAATGCATACTAAGTATTACATTAAACGTTTCGATCAAAATCAGTTTAGTAGACGGTTTTTAGGTTAACTAATTATGATGTGTTTTTAATATAGTATTTAAAACTTTTCCCAACAAATGGCCCCTTATAAATCGTTTAGGTACTAGATAACCTAGCATTTTAATTGATGTCAAATTATCATGTCGCTATCAATACATTTTAAACTTTTTTTAATTGAAACTAATCATCTTAAGTAAGTTAAATATTACTGAATAAGAAATAAATAAACGTAAATAATTTAGGAAAATTATTTCTGAAATATAAACCTTGTTAAATAATATGGTTAAAAGCTTCATAATAGAGTCATGAAAATACGTGGGGGTATCAGAAGTGGGTGGTGCTAAGTCGGGTCCGCTCTGAAAGATCCTTCCATGTGATATACTCGTAAATTCTCATGTATAAATTTTTAACCCATTTCGGTGACGCCTAAAGGATTATTGTATTTCAATCCGTGTACCTATTAACCTGTATATGTGTGTATATCTGTATCTATGTTTTCATGTACCACCTGAGCAGATATTAGTAGGTTTCAACAAATTATTTATCGATAAACAGTTGATAGATTGGAAGTGCGCGTGTTATTGGGTACAATAATACTTAAAAAATGTAACAATTCAGTGCATTGCAAATAAAAATTTAAATCATTATACGAGTAATTATTTCAAGTAGTAATAACAATTAAAGTAATTGTACGTGCATTTCAAGTAAGGTTTCAAATAAAAAATATAATTTAAACATTAGTGCCAAACTAAATTCCCAGAACAAACGGAGTATGTAGGACTCAAGTAATTAAAGTTAGACCTTCGCTCACAATTCTCGTATCGTGAACTTAAATTCTCCAAAGTTCATTACTTAAAACATTTAAATTTAAGCACCGACATAACTCCAGAGTTTTGCAGTCACATGTCCCACTAATAGCCAACAAGACGCTCTACTGCTTTAGAACATTAATAACTTTGACGCGTCTGGCGTTGGCTACATGTACATTTTGGTACACATGTACATGTTTACACACATGAACGGCGGGCATCACGCAGTGGTAGTTGCGCGTGACGACGCATATTTTAATGAAGGCAAAGCGTCCGCCGTACTGCATGGATAAAATAAAATAGGTTGTTTAATTCCGCGAAGAACGTTTTGGCTTTGCGTTTACCTACATTATTCCCACAAGTGCCAGACTAAGGGTCTTCTACTGTTTACTCGCCACCTTGTCGAAGAGAGAATAAGTGTATGTTGCATATAAAAGACTATCTTGAGAGTCTTTACCTTGATTAATACCTTATACAATATACCTTAAAACAATAAATTCTTACGATATTTAGATGCACGCTTTTCACACTTTTAACATGTTTATTTAATGAGAAAGCAAAATTGAAAGAAAAGTAAAAGTAGTATTATTTATTGGCATGTGTCTTATCTTTTTCCACTGGGTATTAAAAGTTGTTAAATTGTTAAATTGTAAGTAAAACACATTAAACAAAATAAGGGATAAAGTTCTAAAAATCTACAAACAAATCGGAATATGATTCATAACCCTAATAATTTCAAAAATAAATAAATAAGTATTTTGTTAGTGTAAGCTACAATTAAGACAGACATCAAAACGTAACCGGCGTTTAAATGACAAAGAAATTTAATAAGTGGGCTTTTAATTAGAACGAATTCCCGACTCTCAGTAATGAGGTGCACTCAGCCTCGAGGAGAAAAGGCATCCGACTAGTACAAGGGAAACTCACAAACACGGTTTCCGCGTTACCTTTTTTACAATTATTTGGGAATTATAAAAGATATATTTTTAATATCAAATCACTTGCTCCAAGCTACCTATAGTATTAGGTTCACTGTGTCTGGTTGCGACTTATAAGATGGTTAGTAAAAAAGAAATGTTTGGATATTTTGTTTGTAAGGGAAGTTATTTTGATCCATCTAATGAAATTATAGTGTTATAATTACTTCAAAAATACTCACTCAGCTAGTCTCTATATAAAAATGAATCACTGAATGTGTTGCTAAGCACAAATCTCGAGAGCGGCTGAACCGATTTCGCTAAATATTTTTTTATAATATTCCTTAAAGTACGAGGATGGTTCTTACGGAGAGAAAATTTAAGAAATTGCCTGAAAAAGTCTAAAAACAACACTTTTCTATATTCCCATACAAAAGATTCGTAATAATACTTAAAAGTCGATTTGAACTTTAATACCATACCATAAAGTTTAAGTTTTAGTGGAGAGGTTCCGGGAAGGATAAATATTAAAAAAAGTAAAAAATTAAAGAATCGATAGGCGGTACGAAGTGCGTCGGGTCAGCTAGTAATAAATAAATTAAGTAAAGAGTTCTACGTGATTTATAAAGTAAGGATTTAAAGGTGTTTTTGAAGCCTAGTTGAATAAAGAATTTGTTTTATACTAATTTAGCGGAAATCCTAAATAATATTGACTTTCTAATTAATCAGATGCGCACCTGCTTTTCGTAAAATGTTTACGGCTTAGGTCACTTCGTTTGAAAATTGAATAAAGGACACAGTCATGTTTATTATAGTACCTAGGTGTCGAAATTTGTATTGATTTATGCAATATTTGATTTTTTGTTGTGAAACGTGTTATAAAAAATAAAATAACCGTATTTCGCGGAATCACATGTATCATTAATATTATTCTAATTGCCTGATAGGTTTTATTTGACTTCTTATCCTATTTGGGTTATTACAATAACCTGTGCATAGAATAATCAGCCCGTTTCCGTACATATAGTACCGTATACGCACATGTGTTTGTGTGTACATAATTTTATTATGTCCGAATGGATTTCTAGTATGGGTTTAACAATTTCTCTGTTTCTTTGTAACTTTTAGTAAGAAGGTAGGTAATCAAAATGTACTTCTACTATTTAAAAGTAATATATAGTAAGGATTTTATATATAGTTTAGTAACATAAATGTACACATGATAATTGTAAACGGCTACATAAGTAACGTATAACGTAACGCACGTAAAACACGTATCTAGTACATTAACAGTAACAGTAAAATAGCATACACATATATATATTTATATCTACCAGTGGTCGCCCAGTGATCGAAGTTCGACTAAAATTCACTTAAATTGTATGTTTGAACATTAAACAAAAGAGTATATGTACCTATATATATGCGTGTGCGTAATGTTTTTTTTATTGATTTAATATATTTTTACGCATAATTTAAAAAAGAAATATATATTAGTTAGCATTCTGCACTCCTTCTCTATATATGTACACTATAAGTGTGCGAAATTTCATACTCCTCCGTCCGCACCATTTTCGTAAAAAGGAGTACAAAGTTTTGCTTCACGTATTAATATATAGAAGAAGATTTTTTTTGTCATTTGATACATTATAGTTTATTCACGTTAAGAAATATGACTTATTAGAACAACTTAAAGGCGTACTCAGGATACAATGTATATAAAAACAACATGAACACAAACCAAAATGAAAATTACGGGAAGCGCTTACTCTTTATAACCTCTATAATATTATTATAACTGGAGAATGGCTCGACCAATTCGGCTAATTTGATCCGTAAATTCTAAAGAAGGTTTTTATACTAAAAAAAAAAGACAGAAAGAAAGAAGTATGCCCGGGCATCTAGTTAAATATACCTAATTTGAAATCTTTTTTGAATACTATTTCGGTAAAAATAATCAATTAAATAAATATTACGTTGGACGTCAATTTTTTAGATGTACGGATGATTGCAAAATAACCTGAGAACCACTTAACGAACTAAGCTGTTTTTTTATTATGTCACGGACCTATGTATTAACTTAGAAGCCTATTGAACAGAAGGCTGATAAATTCTTCAATTTTTTACAATATCATACAGAATTATTCTCAATCAAATTATCTGCACATTAAATTAAAAAGCATTTTTTTCGATCGCAGAGCACTAATGCATTGCAATAGAGTTCAATTAGCGTCGCAGTTCATTAGAGTCGTGCAATAGCAATGTTTGGTTCAAATTACTTGAATAATGTTTAGTAGTGGATTGAGGGTGGAGGTGGGACATTGTGCGATAATTTCACTCGTTAATCTTTTCACGATTTTTTAGGGTTCCGTACCTCAAAAGGAAAAAACGGAACCATTATAGGATCACTTTGTTGTCCGTCTGTCTGTCAGGAAGCTTTTTCTTAGGAACGCGTGGAGGTATCAAGCTAAAATTCATATCAAATACTCAAGTCTACTGTCCCTTGGAGCTGATTACAAATCAAACTTCTAAGCAAACGCAATCAAACGATACAGCTGTTTAAGGTGCAAATTTTCGATACTCGCACGGGAATCAAAACCTACAGGGTACTTACTTCCCGTGAACTCAGAACCTTTCAATTTGGTATGAAGCTACTTCTTATAGCACAGATAAAGGAAAATTGCGAAAAAGCATAAATTTTTAGTTACATCATGTATTAAAAATATTTTTAATAATTTTGTTTGTACGGAACCCTCGGTGTGCGATTCCGACTCGCACTTAGCCGGTTTTTTTTTCGTTTGCGGGTAAATATGTTTAGCTATTTTAAGAAGTCCATTAATATTTAATTCATTTTGATCCTGAAAAATCTACCAAAAAGTATCTGTATGTAAATCCCTGCTATTTTTCTGCTATTGGCATTTATTTCGATGCATACAGTTGACCGAACTTACTGTTAGGGCTTTTATCCATTTCTATAGTTTTTATATAAATTTTAATTATTTTGTAAGCGGATAAGTAAGGTATACAAGTTAAAATTAACAGACGGAAGATTGGAACTATAATGATAAATAATAAAAGTTTTATGGAGGCTTTTCAATCAATTACTATTTTAAATTACGTGTATTTTTTTTTCATTCAAAAATTCACATTATTTTATCGACTCTTAAGTCACTCCTGTTATTTTGGCACACAACACGAAACGTGGTTTTTCAACAATACTCTTGGCTATTCTAGAAATTTCGGTTAATGACAATAAGGTATTAAAATAAAACATAAACAAATTAAATACAAAGCGTTATCGGGGTATTTTATTTGTTCGGTTTTGTGACGGGCGAGCGGTGTGGGGTGCGGGAACGGGGGAGGGGGTGACTCGAGGGAGCATTGTAAGGGAAGGGAGGATATTGATCGGTACGCCTGCACTACCTGACGATGCAGCTCCGGACCAGAGTTCGGAATATCAGAGCTTCTGTAGAGCATGGTGAAAACATAAAGCTGGAATTTGCATGTACCTAGTATAGCCATTTATAGAGTTGAAAAAATCGTTTATACTTGATTGAATAAAAAACTCGACGCCTAAGCTTTATTCAAAAAAATTCAGATGAAAATAAGTACTTGCGTATTTTACAATCCATACTAATATTATAAATGCGAAAGTATCTCTGTCTGTCTGTCTCTCTGTCTGTCTGTCGCGCAATCACGCCAAAACTACTGAACAGATTTAAATAAAATTTGGTATACAGATAGTCTAGAGTCTGAGAAAGGACATAGGCTACTTTTTAATGCGAATAAAAGGGTGTAAGGGGTTGAAAGGTGGGAATGAAAATTTGTATGGAACTATGTTCCTGTTTCGTAACTGTCAAACATTTAATGTTCATCCCGTCGATATGGTAAACTCTCCGATAAAATTAAAGAACGTATTTAAATAAAGGTTTCGAATCGACAACATATATCCACAATATACGGATAGTGGCGTATTTTACATTTTAAAAATGTATAATAATGTCAGTAATGAAAACGGATTGACATAATATATATATATTGGTTGTCAAATATAAAACGCAGTGGTTATATACACTTTGGTCAAATATTTATGCGTGCGTTCAGAAATTTATTTAGTGTAAACTAAGGAAAATATATCAAGCTAATTAAATCTTATACTATTAAAAAAAAGGAAACCATTTTTTCCCTCAAATCAACGCAGGTGAAACCGCGGGGCACAGCTAGTAGCTCTATAAAAGTGTACTCATTTCTATTACTCCTTATCTTTATTACTTTCGTCGTTTGGATGTTAGTTATAGCTGTGTGGCTGAGATTTTATAAATTTTATTATTAACTATACACAATATATATATATACACTTTCTGAACGCACCTATAAATATTTGACAACCAATTGATAACGTTTTTGACAAAATACATTAAATATCCCCGCTAGGAACATTTTGTATTGGAAAAATAAATCGTCGTTTTTAGTATTTTCCGTTACATATTATTTATGTTTCTCACCGTTTAAACCTTCCCTGAACTTCCACAAACATTTCAAGATGAAAATTAGCCAAATTAGCCCAGCCTTTCTCTAGTTTTAGCGAGACTAACGAACAGCAATTAATTTAAACTATTTAAAAACCTATTAAAATATATTTCATTTTAATGTCGCATGGTAAAGAGAATTCCGTCTAAATCCCCGGATAAATGCTAGGCAAATAGATACGCAACTACAAGGTACCCTAGCAATGCGGAATAAGCACTATATAGTTTATACTTTACCTAATATTATCAGAAATCGTGAAAAGCCAGACAATGAGACGCGTTCTTTTGTTTGTGTATAATTTTAGACATATCGTCATTCATATTAGCTCTCATACCATTTATTGTAAAGCCGCTACTCTTAAAGGTTGTAGTCACTACAGTTATCAAAATAATCAAAATATATAGGGTACATTGTTTTTCTTAATGAAAAAAAATTACTGTGAATGAAGCACAATGTATATAGCATACTAACATTCTGATTTGACCCTTGTAGGAACAAAACCAAGAATTATTGTAGGGTTCTCTGGCTGGAGTCCACAAGCCCGTAACAACTATAAAGTTTCTTGATTTTTGATTGAAGTAAAACTTCTTTACGTACGCTTGACTTGGAGAGTAAGAGAGCGTTACGAAAAATGTGATCGGGTGAGGCGAACGGAAGTTGAAAGGGAGATAGAAGTTAGTGAAGATAGATAGAGAGAGTTACGTTTCGTAAGTTTTACTTCAGTTGTGTGGTCTAAAGCACACTTGTTTTTAGGGTTCCGTACCTAAAGGGTAAAGACGGGACCCTATTACTAAGACTTCGCTGTCAGTCCGTCCGTCCGTCTGTCTGTCAGCAGGCTGTATCTAAACCTAAAGAACCGCGATAGCTAGACAGTTGAAATTTTCACAAATTAGGTATTTCTGTTGCCGCTATAACAACAAATACTAAAAACAAAATAAAAAATAAATATTTACTCCCATACAACAAACGCGTTTTTTTCCCATTTTTTGCCCGACATCAATAATGGTAACAGGTAGGCACTAGAAATATTCACAAAATCCATACTAATATTATAAATGCGAAAGTATCTCTGTCTGTCTGTCTGTCTGTCTGTCTCACAATCACGCCAAAACTACTGAACAGATTTAAATAAAATTTGGTATACAGATAGTCTGGAGTCTGAGAAAGGACATAGGCTACTTTTTAATGCGAATAAAAGGGTGTAAGGGGTTGAAAGGTGGGAATGAAAATTTGTATGTGTGTCGTCGTGTTTCGTAACTGTCAAACATTTAATGTTCATCCCGTCGATGTGGTAAACTCTCCGATAAAATTAAAGAACGTATTTAAATAATTGTGTTTGCTCGCAAACGAAAAAAAAACCGACTTCAATTACATCGACAAGTAATACAACGTAATAAGACGAAAAAATAGTCAAGTAAATACGCGCTATTAAAGATTACTCAAAAAGTTGTAATCAGTTTTCGATCTAATTTAAACAAGACTACAAGACAAGTATTAGCTTTCGATTAAAGTAAGAATCATCGAAATCGGTACACCGAGTAAAAAGTTATGCGGTATAATATAACGTAGGTCGACGAAAAAGTAGTCACGTAAATACGCATTATTAGATATAACTCTAAAAGTACTTGTCAGATCTCAATGAAATTAAAATGGGACCACATGACACGCAACACCTTTCAATTAAAACAAAATTGATCGAAATCGGTCCACCCAGTCAAAAGTTCTGAGCTAACATACATAAAAAAAAAAACATACGTGTCGAATTGAGAACCTCCTCCTTTTTTGGAAGTCGGTTAATAAAGGTTTCGAATCGAATATATCCACAATATACGGATAGTGGCGTATTTTACATTTTAAAAATGTATAATAATGTCAGTAATGAAAACGGATTGACATAATATATATTGGTTGTCAAAATATATAAAACGTAGTGGTTATATACTCTTTGGTCAAATATTTATGCGTGCGTTCAGAAATGTATTTAGTGTAAACTAAGGAAAATATATCAAGCTAATTAAATCTTATACTATTGAAAAAAAGGAAAGCATTTTTTTCCCTCAAATCAACGCAGGTGAAACCGCGGGGCACAGCTAGTACTCTATATATCAGTTGTATTGTTACTTTAATATAATTGTTACTTTAATATAATTTATAAATAATAAAATTGAAATAAAATAAATATTTAAGGTAGGCTCAAATACGATTTTTTTTTTTGCCTATTTTGCTTACCAGGACAAAATAAACTGAAAAAAGGTTACAATATAAAATTTGTGTACCTACTGTTGTTTACCTAGTCAATGGTACGGAACCCTTCGTGCGCGAGTCTGTCTCGCACTTGGCCGATTTTTTTATTTTTATTTAATACTAGCTGACCCCACAAACGTTGTTTTGCCATATATGTTACTAGCTGACCCCGCAAACGTTGTTTTGCCATTTATGATATTAACCCCCGCAACCCCCTCTTGAGGGTGGAATTTCGCAAAATCCGTTCTTAGCTGACCTCTACTCGGTGAAAGGAATATTCCTACCAAATTTCAAGTCTCTACGCCTTATGGTTCCAGTTATCGTGATGAGTCAATTTATGGGTGGAAAATTGGAAATCTCTTTTATTAACCGACTTCAAAAAAGAAGGAGGTTACTCAATTCGACCGTATATACATATGTTTTTTTATGTATGTTCGGAGATAACTTCGTCGTTTATGAACCGATTTTGATAATTCTTTTTTTGTTGGAAAGGGGATATCCAAACTTAGGTACCATGATGAGGAAATCAGGATCTGATGATGGGATCCCAGTGAAATTGAGGGGAACCCTCGAAAATCGTAGTGACGACTAGTGCGTTTGTTAATTAATTTATTATTTATTATTTGCCGATACAATTGAAATCGTTATTTTTTCGTTTTCTAGCAAACAAAATACACAGATAAACCCCCACATATATACAGATAAACCCCCGCAACCCCATCTTGTGGGTGGAATTTCGTAAAATCCGTTCACCGTTTTCCTAACTTAAAATAAAAAACTTATAACGAAAGTACAGTAGGTTAGATTGGGTTAACTACAATACGTAAACGAAATATCAACTAGCATCGGGAATATCGAATCCATCAATGCTTCGGTTGATGTAGATTTGTACGAACTATCTAGTCTTACTTATTTTATCGAGAGTTTCTTGAACAATGCGCTATCTGGAACACAACAGACTTTCCGGAGATCCAGCTGAAAAAACATAAGACGTTTTTGTTTTTTATTGATCGCTATGAATGCTATACCTACATCATTCATTGGAATACTCCAATACTTGACAAAAAAAATTACCAAAAGCTTTCCATCGGCGTTGTACACTACACTGATCAGTATTTATGACATTGATGAATATGAATTGAATTCCTTCTATATTAATGTTGCTAGTTATGTCAGAGTCATCCGGATATCATTGGAATTATAATGGCTGCAATCTGTCCCTCACATGCAATCATGAGTCGAAAGCACGGCAGTTTTGCTGTACGTAATTAATCTACTTCAATACGTATAAAGGGACAATATGGAATTATAAATGTCTCTTATCATGCGATGGAGCAAAGCATGGTTTGATTAACTAAATAACCAACTAAAACAGGATTAATAATGAAATAATAGTAGCTGCAATAATAATATTCAATTTACAAGTGTAGGTAAATTATGAATTATTTTTTTGAACAAACATTTTTCTTTAAAAGCAAAAAGGATCAGAAAATAGACAAGTAGACAAAGAAACGTGTGTTGTAAACATTTCCGGCAACTCTTTAAGGATAAAAGGGAAATTAATAAGTCTAGAATACCTACCTCAGTGTACTGTGCTTGGTGTCGCGAAGTCTTTTCAAGCCACTAATTAAAAACGCAACAATCACATGCTACAAAAGTTGAGTAGACAACTCGTATAAGAAAAAAAACGTGTTATTTTGTAAACAACGTTGAGTTCGTGCTACCACCTAAAAAAAATAGCTATTTTGTGTATTTTTTAACTATGTCCTTTTACGTATTTGTTTAATTTTTATTACCTGCATACTTGTACATCCTATACAAGTATGTAGGTAATGTACATTTTCGTATGATGATATAGAACGGATACGTAACGGATTGCCTGATGATAAATCATTTCACACATAATTGAAGTTATTATAGATATTATTTCTTTAAAGTTTAAAGTAAGCAAATCGCATCTAAGCTGCCTGAAATTCATTAATATTAAATTGGAATTTCTAGAAGTGTTTATGTTACCACCCCTACCTTTAGAATCCCAAAATATATATTTAGACAGACCTTGGTATTTTTGGTGCCCCTCGAATATTTTTAAAATAGTTATAGTTTATTGAATGTCAAAAATGCAACGAAGAGGTAGGTAACGAAAAAAAAAAATTAACATTGTGATTGATTGTGTTATTATTCTTTATGATTGTTGTTGAACATCCCACTGCTGGGCATCTCTACTCACATAAATCTGAATATTTCAAAATACAGAAAATATTTTTACACCTCATAAATTACAGTACATTACCTATATCTAATAATGGCCGTAAAGAGTAAATAAGTAATATAAAAATGTATTATGTGGACTCCATCTACGTCTCTCTATCGATCTATGCCTAACATTAAATTATTGTCTTTTAAATTTAGTAGGATTACTAAATCCAAACACACAATCTAAGTAAATAAATAATAATAAACACTCATTTACATTTAAATCCAGACATCTCTATATATCTCTATCTCTGTATACACAAAAATGAATCGCTGAATCTGTTGCTAAGCGCAAATCTCGAGAGCATCAGAACCGATTTCGTTAATTCCTTTTTAATAATATTTTTTGAAGTATGAGGATTGTTCTTACGGAGAGAAAAATTTAAAAAATTGTCTGAAAAAGTCTAAAAACAACACTTTTCTATATTACCATACAAAAGATTCGTAATAATACTTAAAAGTCAATTTGAACTTTAATACTATACCATAAAGATAAAGTGTTAGTGGAGGGGTTCTGGGAAGGATAAGTATTAAAAAAAAAATAATTAAAGAATCAACTGTTAGGCGATACAAAGTTCGCCGGGTCAGCTAGTTTACAATAAAAATGACGCGTTGGCGCAACGGTCACAGGCCACAGCGCTTGTTTGTGGCTGTTGCGCTGGTGGTTGCGGGTTCGATCCCCCCACATGAGAAACATTTGTATTGGCCATACAGATGTTTGCGTGTTCTGGATGTTTGTACAGTCCTTGTGGGTCTCCCCACCGTGCTTCGGAGAGCACGTTAAGCCGTCGGTCCCGGTTGTTATCATGTGCAACTGATAGCGATCGTTACTCATAGTAGGGAATATATCCGCCAACCCGCATTGGAGTAACGTGGTGGATTAAGCTCTGATCCTTCTCCTACATGGGGAAAGAGGCCTATGCCCAGTAGTGGGATATTACAGGCTGAAGCGATAGCGACAATAAAAATGATTACTTATTGCTTATCCTACACGAATAGTGTATACTACGTGAATACAAATGGAACGGTCTTATTATTCACACACATTCATATTTATATATGTACATTTAGTGTTCTCCCAGAGTGCTCCAAGGTTGGGGTGGAGGGTGGCCGAGACCCCAATGGTGTTATTGAACTTAAACCCGCTTAATCACGTATCGAGTTCACTGGATCAATGTTACAATAAGAATTAATGTGTAATAATATCTTAACTGTTTCTAAATTAATAAAATCGAAAAATTTATTTCAAAAACAAAGTGATAGGTGTGTAATTTTGAATATAATATCGATAATAGTCATGTTAAAACTATAAATTTAGTATATTCAAATATATATTTTTTTCGGACGAAAGTCTTTTACATACATACAATGTATATGCTATAATATCTAAGTAATCTTTTAATCATTATTGTACTATGGAAAATTACCATCCTATAGTTTCTACTAAAGAAAATGTAAATAGTAAATATCTATAACATACACAAAAGATCGTCTGTTCCTACGGTAAGCAATTTAATGCTTGTGTATAACAGCCGGCTGATATAGCTAAAATTATTTTTTCGATAAATACATATAAATAATACTTACATATAAATCAATACATAATATATATCACACCTAGACTCGAGGCGGGAATCGAGCCCACAACCCCAAGAGCAGAAAGCAGTGTAACTAGAACACACAGTTTTACAATTTGCGCCAACGTAGTCAAAGTGTAATACATATAGGTAGGGATCCCTAGTACATTTTTTTGACCTGATCAGTATCAAGCTAATTTTTTGGGAGTGGCTACATTTTGATGAGGCGAACAAAAAATTCCTCTTCGAAAACTCTCGATTGTGGTAGCTAACAGAGATAGCAGGAGGTAGAGCAGCAGTGAGCGTAGGACCGGGATAACGTACCACGCAATTTGGAGGACAATATTACCATCAAATTATATAGATATTAACTAACTAAAAGCAAAAAAAAATCAGAAAAAAAATTAATTTTTGGTGACCTTACGAGGTCATCAACTTGATGACCTCGTAAGGTCATCAAAAATTATTACTAACCGCTGATTTTTTTTTCTTTTAGTTAGTGATTATCTATATAATTTAAAAGTAATAATGTCCTCCAAATTGCGTTGTAAGTATGTTATCCCGGTCCTACGCTCACTGCTGCTCTACCTCCTGCTATCTCTGTTAGCTACCACAATCGAGAGTTTTCGAAGAGGAATTTTTTGTTCGCCTCATCAAAATGTAGCCACTCCCAAAAAATTAGCTTGATACTGATCAGGTCAAAAAAATGTACTAGGGATCCCTACCTAATATTGTAGTAGCGACCCGCTCCGGCTTCGCACGGGTGCAATGCTGATACTAAATATAAAATAAATATTTGCAATCTAAGCGCAAAAAATTTGTTTATTTACAACATCACATTAGAAAACTTTAAAACTATCAGTGTTCCTCTACTATATTATGCATGTATTTTACATATATGTACATATAAACCTTCCTCTGGAATCACTCTATTTACTAAAGAAAACCGCATCAAAATCCGTTGCGTAGTTTTAAAGATCTAAGCATATATACAGACAGACAGACAGCGGGAAGAGACTTTGTTTTATAATATGTAGTGATATGAAATACGTTAGTTTCTTTTGAATCTTCATGCTTATTATGATTAGGGTGTTTAGTTACAAAATAACATAACATGTTTAATAAATTTTTAAAAAATATGAAACACTAAACAGCGAAAAAATTGTAATGTTAATGATTTCTGTTAGGATGATAATTATAGTTTCTAAGTCAAAACACAATTATATTTATTATATGCGTATACATTATCTTTCTACCCAGAGAAATTTTAAGCACAAGCGCATAAGTAATCCGAGATAATATAAAATATGACAAAGTACATTTATAACAGGCAGCAGTCCTTGTGCAGGGGGAAGTCAGTTCGATGAGTAGTCCTAAAATAGGCTTACACCGGCGTGCACTTAGCCCGTCTGTGTCTAAAGTGTTTTAATATGTCATAGAAGCTTTTAAAGATAAAAATGCTAAAGTGTATTTACATCAAAAGCAATTTTTAAACCACGTTAGCAAAGATGACTTCAATTCCATAAAATCAGATATGCAGAAACCCATGAATTATAAAAGAAATAATCTAAACAGAACTTCGTGCTATACTTTTAATATAAAATAAATAGGTATAGGTAGGTATAATGATTGCATTGAAATGTCGATGACATAAAGAATGATTTTTAATATAATTGAAAAGATTATTATATATTATATGTAATTTTTATTGCGTAGCAATGTTTTTGTGTATAAAATAATGATATTTAAATACACTGAACAGAAAAATATAACGTTAAACTTATTCGCTTGTTTTAGCATGGCGCATTGTTATTTTTAAACGTTTAAAAATAAGTACGTGATCAAAGCCAACGAAGCTTACGTTAGGTATAGGAATTAATAATTCCGAATACTTAATTTATTAAGAAACATAAATTAATTTTCTTTAAAAGTCAACAGTTACGTATTTGGACCAGAAGTAACGGTCAATAAGATAATTATAATTTTAATTACAATTCCGTAAAATATTTCATTTATGAAGAATATGTTTTATTCGATAAGAAGGGCTTGTGAGCCTGGTTAAGCCGGTGGACGGACGGAACATGTGGGTACCTATTAACGGAAATGTCTCAGGTTATATCCGGGCTGGCTGATGAATTTCTAAGGGTTAAACTTTTAGACATGTACTGAAAAAACTTATCACTTTTTATAAGAACAACAGAGCGAATAAAATTCAAATCTTTTTCATATACGAAATAATAAACCTTTGTCCGATCGTGGGATAGTGGAATATTAGAACACAGTACGGAACAATAAGTCCAATAGAGTTCACTACTGTTATGTTATCTTCTCTATATAAAAATGAATCGCTAAATGTGTTGCTATGCGCAAATCTCGAGAGCGGCTGAACCAATTTCGCTAATTCTTTTTTTATAATATTCCTTGAAGTACGAGGATGGTTATTACGGTGAGAAAAATTAAAAAAAAACCCTGAAAATGTCTAAAAACAACACTTTTCTATATTCCCATACAAAAAATTCGTAATAATACTTAAAAGTCAATTTGAACTTTAATACCATACCATAAAGTTTAAGTGTTAGTGGAAAAAAATAAAAAAATAAAGAATTGACTGTTAGGTGGTACGAAGTTCGCCGGGTCAGCTAGTATTTCATATAATTTTTAAATTGCGTGCGTTAAATTGTTATTATCGTTCTCGCCAATGTTTGCTATTTTATTTTTAGCAATATCAGGATATTATATGAGTGTTTGAAGCGAATTATATCTTTCTTCCGGTTCTACAAGGTCTGGGTCGGGTCGTTGCACTGACCCCTCTCCCTTCGCCCGCTCCCAGTTATATTTAGACCGGAAGCTACAACGATACCGTCCTCTTTTGCGAACCGAAATTTTGATAAAATCATACGTTTAGATTAAATAATGTTAAAGATGATAAATGATCTAATCAATGCGTAACGTTTAATGAAAACTTTAGATTCCATAATTTCGTTTAAAATCTAACTAAGAATATATTGAAATAATTACTAGCTGCATTTTTATCACTCAAAAAACAATTCATCGAATCTATGTTCAGTGTTAGTATAAACTAGCAGCGAAACCAGGCGTTGCTCAGGTTAAATTAAAATACATCGCAGAAACTTTCTAGACCATTACAGAAATTTTGAGATCTTTTCAGATGTCCTAATGCGTTAGAGAAGGACATAAATATATGTTTTAACATTTTCACCAGCCACCACCACCCACTTTCACCAAACGCGACCAAATACCCTACTACCACCTGGAGGAGACCAAGGGGTATTTACCACACCAACGGGAAGTTGATTGGGTTTGGTGGTGATCACAGAGCATCGAATGTCATTTTCGCCCCCAGCCGGGGGGCGAAAATGACATTCGATGCTCTGTGGTGGTGATAGAGAAAACTGTGTATTTACGTACTAACAACGCATTATATATATATATATATATATTTAGATTTAGATTACCATATAACGTAAATCATATATTAATATGATCAGTCATCCGCAACGAAGTTTCAGAGTAAGATTAAATCAATATTTGAACATGCTCGTTGACTTTTTATCCGTTTATTTAAATGACAAATAAACGTAGTCCGGGTAAGTCTTGCCGTGCAAAAGGCAGAACTGAGAGGCAAAAACCAATCTCTTACGGCAAACTTTGGGCTTTTTTGGGAAATCGTCGATCGGTCCAGTTAGTACTTTTAGGAAGAAGTGCGAAAACAATGCTGTATGTAGTAGGTACCTAATGTCTATTGTTCCTAGACAAGTCGAAAACCTAATATCAAGTGAACATTTTGGATTCTTATTTTAGCAAAAAATGAGCCTCTTTCAAATACTCCTTATGCAAAGTTGACATCGATCGATGGACAGTACATTATCAAAAAAGTTTAAATGACATTGCGTGTTGCAACTTACTAAATAAAACGATGAAAGTATCGACTCATCGGCGCCAAATGAGTTATATATGGACCGATAGGACGTTATTGCATCGATCTGTCTAGGTCTCAGCCGGTCACTAACTAGTTTTTGTGAGTGTGAATAAAAATAGAAAATAAAATCACATTACTATTAACGGCATTGGTGAAATAGGCATGTTTAGTCCCATGCTCTGACGCTAAGCCCGGATTAGCGAAATAATTGAAATACGGTAATAAAATGTTCTCAATGGTGTTTAGGTATCAAAGAAGTCCTTATTTATTCAAAAAAGTTCTGTAAATTGTAACTGTAATGTATTGTAATATCATGTAGTGAGTCTTTCTTCCTTCTTAAATCCAATACTATAAGTAGTGTTTGTTACTCGTAAAGTTTTATCCGCAACCGAGGGTAAAGGAAAGTAGTTTTAAACTTAATAAGCCTGTCAAGAATTATTAAAATTTTAAATGACAGTGTCATTTGTAATTTAAATATACTGATTAAAAATAAAGTAACTATTATTCTATTAGACAAACAAACTGAATGCTTTTAAGTTGTAGTGTGTGAACCCGAGCGGATATCAAAAATTATTTTCGTTGCAGAGGAAGTTACAGTCTACTCGGTAATCTTACTATTGACACAATGAATCCGGTATTATATCATAGGGGCATTTGCATTTAACTGTGAGACAAAGAAAACATATTCGTTTGGGCAACATTAAATAAAAGGGAGATACTCGTAAAAAGGATATTTGAGAATTACATAAAATAAATAAAAGGTAAAAACATGTTCAATTATTTTTTATATTTGTGCTTTGACTAGTACAAAAATAACGATGAATAAAAACTGTCATTTGCCCGTGGTTTTGCCCGTAGGCGTGATACATATATATATATATATATATATATATATATATATATATATATATATATATATATATATATAGCTAAAATTTTACGAAATGTGCGTAGTTTTTGTTGTTTGTATACGTTTTTATGTAATTTTATTTTATTCCATTAATAGTAGAATATTGTAATAAGGGATTCCAATTACATAAAACATAATAAATATGAGAAGTACGTGTTGAAAAATAAATCTATTTATTCACACACGACACATTTGACGACACGTTGGCGCAGCGGCCACAGCACTGGTTGTTGCGCTGGCGGTTTTGGGTTCGATCCCAGCACATGATAAACATTTGTATTAGTCATACGTTTGCCGTGGTCTGGTTTGCTTGTGTATTACGTGTTTCCGGACCCCAGAGTTGAGTAAGTCCGGACAAAAATAAAAACACAAATAAAACTTTTAAGTTTGGACGTAAACGTAAAAGTAATATTTAGGTATAGTTGGCTTTATTCATACCAAATATGGGATGCACACAAACAGACTTCTCACGTATGGTTGTAAAGTATGGTGATCATAAATCAAACGGTCTTCGGTTCATTCCCAAAAAGGGTGAAGTACCGTTGTATGAGTGCAATACAATGAAAACGAATCATATGTATAATAGGTATTTAACGAGAGACAGTGTTAACTTACTTCGTTGTAATAAACGGCGCTTCACAATAAGAAATTTACTATTTGTATTAGGTACTTAATAATAAGGGGTGCATGTCGGTCACCTCCTCGTGGTGCACCCTGGGCAACGGGACGGGCAGCATTATCGCAGTCGCGGTACTGCTGCTCGTCGCGGCTAACGACTGACTCGCGGGGTGCGCTCCGGGTGCTGCTCGACCCGTGAGCGCACTAGAGGGACGGGGTGGGTGGGTTCGCTTGCCCGCCCTGTAGCGCGAAAGCGCGGTTTGCCGGCCGGGTTGTGCTGGCTCCCTGGAGCTTTGCTCGGTTGCTGGTGCAATCCGGCAGACGTGATGTGTGAGGGCCGGGCTGTGCTGGCTCCTTGGAGCTTTTAGCTCGGTTGTTGGCGCAGTCCGGCGGACCCGTGGGGTAGTTGCCGGGTCGTGCTGGGCTCCCTGGAGCTTTGCTCGGTTGTTCGGTGCAATCCGGCGTTGGAGGTCGGGTGGGCCTGACCCCCAACGCCGTGATGCCAGGCGTTGGAGGTCAGGCCTGCCTGGCTTGGAGGGTGGACGCTCCTGGACATGTGTCCCCATTCTGCAGACGGTAGGCTGGTCCGGTTGAGCGTCCCTTAAGTGGGGTGGCCGGCTGGGGGTCGGGGGATCTTCGGCTGGCTTGAGATCCCACGCATCGTCGGGAGGGGTGGTCTTGTGGGTGCCGCCCCTCTAGGTGCCGAGGCCCGGATGTTTAAATTCGGGCCTGCCGCCGGGGCGGGGTGGAGACTGCTAACGCGACCCCATCTCACCCCACTCAGGCGGAGGTCTGCTCACACGTGGATGGTTTTTGGTCAGTAGGAGTCTGACATAACCCTCTGGTGCCTCCGCGCCGGAGGGTATCCATGATGGATTTTCCCCACGTAAAAACAAGGTACTTAATAATGAGTTAAATTAAAGTTTATTGCATAATATTTAATTAAGTTTATTATTATTATATTGTTATAACATTAAGTGTTATTAGATAATAATGGCTTGGAATTGGGAGTAAATCTTCTACAAAAAGAAAGTCGTGTAATAGTGTTAGTTACACTATTTATAACTCAAGAACGGCTGAAACGATTTGGCTGATAATTGGTAGGGAGGTAGCTTAGAACCAGGAAACGGACATAGGATACGTTTTATCTCAATTGGACCCGGTAGGTGGCGCTGCTATCGGTATGTAACTCCGAAACTACTGAACCAATTTGTATCAAATTTTGTAAGCATCTGTAATTTGGTCTAACTTGGGAGACAGGGTAGTTTTTATCTCGATTGGACCCGGTAGGTGGCGTTGCTATCGGTGTGTAACTCCGAAACTACTGAACCAATTTGTATCAAATTTTGTAAGCATCTGTAATTTGGTCTAACTTGGGAGACAGGGTAGTTTTTATCTCAATAGTACCCGGTAGGTGACGCTGCTATCGGTATGTAAGCAATCAAATTTGTTAGCTGTTTTCCTGGCAGGACAACGTCTGCCGGGTCCACTAGTTGCTTTATAAACAAAAACAAGAACCATGCTATATTGTTATTTTTATCAAATAAAATATGGCTTTATGCTCATTATGAATTTCAAACTTTAAGTATAAACCACGATTAATTTTCATTAATTAAAGTTTTTTTATTGGAAAAGAAGTAGTTTAGAGTTGCTTGTTGAAAATTTACTTAATTATTTAGTAGTCATACGTTTTAAGTTTTTAACACAAACATAGGTAGAGGCAATTCTAAAAGTTAATGCAATGTAGATATATGTAAAGTAGGTATTTTTTTAAATGTGAATATAAAAAATGGAATTTAAAAAGTAGGTCTAAGTATGAAGTAAAAACTTTATGCTATTTTATTATTGGTAAATGCTACTTGTTTTATTTAACAACTTTCTCCGACTCATTATTTTTATCAAGGCGCAATAAGCACTTGATTTTAATATAGTCATTAGAGATAGTTTTATTTTTCCTTTTCATGCTCGCTAGTTGTATTCAGGGCGCCTTATATCGAGTGTTATAGAAAGCAAACACGGAGACGTAATGACCGTTTAATTCCTAAGCGAAGCGTCAACGCCGCTAGCTGAACACTACAAATATTGACCGGCTTCTGACCGAGGCGCAAATCAACGACCTCAGTGTTTTGACTTTAACATTTAACTTTAGTTTTGAAGTCGCTCTATCTGCAGTGAATGTTTCAAGTAATGTTTTGTAAAAAGTTTTTTATTTTTATAGGATAACTGAAAAGTTTGGTTTCAGATTTTATCAGTGATATGATAAACCGAATAAAAAACCGTAGGTAGGTAATAATAAGTACAGTAGAATCAATAATTCAGTAGACTAAAATGACAGTTGCTAATGTCACTTTGTAAAATAATCATTGTGTTTGTGTTTATTGTTAAGTTTTGTTTTGTGTTTTGTTATTCTGTTTTGTTTGTACTGTTTTGTTATCAATACGAAAGATATGGATGGTCCAAGTAATAAACACAAACACAAATATTATTTTACAAAGTGACATTAGCAACTGTCATTTTAGTCTACTGAATTATTGATTCTACTTTAATTGGTTTTCAAATTAATAGAGCTTTAATTGGAATTATACTGAAGCATACTGTACGGATAATTATATTACTTTATAGCTTTAAAAGGAGGTTTATTTTTATAGGATTCATACATAATATGTAATGTATACTTTGAACATGTGATATATTTAGAAAGTTTACATTTACCCGGGGTAATGGAAAACCTTTGGCGTTTTTTTTTGTTTTATTTGGATAGCTTGCAGCTTATAATAACTATATATGTAATACTGAATATAAAACTAAAAAGCCAATAACAAGTAAAGTATGTGGAAACATACTTTACGTTATGTATACATAGACGTTAGTTATTTCAAGAATTTCATTTCAGTTTAGTTACTATTAATGCGATGCGCTATTTCGCTTATGATAGGGAATTCAATGATTGGGTAATTATCTCCATATAGGCTGGTCCTTTTTATTTTTACGTCTCACAATCAAAGCCGTGTATCGTAGATTATTGATATATTTACGTTAATTTATCTGTAGGATATTGATACCACTATTCATTGTTTATTTATTTGAATAATAACATTTTCCTACTCACACTGCTATTAGGTACACACCAATCGCTATTAAATATAATTATATATATATATATATATATATATAATATTAATATATTATTATAATTAAACACAAGTCCAAATATTTTTTTTATAAATTAGTGGATGATGTGTATATGATAGTTTTTAGGGTTCCGTACCCAAAGGGTAAAAACGGGACCCTATTACTAAGACTTCGCTGTCCGTCCGTCCGTCCGTCTGTCACCAGGCTGTATCTCCAGAACGGCAATAGCTAGACACCGACCGTATTTATGCTCCCGGTATATCCGGCGAGAGGCCCGAGAAGGGCGGAGTAGATGTTGTGCCCGCGATGGGCGGAGGAGACGATGGGCCCGACAAGGGCGGTGATTTTGTTGGCTCAGGAGCAGATGGCTCCGATGCTGGTATGAGATCCAGGTCACCATATGCCTCGGACTCATCTGGCCGATTATGGAAGCGCCAATGGTATGAGGGAGATGACGGCGCATCGGACGCTGACAATGACGACGCTCGCCCTAAAAAGGTCTCCACTGCACGTAGAGGCCGTGGTCGACCACCCACGAGCGGGAAGTACGTTGGCCTCGCTAAGGCCAAAGCAGAATACCTCGCCCAGTGCCAGAGGGAGCTGGAGATGGAGGCGGAAAGTGAGGCAGCGCAAATAACACGCCGAACCAGGGCGACGCGTTCGGCTACGTACCTGGAGGGGACAAACACATCCGACGAATGCTCGACACTGGACCTCCACAAGAGGGCCCAGGAGTACGTCAATACTATTTTGAAATTGACAAAAAACCTGAAGGGGTCCTCCAAAAGGGCTTTCAACGAGTCCGCTGAGGCTATCGGGGAGGTGCTCGGTCGCCTCTACCAGCGGACATCCACAGAAGAGATGAGGCAGCTGCAGGAGGCCTACGACTGCCTGAAGGCCGAAAACGCCCAGCTCCGTAAGGAGATGGCCGATATTAGGCGGAAGATGAGCTCGACGTCTGCTTCAGCCCCCTCCTGCTTTACGAAGGATGCCGAGGACGCACTCGTCCAAAGAATCATGGTCGAGGTTGGCGACATGCTAGACAACCGATTCAAGAACTTGGAGGCGCCCGGCAGGCTGCTCCCCGAAGGGCAGGTGCAACTACCGCCTGCCACAAATCGGGCCGGACTGGATGTCGGGTTAACGGAGAGTGTGCAGCCCCCGGAGATAGCAGTGCTAGCCTCTGTGTCGAAGAAGACGAAGAGGAAGACAAAAACGTCGGAGAAAGCCTCTTCGGCGGCGGTGGTGAAAGCCAACGCCGGCACAAATAGGGCAAGACCAGCGGTGCAAAAGTTGTCGGAGCCAACGACCCAACCTGCGTCCACAGCACCGCAGAGAAAGGAGGAATGGACGACCGTCATCGGGCGTAAGGCCAAAAAGGCAAAGAAGGCTGGGGTATCTCTTAATAAAAGGAAGTTACGAGCACCCACGTCGGCGGCGGTCGCCATTACGTTGCAGCCGGAGGCAGTGGAGAAAGGCGTTACATACGCCTCTGTAATTGCGGAGGCCCGCCAAAAGATCAACATCAAGGACCTAGGGATCGAAACTCTGAAGTTTCGAACGGGTGCGACGGGTGCCAGGATCCTCGAGGTTCCGGGAGCGACGAGCGATGAAAAAGCTGACCTACTAGCCTCAAAGTTGCGGGAGGTCCTGGACGCTGGCACCGCGAAAATACAGAGGCCGACGAAAAGAGTCGAAATCAGAATTATGGGGCTGGACGACTCCGTCACCTCTGAGGAGGTCGCCCGAGCACTGGCTACGGAGGGTGGTTGCCAGCCTGGCGACGTCAAGGCGGGCTCTCTCGCCCCCAATGGCTCGCTTTGGGTGAGCTGCCCGGTCGTCGTGGCAAAGAAAATCGCCAGAGCAGGGAAAGTGCGCGTCGGCTGGATCACGGCGAGGGTCCGGCTACTCGAGTCGAGGCCGCTGCGATGCTTCCGGTGCCAGGAGACGGGGCACGTTGGCGTCAAGTGCACCCATAAAGTCGACCGCAGCGACATCTGCTACCGCTGTGGCAAGTCGGGCCACAAGATTAGTGAGTGCAGAGCTGAGCCCAAGTGCGCCATATGTGCAGCGGCGAACCGGCCTGCCAATCATAAAATTGGCGACAGAAGGTGTCCCGACATGGCGAGGTCAAACAAGGGGTCCAAGCGTGGCAGGCGCAAGGCCAGGCCCGCTGGTAGCGAGGGGGCAAGCGAGGTCACCAAGGACAAGGCCATCGTGAACGCGCCAACTCAGCTAGCGGAGGAACTCATGGACGCGGACAACTAAATGGCGCTAACAAAGTTCCTGCAGGCCAATATAAACCACTGTGCCAGAGCTCAAGATCTGCTGCTCGAGAGCATGGCACAGTGGAATATTAAGGTGGCAGTAGTGGCCGAGCCATATGCGGTCCCCGATCGAGGCGATTGGCTGGGCGACCTCGACAACTCGGTCGCGATAATCGCTCCGACTTCTGCGGGCTTCGAGAGCATACGGAGAGGGAGTGGATACGCACTCGGAGTGGTGGACGGAGTTGCCATCATCGGTGTGTACGCTCCTCCAAGTCGAAGTCTTGCCGACTTTGAGGTAATGCTCGGAGAGATCGGAGCGTTAATCGCTCAGGTGCCGTCTCGCTCTGTCCTGGTTGCCGGCGACTTCAACGCCAAGTCCACAACCTGGGGGGCTCCCACGACAAACGCCAGAGGCGAGTTAATGGAGGAGTGGGTGGTGGCTACGGGTCTGTGCCTGTTAAACAGGGGCGCCGTCAACACATGCGTGCGATGGAATGGTGGGTCCATTGTGGACGTGGCTCTTGCGTCCCACAACCTCCAAAGCCGCGTCAGGGGTTGGAGAGTCCTGACAGACGTCGAGACTCTCTCCGACCACCGGTACATCCGGTTCGACGTCTCGTCGTCGCGGTCGAATGCGTCGGACCCGATGGTCTCGATCAGAACCGGCCCTCGTTGGGTGCTCAGTCGGATGGATGCGGAGATCGCCGAGGAGGCGGCGATAGTAGAGGAATGGATCCACCAACCTCACGAACCGGCCCTCTCTGTCGATGACGAAGCAGAGGGCATCCGCGAATCACTGACTCGGATATGCGACGCGGCAATGCCGAGCGCGAAACCGTTCCGGCCGAGACGGCACTTGTATTGGTGGCGTCCGGAGCTCCGCGACTTGCGGGACGCCTGCGTGAGATCGCGTCGCCAATACACCCGCTACAGGCGGAGGCGAAGAAAGGACCAGGCTGTAGAGATCGGCCTGTACGACTCCTACCGGTCCGCCTGCAAAGCGTTACAAGCGGGAATTGCACGCGCCAAAGAGTCATGCTGGGAAGAGTGGCTGCAAACTCTGGACCGAGACCCTTGGGGCAGGCCATACCGGGCGGTGCGGAAGAAGCTTCGGGCCTGGGCTCCCCCTCTGACTACGAGTTTGCAGCCACAGCTTTTGGAGCGCGTAGTGGAGTGCCTCTTCCCTCAAAGGAGCGAGTGGAGCCCACCATCCATGGGTGTCGCGGAGCCGCGTCTTGCGGAGAGTGGGGTTCCTCCCGTAACCGAGGCGGAGTTCCGTGCGGCCATCGCGGGGCTCAAGTCGAAACGCACCGCCCCGGGCCCAGACGGCGTGCCGGGAAAACTGCTGAGCCTCGCGATGGGTCGCATGGGTAGCAGGACGCGGGCCCTGTTCGACAGATGCTTGGAGCAAGGTCGGTTCCCACAGGTGTGGAAGACGGGTAGGCTCGTCCTACTCAAGAAAGATGGACGGTCGGCCGAACAGCCTTCGGCATATCGACCGATAGTGCTCCTCGACGAAATCAGCAAGGTGTTTGAGCGCGTGCTGGTGACCCGAATCACCCAGTCGATGAACCCAGGGCTGCACGAGGCACAGTTCGGATTTCGTCGGGGGCGGTCGACCGTTGCCGCCATCGCTCATTTGAGAGACCTCACCGATTCGGTGGTTTCCCGGGGTGGAGTATTATGGGCGATCTCGTTGGACGTGTCTAACGCGTTCAACTCTCTGCCCTGGGAGACGGTGAAGGCCGCGCTGGCATACCACAGCGTTCCGCGATATCTGCAGTCACTCATCGCGGACTATTTCGCGGGAAGGGCGGTAGAGTTCCCGACGTGCGGTGGCGGATGGGCAAGGCGCTTGATGTCTTGCGGTGTTCCACAGGGCTCGGTTCTCGGGCCGCTCCTGTGGAACATCGGTTACGATTGGGTGCTTCGCGGTGCCACGTTGCCGGGAGTGTCCGTCATCTGCTACGCTGACGACACTCTCGTCACCGTTCGTGCCGATGACAACCGTGAAGCGGGTCGCCTTGCCACGGCCAGTGTGGCTCAGGTGGTGGCCAGAATTCGGGCTCTCGGGTTGGAGGTAGCCTTGGAAAAGACGGAGGTCCTGGCCTTTCACGGGCCCAGGGGCGCGCCCCCACGCGGGACTTCTATAGTCGTCGGAGGTACTTCCATCGTCGTCGGGTCGACGATGAAGTACCTTGGAATTGTGCTCGACGGTCGGTGGAAGTTTGATGAGCATTTACGGCGACTGGCCCCGAGGCTTCTGGCCGCTGCCGGGGCTCTCGGGCGTCTTCTACCGAATCTTGGAGGGCCCAGTGACAAGTGCCGACGTCTTTACACAGGAGTCGTGCGGTCAATGGCCCTATACGGCGCACCGATCTGGGCAGACGCACTGTGCGCCCGGAACGTACCGTTGATTCGCAGGCCACAGCGTGCTATCGCACTGCGAGCTGCAAGAGCGTACCGCACGGTGTCCTTCACCGCATCGTGCCTTCTCGCCAGCAGCCCCCCGTGGGAATTAGAGGCCGAAGTCCAAGCATCGGTCTTCTGGCGCGTGAAGGAGGCGCGCCTGAGGGGGGAACCGCCTCTTCCGCAAGAGGTCGTACGATGGAGAAGCGCGGCTCGCGACGATCTCTTCCAGAAGTGGTCGGCGAGCCTGGAGGACCCGGAAGTGAGCCGGGAGCTGGTGGCGGCAATTCGGCCCGGCCTACGTGGCTGGGTCGATAGAAAACACGGTGCGGTATCGTTCCATTTGGCGCAGATGCTGACCGGGCACGGCTGTTTCGGTCGCTATCTGTGCCGAGTGTTGGGGCGAGAGCCGACGTCGGGATGTCACCATTGCGACGTCGGCGCTGAGGACACGGCGGAGCACACGCGCGCGGCCTGCCCAGCGTGGAGTGCGGAGCGCAGTGCCTTGTCGGCGGTCATCGGGGCGGATCTCTCACTGCCGGCCTTGATTGTAGCCATGGTCGGCAGTGAGGAGAGTTGGGACGCAGTTTCCACCTTCTCCAGCGCCGTAATGCTGCGGAAGGAAGCGGCGGAGCGGCAGCGGGAACGGGACCCGAACTCGCTCCCGGCTCGTCGCGGAAGGTGCGGTCGGCGACGCAGGGCTTACCTGGCCAACCTGCCGCCGTAACGCCGGACCAGCGGGCGATAGACCGGAGGATCTATCGTCCGCATTGAATGGTCCCGAGGAGGGAGGCAACCTTAGTGTTCGAGGGAGCCTCTCGGAGGTCACTTATGATGACGGGCCCTATTTGGGCAACGCCGGCGGGATCGCGGAAGCGCTTAGCGCCTCCGTAATTCCACCCCAGGCGAGTGAAGGAACACCCCAGAGGTTTTAGTCCGTGCGAATCGGACATACCCACCAGCTCCCCCGGGCTGGAGGCATCCGTCAGGGATTTCCTCTGGGTTAACAAAAAAAAAAAAAAAAAAAATAGCTAGACAGTTGAAATTTTCACAAATTATGTATTTCTGTTGACGCTATAACAACAAATACTAAAAACAAAATAAAATAAACATTTAAGGGGGGCCATAATTTTTTATTAGTCTAAAACGCCATCTATCAGAAATTGGGAAATTTCGTCAATAGACACAGTTTATCGTCATAGTCATAGTTTTCTAATAGCATCATAGATGACGTCACAATTAAATAAATATTTTACAGAATAAAAAAAATTATTTTAGTCAATGGTACGGAACCCTTCGTGCGCGAGTCCGACTCTCACTTGGCCGATTTATTTATTTTCAAATATTAATATATAAATTGAATTATTTTTATTTTTGTATGGGAGAAATTGGCCTAAAATCAAGTTATTTTTTTTAATATTATTTGTTTTAAATCTTTTTTAATATTAGATATATTAAATGATGTATAGCTATTTATTTATGTAAGATAATAAAATACTTTTTCCTTTTGTTATAGGTACGGTTAACGAATGACCGTGCATATTCAGCAAAAGTAAAAGGATTTGCCTCACGATTTACAGAATTAAGTATTTGCAAACCTGTTTTGTTGTGGTGACTTATGTATATGTATATTTCCCTCTTTGAGAGTAGGCCTTTCTCCGAGAATATCTTATTAGAAATGTATTTTCAATTAAAATGAGTTAAAAATTATAATGAGTTTGTTTGTTTGGTTGTTTGTTTGTTTGTTTGTTTGAACGCGATAATCTCTGAAACTACTGGGCCGATTTGAAAAATTCTAACAGTGTTAGATAGCCCATTTATCGAGGAAGGCTATAGGCTATGTATCATCACGCTAAGACCAATAGGAGGGGAGTCCACGCCGACGAAGTCGCGCGCAGAAGCTAGTAGGTACTATATAAAATTAGATCGTAACAATAGACAGCTAATAATCTATACGTACATTTTTTTTATGTAACTAGATTGGCAAACAAGCGTAAGGCTCACCTGATGGTAAGCGATTACCGTAGCTTATACATATAGACGTCTGCAACACCAGAAGCATCGCAAGCGCGTTGCCGACCCCATCTCCAGTTTCCCCCAGGATATTATAAAGAGGAAAGTTTATATGTCTAGGAAGATTTTAGAGGGCGTATTTTTGTATTATCGATAAACTAAAAGTATATTGAACAGATTTAATTTTTTTTACAAGGATATTGCTACGGTATCACTGAGTGAAACTTGCTATATTTTAACGGAAAGAAAATAAAACAGCCAAAAAATTAAATTAATATTAAAAAAAAAACCCGATACAATAACCCGAGTTCCCTTTAAAAAGTAAAAAATAATGAAAGAAAATCTAAAGTACCTAAGTATGTACGAGTATTAATAATTCTAAAAAAAAAAATACATCGCGTTGGGGGACTGCTCCGCGCCGAAGTAATTTTATAAAAGTTTTCTTTTCTTAATTTTATTTTTAGATTCATCTATGTTGCTTAGTTAAGTTAGGTTAGTTTAGACTAGTTTGTGATTGAATCGTTAGGTTAGGAGAGACGGAAAAGATTGTGCTTCACATATTAATATATAGATATACAGCATACACTTTAAAGAATTCTATAAGCGAAATTCACGTGTTTATCATACGTCAATAATCCAGATTCGGTGGTAATGAATAAGTCAACCATGTCATAATATAAGTATATATTTTTTTTTATTTAGTGCAGCGTAGAAACATGAATCGAAAGATTTTGCGCGATTAGCGCTGCATGGAAGTGGAGATTTTGCGTTTAAGTTAAATTGTTCGCGTCGTCCTTTGAAAGCCTTTTAGCGTTCCCTGAGTAGGCTGAAGTAGAAGCTCAGCACACCCTTTTCACATTTGCTTGTTGTAAACAAAACCTTATTACTTTATTATACGAGTTCACCTTAAACGCGGTTTATGTGAAACGAGCGATTAATTTTAGTGTTTCTTGAACTGATAAATATATTTTATATAAAGTCGTTTATATGTGAAAGTTTGTCACTAATGTATACGTACCCGCGACGTCTGTTTATCGACACTGCATCGCAAACCTGAAACGAAACCAAGTTTATCAATACGAATGTCAAACATAAGTGCGACTCGCATTGAATCGAGTATTATGTGTCGATGTTATGATATTAAACGAATAAAACATCGTTAAGAACGCATGCAACTCTTGAGAGTCAACCGGCGCGTGCGCTGCTATACACCTATAGCAAACATTTCCCATCGTCGTAGAGCTAATGCTCTTAAAAATGGTGTCAATCATATTTACAGTGCATTATATAATTAATAGGTACTTATTTTTTATTTATTTTACGCTGTCTTAAAAAATTCAAAACTGACTGAAAGAAAAAAGCAAAGAAAGAATAATTACTTATCTATACATAATTATAATAAAATGGTACGAAAGTCAAAATTGTACATTGAATATTTTTTTAAAAGAATACTTGGGGTGTGCGATCTACGATCGATACCGAAGCCAAAAATATAGTTTTTGGAATTATTGTCTGCTTGTGTGTTTGTCTGTACATACAGACAAACAGACAAGCAGACAAACATTCTAAAAATAGTACTTTAATAAATAAATTGTAACAACAGTACTTTAGTAAATTCTAAACACAGTACTTTTTCAGTTTACATATACTCAAAAAGTATTGCATGGATTTACTTCAAATTTGGCAAGAATATTATTAAGAAGTCGGGTCAACATTGGCTACACATTATCACGCTATCACCTACGGGGAAGGAGCAGTGAACCTTTATTTCTTCAACGCATTCTGTACATTCACGCAGACGACGTCGCGGGCAGCAGCTAGTGTAAATATAATAAATATATAACAAATAAATATATTGGCTTTGCTAAAAATATGTAAATGGTAAGTAGAAGATGCATGATTATGGTTAAGGAATTTTAATGCTGATTGAAAAGTACGCACATGGACATGGTACAATATTTTTATTATAGTACACAGCCGCTTAAAAGTGCAATACAGCTTATAAATTATTATACGAGTATAAGTCGTAGTTAAATGTCACTTGTGTCGTATCGTCAGTTCTATGGCGTAACATTATCATTCTGCATCTTCATGTTATGGCAAGACCACTAGGCAGCCATTCTCGGCGCGTAGCGCCAACTTTGTAAGATTCCACATCCATATTTATCTTCTAGGTATAGTATAAGCATTGGTGGCTAATGTATAAAATAAGAGTTACAATACCCATAATAAAGAAGTTGACTTTACTTCGTAAATCCTCGTCAAAGAACTACAAGGTATTGTGTGTATCTTCAAAAATGAATACCAAAGAATCTGTGTTATATTTGCATTAATTCACTATTGGGCGATAACGTTAATACTTAACTTAGAAGGCACCTAAGACGCAGAGGCGGCATTACATTGTAAAACGGAAATGCTTGGCCCACACTGTGTGGTGCGACTCAGGCGCATAGGGTAAGCCTACGCGCTTATACACATTTGATATTCTATTAAATTATCATTCGAATGCGTTAATTAAATATTGTTTATATGTATTTATATAATTACAAACAATTCAAGATTAAATTGTATCATTTTATGATAAATATGTTTGACTTTTTAAGCCTTGCTTTTATAAACTTTTAGAGAAATAATTTTATTTTACTAAAAACGTTATTGTATTACTTAAATTTCACTGCATTATCATTATATTTTGTTAAGAAAATATTTAACAATATTATAGTTATCCTGTGGACAATTAATTAATTATATAAACGCCTCATATATTGACATTCCTATGGCTGCCTTAATGTTATCATTAGAGTGATGAGATACATATGTAGGTACAACTACAAATATGTGGCTGATACAACTTTTACGTAAAATAATTTAATGTAATTCGAAAAATAATAAAGACAACAACGATCACCAAAAAAATTAGACGATCGGTTAATTGATAGTAATTTTATGTGTCTTACGCATCGCAACCAGCTTTATTATGTTACTAGGTGACCCCGCAAACTTTGTTTTGCCATATATGTTATTAACCCCCGCAACCCCCTCTTGTGGGTGGAATTTCGTAAAATCCGTTCTTAGCTGACCTCTACGCGGCGAAAGAAATATTCCTACCAAACAAGTCTCTACGCCTTATGGTTCCAGAGATATAGTGATGAGTCAATTTAAGGGTGGAAATCTCTTTTATATAAATACCTAGATATTCCAACAGGGAATCTTGACATTGCAATTCAATAGTGAATACACATTATTATAATTTTTTATATAAATTTTCGTGTACTTAGTTATGGCATAAATTGACTTATACTAAGTAGGTATGTTATCAACATTGTTCTCGATAACATTTCAATGTACTAACTTACGAAATACTCTTTCAAGTGCTTTTTCAGTAGTTAAGAATTTAGTTATAGTCGTTAAATTTAGAGTAGGTAACTTTCGATAAATTGATTTACGAAAAATAAAGACAATTTTGTCTTTTTCTGTTATTATTTTTATTTATTAACTAGCTTGTGCGCGCGACTTCGTCCCCGTGGAGTAGGACCAATTCTGTCGTACATGATTTGTGCGAAACTTTAACCGTTTACGCAGCGGAAACTCTCAAAAGGAAAAAAAAACTCGATTTTGAAACATTCTTCATTGGTGCTACGCTCCTATTGGTCTTAGCGTGATAATATATAGCCTATAGCCTTCCTCAATAAATGGGCTATCTAACACTGAAAGAATTTTTAAATCGGTCCAGTAGATCCTGAGATTAGCGCGTTCAAACAAACAAACAAACTCTTCAGCTTGATTATAGTAGTATAGATTAATGGTTTACAAAAAATTAGTATTTTAACGGTGATTTGTTTTCAATCAGACAGATAGACTCGTTTGTATATTAATTTATACATGTCTTAAAAGTATATTAGAGCATATAAAGAACAATAATTTATAGTGCAATACTATTTATTTAACAAATTCAAAAATAGACAGTCAATCAAGTAGAATTTACATGTTTTTTTCGTAAGTTATATAAATTTACGAATCGCTTTTTATTTAAACACATAATTATTATATCCAATTATACTAACAAAGTTTATTAAAAGTTTATAAATATCGAGTTAAAATTAATAAGCAAAAGCCCCCTTTTAAAGTAGTTTTAATAAACAGCTTATTTGCAGAAACTGCAAAAACTTGAAACATAAAAAAATATCCATTCACAATTTATAAATTATTTAATATATTAAGAAAAAAATGTAAATAGGTTTTAGATTACTGTTGTTACAAAAAAAGGCAATACTATACTAACTGCTATAACTAAATATTATTAATTCTTAATGGAGCATTTATTACCAACAACATACGTGAATATATTAATTACTAGCTGACCCGGCGAACTTCGTACCGCCTAACAGTCGATTCTTTAAAATACTTATCCTTCCCGGAACCCCTCTTCTAACACTTAAACATTATGGTATGGTATTAAAGTTCAAATTGACTTTAGTATTATTACGAATCTTTTGTATGGGAATATAGAAAAGTGTTGTTTTTAGACTTTTTCAGGGATTTTTTTAAAATTTTCTCTCCGTAACAACCATCCTAGTACTTCAAGGAATATTATATAGATAACCAGCGCTACCATTATTTAAACGTAACGAAGTTAGATTGTATTTATATTATTTCATTACGTAGTTTCTCTTATCATACCCACGATTTTCTTACTTTAAGAAACTTCTGTATAATTTATGAGTTAAACTCCTACGAGATGCCTAAATATCGGCCGCACCAGATGTAGGCGGCAGATGCAACTCAAATCTGGTGTAATAAAACTTGTACTGTAAATAATCCAACCTCTTTTATATTATTGTTTGTACAAATCTGAAGACAATATCAAAAAAAAAGTAAAAATCTGAGCTGAATCTTTACGTGTCTTAATCTTAAAGGAGTTTTTAAATAAGAAACTTAAGAACAAATTAGTCTTTTTAGATATTTATTTCTTGCTATGTACATACATACCAAGTTTTATAACTTAAAATCATGATACATACCTACTTATTTATATTACATTAGTACAAATCTGAAGACAATATCAAATAGTACAAATCTGAGCTAAATCTGGAGCTGAATTTTACGTGTCTTGATCTTAAAGGAGTTTTTAGATAAGAAACTTAGGTTAAGAACAAATTAGTATTATTATTTATTTCTTACTATCTACATATTATGTACATACCGAGTTTTTCTAGGTACTTAAAATCATGATACATATACATATCTAATATTAATTCAAGATAATTTAATTTGAGTGTGAAGTGCACTGTGCTATTTACAGAGATTTTATTTTAATAAATAAATGGGTGTTTCTCTACTAACGGGAAAATTGATGTCCCAAGCAATTTACACATTGTTGTGGATTTTTTTTTTTATTAGAAAATATCTAAAATTATAGTACATTTCAGTATCTTCTAGGCTACCTACTTGTTGACCAAGTAAATGTTTAATATCTTATTTTTTTTTAAATCCCAACCTGTCAAATCCCAGTCCCCTGGCGTGTCCCCATCCCAGAATCTTTACTTCAAAACCAATTTTAAAATAATATTTATATGAAGTGTAACAAAGTTAAAGTAAATTATAAAGCTAAAGATACTGAAAATTATATATGTTGAACAAACACTTTAAAAATGTAATTACAATTATTCGAAATTACCGCCTAAAAGTTGTCCTAAATATTTGTGCACAGTCCTCTGGTTCATTTTAAAAAAATTGTCAAAATTATATAGTTTATGGTAACGACTATATATGGCGTTGAATGAAACGCTAACAGTGTGAAGTTCGTTCATATCGAGTCAGAATCGCGATGCCATTTTGCGGGTAGTGTCATTCTCCGTCATAGTTGCTGAATCACGCGTCGGGGCCGCTACACATTACAGTCCACTGTTAAATAGTTTGAGTGATTAATATTCTTAATTAGAATTGGTTTTGATATGTAGATTACGAAAATAAACGTACAGTAACTAATTTAGCTATGAAATAAACTAAGATTCGTAAATAATTAATATAATCCAGTTTTTCGCCAGAAAACACAGTCCACTGGTGACAGTCCCCTGCTCCGACGCTACACATGGGACTGTTATAGCTTCCAGGGGACTGTGTTTTATGTAAATTTAAGTCAAATTAGCTACTACATAGATTACGTGCAGTTATTATCCTTAAGTACAGGTATTGCAAATATAGGTAAGAAACGGTTTACCATGCCAGTTGCTAAATTGATAATTATGTGCAGTTAATATACGGTCTACAGTTTATGGTCTTACAGGTTAGTCATCATGCCACCCAAAAAAAGATAAATTCACGAGAGAAGAAATATTACCAAAAAAAGCAGAAAAATTATGATATGAACGTAGTAACTATTAAGAGTGATCCTCAAAAGAGAGGAGATGAGGGAAATAGAGCGCCAAAATACAAAAAGAAAAAGGAGTTAGAAAACTAGTAAAAGATATGAATCCAAGGGAACATAGAGCGGCAAAAAAGATTAATTTGCGATAGATAGAGATAGATAAGGATAGATAGAGATAAAGATAGGGAAAATACACCAAATTTTGATCGTGCATACAGGTCACCACCGATTTAGATAGTTTCGTTGAAGCTATTCAACAAAAATACCCTGGTATTATTATAGCAGTAATTGATAACAAAAGCATCGAAGATATGGCTACAACCATTTAAGAAGAGACCATAAAATTGAAAAGTTTTGTTGGTACTCTTAAAGTTTACCAGGTAAATGGTAAAATATCCAACAAACTATGACTTCACAACGTGTTCCTGTTTAGTTGACTATGAAAAGCCTGAGCTGTTTCTGCGACGACAAATATGCACTTTTTAAGCTTGGAACGTTAGGATTTAGGTCAAAAAGTAAACTTAGCGTAGAAGATGTTTATACAGACACTGATAGTGATTGCGAAATGGGGCAAGATGCTAGATGTAAAGCAGAAATTCTACGTAGATTCGTGAATAGAGATGATAACCATCTTAAAAATGTTGCGGGACCTAGCTCAGAATCCACTAATCGGTATAATGTCGCTAATTATATTTTGGTTGAAGTACCCAGTAAAAAAAATAGAGTATAGACATGCTGGGGTCATATCTCAGGTGGACGAAGATGAAGAAGATCTTATAATAACTTTTTTTAAAAATAATAACGCGGATAACTTCGTCGTTTACGAACCGATTTTGATCATTCTTTTTTGTTGGAAAGGAGTTATACCAAGGGTAGTACCATGATGAGAAAACCAGGATCTAATGATGGCATCCCAAAGAAATCGAGAGGAACCTTCGTAAATCATTGTGTTGACTAGTGCGTTTGTTAATTTTTTTTCGTCTACCTACGTTGTATTACTTGTCGATGTAATTAAAGTCGGATTTTTTCACAATTTTTTGCAATTATATGAAGACAATTATTTGATTGTAAGATTATTTGTAGCTTAAACAGATAGGTTAGAGTTAAAAATTATTTCTATGATCACTTTAAGACAATTAAAGTAATGTAACCAGTGAAACTGATTAAAAACCACATGAATTAGATATTTATTAGAACAAGATTGTTGATTTTGATAAGTTTTCTTTTGTTTTCATAATAATTACAAAAATAAAGAGTTTTTATTTGTTTCTTTCGTGAAATTATTGGTTTTATTAAATAAAAAACAGTTCCCTGGATAGTCCATCAGTCCCCTGTGATCAATTTTTACAAAATCTGTTCTAAAATTTAAAATAGCAGAGTAATCTTCCGGCCTTTTTTATACTTGTAAATCACTCGTTATTACCATTCATTCTATATGATTTTAACCTTATTTTAGAACAAAAAGTGATGAAGACAAATTTCATGCAAAATTTTCCCGTTAGTGGAGAAACACCCAAATAAATATTTACACTGTACACACACGGTCGTCTGTTCCTAAAGTAAGCAACTTAATGCTTGTGTTATAGGTAACAGCCGACTGGTATAGCTACATAATTTTTTTTTTCGATAAACATACTTATTAGTAATACATATATAAATAAATATATATATTACACCCAGACTCGGGGTGGGAATCGAACTCACAACCCCCGGTACAGAAAGCAGGGTCACTACAAACTGCGCCAACGGGCTAGTCAAAAGATTATATGCTCTACCTTCTGCTTAGCATATACAAAATCCACCACTTAGGTAATTTTCAAAAACATAAAAGCCGCGTCACCGTAGGCTTTTCTAAAACCTACCCGTGCTGTGTAGGCTTCACATAGCTTGTATCTGTGTATATTATTATGCACAAAGAAACGCGTCGAATGAAAAGCTAAGCCGCGCATAAAGGAACGATTCGCTAAGTAGATTTCTGTATGGTGTGTGGACAACCCAGTCTTAAGTTAAGCGTTTCGACTAATCTAAGTAAGTTGAGGACGACGCAGTAACACACTACGCTTATCCACAACATGAAGAAAATGACTATCTCAGAGATAGAAGTAATTTGTGAGTTATTTATAATGTGATTCCAGATGTATGACAAAAAAAATGACCTACTATATATACATATGAGCATGTGCTAGTGAATCTGATTACCTATATAAAAAAATATTCGTATAACTCTTAAAAAATTTTAACCTATTTTCATTTTTGAATTGATTTAATATATAATTGTATAAAACGAACGAAAAAAACCGACTTCATTTAGGTACCTACATCGAAAAGTAATATAACGTAATAAGAAGACAAAATAGTCAAGTAAATAAGCGCTATTAAAGATTACTCAAAAAGTTGTAATCAGATCTCAATCTAATTTAAACTGTGAATTTAAACAAGACTACATGACAAGTATTATAGCTTTCGATTAAAGTAAGAATCATCAAAATCGGTACACCGAGTAAAATGTTATGCGGTATAATACAACGTAGGTCGACAAAAAAGTAGTCAAGTAAATACGCATTATTAGATATAACTCTAAAAGTCCTACTTGTCAGATCTCAATTTCCAATTAAGTACCATAAATGCATTGTGCATTTAATATAGATCAATATGGCCCTTCACATCATGCAATTTAAATGAATGTTTTCGTACCGGCCGGTGACCGGCGCGACATTTTTTTTTGAAATTGTATGTTCGTACTTTATAATTTTTAGACCGCATTTATAGTAAGTACATTAGGTTAGATAGGATTATACAAAAACCATAGTTTATCAAGTCAAGAGTAACCTCTAAAGAAAACATGTTTGTATTGTGTAATGACAAAAAAGCTGTGAACGAAAGTTGTATATAAAGAGATTCTGTAGTATATTTAGTATCAGCGTTTCACCCGTGCGAAGCTGGGGCGGGTCGCTAGTATGTTGATATTTTAAATTTACTCTTAATACAAACTTCCACTATGCTACAGCCGTGTGGAATTTATGCGCGTATACCTATTCATTTTGGCGATTAAAATTAAAATAGGTAAATGCGAGAATAATTTAGAGATTATGATAAATGATAACATTTATTTATTTTATTTAAAGATTTATTTACAATAGTTCATTATATGTCACATTAATATTAACTAAAACTAAATCTTATACTATTAAACGAGCAATTCTTGTAATTATATATATATATATATATATATATATATATATTCTGAATCTCGGATCGGCTACAACGATTTTCGTGAAATTTAGTACAAGGGGATTTCGGGGGCGAAAAATTGATCTAGCTAGGATTCATTTAAAAAAAATGTCGTTTTATCCCTGTTTTTAGGCAATGAAAAAATATCATTAGAATACGAAGCTTAATTTCACTATTGTCAAGATAGCTGTAATAGCGTAATTAGGAAATCGGCGGGTGACAAATCGCGTTGACCCGGGTTCGAATCTCAGTCTCCAGATTAATTTTTTTTTCTTTTTTTTAAATTTCCCTCGTGATTTATTATTTAAATAAAATTATTAAAATATAAAAATACCGAGAAAAAAAAATGAAAATACCGAGCTAGGCTCGGTCACCCAGGTACTGTGTATTATGTTTCATACATGGTATAGGACAGTGTCACTGTACAGTTAATTTTAAATTATATTTAATTCATAATATGTTAAAGTAACTTTCAAAAATCCTTGGTAAGTTAATTACATTGTACCTATTCGTATATTTCCTCATAAACATTTCAATTTTATTAAATGTAATACTTGGAACAGTATTATATTTTTACACGCTTTTTATTAGCTTCACCTGTATGTTTGTATGTTTGTCACAGACTCCTTTGGACTTCATTTTTACACACTTCAAACGTTCAGATTTCATTTAACCTTAGTAGATTTATTGAGGACCGATGACAATACAGTATACACTAATTTGATAAGTTTATTCCTTTTTAGTTTGGTTTATTTATAAAAGCGCGTTTTTTTAGTTTTTTTGAAACTATTATTTATTTTATTTATGTGATACTTGATTTCATACTTCGTTAGCCAGATATTATTGTATTTATTTTTATTTTATTTTTATTTTGAACTACTTATTATGTTTTAAAAATGTATTACTAAATATATACGCCTCTTTTTGTTTTCCTTATTTTGTAAATTTTTAATATCCAATCGTTACGCCTACCTAACAAAGTGTGAGTGGGTATATGCCAGGGTGTATGTATCTAGCATATTCCTACTGTACGTACCGTACATTCCGTATCGCTTAACTTATACTATTTTTAGATATGTGTTGATAAATATGAGTACAGAAATAGATGAGACGGGTACGTATAATTGCATCACAATACATCGAAACAAACTTTTATTGAATATTTCTAGTCGACGACTATCGTTTCTAGTATACAAACATTTCAATTATACGTATTAATATTAAGATGTATAAATATTTAGATATTTGCCGAACACAGTGTTGATGCAGAATGTAGGTACATCTAGATCCTGTCCTATTATAATGTTTAGCCTTTAGCGTAAACGTTGTGCCTGTATTAATCAATAACATGATTGAGAATAGTAGTTGTTGTATGAGAATCGAAAACACAATCTGGTAAACAAACATCAATATCGAAAATAGAAAACGATATAGATTTGTTAAATTATTTATTTTCTAAAGGAACAAGTATGTAAGTATACTATACTAATTATATAAAGCTGTAGAATTCTTTCATTCGAGCGTACCAATTTCGGTAATTTTCCGATGAAGTAAAATTCTTTTTCGTTACAATGGTTGTTTACAAGGGAACATTAATAGGTTTCAAAACATTCTGTCATTGTATTTATCGAAGTACTTGTATACCTTAACAAAATAAATAATGTAATTTGAGGCGAAGAAAGAAAAATGAGTAAAAAAAAATTTTTAGAACTTCGCACGCGTAAGCGCAAAAATGTATTTATTTACGACATCACATTAGAAACCTCTAAAATTATAAGTGTTCCTCTACTATATTATGCATGTATTATACATATAAACCTTCTTTTTGAATCACTCCATCTATTAAAAAAAACCGCATCAAAATCCGTTTCGTAGTTTTAAAGATCTAAGCACATATAGAGACAGGCAGCGGGAAGCGACTTTGTTAGGGTTCCGTACCCAAAGGGTAAAATGGGACCCTATTACTAAGACTTCGCTGTCCGTCCGTCCGTCCCTCCGTCCGTCCGTCCATCCGTCCTTCCGTCCATCTGTCACCAGGCTGTATCTCAAGAATTGCGATAGCTAGACAGGTAAAATTTTCACAAATTATGTATCTCTGTTGCCGCTATAACAACAAATACTAAAAACAAGATAAAATAGATATTTAAGGGGGGCGATTATTATTTATTAGTCTCCAACGCCATCTATCAGAAATTAGGAAAACTTCGTCGATAGACTAATAAGTTTCTAATAGCGGCATAGATGGCGTTACAATTAAATCAATATTTTACAGAAAATTTAATTATATTTAGTTTAGTCAATGGTACGGAACCCTTCGTGCCCGAGTCCGACTCGCGCTTGGCCGATTTATTTGATAATATGTATCGATTAGTCCTCAAAATAGTTTATAAAAATAAGTCGCAATAATAAATATACAGGTTTGACGTCAAAAGGCCATTGTTACAACTTTTCATTTTAAATATGAATAACTCAGCGGCACAACGCGCGGCGTGGCGTTCGCTCTTTTGGGTATAATTCTATTGTTTAATTAAAAGCGGGTACTAATTGTTAAACACAAATATCTGTCCTTGTAACAGATAGTTGAATCAATTGTGTTGGAGTGATGAGACGATTGCTCATGCGAATGCTCTTTAGTTACAAGCTTGATTCGGACGTTGACTAGTGTTGTAATATTGAACTCTATTTTTTATCTCTAATCGTAAAACCTTGTAATGATTACGACTAAATCCATTTGTGTAGTAAAATATTTTTGAAGTGAAACTTCTTTAGGCACATGAGGGGTAAAATTTGAGCGACCGGTAACGCGGCAACGTCATGACGGTCAGTACTTGGATGGGTGACACAACCGCGTGACGTTGGCTTTTTGTTTTTTTTTTCAACTAGTTTTTTTTATCTTAAATTCGTTTTTTTTATTCGTTTTTTTATTATTATTATTATTGTTAATTCCCAAAACCTTGTCCAACACAACAAGGAGCACCAATAAAACCAGTAATATCAATAAAAATATATGTTCAATGATTACACAAATGTATGGTGGTCCTAAGCCTCCTAAGCTAACAAGAAATATTTTTGGCAACGCGATTAATCTACTGTTTGCGACATCTAGTCGTAGACGTGGTAAACCTCGAACAAAAAACTTAAACGAAAAAAAAACAAACAAATAAATGTAACTTGCAGCGTTAACGATTAGTTTTATTTTAATTAGTTTGACATAGCTTCTGACATGTGTATTTAAATTTATTTGCCCCCAAAGATAGTTTCTAAGTGAATAACTTCACTTTGTTGAGCACTTTTATACAATAGCACAGATTAGTGAATAGTACTACGTAACTAAGATTACTCTGGGTTTTGATCGTAAACATAAGTAGGTATGTTAAATATTCCTGGATGCACTGAAAAAGCGAATACGGTTTACGATTTAGTCAATATTTTCTATTTTGTTGTTTTATAAAAATGGTCTTCAACAATAGTATCTAGCGATATTGGAGAGGCAATTCTTATAAGTGATTTATTCAAAGCTTGTATTGCCGATATACGTAGGTAGGTATATCGGCAATACAAGCTTTGAATAAAAGAAAAAATAAATAAAAAAATATAAAAAGAAAAATCCGTTTCTGTGCCTCCTTATTGATTTTACTGTAAAAACCATGAAGAAGAAAATATTTTTTGTATATTGATTACAATATTAAAGTAACGTATTTCTTCTATTACAAATTCCAGCTTATCGAATCCATCAAACAAACATAATGGCAATAACAAATTCGGAGGTTGTTGACCTGAACAAATTTTAAGCAATAAGTGCTCGTATATATTATAAATCGATATGGTTAGATGCAAAATGGTACCCTATAATATCTAAGCATGCGATGGTAAGTTTGCTTAAGGCGCCTGGGGGGGCAAAACGCCGCGCTAGCCGTTTTTTGTGCAGTTTTTTGAAGCTATCTACTTTTTATTGGAAAGAAATATAAAACTAATACAAACACATTTAATTTCTACATAATTTTGATTACATGATGGTCCTTTTTTTTTATTTTTTTAAAGGATTACATTTTAAATAATCGCCTTACAACGAAACCACAAAAATGAGAAATAATTACTGATACTGTGCGTCTCCTCGTGAAGTAAACATTATTTTATTTTGCTACCGACACTAATGGATTGACAATTTAATAAGGAACAATTCGCATGAAAAATTTTTTCGAAAAGACCTAAATTTGATGTGTTATTGATTTTTTTCTAAAATCTGGGCGTATTCGCTACTGTACTCAAGCGCGGTGTATTGGAATTCAGTCTGCCGCAAGGTTTGGAGGGAGAAGCTTGTGTCGTTTGTCACCGTCTCGGCTAGCGCACGCTCACGTCATATTATAAATCTATACGTCTATACTCTATACATACAAATAAATAAAAGTGGAGTGTCCGTTTGTAATAATAAAATAATATCCTTTTACTAAATGCATATCCATGTATACACGGTACATATACCAAAATTACATTTTTTACAATTGATTGTTGTCTGTCTGTCTGTCAGTTTGTTCCGGCTAATCTCTGAAACGGCTTGACCGATTCAGACGGGACTTTCACAGACAGATAGCTGATGTAATAGGCTGTTACTTTTATTTTTATTTTGTATCTCTGCGAACTGAACAATAATTTTTTTTTTAATTCCACGCGGACGAAGTCGCGGGCACAGCTAGTAAACAATAATAATTTATTAGCATATTGTTAGCATTTTTTGTTGACTTTTGTTTGGGTTAGTTTTTTTTGTTTGTTATTTATTGTGAAAGTACGCTCTGTGTGTGTATTTAAAACTATTGAGTTTTTTTTAAAAACGCTATTGTTGTGTAGGTATCTAAACTAGTGATGTAACGGATAGTAGTTTGGCCGGATACCGGATAGCCGGATATCCGGCCAACCATGTAGCCGGATAGCCGGATATCCGGCGGCCGGATATCCGGCGGGACTTAGCTGTTTGGAAAACAAAACGATACTAAGACTAAATACATTTTCTTTCCATTACATTCATTTAATATTATGTGATTAAAAATTTACAACTAAAACTAATTATATTTCTTAAGACGTGATACTAAGACTAACTAAATAAAGCAAATAATTATTTATATATACTTTTTATCCAGGTTACAGATATCAGATATCCGTTTTTGTGCTTGTTGCGCTGGCGGTTGCGGGTTCGATCCCCACACATGACAAACATTTCTATTGGCCATGCAAATGCTTGCCGTGGTCTGGGTGTTTGTGCAGTCCTTGTGTGTCTCCCCACCGTACCTCGGAGAGCACGTTATAGTAGGGGAGACGTAGAACATCGACCTTCACCGATCTGATAACTCGATGGAACATATTATTTATCAAATATAATTTATAAACAAATATGCCTATGATAACTTGCCTATCGAAAAGTAGTCAAGGCTATTTTTAATTTAATTAATTTTTTTTCATCACCCTCACTCATATGATTATCCAGTGAGTTTTATATCAATTGATAGTTTTAACACACAGAATATGCCTAGGTAGGCTTGCCTACTTATTTTTGGTCATGGCTACCTGGCAAGTAGATGTGAACAGGTAGGTCAATATATACCTATATTCGATACTACATCGATCTGTTCGAATCGAAATTGATATCATAGGTAAGATATTGTAATTACAAAACCAATCTTATAGGCTTGCCTGCAAAAACTAAAAAAAAAAAAAAAATTAGCCTTGACCACTTTTCGATAGGCACGTTATCATAGGCATATTTGTTTATAAATTATATTTGATAAAAAATATGTCTCATCGAGTTATCAGATCGGTGAAGGTCGCTCTTCCACGTCTCTTAGACCATTAAGCCGTCGGTCCCGGTTGTTATCATAAACACCTGATAGCGATCGTTACTCATAGTAGGGAATATATCCGCCAACCCACATTGGAGCAGCGTGATGGATTAAGCTCTGATCCTTCTCCTACATAGGGGAAGAGGTCTATTCCCAACAGTGAGATTTTACAGGCTGAAAAAAAAAACTGAATTACTATCCGGTATCCGGCCGGATACTGACTTACTATCCGGTATCCGGCCGGATAGTGAAAAAAAGGCCGGATAGGCCGGATACCGGATAGTTACCGGATATCCGTTTCATCTCTAATCTAAACAATGGTTTTAGCACCTTTGAAAATTATAGAAACGACACCCATGATAAAGAGTTTTGCTAGCTAATTTAATTTGACCACGTAGTATAGGTTTTTACTTTTTACCTAGACCTACTTTAAAAAAAATATATATAATAAAATTTACTTAATTGTTGTTATTTTATTTTTCTACTTACACTGTCTGTGAAATGAAATGTGATGAATGTGTTGCTTAGCGCAAATCTCGAGAGCAGCTAAACAGATTTTTCTTACGAAAATTTAGAAAAATTGAAATAGAAAAAGTCTAAAAACAACACTGTTCTATATTCCCATACAAAAGTTTCGTAATAATACTTAAAAGTCAATTTGAACTTTAATACCATACCATAAAGTTTAAGTTTTAGTGGAGAGGTTTCAGTAAGGCAAAACAATATTGAGTGACGTTAGTATCGTATAAATATTAATGTCAATATTTGTCAATATATTAATTTATATATTTTTTTTTACATTATGTAATTGTTGATCAACTTTCTTTTTTCTTTTTTTTATCTTACTAGCTGACCCAAATTGCCGTTTTAAAAAAAATAATTAAAGAATCGACTGATAGGCGGTACGAAGTTCGCCGGGTCAGCTAGTTATTTATAAGTTTAGGTAATATTATACTTCATTATTAGTATTTATTGAACGTAAGTGTAGTCACTGAATTCATTACCTAAATTATATACGCACCAATTTAAAAAAATAATAATTATATTTTTTTATTGAAAGCCGTGCGGATCCCTAGATCTGTAATTTTTACGTGTATTCGTTAGTTGTTCACCAAATGCCGCTAGTCGTGTTTTACGAGAGGTGGGGTGCGACAAAGAGGCAACGAATGCTCAAGGTTATTTGCTGGGGGTACCGCCTTAATGCGGACCATTGAACGCAAGGCACGTTGCGCTCGATTGTTGGCTCCGAAAGCGACGGAAGGATGTCCCACTGTAGCTGTGTGACTGGAATCGCATTATTTCGATCATTATAGATATAAATATAGCTGCCGTGACTTCCTCATCCGTGTTTACTTGTTACGATAAAAAAAGTTTTTGATTTGGAATTTATTAAAGTAGCCCATATTCCTAGAATCGTAACTATAAAATAATATAATAGGTCCACCGTGCCTATCGTTCACTGTATTTCATGAGAATACATCATATATTCTTAGTCAATTATTGTAAAATTAAGTGAAGCATGTAATTGCACAATCTATATTTTTTTAAACCGAAGAAAGCATTTCTTATGGTTTTGGTGCGGTAGAGTAACATTTATATAGAGTTCAAGTTAACTACAAAACAAAGCAACCAAGTTATAAAAACTGATCCTCTTTTTATTTTTCTAAAAATAAAAAAAAATACGCAAAGCCATTCACTCGATCAGTCTCATATTACATTAATACATATTATTATATTTGACAAATAATACTCCCATTTCCGTTAACAGCCAAGCTTATCTGAAGTAAACGTAGTTATTTGATTAACCGTCAGCAAGCTGTTATCAGTCCTATCAATATTATATTTGCTTAAAATTACTGGTTACATTTAGTACCTACTGCTAACGGAACAAAGATATAGCGAGTCTAGTACTTACCTACTACGAATCGTATTATTTTAAAGAAAAAACGGTAACAGTAAAAACTGTATCGTCGTCAGTAACTTGTATTATCATAATCGTTACTACAAGTATTCATTCAAAAGTACTTACTTCACTCTTTTATTTATTTATATAGTAAACGAGTACCAATATATACTTAGTAGTAACTGCCTATTATTTTAAGTACAAAAATCATCATCAACACGTCACCAAAGTTCCACTACACATTTGTTTCACATATTAGACCGGGAGATAGTGACACAAAATATTTGGTCATTTGTACCAGTATGGCGGTTCGTCAGGGGTCTAATTACGTAAAGGCAAAAAGGAAAATGATGGTCATAGCGCTCGCACCGGCGGCCCAATCGCGTGGGCGTTAATCGAACGCGTCGGATAAATAACGAGTGTCGAACGATTTGTTCCACAAAAATGCTTGTATTTTCAGATAGTCGGAAAAAAAAGAAGTAGGCGGTAGCGGAATGCCATACTTCTCGGGTGTGACTTACAGCCCGCCATACCGACGCGAATACATTAATTTAAATAAAACAATTTAACCATTTGTACCAGGCTAATTTTTACAAAGCTAATCATCGTCGAGTATTCATTCACGAAAATCACCTTGCCATACTTTTCCGACGGTTCCTAATGGCCGCCATACCACTGCAAAGGAGTAATTTTTTTATATTTCGCCAAACGATTTGTACCACCCTGAAACTTTTTTTATCAGTTCCCTGTATGATCATAAATAGAAGTCTGATAGTGCCATACCTGTGGGAGGTGGCGAATGTGAACAATATTTTTTCAAAATCCTAAGATTTTATTCGTAATTCGAGTTTTTTTTCAAGTATGGCGCCACTTTTTCCCTCTACTACAAGTATGGCAAATATAATAATGGTCACATTGTATCGTATAATTTCCAAAAATCGAAATGCCATACTGGTACAAATCGTCAAATATATATATTTTTTTCACCTTTTAGCTCAAGTCATCCGCCCGATGGTTACAATCTGAAATATTTTTTTTAGGTGCAAATGCATCCAAATGACGAGAATACAATGATGCCATGATGTAAAAAATGATTTTACGTATTTTACAGTCGTATTTTAAAAACGTGTCAAATAAATAAGTATTTCAAGTATGGCAGCACTTTTCCCCCTACTAGAAGTATGGGATAAATAATAACGGTCACATTTTGTCAAATACTTTCCAATAATTCAAATGCAATACTGGTACAAATCGTTTGGCGAAATATAAAAAAAATTACTCCTTTGCAGTGGTATGGCGGCCATTGGGAACTGTCGGAAAAGTATGGCAAGGTGATTTTCGTGAATGGCTACTCGACGATGATTAGCTATGCAAAAATTAGCCTGGTACAAATGGTTGAATTGTTTTATTTAAATTAATGTATTCGCGTCGGTATGGCGGGCTGTAAGTCACGCCCGAGAAGTATGGCATTCCGCTACCGCCTACTTCTTTTTTTTCCGACTACCTGAAAATACAAGCATTTTTGTGGAACAAATCGTTCGACACTCGTTATTTATCCGACGCGTTCGATTATCGCCCACGCGATTGGGCCGCCGGTGCGAGCGCTATGACCATCATTTTCCTTTTTGCCTTTACGTAATTAGACCCCTGACGAACCGCCATACTGGTACAAATGACCAAATATTTTGTGTCACTATCTCCCGGTCTATACGTTAATGAAGGTTAATAGGGAGAAGCTAAAGATAGAAATAGTGTGTATTTTATATTTCGACAATTCTCTGTGATTATGATTCTTCTCGTCAGCTATCAGCAATGCCTACCCTCGTGTTCTAGCTCAAATGAATGAGATATAAAAATAAATTATGCCAAATGAATGCATTGTAAATATCACGATCACGATTCAGCCTGTAATATCCCACTGTTGGGCATAGGCCTTTTCTCCATGTAGGAGAAGGATCGGAGCTTAATCCACCACGCTGCTCCAATGCGGGTTGGCGAATTGTAAATATATTAAAAAAAACTGTTATGTTTTTGCTTGATTTTTTATTACAAAGCGCACCCGCATTGCGTGACATGCAGTAATCAATTTGAACCATATGGAAGTAGTGATGTGCCGAGTCGCTGTTTTGTAGACTCTTTTCAACTCGAGTCAGTTTATGCGGTATTCGAATTATGACTCGAGTCTCGGATTCGAATCCTGGACTCAAGTCCGGCCTAGAGTCAGGACTCGAGTCTGGCGTACTTTTAGTATTTCTGTGGTCTGTGGGCGTACTCAAATCAAAATAAATTGGTACTCGAGTATACGAGTCCAAAACAGGAATCGAGTCTGACTCGAGGCCATCCGTCCTCGGCACATCGCCATATGGAACTTGGAAGTATCTCGGTAATCGCCCCATGGAGTAGCAGCGGCCCTTGATTAGATTAACCGCATCTTTCTACTTCTACAATACCGCTAACTTTTGTGCCTACTTTCTGTTACTTAAAAATAGACTGAATAACAGGTAACTACATTTTTAAGTTTGAGATATCTTGCTTTTAAAAAGATTTAATAAAAACGACAACAAAATAACAAAAGTAAAAAAAATTACCTTACTAAGGTATATTGCTTTCGTTATTTACGTTACTTTATATTATTTTATATTAATATTTTGGTTTCTGAGTTTCTTTATTCAAAAATAGCAATAAATAAGCAACAAATTCTCGTTTGTAGTTGTAACACTCTTTAGGTCAAGCGCCGCGCGCCGTCGCGGGCGACACGTCTCTTGCGATCGTCAAGACTTGACCTACAATGCAATCCAATGTATCAATTAACCGTTCAAGTTGAATGCAGCTATAATTGAACACAGCTTACGAGTAATTTACATTACTTTTAACTTGTATTATTTATTTCACAAAATCATACATCTTTTTCAAACTTGAAATTTGTTGCTTAATTTTATTTTTAATAAAAACTAACAACTCTAGAACTGCTTTATGATATGGCTCATTCGTACCCGTAAAATTCCATATCGTACAACGTTTCTATGTCCTTCATCAGCTTTCAAATTAATTACTACATTTTAACATAACAAGCCCTGCTTAGCCACTGTACATGTGTGATAACGATGACAAAAAGGGTCATATTTAATTTGGAATTCTGTTTTTATTCTGGGGTTATCACAATTTTTTTTTTTGTATTAGTAACTTTCAGTTGATGATTGCAATTAGATTCTATTTCGTTTATCACCGTGTATATTATACATATTATACTAGCTGACCCAGCAAACGTTGTTTTGCCATATAAATTATTAACCCCCTAAATCCCCCCCCTGGAACTTAGGGGTATCAAAAATAGATGTTGGCCTATTCTCAGACCTACCCGATATGCACAAAAAATTTCATCAAAATCGGTCAAGCCGTTTCGGAGGAGTATGGCAACGAAAACTGTGACACGAGAATTTTATATATTACTAGCTGCTGCCCGCGACGTCGTCTGCGTGCGTTCACTGCTCGTTCCCCGTAGGTGATAGCGCGATAATATGTAGCCTATGTTCTGACCCGACTTCTTAATAATATTCGTGCCAAATTTGAAGTAAATCCATACAGTACTTTTTGAGTTTATCCCGGACATACATTTGAAGAAATAAAGGTTCACTGCTCGTTCCCCGTAGGTGATAGCGTGATAATATATAGCCTATGTTCTGACCCGACTTCTTAATAATATTCGTGCCAAATTTGAAGTAAATCCATGCAGTACTTTTTGAGTTTATCCCGGACATACATACAGACAAACAGACAAACAGACAAACAGACAAACAGACAAACAGACAAACAGACAAACAGACAAACAGACAAACAGACAAACAGACAAACAGACAAAAATTCTAAAAACTATATTTTTGGCTTCGGTATCGATTGTAGATCACACCCCAAGTATTCTTTTAAAAAAATATTCAATGTACAGTTTTGACTTTTCTACCATTTTATTATATGTATAGATATTTATTCAAAGTAGGTAAATGCAATGTACATTTTGTAAACTTGTTACAGTACAGTCATTAAGATAAATTGACATATTAATACTACTATCTAATCCATGTGACTGCTATGCTGCAAATTAATCGCAGTACGCATTTATAAAATGTGCTACATATTGCACAATGTTACGATTATTTTCATTGTATATTTGAATTGTGTGTATATGTTTTGTTTCTATGAACTTTTATCTCATACAGTAATTTTATAATGTGAAAAAATAAAGATATGAAAATTATTAAGACATTATTACGACACATCAAGCAATTATATCAGACCAACGCAACTCAGTTAATAAATAATAGTACCTGGTAATAATAAATATGAACTGTTTATCTAAATAAAAAATCACAAGTGCAATTAGAAAAAAAAAATCGATCTGGAGACATGAGGATTTGAATCGGGGTCTTCTCGTTTCGGGAACAGCCGATTTCCCACCTGAGCTATTAAAACCTTATAAACAATGGTGAAAAATGGTGTTACTTTTGTATTCTAATGATATTGTAGCCATTTTTTCATTGCATAAAAACAGAGTAAAACGACACTTTTTAAAAGTGAATCCTGACTAGATCAATTTATCGCCCCTGAAAAGTAGCCTAAGTTACGCCTTGTTACATCAGCTATCTGCCAGTGAAAGAGCCGTCAAAATCGGTCCAGCCGTTTCAGAGATTAGCCGGAACAAACAGACAGACAGACAGACAAAAATTATAAAGCTATATTCTATAAACATTTCTGAATATGAACCTAATACATATACCGACATATTTATACTATATACGTGAACCAAAAACTTTGTACACCTTTTTACGAAAATTGCGTGGACAGAGGAGTATGAAATTTCGTATATAGAGAAGGAGTGCCGAATGTCATATATTAAAAAAAAATTAGGCATAAAAATATATTAAATCAATAAAAAACATTACACACACTACCATGTACTTGACACACACACGCATATTATACTCTTTAGTTGATTGTCAAAGTCTGGAGTCAAATTATTTTTTTAAAAGGATCTTATTTTCATAATTTTTCTTAATTTTCTTTCATTTTAATTTTTAATTATTTTTTAGAATTTCGAACTCTGGGTGACCACTAGTAATAATAATGCTTTAAACGTATCTAAATTCTACTCATTTGTGACAAACGAGGCATGACAATTGACCACTCTCAGCGTGGTTAATTAAACTACATAGAACAGCAGCGGCACACGTTATCATATTGGCATTTAATTATGCAATATCTCGCTAGCTTTGACGCACATCCTTGTGTGATCGCAACAAGAACTCACTAGAAATTCCTCGAGCGCATGATTTAATCAAATTTATTATTTTATTTTACAATTACAAAGACTGATTTTTAGCAAGCTATTCTTATGTAAGAATTGAAACAATTATTTGTTTCAATAAATTATTGTTATTCATTTCAATGTCACAGACGAATGGCGGTTTGCTACATTATCAGACACCAAAGGTCGTAGCTGTGTGCATTGTGATTGTGTCGTACTTATTACGTTGAATACCTACTGCCTTATATTGTATTTATGACTAGCTGTGCTCGCGGCTTCGTCCGCGTGGAATTAAAAGAAAATATTGTTCAGTTCGCAGTTATTACATTAAAAAAAAAAAACGAAAATAAAAGTAGCCTAAGTTACTCCTTATTACATCAGCTATCTTTCAGTGAAAGTCCGACAGACAGACAAAAATTGTAAAAAATGTTATTTTGGTATACGTACCGTGTGTAATCCATTTGCATTTAATAAAAAGCCGTTATTTTAATATTACAAACAGACATTCCAATTATTTTATTTATTTGTATATAATAGATGTATAGATTACATAATATGTTCTGTCAAGACTAGTATACATTTGGCGACTGTTTTGGTCTATAACTCGTAGCGTATGTTTTTTCATTTATAAATAGCTACCATAATAGCCTATCAAAGAGGCAGCCTGTTGTAACTTAAATTCAAATTAGGCTGGAATATTCTAAGACTAGAACTTAACATAAATTTTAAACTGCTTGTTCTAAATATAAATAATTTTACTTTAGGAACCTAAGTGCCTGTTAAAAATTTACATATTTTTACAAATTCATAACTAAGATATTATCAAAGCAGATTAATACATGTTAAGTAACATGAAACAGGTTTAAAATGTTAGACATTTTAGTTTTATATGCACGGATACTGTAGTAAATCCATGTTGCTATTTATAGTAAAGAATTTTAAACGGGAACGGTGAAGCGAAAGCATGGTTAGTTTGAGAGCGATAGTCTGATAATTTTATTACTGGCACTCACACAGCTGTACGACTATTTTCTGCTTTATCAAACTTTACCTATGTAATTCGTATTAAATATTAGGTATAATGTTACGTAAAGCTTTGCACTCTTATCATTGCCTATCATCGAAATAAGTTAACTTTAAACATTGATTAGAAATTTGTTAATATTTATAACAATAAATGTTCTATCAATCTTACTATTATATCGTCGTATCAAAATTACTTATTAAATAATAATGAAATATTGTAATTATTTTTAAAATTTTAGGCAATTAATTCAAAATGTCACTTTATTTTCTTTAATGATTCACTATTAATGTATAGTACCTGGGTGACCGAGCCCAGCTCGGTATTTTCATTTTATTTTTTGCTTTTTTTTCTCGGTATTTTTATATTTTAATTTTATTTAAATAATAAATCACGAGTGAAATTAAAAAAAAAAAAGAAAAAAAAAGTAATCTGGAGACTGAGATTCGAACCCGGGTCAAAACGATTTGAAATCCGTCGCTTTCCTAATTACGCTGCAACAGCTATATTAATAATGGTGAAATTAAGCTTCGTATTCTAATGATATTTTTTCATTGCCTAAAAACAGGGATAAAACGACATTTTTTTTAAATGAATCCTAGCTAGATCAATTTTTCGCCCCCGAAATCCCCTGCATACTAAATTTCACGAAAATCGTTGGAGCCGATTCCGAGATTCAGAAAATATATATATATATATATACAAGAATTGCTCGTTTAATAGTATAAGACTACTACTACTGAGGTAGGGCACAGCAGGAAATTTCCTGCTCAAAATATGGAGCAGCCCGACTGGGGAAGTACCTCGACCTTACAGAAGACCACAGCTAAATAATACTGTTTTCAAGCAGTATTGTGTTCCTGTTGGTGAGTAAGGTGACCAGAGCTCCTGGGGGGATTGGGGATAGGGTCGGCAACGCGCTTGCGACGCTTCTGGTGTTGCAGGCGTCTATAGGCTACGGTAGTCACTTACCATCAGGTGAGCCGTACGCTTGTTTGTCGACTTAGTAACATAAAAAAAAAAAAAAAAAAAAAAAAAAAATAAGATTTATCTTATTATAATAATCTATATTATAATATCTTTGACCATATCAAACAACATGAAAATGCTTAAATCATATAAATACGTAGGTATATGTAATACGAGAGGGTGCCTTAGGGGTTACACTCAAGGCTACGAGATAACGTGATAAGGCACGCGTTGTTAGAAGCTTTACAACGTTGTTGTACACGACAAAATGTTCATATAAATAAAATTATATAGTAAGAACCCTCAATAATGTGTGACTTGAGTGAATTTACTCCAATCCCACTACTGATCGGATGTTGTTAAACGGTTTAGTACAAAAAGTTTAACATAAATGAATTCGATGTCTTAATTAATAATTCATCATCATCATCATCATTTCAGCCTATCGCAGTCCACTGCTGGACATAGGCCTCCACAAGCTCGCGCCAAAAAATGGCGTGAATTCATGTGTTTTGCCCATAGTCACCATGCACCGCTGGGCAGGCGGGTTGGTGACCGCAGGACTGGCTTTGTCGCACCGAAGACGCTGCTGCCCGTCTTCGGCCTGTGTATTTCAAAGCTAGCAGTTGGATGGTTATCCCGCTAATTAAATGTAAAGAATTCGTAACGCAACTATGTAAGTACGGGACGAAATACAAATGAATTAACGAATTATTTTTAAATATTTTAAGGTCAAAGTAAAATGTTTTCTTTATGTGATGCTTTGTTTTACAAATGCAATTGGATCGTTAACTCCATATAACGCTCGAGGCATCTTTGAGGTGTTATTCTAAAGAAATGACGAGTTCGCTTTAACATATCAATAATTTGTGAGAACTCGAGTCTGGATTTAAGAACGGACTTTGAGTAAATGTAGTGACATCCGGTTAAACATTGGGCATTGAAATGTATGCAAATAAACTAACCTACTTTGTACTGTTAAATATTGAAGATTTAATTTCTTTATTCAAATGACTATCTTCATTATGTGTGTGATGTATGTCGAATGGTATATATGCTGTGTGTGTCTTGTTATCACGATTCACGTTAAATATATGAAATAATGCAGAACAGTTATTTGAATTTCGATTTGTATCGTTTTAGAAATTAAAATTAGATTAAACCAAATTTTGGCTGATAGAATGGATGTAAAACATTAGTATTGACGGTTATTTATACAAACAGGTACAAATATAATTATAATTAGTATAATTGTAACCATGTCGTGAATTGTCCATAAAAAAATGTTCTCTGTTTTAATTAATAACATAAAATAATTATTTTTTGATGACAACGACTCACGAACTCATCAGCTGTCATCTATTATTCCATAGTTAGTAATTGAAAAGAATATTAAATTGTAAATATGCTACAATATGTAGACTTCGTAATATTTTTCTATCTCTGGTACTAAAGGCAAAACTATATTAATATTTTCAAGTAAAATTATTTTCGCTTGATTGTACTTTTCTTTTGTAGTAATTAATTTAACTGAGGTAGGGCGCAGCAGGAAATTTCCAGATCAAATTATGGAGCCGCCCGACTGCGGTAGTACCTCGACCTTACAGAAGATCACAGCTATAAATAATACTGTTTTCAAGCAGTGTTGTGTTCCTGTTGGTGAATAAGGTGACCAGAGCTCCTGGGGGAATTGGCGGTAGGGTCGGCAACGCACTTGCAATGCTTCTGGCGTTGCAGGCGTCTATAAGCTACGGTAATCGCTTACCATCAGGTGAGCCGTACGCTTGATTGCCGATCTAGTTGTATAAAAAAAAGAAGTTCTTTATAAAAGCTTACGAGCATAGATGAGTAAATAGCCAGACGTTACTAGACAACAGTTAACGTTTAATGGGATATTTCAATAATAACAAAAATAAACATTTTAATCCGATCAAACTGAACTAAAAACAACATCGAATACAGCTGCACTAGATGCTATAGGATAAACTGATTCTTATTTATAATACCTAATAGATTAATTTGGTTAAGCAAAGTACATATAATATTTAATTAATAATTAAAGTGAAACGCTTTAAGAAGCTTACAAGTAAAGTTCACGCTCAACCTTTAACCGACGGTTATAAAAGGTAGTTAAATAAGGCCTGATCGTAAACGTGATGTTATGTGGCGCAGTGGGCAGCACGTGGGTGGACTGGATTGGGGTTTGAACTCGACGGATGCAGTTTGATGACCTATTTCGACTTACGTGTTTGTTATCCTTGTGATGTTCTTACAAATGTAATTTTTTTTTTGATTGATTATTGACAAGGTATTTTTTTTTCTTAAACGTTTCTCTTTTGAATACTTTTATTTTATCGTAGCAGTAAATAACTACTTCTTGAGAGATTATTCTACAAAATATTTACTAATATTATAGACGTAACAATATAACGTACAAATATTAATTAATATTATAGACGTAACGTTTACGTAACATAACGAAGGTACATTTAACAATAATTATTATTCATGTGTTAAATTAGTCGTAAAGTCTTCAGCAAAGATTGCCTCTAAATAGAAAACACTTAAAAGTTAAATATTATGTTCGGTTCATGGGTTTAATAACTTCATAAATCATATGTGAAAATTAAATAAAGCGAATAATGGAAGAGCGCTTATGTCCTCAAAATTATCAGGTTTTAAATTTTCAGGAATAGTGCCTGGAAACTATTCAAACCATGCAAAGAAATTTGAACCGTAAATCAAGAAGATAGTAAAGTTTAAAATTGATGTACACCAATATCAAATGTTTAACTGTTGTAACGTACAGATGATACTAAAATGCGTCTTATGATATTTGAGATAGAGTATATTTTTCTACAAATTATTGAAGTCAGTGATGTGCATTTTATTATCTAATAACCTGTAAACCGTTTAATAATCCGCGTCAAACACGGTTTTTTTGTTGGACAATAACTAAACAAAGGCATTAATTTTTTAAAGCAATTAATCTAAAAATTATCAATTTTTCGTCATAAGTTAAGAACTATTATAATTATAATTTCTAAAACGAGTCGAAGTTGCTTTTGAAGTCTAATTGAATAAACAAAATAATAATTTATTTTATTTTTGTTAGATTTCAATGAATCTGCTATTTTTGTTTTTATTTTGACGATACTTTTTTTTTCATATAATAACATAGGTTTTTTTACTTACTGGTGCGATACTGAAATATCTATGGTGACAAAAGAGAAAGACAGGAAGTCGGTTAAAGGAAGGCGGTTAAGAACGTCACCTACTGAATATCCTATAGAACCGATATGATAAGGTCGGTTGACCTAAATACAAGTTAACCACGAATGATATGCATCTTTTTACCCGACTGCCAAGGATGGGTTTTGTTTTTCGCGCGTATTCGTCTTAGCAGCCCAAGTGTTCTTAGATAGGTGACATTAAAAAAAAAAACAAACATGGCGGCTGTGCGAAGCTATTGTAGTTAATGAACAAAAATTTTTTTTTAGAATACTATAATATGGGTATCAAATTAAAAGGCTCAATATAAGGATTTCAAAAATGTATATTATGATTATTATTACCGTAATAATAATAAAGAAATACAATAATAAAGTTTAAAAAATGTTGACTTTGCTCTTTCCCATGCCTAAGGCAAGCAAGATGCGAGCCGAGCTTCTTCCTCGCCTCCTAGGCAACATCCGACGGTCAATTTCGGGGTGTAACCTTTTCCATAAAAAAGGTTACAAAAAGGTTACTGCTGACTGAGGTTACTTACCTAGCTGCAGGTACCTAAGTGTAGCAATCATAGAGATGGGTGCCTACTACAGTCAGGTATATAATGTAAAATATTAACGGTTTTAGCTTATTACATGTAAAACATGAGAGGGAAAAGATAAAAAAAAATTTGAAGCAGGACTATGGTGGCAGAGGTTGATTTTATAAATTCACAATATTGAAATCAGCATATAAAAAATTGTTTCATCTAATTAACAGATGAGGGAAGATTTAGCTATCTCGGATCTTAGACTTTTTTCGTCGTTAATAAATTACTTAATCAACCACATGATGTAAGCTATTTTAATGAATTTAACCGATTACGTAATTTGTCTAACTAAAAAGACATAAATAAAATAATAATTAAAAGAAAACAAAAAACCCGCCTGCATAAAAAACAACTAATAGAAAATGAACTGAAAATACTGAAACAAGATAAAAATTCAAAATTGCACAAAGCTAGCGAAACAAATCGAAACAATATCAAATATTATGTACTGTACAGTTAAAAATATCAGTACGGTAGTCATTCAAAATTTTATGCAACATCGTAATATGTATATAATATGCAGTCCGAGACATGAAATTGAAGGATAAGTCAAATCATTCTCTCCTTGTGCATGTTCGTTCGTTCATTTTCCATTAGTTGTTTTTTATGCAGGCGGGATTTTTTGTTTTCTTTTTTACTTTTCACGTTTTCTTACAATTTAAATATCACGTCAACTTGTCTAGAAAATTAGCAAATTTTATTTCTTTGTTGATTTAGAGTAGGTACTTACTATAAATGCTAATGTAATGTAAATAATATTTAACTGAAGAAAAATTCAATCTAACGAGGTGATAATAATCGGCCAAGTGCGAGTCGGACTCGCGCACGAAGGGTTCCGTACCATTGACTAGGTAAACAACAGTAGGTACATTTATTTTAAAGTTATTATTTATTATTAAAGTAAATATAAGTACAATTAAGTATTTTGTGAATATTTCAAGTGCCTACCTGTTACCATTTATTGATATCGAGCAAAAATAGGCAATAAATGGCTATTGTTGTGTGGGAGCCCCCCTTAAATATATATATATATATATATATATATATTAAATAAATAAATAACTACAACACACACACACACACGTTCTTAATGTATCCCTGCTTTATCTTTTGGATACTTTAATCTATATAATTATATAAAAGAGATTTCCACCCATTGACTCATCACGATATCTCTGGAACCATAAGGCGTAGAGACTTGAATTTTGGGGGCATATATGGCAAAACAACGTTTGCGGGGTCAGCTAGTATATAAGTTATGTACTTTTTTATAATTTCATAATTTATTAAACAATATCACATACAAACAATTACGGTATTGTATCAAAATGTGTCAAATTGTCAATCTCAAAATTTAAAATTTTTCTACACTCTCAACCTTACTTATAATTTAACTAGTTCTGACCCGCGATTTCATTCGCGTTAATTTAAGGCCACGACGTATATAAGTACATTGAAAACGCGTTTAAACAAACATACAAACTCTTCAGCTTTATAATATCAGTATAGATTAAATGTGGAAGAAATACTCTATAACGTTTTAATACTTTTTAAACTAAAATCTTTATTGATACTACTTATTGTTGGTACAAAAAGTTATTTCCTTTTTTATTTAGACTTGATAATTAACACAAGTCGTACACGAATAAATAAAGAATACACAAAACGACTCATTCATTTTAACCTTCAATATAGATATTTCATCTTAATAAGCATAAATCACTTTAATTTGATACAAGCTCTTCGCTTCGGTCACTGATTTTCTTTGTGTGAATATCGTGGTGAAGTGCATACTCTTGTTCATCTCTCTCTCGCTTCTGTCTACGTTCATTAAAGAGAGTGCTCGTTTCGCCACTTATTAACTAGTTCATTGGGTTCTAGGTTTTATACGGTCTTGATTGATTCAGTGGTAATTTAACTTGCTTAGTACCAAAGATCTACTTATTTCTATTCTTTTATATAAAATAACGTAGCTAGTAGTGTTTACATTTATCTATCTATATATATAAAAGAGATTTCCATCCATATATTGACTCATTACGATATTTCTGGAACCATAAGGCGTAGAGACTTGAAATTTGGTAGGAATATTCCTTTCGCCGAGTAGAGGTCAGCTAAGAACGGATTTTACGAAATTTCACCCACAAGAGGGGGTTGCCGGGGTTAATCTATATATATAAAAGAGATTTCCACCCATTGACTCATCACGATATCTCTAGAACCATAAGGCGTAGATACTTAAAATTTGGTAGGAATATTCCTTTCGCCAAGTAGAGGTCAGCTAAGAACGGATTTTACGAAATTCCTCCCCTAAGGGGGTAAAACGGGGGTTGGAAATTTGTATGAAAGTCTTATGTTTTTGAAGTAAGAGACTTAAAATTCAAAATGTATGGTCTATAGACGGTGTTGAGGTGTACTAATAATGTATTTTGAGAAATCAACCTCCTTTTGGGGTTAAAACAGGGGATGGTTGTTTGTAAAAAATACACCTACGAACTTGAAATTAGGACAGGCTAAACTCAGGGGTAACCGCGGGGCACAGCTAGTAACATACTGTTATATGGCAAAACAACGTTTGCGGGGTCAGATAGTTCGTTAATAATATTTTTAACAATCGCTCTGGTGTAGTGGTACGTGTGCCTTCTAGGCGCCGGTGGATTGCGGGTTCCATTCCCACTCGGGATAGATATTTGTATTTGGACAAATGTTTCTTTCCGGTTTGGATGTCTTTCCTTGTGGACTTTCCCACCGGGCCTCGGAGAGCAGGTTAAACTGTCGGTCCCGGTTATTATCATAAATACCTGTCAACGATTGTTACTCATATTAGGGAATGTATCCGCCAACGCACAGGTGAATTAAGCTCCAATCCTTCTCCTACGTGGAGAAAGGTCTATGCCCAGCAGTAGAATGTTACAGGCTAAATCGTGAGTTACTTATTTGTTGCTGAACTTTGCTTTGAAGTCAACAAAATACAGGTAGGAGTTAAATCTTGTAATCCTTATACCTTTCAGCCTGTAATATCCCACTGTTGGGCATAGGCCTCTTTCCCCATGTAGGAGAAGAATCAGAGCTTAATCCACCACGCGGCTCCAATGCGGGTTGGCGGATATATTCCCTACTATGAGTAACGATCGCTATCAGGTGTACATGATAACAACCGGGACTCTCCGAGGCACGGTGGAGAGACCCACAAAGACTGCACAAACATCCAAACCACGGCAAACATCTGTATGGCCAATACAAATGTTTTTCATATGCGGGGTTCGAACCCGCATTTTTTTAAAATGTATGTTTGCTCAGAACTTTTGACTGGGTGGACTGATTTCGATCAATTTTGTTTTAATTGAAAGATGTTACGTGTCATATGGTCAGTTATATCTAATAATGTGTATTTACTTGACTACTTTATCGTTGACCTACGTTGTATTATACCGCATAACTTTTTACTCGGTGTACCGATTTTCATGATTCTTACTTTAATCGAAAGCTAATACTTGTCATGTAGTCTTGTTTAAATAAGATCGAGATCTGATTACAACTTTTTGAGTAATCTTTAATAGCGCGTATTTACTTGACTATTTTTTCGTCTTATTACGTTGTATTACTTGTCGGATGTAATTGAAGTCGGTTTTTTTTCGTTTGCAAGCAAACATACATATTTTCGTCTCAAAACGGAACATCGGTTTATTTATTTACTAAGCGACTTCAAAAAGGAGGAGGTTCTCAATTCGACTGATCTTTGATGTGTGAAATCCTTTTTTTATTCGAAAGTAGTGGTTTGTCGTGTTGTGTAATTTTTGAGTTATCCTTAATAATGTATATTGTACCTACTATGTCCAAAAGAAGAGACACAAAGTTTTTGAGCTATTTCACACCGGACACCGGCACACATAACCGAAAAACGGGACAAACTGGTCACGTTAGTAATACAGTATGTACCTACTATACCTACATGATGTTTGCACTACGGTTTTCATATATACAGACGTTCTAGATTGCAATTTATCTGCGATGATATATATATTTAAGTGATTTGATATTACGTCCTTAGGAATTTCGACATCTACTATGTTCTAAAATGCACTTGCACTTGGAGATAACACATTAATATCCAATTATTTCAAAGTGCATTCTGTTTAACCGATTCGACACTCAATGTAGCGCTTGTCAACAGTGGCTACTTTAGTATCTAATACATGTCTATATGCGTATTTAAGTATATCTATATATATAAAAGAGAAAGGTCACTGACTCATCACGAAATCTCCGAAAGTATAACACCTAGAAACTTGAAATTTGGCATGTAGGTTCCTTATAGGGAGTAGATATTCGCTAAGAACGGGTTTTACGAAACTCCACTCCTAAGGGGGTAAAACGGTGGTTGGAAGTTTGTATGAAAGTCCTGTTTTGAATTCAAAATGTATGCTCTATAGATGGTGTCGAGGTGTACTAATAATGTATCTTTAGAAATCAACCCCCTCTTGGGGTTAAAACAGGGGATGGTAGTTTGTATGAAAGTCCAATGAAAGATAATATCCACCGATTTCATTGATTCTAAAAATTCGACTAGATATTGATTGTTTTTATCTTTCTTTTATTTTTTCCTTTCATTAGGTATTTAGTTTTTTCGAATATAATTAAAAATATTTGGGAATAACTAACTCCACGCGTACGAAGTCGCGGGAGGCCGCTCGTCTAATATATAAGTACATGCTAATACCAAACAAATCAAGTGAGCTAATTAATATTCTTTCAATCAAATAGACTACAGTAAATAATGAGTTATAAATATTAGAACAATACATAATATGCGCGTACTTTGAATGATAATTTTTTTTTGCGATCTAAAATTATGTATTGTTTGAGATGATAAAAAGGATGTGGTTACAGATATACAATTTTATGGTTTGGTACATTTGTGATAAAGTTATCAAAATTAATTTTATTTGAAGGACAAATATATTTAAGTAAAATATAATATATATTTTTTAAATATAGTATTACATAATTTACATAGTTGTGATTAATATACATACAAACACATTGAATATACATGTATATAATAGACTAGCTTCTGCACGCGACTTCGTCGGCATGGACTCCGCTCCTGTTGGTCTTAGCGTGATGATATATAGCCTATAGCCTTCCTCGATAAATGGGCTATCTAACACTGAAAGAATTTTTCAAATCGGACCAGTAGATCCTGAGATTAGCGCGTTCAAACAAACAAACAAACAAACAATCAAACACACAAACTCTTCAGCTTTATTATATTAGTATAGATAAGGTAGAATATATTATATAATAGAATAGGTAAGATGGATTCGTTCTGCATGATACCTACCTTTCGTGAGCACGTAAAAACGCCTTTGAAAGGAAAATTATTACTAACTGACGAATAAAACTAATAGACCAGTGCTTTTAGCTTTTGAAAATAAAGATTTTTATAGTAGAATGAAACACATTGCAAAAGAAAGATAATACAACGAAAATGATAGGAAAAATAAATTACGGTCGATTTGAGGTCGGGAAATGGTAGGGAGCCCCCTCCCTACCACTTCCCGACCGGTTTATGGGTAAAAAATGGTTTATCTCGATTTCTGGCTAAACTACAAGTCCTATGGAAAAAAGTTCAATGGCAAAGTTGTGACCTGAGAATTTTCGATTGAAAATGAGGTTACTTTTTCGATATTGTGCATGGTCAAAATAAGGTGAAAAAATAAATATTTTAAATCAAAACAATTACAGTGTGTTTGGGACATAAAAAGGTAAGTTTTCACAAAATTTCGTAAAAAAACAAAAATAAATTGTAAAAGATAAAAATAAACATATATTTTGAGGTTTTGTGAAAAAAGTGTGAATACAAAAGTTGTAGATCTTTTTATATCCTACAACTTTGATATTATAGTACTACATTAATAATATATACTATATTAATATATCCATATATTAAAAAATAAATAAGGTTGCCCACATAATTAGTGCTTATCTTACTAGGATAAGGTTAAAGACGCATTTTACCAACACGTGAAGTGCGTGACTATCGAAGGCATTCCGAAACATGATAGTATGTATAAACATGATAGTATAAACATGATTAGTTCTTAGGGTACTTTACTGTTCGTGTCGGCACTGATCATATTCTGTGGAACGGTGTTCTTGGTAAACATGGAGTTGGAAAGAGTATTGACAACAGTTCTCATCGTTGATGGTTATAGAAAAGCTGCTCAACATAGACTAAGATTTAAGGTTCGTGAACTTAAAGATGAGTGGTGAAAGGGAAAGCAGCCGAATTACCACTTTATGGTGATACCCATCACATTGGAAAATTATTCGAAGACAAACGGGCAACATTTGGTCCACGAATTAGAAACATAGATACTAATACCAATGTGTAACAATCCAGAAATTAATAATAAGACAATAGTAATATTGTAATAAGCATAAGCTTACGAGATGTATTTCACCTTCATTATAAATAGCTGGAAATAAGAGATTTGATTGCGGTTGCGTAGCATTGTGGGTATTTCGGTTAATACCTTGTAGTAAAGTTTTAATAACATCTAACAATAGAATGCTATCAGAAAATATCCGGTGGTGACTGGTGTGTGCAGACGAATAAACAGTACCCTGAAACCTAATCGTCCGTTATTAACTAAACGATCTATGCCCGATTTCCATATTCAGAAAACGATTCGTTTTTAACCGACTTCCAAAAACGGAGGAGATTCTCAATTCGATTGCATTCTTTTATTTTTTTATGTATCATCTACCTCCGAACTTTTGAATGGGTGGAATTTCTATGATTTTTTTTAAATCGAAAGGTGGTGCGTGTCGTGTTGTCTCATTTAAATTATATTGAGATCTGACAAGTACTTTTCGAGTTATAGCTAATAATGCGTATTTACTTGATTATTTTTTCGTACACCTAAGTTGTATTATTGTCGATGTAATTTATGTCGGTTTTTTTTTCGTTTGCGAGCAAACACAATTATTTTTACGAATTGATGAACATTTCGTGTTCGAAATTTAATTGTTTAAGTTATCGGGAAATAAAACAGGCGAGAAAATGATAGTTTGGTCCATGCTATACTGCTTTATACTAACAAGAAACGATGCACATTCAATACTAGTAGGACTTCAATGTATTCCCAACTAGGAAATAAAATATGAACGCTTTTCATACTTTACGTATGTCACTTCTCGTTTATATTTTATTTATCAAGATTACAATTTGATTGGCGCGACACATAACCGTGACGTAAGACCATGTATACACAATATTACTGATTGAGCAATTGCATTCAAAGGCCTTTCTCATTGAAATTAGTTCAAGTGATTGCTATAAAATGCTTCTCTATAAAACATTATGAGCGGAGAAATATAATATAGCAGTGCACTTATCACAATTGTGACCTATATTGTAATAAATTTTAATAAATTTATGTAACATAATTTTTATTTATTAAAGAAAAATAACAAGTAAAAGATAATTCCCTCCATATACATGTTTATTACCAAACTTTTTGAAGACTACGATATTACAAGCTGACAAACCGTATAATTTCAGTAGAAAAATAAATCTTATTTTTCCGTCATCTTTTCATTCGACTAATCTCCATATATTCATAATATTAACGTAGCATCAGGTTACAGGAAAGTTTACGAAAAAAAAATATTCAAATACGTTCTCGCTAATAATATATACACTGAACGGCACAATTAACCGCCCACCCTGTATTTCTTCCTGTTTGCAGAAATCGTTAAGTTTAAAGCAAATTTGATGAAAGGTACGTTGAAAGTTATCATTAAGCAATAAAAACAAAGATATTGAAAAAATAAACGGTTTATTATGAATAATCCCACAAAAACCCATCAATCCCACAAACAAAAAATTCGACGACCATATTTAAATTTACTCAATGATGTCAATACTTCCTAGAAGTTGATTTTTAATAATGGGTATTACCACCTCGAGCTCTAATGACTTCTTGAAGTCTGTTTGGAAGTCCATCCATGATGTCCTGAATCTCGGACTGGGGGATATTGTGCCACTCCTCTACCACAGCTGTTTTAAGCTCTCCTAGGGTCGTAGGCGCTGGTAATCTTGCTCGAACACGTCTTTTAAGATTGTCCCAAATGTGTTCTATGGGATTGAGATCAGGACTACGTGCCGGCCATGGTAAAGTTTGAATTCCGGCCTCGTCAAGATACTCAGTGACGGATCTAGCGACATGGCAACGTGCATTATCATGCATTAACTTAAAATTTTCTCCTATAAATGGTGCGAAAGTTATGACGTGGTCTTGAAGAACTTCTTCCACGTATCTCTGAGCATTCACACTGCCTCTATCAAAGATGACGAGGTCGGTACGAGCTTCGTAAGAGATACCTCCCCAAATCATTATTGACCCTCCCTGGTAACCCACTGTTTCAGTCATAGCGCATGGGGCAAACCTCTCGTTTTTGCGCCTGTAGACACGCTGACGTCCATCTGGACCTCTTAAGGCTATTCTGCTCTCATCTGAGAACAGTACGTTCTTCCAGTGCTCCATAGTCCAATTACCATATTCTCGTGCAAAGGCAAGTCTAGCTCTACGGTGCTGTGGGAGAAGTTGTGGGGCGCGAGCTGGACGGAAAGCCTTTAGGTTTCTTTCTGCCAGTCTCCGTCTAATGGTACGTTCACTCACACTAACATTTCTTACTTCAAAAAGACGAGAACGAGCTTCAGTAGCGGTGCAAAAGCGATTTCTCAATACGTTACTAACAACAAAGCGGTCATCTCGGGTGGAAGTGCACCGATGTCGGCCTTGACCTGGCCTCCGCGTGTATGAGCCAGTCTCCCGAAATCGTCTGATGGCATCCCGTACGGTTGTTCGAGGTACACCGAGCGTCCGAGCGATGCGACGTTGGCTGTACCCAGCATCAGCTAAAGCCACAGCCCTAGATACACCAGTAGCGTCTAGTGGCATTTTGTATGATTACAAACAATAAAAGAACACTAAGAACTCTAATTACACAATATTCAAACACTATTGTAAAAGAGAACAGGATTTGTAAACACAGTAACGTAACCGCAGCAATGTCAAATAACGACTTAATGCTAAAAATGCTTTGGTGACACAAATTTAAGAAAGGAAACAAGGGTACAAGTGTTTAATTTATTGCTTAAGTACCCACTTGACAAAAAACAAAGACTGATAAGCCATCAAACTTGCTTTAAACTTAACGATTTCTAAAAACAGCAAAAAATACAGGGTGGGCGGTTAATTGTGCCGTTCAGTTTATAAAACAAATAAAAAAAATCAACGAAATCTATACTTTTGCGGTGTCAAATAACAAGCTGTTGCACAGGAATTAAATTCCTATCGACTATTTTAAACCAGGACGTCCGGTGGCAATTCGAATATACCTAATCTGATTAGCTACGTTTCGAACGAGTTCACGTTTCTGCACCAAGTCACAATAGCTTGATATACTTACGCTTGTAAGTACGTGGTTTAAACGTTACGGACTTACGGTATTATACTTTTATAATCTCGTGTAACAAGTGGATATGTTTAATAAAATAAAAAAAAGTTATAATTATATGGCTATGGTACCTAATAAAAAATGCAAGGCGTATTTGTAGAATATTTATTTCTATATAATAGATACATGATGTGGAAAGTCGGATTGGGTGTCAACTACGTGGCGCCAGACGCCGCTATCCACACAATATGAGCAACCCTTGACCCGTCTTTGTTATATATTTATAACTGGATGAAGAGGACATGAACTGAGCTTCAGCTTTTGTTTGGAGCGGAGAGCAAATATACTTATTATGGGGCCCTTTCCTTCAATTGTAAAATAACTTTTGTTAATATAATTGCGGTGAAGAGAATGAGATTTATGAAATGTCTAAATTTAAGTAAAACTTTATTAAGGATTTCACTTATAAAGACTTACAAATAATTTATAAATTGATCATTTTGAATCAAATTAATAGTAACTAATTTATAAGTAGTAACCGTTCAAGGTTCAAATTAATATCAATATTATTTTAGCTACAATATTCCAATGCAACAAAATGAAACGGATAGATATTATCTGTTACAGTTAATCGATATGAGAGTAAATAAAGGTTAACCCTTGGCCCGTTTAATGCGCTTGCACCGGAAACAGTACATAAAGTCAAGCGTGATCGATCACCGTCGTCGGTTCATCGACGTCCTATTACCGTTATTGAGACGCACACGCAAAATCAACAAGTCTTCAATGAATGCATTATTACAGTACATGTTTCTCCAACGTCTTACAATATATGCGGTAAAAGCATAATGAAATAGATGCATTTGTATTAATTAAATCTTTAGTAGAAATCATTGACATACACATTCGTAATTGGCTAATCCTAGCTAGATCAATTTTTCGCCCCCGAAATCCCCTGCATACTAAATTTCACGAAAATCGTTGGAGCCGATTCCGAGATTCAGATTATATATATGTATATACAAGAATTGCTCGTTTAATAGTATAAGATAAAATTTGTTTATGTATAACGTTTCAACGTATTAATAATACTAGTGGTCGCCCAAAGGTCGAAATTCGACCATAATTAAAAAATTTAATTCAAGAAAACGAAATAATTATGAAAATAAAGAACCTTTTTAAAAAAAAATTCAACTTGAAATTTTTTTAAAAAAGGTTTTTTAAAAATTTTCAATTTGAGTTTACAGACTTTGACAATCAACAAATAGTATGATATGCGTGTGTGAGTGCTGTAGTGTGTGTAATGCATTTTTTTTAATTTTATGTATCCACCACCACCACCACCACTACAACCTATCACAGTCCACTGTTGGACATAGGCCTCCACAAGTTCGCGCCCGACATTATGACGCTAACTCATGTGTTTTGCCCTAAATTAATAATATGCCTAATTTGATGTATAATTATAGCAATAAGAAAATATTAGCATTCCGCACTCCTTCTCTATATAAACTATAAGTGTGCGAAATTTCATACTCCTACGTAGTACTACGTACGCGCGTATTTCCGTAAAAAGGGGTACAAACTTACAAAGTTTTTGCGTCAGGTATTAATATATAGATTACGACAACTATTATCATTATAATGTTTACTGGTCATTCGCCTGTGTCTGTGAACTATATGTATACAGACTCAGCTTTCCAATTATTAAAGTTATTTAATTGTGTAATAACTATGTTCCTGAACAAGCTGTGCCTTGTGAATTCACCAACATCTATGGATATTTTTTTATTAATTCTTTTATTTTAAAATTATTCCTACTTATTACTTTAGCCCTTACACACTTAAATTTTATTTCATTAGGAAGTCAAATCTATACTAATATATAAAGCTGAAGAGTTTGTTTGATTGTTTGTTTGTTTGTTTGTTTGTTTGTTTGTTTGTTTGTTTGAACGCGGTAATCTCTGGTTCTACTGGGCCGATTTGAAAAATTCTTTCACTGTTAGATAGCCCATTTATCGAGGAAGGCTATAGGCTATGTATCATCACGCTAAGACCAATAGGAGCGGAGTCCACGCCGACGAAGTCGCGCGCAGAAGCTAGTTAATACATAAAAATGTATACTTTATACATTTTTATTCTTTTTTTATGTTTCAAAGTAGGTACTTATATCACAATCACAGGTTATCCTTCTCAGTAGAAAAAAATTTGCCGAAATTGATTGTAATAAAAAAATAAATACGAAATGAAAAGACAAGAGTTCAAACCTGATGTATAGGTATAAAAGGTAAAATGGAGACATAAAAAAATACCGTCTCCCACAATTTTGTATATCCAAAAACTTAAACAAATGTCATGCCATTACTATATACATACATTGAAACTTCTTGTCTTGAGATCGATCAATAGACACCTAGACAATTAACACCAAGATATTGATAAAAGGACAAATTGACATAATCGATATTCTAATATTTTATTTAATTTTAATTTAGGAAGTTTACCAAATACGGTAATATTTCGATATGCCTACTTCAGTAACGTTCGTTTACCTTTGATTAGAAGTTGATTGGACGAAGGGAGACATCACAGGATTCAGGAACACGCAAATCGCTATCTCTAGACGAGTAAGCATCTGGAAAATCAAATTCTACACATACGAGTATGTTAGGTAAAATGGTTTACGTGCAGATATGTGGAGAGACCATTTAGATTTATAATACTATTTACATATAATGTTATATATATTTACTAATAGTAAGTATAGTCAAATAGTACCTAGTAAGTTTTATACTAAAAATAAATTAATATCATATCAATTTTTAAATACAATGACACTTCCGATTTAACATTTTTTCGAATTGTAAATATAATTCATAAAAACTTTATTTGGTATACTGACAAAATTTTCAGATGTTTTATGGAAAACTGTTCCTTTTGTTGAAAGCTTTAAAACCTAATATTGTTTACTTGTAAATCGGGGTATGTATATAGGGGAAGGCGACCCTCCTTTGTGACTCATCCGTACCAGCTGGCGTGCTTAGGGCGTCTGCATACCTAGACACCGCCAAATGATATATTGTAAGGGGAATACTCACGCGATACATTTTCGCAACGCTGAGTCTTCAAAGCGAAATAATCTTTTTTACGTTGCTGAAATTTTAATTGGCGAAAAATCTTTGTTACATTTGCGAGATATTTTTAACGTATAATTTCAATAACTTAATTTTTTTTGATTTTTATATGAAGTGTACAAGTATTTCGGCAAACAAGTATACAGTTCACCTGGTAGTAAACGATTACCGTAGCCTATAGACGCCTGTAACACCAGAAGCATTGTAAGCGCGTTGCCGACCCCACCCCCAATTCCCCCCAGGAGCTCTAGTCACCTTACTCACCCTAGGCTAAACCCTAACGCTACTTGAGAGCAGTGCTATTGAGCTATGATCGTCTTGGTCAGCAAGGTCGAGCTACTTCCCCAGTCATGCTGCTTCAGATTTTGAGCAGGATATTACCTGCTGTGCCCTACCTCAGTTGTCAATCATATTCAAACATCAATTTTTTTGTTTGGTAAAATATAAAAAGTAGGGCATTTTATTAAGGATAATTATTTAAGTATATGAAAGATATAATCATTTATTACGCTATGAATATGAGGCACTAAAATATAAAGGAGAAAGGGGACGAGCCCTGGCGAAATGAACACGAGAAGACAGCCCTTTTATGAATCTTTGTCGCGTGAAATGCGTGGTTTACAAGGAGCCAAGATTCAGTTGACTAATACAAAAAAAGAACATCTTTATGCTCAAATATTTAAAATAATGTCAAAAATTATTTTTTAATGTTCCAATTAAGTGTATTATTAACTTTATTTGATACGTATTTGAAAAAGTTTGTGGAAAAAAATCCTTTATTGCGTATTGTTTGCCAGAATGTATGATCGCACACAAAACCTCCAAAAGAACATTTAAATGAGGGAAATATTCGCATTCAGACAGGGGTTGCCTTTGTGACGTACAAGTTTCGTGTTTTCATTTGGATAAATCTGCATACAGTAAGCGGTGGGGCAGATACGTGTAACGTGAACGGCTTTACACGGAAAAACTTTGTTCGGTTGAGATAACAGCAACGTTTTAATTAATTTCAAAGTTATTCTTGCAGCAATTATTTTATTCCTGTGGTGAGTACGGTGACCGGAGCTCGGGGGGGGGGGGGGGGGGGTATTGGGGGATAGGGTCGGCACCGCGCCTGTGATTTTTCTAGCTTTGCAGATGTCTATAAGCTACGGTAATAATCGCTTACCATCAGGTGAGCCGTACGCTTGTTTGCCGACCAAGTTATAAGTATATATATTATTTAAAAAAAAATCAAAATTTGCTTTGTTGTTCGTTATAGTATAAAAACAACTGAAGTATTTGTCTGAAATCTTTGCATTAAAAGTGTCTTTCGTGGTAGATACCTACTGTGAGTAATCCTTTCTTTGTTTTTGACTTTTTAACGACCCCGCTCCCTAAATTATTCGGTACATGGAATTACAGTCACAGTTATTATCTGAGAAGTGTTCCAGTATTAAAAAAGGGACATACTACATATTATTAGGTATACAGTCTACATCTTACTTAAAAAAAAATACTAGTGGTCGTCCAGTGGTCAAAATTCGACCATAATTTAACCACAGACTTTAACAATAAACAAAATAGTATATATGCGTGTGTGTGTGTGTGTCAAATATATACCTAGTAGTAAAATTTTTACAGATCAAACGATTTTTAAACGTCCATAGCACGTTAAATACATCGGTTCTCGTCCGGTCACCGAAGTTCAGCAACGTCGCAATGATATTAGAAACCTCAATATCATTTTTGAAGACCTATCCATAGACACCCCGTATACCACGTATGCGTTTGATGAAAACATTTTTTTTTTTTGTTGATATTCCTAATATTTTTGGTAACTAATGAATTATGGTATATTCAGTCTCTAATTATGAAAAATACTGGTAAAGAGTCAATAATTACAAACAGCTTTTTTATGTTCACCATACGTGGTCTCTTTAGACTTTATACAAGTCGTCTAGTACTATATATATTTTTATGTTTTTGCTATTCATGAGCCACAATGATGCTGAACTAGAGCTGCAGGTTCTTTATCGCCCTCTTGAGAAAGTAAGAAGCAGCAATTTGCAGTCTAGATCGCATCTAAGGTGTAGAAATTTAAGTAAATAATTTTTTTATGTAATCTCTAGGGTTTAATGCTTTTTTTTTCTTTGACAAAATACTGCGAATGTAAATTATATAAGAATTGACAAAAGCTATATTTAAAATACCGTAAAACATTGGCCATCTATTAGTCTCAACCAAAATCAAACTCTCGTTGGAGATCATTTGTATGGTTTGTAGAATCTTCATCACAGGAACACAACATATAAACCATCTTTAAAGGTCCATCGAAATAGAACATAATTATTATAAATGTACCAAAGGTTGAGAAAGAGAATTTTTTAAATCTTCAGGAATTTTCGATTGTTTAACCTTATGATGTTAAAACATTCCTTAAAACCATTTATATTGCTAATGATGATAACTTAGTACTATGTTAACTACATATACACGTGAACATACGCGAACAAATAACAGAATAAATCACAAAAGTTGAACAAGAGATAAACATGCGCCTCAGAGGTGCAACGCGTTTAACAGCAGTGTTCATATTTTGAGCGTGTTGGCCGACGATAGAGTTGACAAGGAAACGCAAACTTTGAAACGATACAGTGATATTATATTATCGTCGACTAAAAAGATACAGTGATATTATATTATCTTTCTAGGGTTAAGTTAATATACATAAATATGTACATGTGCGTAAATGATCACATTATTTCCCTTTTTACAATTTGTTATAACTTTAATTGTAATTAATTGAAACAAGATACATTTTAATTTATAAAAAGCCTTATTAATATAGTTAATAAGGCTTGGACAATTGGCAATGGACGGCTTATAAATACACAGATCGGAGACGGGCAGAAGCGCCTTCGGTGTGACAGAACCAGCCCTGCGGACAAAGTTCCCAGCAGTCCCACTATTCCCAGCTACGGCAACGGTCGCGGTAACGGCGAGATGGAGGCTGCAAAGAATCACGGGGGTTACGGGAGGCTACCAGCTAATAGTACACTCTACGACTGGACCATGAATCACATCACCGAACTAGCAGTAGAACTAAGTTGTATTAACTGGAGTATACTGGGGTTGTCTGAAGTCCTAACTACTTTCATGAAAGTGATGGGCTTTTCCAAGGTGGAGCAGGTTTTCTGGTCTATAAGTCCCTCACTAGCAACGTTTTGGAAGTCAGCAGAGTGTCAACCCGGTTAGTGTACCCGGTTAGTGTACTTAAATTCACTGACAGGTACTTTCTGGATTGGGACGCAGGAATCACAGAAAGCAAGTCAGAACACTACAGAAGGCAGATGGCTTGTCAACTCGAGTGGGTTGGACTCTTTTGGTGAATTCTCTTTTCGAAGCCCCAAAGGAGGTGGACAAGGAGGACATGGCACAGCCCTGATAATGTGACAAGGAACGAGATAGATTTCATCACGGGGGATAAAAGTCAGATGTCTCAGTAGTAAATAGCCTTCTTTCAAAAAAGTTGTTTTGGGATTGTTGAGGGATTCATTACTTATAAATGATTTTGCTTTTGTTGGTTTTTTGTTTGATGTTTATGTTTGTTTTTAACTTTGACTACATCTATTTTTAATTATTTTTAAGTTTTTAGATACAATCTTTTTAATAATAACTAATGCTTCATCTCTTTTTATGCATGTTGTGACAACTTAAAATGTTGCGTATTTAAGCTCAATTGAAGTATAGATTTTTATGTAAAAATTGTAATGTAGCAACTACTGTTTGTCCAAATGAATTAAATAAATAATCAAATAGTCAGATGTCTTAGTAGTAAATAGATTACACCGGCAGCGACCACCGGCTGCTGCAGCCTGCGAGGCACTTTGAATGTCTGCCTCGAGGCACTCGACTGAGCCCTATGCACTGCTCGGAGTAGCTCCAACTGGAAATCCAAAATCGATTCGATTCTGTGGAAACCACAAGCGACGAGGAAGAGATAACCGACAACATGGTGAAGATGGTTTGTACACTGGGCCGAAGACACTTTCCGCCGACGAGATCAGATCAGTGAAAAATAAGTCCCAAAAATGTCTACAATATTTTGAATTGAGCGTTGCACTGATTAGCCGAAGGACGATATTTTGTAGCCTGTTAACTACGTAAATACTCTCCAACTAAGGCTAAGCTTCACTTGGTGAATACCTTACTTTTGCCCATAATTGATTACGGCGATGTGTGTTATTTGGACCTCAATCAAGTCCATTTGAACAAACTGGATCGATTGCTCAACACCTGCATTCGTTTCATTTTCGGTCTGCGGAAGTATGATCATATTTCACATTACAGATCTCTTCTTAAATGGCTACCAATCCGTGAACGTAGGCACTTGAGAATTCTTTGCTTACTCTTCACTCTTTTATCCCATCCTACTACCCCTCCTTACCTTAAATGTAAGTTCACTTTCCTTTCCGAATTACATGAAAGGCCTCTCCGCTCTTCAAATAATCTATCTCTTGCTACTCCTATTCATCGGACTGGGTTTTTGTCTGATTCATTTGCTGTTACTGCTGTTCGTCTCTGGGACATGTTACCTGAATCCATCCGTAAAGCTCCTTCACGTGACTCATTTAAGAGACAAGTTAAAAAGTTCTTCTTAGCTAAAATTTAACATTATTTGGTTTTATTGTCGTCAGATTATTATGTATTAAGTATTTTGTGTGTATGTATATATGTATGTATGTATGTATGTTTGTATGTATGTAAGTATGTTTCTATGTATGTATGGATATGTGTATCTATGTATGTTTATATCTATACTCATATTTCCATAGGTATACTAATTTTTTTTTTTTTTTTTTGCACACCTACAAACGTCCGCTCTTGTACGTCCTAAGGTTGGCTGGTAGAGAATGCTTTTAGCATTAAGCCCGCCTTTTGTACAATTATGTATGTATTGTGCAATAAAGTATCAAATAAAAAAAAAATAACAAATAAATATAACAATTAATAAAAGAAAATAAAACCCAGACATAGATCTATGTAGATCATTCACCATGAGTCCATGATTTATCGAGATCAAACAAATACACAAACTCCTCACTCATATGTATTCATTACGTGTAGACTTACATGTATTTAGACATGTAAGTACTCGAATTAGAAATTAAATAAACAGCATAGGTACTCGAACATCATGATCTTTCGGGTTATTGAGGAATTGTACAGGATTTATACTTGGTTTGTTGTGCATTGAAACAATTCACCAACAGCTGACTTTTCGACAACAATGAGTTTGGGTTTGTAAGTCATGCCCACAACATTGTAGTTGTATATAATGCTGCGTTATATAAATTTAAAAGGTTTCGCTTAACTTGCTGCAATTTTTGTGTTGCAAAGAGATTAACACGTATTTTGATTTCCTTTGTAATAAATTTATACGCAAATAAATATTAAAGTTTCAGACTTATAACTGGAATTATAAACTTATTAAAACTTTATAATATCAATAATCATTACTATTACAAAAAATATATAATTTTTCTACATCTATTTTTAAAAAAGAAGTATAACTTTCATGCTGCAACTAATACTCTACCTCCACGTTAACTGATAGAGAATCGATTGCTCCTGGGAGTCCTGGGTAGTCGTTGTAGAACTGATGTTGTTAACAGAACTTTAATCAAAGTATTTACACATTTATAATTCCATCGAAAGTTCATCAAATCGTAGCTTATTAGTCTGTTACTAAAGAATATCTTATCTTTCAGAACAACGAATATAGATATGTTTATAACAATTTCTCCCAACAATGTTGAAATATCGCACAGTTAGATCGATAATTGTACGTAAGGTACGTACTTGAAGTGCATGTACCTAAACCAATAATAAGTCGGTTACCTCTATTATTATATATCTGTTATTGTAAACATTTGCATTAATAGTTTATTTTATTATAGTACTTATTGCTCATTTTAGATTTTGTCGCATAAACTTCAAGTTCTGCTTTTCTTAATTTTATTAAAAATGATATGATATCAAACAAACTGTAATACCGTTTATTTCAGTAAACAATAAAGAAACCTTACGATACTTTAATTTTAGTATCGTTTCTAACGATAAAACTTTAACCGTAACATAGAGTATAGTATCTACAATTAAAAATGGCTCAGAAATAGAATTTAAAAAATAATTACGTTATACTTTCGCTATCCAAAATAATACTTTACACAGCAACATTATATAGGTATATAATCATTTCTACATAATTTTCGAAATCGTTGCAGGCTACAGACAGACATTATCTGTCTAATTAGATAGAGCTTAAATCATTTTTTTTTCTTGTGCACATTTCATACAACATTTTGTTCCTTAATTTAGGAACTACACATTTCTTACTTAACATGAATAGTGTAAACATATCAAAAACAATTAAACACTTACAAACTATGCCGGTAACTACGGCCTAGATAAAGATGTTTGAAAGCCTCGGAACACAGTCTATAAACACGTAAGTAAACAAATACAAAACCGGATAGTTTTTGTTCACAAAACGAATCGATGATTAAAAAATTCACCGATATATATTTCGTAAGACATGACGCACTGAAACACGACCCGATAGTCGCCTATGCCTCAACTGCGGTCTGACGGTGCGGGAGTCACTGTACCCGAAGTAGCTAAACTTGTGTAGGCGGAAGTGTGTGTAGTAATGTCCTGTGATTTCTTTACTCGAACTGATCATCTAGCGACATCTGTGTTACTGGTTAATAATCTTAATGTTTTTAATACAACATGAACGCCATCTTACGAAATTTGGAAGAACTTTTAAATACGCCATCTCTTACATATATATAAAAACTCGTAGTAGACGCGTAGTTTGCTATCCTACATGGTAGGTACCTATTTCTTTGGATTGAAGTTAAGATTAAAATGTACACTAGAGGACACTAGTAGTTATAGCAACTTGCGTATTAATTTTCGACCTAGTATTTTGTAGTTTTTTCGAAAAATCATCATTATCATTGTCATTATATTATATAATAAAACTAAGTTGATAACATGTGCATGCCCGATATGCACGATAAAGGGACTTTTATAGTGTGATAGCTAGAGACCGGATTATATGCAACATAAAAAGCTTGTTATATGCATGCTATTTCCGTGCATATTTATGCATGAAAAATACTTGAAATATGCACGGAAATAGGCAGAATATGCGAAATTAAATGATAAATTTTATGAACCAACCAAGTCAAATTACATTTGTCTACACTAATATTATAAAGAGGAAATATTTTTTTGTTTTTTTTTTTTTGTTTGTTTGTATTGAATAGGCTCCTAAAGTACTGAATCGATTTTAATAATTTTTTCACTAATAGAAAGCTTCATTATTAGGAAGTAATATAGGCTATATTTTATTTCTTAAAAACTTAGACATGTGCAAAAAAATGGGTTATGTTCACCAAGGTGTAAAAAATCGTCTCAAATATTTCTTTCCTTCGCGTGCGCTACATAAAAGGTTAAAGATAAGACAAAAATAATGATGTACGACTAAATTATAGGACTAAAAAAGATCTACAAAAAAGTTCGCGAGGGTGTATATCTATCTATAAAGCTTAGCTAAAAAAAGCGTTTTAATATTTTAAAATTTAATAAACGGGTGTTTGTGTTAAATTTCTAAGTAATTCTTTTACCCGAGCGAAGCCGGGGTGAGCTGCTAGTTATTTAATAAAGAAATATTCGAATGCAATCATTCTTCTTTCGAGTTTTTATTCGAATCAAAAATACATTTTTACAGTTACCATTTTCATATCGTTACTTTATTTTTTGTCATTTCTTTTTAGCTTTAACAAATCATAGAAAGCTAGATTTTAGAATAGCTTCTGCTTCTTTAGTATGCAGTAGTTGTCCAAAAAATTTTAAAATTTATATTTGATTTCAATATTGTAAGTGTTAATAAATGTATCAGTTAGGGCCTGTGCAAACCACGTTTTTTAAACGTTTCATCCTACAGAGCAGTTTGTTGGCGTTTGTATCGAATCAAACGCGCGGCACCGGCGCGTCTCTATCGATACACAGGCGCGTTTCATCGCGTCTGTATCGCTACACACGTGCGTTTCATCGCGTCTGTATCGCTACACACGCGCGTTTGTATCGCTTCTGTATCGCTACACACGCGCGTCTGTATCGATTCAAACGCGTATTCAGGTGTGCAAAGATCTACAGGCTGCGTCTGACTTGCGTGTATATCGCGGCTGTATCGCTACAAACGCGCGTCGACGGCGCGTTTAAAAAACGTGGTGTGCATAGGCTCTTAAGGGTTGTCTGTGAGTAGTAAACATACACACACGGTCATCAATTCTTAAGGTAAGCAACTTGATGCCTGGATGTATGATGGTTTGTTTAGTATTTTCAAGTAAATAACAAATTCCTAAAGGCATAATATTAAAAGTAATTAGGGGATAGTGAGGAGAGTAGAAATCGCAAATAACGCTAGCGAGTTGGCTATGTTATCTCTACATAATTATATTAATACGTGAAGCAAAAACTTTGTACCCCTTTTTATGAAAATACTGAGGAGTATGAAATTTCACACACATAGAGAAGGAGTGCAGAAAGCAGTAAGCAAGCAATGAAGACAAAAAAATGGTTACATTAAGGTTAATTAATATGCTTTAATGTAACATTAACTTTCAAATGTGTGGTTTTATCATAATTTTTTTCTAGGGAATATATGTTTCAATATATGTTACGAGAGATGAAACAAAGTCACCAGTTTCCTACAAGTTGACTTTTTATAAGTGCAAAGGAAATGTGGGAGGTTTTGTCGTGACCATTCGTTAATTAATCAAACAAGGTTTCATATGGTATACATATAATAAACATATAATCACGCCTCTTTCCCGTAGGGGTAGGCAGAGACCACTTCTTTCCACTTGCTACGATCCTTACATACTTGTTTCGCTTCGTCCACTTTCATTATTCCTTTCATGCATGCTCTTCGGTTTAGGGTACTCTTGACCTGGCCTTTTTTCAAGACGTCACCGATTTGGTCTTGAAATGTCCGCCTAGGTCTACCCCTTCCAAGTTCCAACACTCCCATTCACACTTGCCTTATACATTTTTTTCGTCAATCGCTCTTCATTCATTCTCTCAACATGGCCAAACCATTTCAGCACACCCTTCTTAATTTTTGTCACTACATCTTCTTTCAGACCACAACGTTTCCGTATCTCACTATTTCTAATCCTGTCACTCAGCTTAACTCCTATCATACTTCTTAACGCTCTCATCTCAACTGCATTTATTCTGCTTTCATGTTTCTTCTGCCATACCCAACTTTCACTTCCATACATGAGTGTCGGAACCAACACCCCCCTATGCACAGCCAAACGAGCCTTGTTAGACACCTTCCGGCTGCTCATAAAGGAGTGCAAAGCTCCATTCACCATGTTTCCTGCATTCACTCTTCTTTCAATATCACTCTCACATATTCCATCTCTTGTAAACTTTGAACCCAGATACACAAACTCATTCACCTGTTCAATTTGTTCGTCTCCAATCACGATATTGCAGTCTGTCACTGTCTCATCTCTTTCAAACACCATCACTTTCGTCTTCTTTACATTCATCTTCATTCCCTTTCTAACAAAAGCTCCACTCATAGCAGTTACCATCTCCTGCAATTCCTCGACCGAAGACGCAATTAATACTTGGTCATCGGCATAGAGAAGACATTTGACGAGTATTGGTATATATTAGTAGTTGTATTTGGTATACAACACGTTACATACTATCGTTTATTTGTAAAGTTATGGGTCTCAATGAAAAAACTGTGTCTACTCTCCTCAGTCTTCCTTACTGATTTAAGAAAAAAAAGTGTGAGTCTGCTCGGACACGCGTCTGGACTCGATTACCGTGGTATTTAAAAATATTTTTTTCCACAAGAAGATTCCCATATTGAAGTAGGTATCTAAGAATTTTTAGCAGTTGAACAATAATTAATCAAATTAAAACATAATAGTATTTTATTCAGAAAGGGATTGTGAATAAATAATTATTTATTATTTCACTTTTTTGCAGGTACTAAAAAGGAAGTTTAAAGTACTGTTTACTCATAGAGAAAGGATGTTTTCACAAAACCGAGTATTTTGGGGTCAATCGGACAATAGCAGCGTCCGCTGTGGCGAAACATCCGGAAAATGTTTTAGAGTCTTGAAACGTAAAGAATCAGTTAATTGACCTAGCCCTAAATACATAGATACTTTATATTTTAATAATGTCACTTAAAACACGTACCTGCTTGCGTTGTAATTTATTTGCTATAGCCATTAGAGTTTTTGATGTTGCTATATACAATCTAATGTCATGTTATATTTATATAGAATTAAAATTCTGGGGAAGTACCTGGACCTTATAGAAGATTACAAATATATAATACTGCTTTCAAACAGAGTTGTGTTCCTGTGATAGGTAAGATGACCAGAGCTCCTGGGGGGATTAGAGTAGGATCGGCAACGCGCTTGCGATATTTTTATGTTGCAGACATCTATAGGTTACGATAATCGCTTACCATCAGGTTAACCGTACGCTTGTTTACCAACCTAATTGTATGAAAAATATATTTAATATAATTCACTTTTTTATTAAATAAGTAATCAAATAATAAATTAGTTGAACTGCGTATTTTGAACATCATAAGTAAGGTATTGCATAACATCTCAGTCAATAGTTAAATAATTGGAAACGCTAAGTGACAATTACATGAACATCCGTATCTACGTGTGTCGTCTAAAATAACAGTTTTGTTTTTACCATCATATTGCAATTAGAAATTTCCTATATATACTTAAAAAGCAAATGTAAAATACTTAAAATTATACTAGTAACTCAGTAAGCAATCAATTAATCGTCCCCCGGCCCGTTGGACCCACGATCTACGTAAGATTGCCGGTGTAGGCTGGATGAGGATTGCGGAAAACCATGTCAACGGAAGGAATCGGGGGGGGGGGGGGGGGGGCTATCCAGCTAGGCTGAACTGCTGACTGAAGCAATCAATGCGTAACGAGCTTGTCCTATATCTCTCTAACAAGTTAATAACTCTGCAATTTGTGATCTCTTGTATACATTTTCTCGTCGGCAACTTTTTCCTGCTTTCTTTAGTCTTACTACACACAGACTTATTAAAATTATTATTTTTATGTTTCTTTTTTCTTTTCGGGTGCAAAGTATTGTAAACATTTTTAAAAAAAGCAGAATGCAGTTTAAGCACCAAATCAATAGCAGTACCTTAGTCTGTACAAAAAATTCAATTTATTTAAATTTGATAGAAATAAAAATGAATCGTCAAAATGTATGTATGCGCTTAAGTTCGGAACGACTTCAGCAAATTGCATATTCTTTTTTTTTGTGGTCGTTGTTGTCAGGAAATGATTTGCTAAAAAAAATCCATACAATCACGAAAAAAATAGCGGTACGACGTCCGCCGGGTCAGTTAGTATTTTATTATATACTAGCTGACCGGACAGACTTCGTTCGTCAGTTATGTTTTTTTTTTGTTGTATAAAACCCTTCCGTGGGATTTAAGGAACATACAAAAAAAAATTAGCCGAATTGGTCGAGCCATTCTCGAGTTTTTATTATTTACTTAAAGTAAAATATGTATCGATAAAAAATATGTAGAGTATCTAAATATAAACTCGAGACATTATTTTACCACTGAGACAAGAATGATGGGAATACACACACAAGTAGTTCGCAAAGATGTCTAGAAAACCTGTAGGTACAACTGTAAACAAGATATGATAGAAATCGAATCGCTAATTACAGACTTGCTAAGCTAATCTTATAGTCAGTGTGACACAATTTATTAGAAATTGTATTGGACCATAAAACACCTATTTAGTAAGTGTAGTGTATTTGACTCCCTACGTGAGCAATTTTTACGGTTTCATATTTGATAGTCAAGTTTTCGGATACTGAAGCCATACGTTTAAATATTAATATCTAATATCACCCTCTACAATTACAGACGACGAACGGCTTTATTAATGAATAGAATTTTTACCGTTAATGGTAGGGATTTGCTGTTAAGAAATTAACAGAGCTTTTTTTAAAAAATTTATCGTAACGAACAATCTTGCATACACACTCATCACACACATCAGCCTATTGCTAGTAAATTATCGCGGTTTTCTCAGTGACGGTGTCTCGCCCAGATCAACCAGTCTCAAATATTATCAGAAGAAACGCACGAGACGACCGTTCCAGTCAGATTGCGTGCCATGGGAAACCTACGACGCTGAATGTTGCAGAATAAGCGGGATATGCATTTAAAGCATGAGAGCGTTGTGGATATTCTAATGACAAAATCGAGTTTGTGGCAGACAAGAATACGAGAACACCAACCGTCACGAGAACGTCCTCAAGAAGCTTTTTTATCCGCCAACCATGGAGCAGCATGGTGGATTAAGCTCTTATCCTTCTCCTTGATGTTACGTAATAATATTTTTTTAACTTGTTTCAGTTTAACATCAGCAGCTTTGTGTTAAAACCTGAAAAAAAATATCTGCTAATAAGCTAAATAATTAAAATGAAAATGAGTTCTTAAACTCTACATCAAGCATCGAAGGATCTCTTGCGATCAATTTCTGCAAAATTAGTTTTGGAAGAGTTACTACCGTGACTATACTAGTTCTTCTTAATAGATACTACATTCTAGATTCGAAATTTTTTTATTTCCTTTATCTGTATCTTTATACGTGAAGCAAAAATTTTGTACACCTTTTTACGAAAATTGCGAAGATGAAATTTCGTACAATTATAATACTTATTGAATGGCTACAGTTGAAAAATATTGATTGTGGCGTGTCAATATTAAAGTTGCAACTTTTGGATTTAGTTAAGCAAAACAAAGATTGTTTTGAAAAATTTGTCGTAGACGAGACGGTTAAGTCCACAAATCGTCCCGTCATACATTTGTCACCGTATCACTGTACGCTCAACCCAATAGAGCTTATTCGGGCTCAAGTGAAGGGCTACGTGGCAGCAAATAACTAAGTTATAAAATTGATAAAGTTCGAACTATTTTGTTACAAGGAGTAGCTAAAGTGGACAGCCAAAAATGGTCGCCATGTATCAATCATATGTGATAACCTTGGTTTCAAACAAAAATGTACGAAATGAAATGCAATGAAATGAAAACATTTATTTCGCCATAAAGTGATACACACAATTAACGATAGTCAAAAATAATATCATTTATATAAAAAAAAAACAATAATAAAAATATTAAACAATCAACAAAGTCGACAATTATGTAGAATATAGGTTAGAACAGTATATATTATTCACATGCCTGCAGAAAGTTCATCAGAAGGAAGTGATGACGATAGTTTTTAAGGTTACAAGAATTACAAAATAATTATTTAATTTATGAGTTCTTGTGCGTAATATATTTATATTATATCCAATATTGTTTTATTGTTTTTTTAATTTCCTCTACAGTAAATTTTAGAAGTATTAATAATATGAACGGGCCTTTACAATTTCAAAACAAGAACAAAGGCGTTGATCCCATCCCCTAACAATGACCTATCTCACTCTGTCAATATCGGAAATGTGCGAGAGAAATACTCAGTTCAGTACTACGAGTAGTTTGTTAAAAAGAAAAAAGACTACAAACTATGTATACTGTATAGACTGTATAGTCCACAGGGCAACTTGTGATTTATTTAAAAGTAACACGTTTATTCATTTATTCCGCATGATTAGATTGTGTTGGAAGACGTTTGCGGAAGTTTGAGTTCATTAGAATGCTATGGTTGTTCGAGAAGTCCTTTCATTCAATGTTAAGTTTTATGAGATAAAATGTTAATTTAGTTAGTTTAATATAAGGTATAGTGAAAAGATATTATTTTCATCTTTTCACTATACCTTTATTGTAACACGTTATTTATTAATGCAAATAGAAAAAAAACTCTGAATATATCGGACAGTTATGGGAGGGATCTAAGATCTTTTCTGGTGATTCCAGATAAGAACTGTTTCCTTCTAGTATTGCGGAATAGTTTATAATCTACCTCCAAAAAAACTTTGTTGATGTAATTTTTACTTTGCCGCGGTGTTATGTGGAAATTACGCCTTCCTTGATATCTCCAGCCCTCTCAAGCCTCCTTTTTATTGTTGCACGTTATTATTTTGCAGTGTATGGTGTTTATAAATATTTTATTTTAGTTTTTATCGCGACTTTAATGACGTTGATATTTACACTTCGAAGACCGGAACCGAAATCCAGCACTTTTTATACTGGATTAAAACGTGGGATTTTTTTTGTAATATTTATTTCCCACAGAAAATGCAAAAATAATAAAATGTTTCATGAATAAAGTTAAAAAAGTCAAAAACAATTAGTTGATAAGTATACCACAACGTACTGATCAAAATAAAAAGGAAACCGCATTTGATATCGATTTCCGTTCCCAGACTCGTATTACATTTTTTCATATATCTTCGTTATTAGCAAATATTAGCAGCTAATTTTTTGATATGTTTTTGAAGAGTATCTAAACTATAAATAAACATTAATTTCAAAGCATCGGGGAACTTTGGTAAGTGTTAAAAGCTTCGACCAATTTCAGATATTTCTGTTTTTCCTCCATGTGTTATTTCATCGTAACCACATACATAATCCATCAAAAAAAATATATATTATAGATATTAAAATACTTTTTACAAATTTACTAGAAATGAGCTTGTCAAAAATATTTAATACTCGATACTTCACTCTTCAAGATTTTTAACTATATCTTTTCTTTTTGAAAATTGTAAACAAAGAAGTTTAATTTTGTCATTAGTAAAAACGGTTAACATTACTTCATGTAAAACAATTTATTTGCGCCAAAAAGATAATTAATTCTTACATAATATTAAATTCTGACTATAAAATAAACTATTAAATAAAATTAAAAAAGTAGCCTATTTCCGTCATCGGTAAAACTGATTTATGATAATTATGCCTTTGTTCAGCCATATTCCACACCGGTCGAGTCAAACAGTATAATGGCAGCATTTTCCTGCTTACTGTCCGATTTTCTTCAAAATATTATGGAACATCCTGGACACCAACGGAGTCTAAGAAGTGTGGCATTATAATAATTGGAAAATTACTGTAAATTAAAACTAACGTGTCTGACAACGGTGACGATGCAATTGGCGGGATAGTCAACCGAGTGATGAATGTCTCAAAGACAACTATTCTAGATCATAGCCTATACTTATACTGAAACAAAACGAGAACACAAAACGGGAAAGGTGTACTCATACCAAGCACACCTCTCGCGTTGAAGACCGAAATAGGTATGGCAGTTATGGCACCCATCGGGCCCACGGAGAGACGAGGAAAGAAGGCTACGATATATTAATAATATATTAGACTTAACGTAGTACATGTAAAATTTACATGCTAAATCGATCACGATCACGATTTAGCCTGTAGTATCCCACTATTGGGCATAGACCTCTTCCCCATGTAGGAGAAGGATCGGAGCTTAATCCACCACGCTGCTCCAATGCGGGTTGGCGGATAATTATATTCCCTACTATGAGTAACGATCGCTATCAGGTGTATATGATAACAACCGGGACCGACGGCTTAACGTGCTCTCCGAGGCACTGTGGGGAGACCCACAAGGACTGCACATACACCATGCTAAATACTAACTATAAAATTAGAATATAAGGTGTTGAATAGAATATAATTATGTGAGTGAAAGAACGTATTGTGGCGTTACAATATAGTGGAGTGTCTGGGGGTTTTGACCTCAGACTTTTGTTACAGTGAATGAATTTAAATGGTCGAGAGGGGGTTTTCTTTGTTATACTATAAAGTGTAAAGTTTACCAAATTTTTTTTTGTGCTTTTGATTTTTTTTTTTTATTTAAACCAAAAACTATAAAAAATTAATAATTTTATTTAAAATATATATTTTTTTCGTATTATATACGTTGAATAATACCTAAATAGACGTAAAATAATATTTTCTTGAAATGTTGGAGCGTACGAAGGGTCATAACGACCTTGGACAGGCAGTAGAACGTGGAGAGGAGAGAACGAAAAGATGGCTTGTTACCTCATCTTCAAACTGAATTCATTTACGCTCATACAGGTTGTCGCCAAAAATATATTGAAACATATAAGAAGAGGCCCAATGATCCCTCTTAAAAATTCTATTCATCTGAGCTCTGCTGATAAAAAGGTTGGTTGGACAATTTCGATGATAGATGCAGCAATGAAGCAAATATGCGAATGACGACTGCCAATTTTCTATGCAAGAGTTGAAAGATACGATGGTCTAAACCTCACAGCATACACCGGATGAAAAAACTATTAGATAACGACTAATAGACCGCTATCATGATGATATTGTTGAATCAAGTAGATTTGGAGCTAATACTATTATACTTTAAATAATTGTGTTTGCTCGCAAACGAAAAAAAAAACCGACTTCAATTACATCGACAAGTAGTACAACGTAATATGACGAAAAAATAGTCAAGTAAATACGCGCTATTAAAGATTACTCAAAAAGTTGTAATCAGATCTCGATCTAATTTAAACAAAACTACATGATAAGTATTAGCTTTCGATTAAAGTAAGAATCATCAAAATCGGTACACCGAGTAAAAAGTTATGCGGTATAATACAACGAAGGTCGACGAAAAAGTAGTCAAGTAAATACGCATTATTAGATATAACTCTATAAGTACTTGTCAGATTTCAATTAAATTAAAATGGGACCACATGACACGCAACACCTTTCAATTAAAACAAAATTGATCGAAATCGGTCCACCCAGTCAAAAGTTCTGAGCTAACATACATAAAAAAAACATACAGTCGAATTGAGAACCTCCTCCTTTTTTGGAAGTCGGTTAAATCTTTTTCCTAATTACTATCTCTATATGAATGTATCAATTAACTTTATTTTGGTGTAGAAAAATGTTCTACAGGGTTTAAACTATCAAAATTATAATTATTTCGTTTTTTTTTTGAATCGAGATCACAATTTTTTAATAGGTAAACTTTTTTGTATATATTATTAGCTAAACATTCCACTTTGAATTATAAAATTTCATTCACTGTAACGGAAATCCGAGGTTTTCGTGTTTTTAACGCCCCAGGCACTCCACTAATAGAAAAGTAAAAAAAAACCACTTCCTTACTCGTTTTGAGAAGTAATGTAGGTATTCTTCTTATTCTCTCCTATACATTTATGTGTTTCTTTCTTTATCGTGACGCATTTTAGTCTCATCGAGTTTCAAATCACATGGATTCTAAAGAAGTTTTTCTTCAATAATAAAATAATTATCTATATACTAGCTGACCTGGCGAACTTCGTACCGCCTTTTTTTTCTTAAATATAATAATTACATATACCAAAATAAAACATAGCCTAATCTTTCAAGTTGGATCAAACTGCACACGGTGTGCAAATTTGATTAAAATCGGTTAAGTGGTTTAGGAGTCCATTGAGGACAAACATTGTGACACGAGATTTATATATTATATTAAGATTAATACGTCAAGTAAAAACTTCGTTCCCCTTTTTACGGAAATTGCGCGGAATTGCACGCGCATAAAAACCGTCCTCTGGAATCACTCTATTTACTAAAGAAAACCGCATCAAAATCCGTTGCGTAGTTTTGAAGATCTAAGCATACATGGGGACAGACAGACAGCGGGAAGCGACTTTGTTTTATAATATGTATTGATTAATACGTGAAGCAAAAACTTTGTACCCCTTTTTACGAAAATTGCGCGTACGTAGGAGTATGCACACTTATAGTTTGTAAAGAGAAGGAGTGCAGAATACTAATATATTTTTTTAATTATACATAAAATATACATTAAATTAATAAAAAAAGCATTACACACACTACCATGTATTTAACACACATGCATATTATATACTATTTTGTTGACTGTCAAAGTCTGTAGTCAAATTGAAAACTTTAAAAAAGGTTCTTTATTTTCATAATTATTAAATCTCTGTAGGTTTTCTGTAATTTAAAATTTTAATTATAGTTGAATTTCGACCTCTGGCCCCTCTGGGTGACCACCACTACTTTATTTAAATAATCTAATGTATTTTTAGTCGATGTGAAACACCTGTCCTTAAAATTTGAAAATTGTTCTCATTTCACTATAAATTTCAACAAATAAAATGTTTTATTCTTGTAATGCCTGTTTTTTTCTACTTACCTCACAATCGAGATGTACAGCAGAATAGTTAGCTCGGGTGTAAGCATCAATTGCACCCTCGAACTATAGGTTGGCTACTAATCTACTATTAAATGCAATAAAAACATAGGTATGTAATATGTGTGCAATAAATAACATTTGTGTGGGAAGTGATTTTCTCAAGCCATGATCAAAATAATACTGTTTTCAAGCAGTATTGTGTTCCTGTTGGTGAGTAAGGTGACCAGAGCTCCTGGGGGGATTGGGGATAGGGTCGGCAACGCGCTTGCGACGCTTCTGGTGTTGCAGGCGTCTATAGGCTACGGTCTTACCATCAGGTGAGCCGTACGCTTGTTTGCCAACCTAATTACATAAAAAAAAATGCATCCTACAATATGGATAGCAAATGAGAGGGCTTGCTGTGAAGAGCTCGAAACATAAAGTGACGGTACGTTAAATCCAATATTGCTGAAAACAGCGTGGTTTTTTCCCGCCTAGGGCGCACCGGAATTGCCGTTTTCTGCTCCGCGAGTTGTAGGTTAGATTCCTGCCTTAGTCTGGGTGTAATTAGTATTTATATAATATGTATTATTTACATGTAGGTACCTATATTCATTTTAAAAAAATATTTAGTTATATCATCCGATTGTTATCTATAACACATTTAAACATTATTTTAACACATTAAGTTACCTACTTACTTTAGAAACAGACAACTATGTGTGAATGCCATAAGATAAATATTATTTATTATGTACTAGCTGCCCGGAGGACTTCGTTCTGTCTGTTAGGTACTTTTTTTTTTAGTATTTAAACCTTCCATGGACTTTAAGAACATACAAAAAAATAAATTAGCCGAATTGGTCGACCCAATCACGAGTCATGCGCTTAGGACCATTAATTTTTATTTATATACTAGCGACCCGCCCCGGCTTCGCACGGTTGCAAAAACTATCAGTGTTCCTCTACTATATTATACATGTACTAGCTTCTGCGCGCGACTTCGTCGGCGTGGACTCCGCTCCTATTGGTCTTAGCGTGATGGTACATAGCCTATAGCCTTCCTCGATAAATGGGCTATCTAACACTGAAACAATTTTTCAAATCGGACCAGTAGATCCTGAGATTAGCGCGTTCAAACAAACAAACAAACAAACAATCAAACAAACTCTTCAGCTTTATTATATTAGTATAGATTATACATCTAAACCTTAATCTGGAATCACTCTATTTAGTAAAGAAAACCGCATCAAAAGCCGTTGCGTAGTTTTGAAGTTCTAAGCCAATAGGGACAGACAGACAGCGGGAAGCGACTTTGTTTTATACTATGTAGTGAAGATTATTTATAATATAAGACAATTTTGCAAACACAATTTTTATTATGTTCTTTAACCAAATTCAATAAAGGACCAGGTTTTCAATTTTACGATCTTTAAATGTGTGTTACATTGCGGACGCGATTTGGAATATTTTTTTTTGTCATTTGAAAACAAATCTAATTGAATTTTCCGCCCCTCCTATCGCGTACCGCCCGGGGCCATGCCCCCTAGCATCCCCTACGCTACGCCACTGAGCTAAAACATGTAGTGTTGTCACTCTAGATACAATATGACGGACAGACGGACTTTTGAAGATGGCGGACTAGGTACTTTTAATGCATTATTGTAATATGGGTATTAAATGAAAGCGCTTGTTGAGAGTAACTCGTAAAACAAAGTAACGTTAATCTAAATCCAATATGGTGGAATTCCAAAGATGGCAGACTAAGTTTTTATGTTTTTCTACATTATGGGTATCAAATGAAAAGATTTGCTGCGAATACCAGACTGAGAAACCTGTCCAGCGATGACTAAAAAGTAAAAAACTTTAAAAAACAAGCTTTCATTTTAAATGCACTAAAAAGAATAAAATGAATTTCCTTTAAAACTTTTACTATCAACATAAAGTTATTAGATATACAATTTTTCTTATATAAAAGCTTGTCACGAAAATTACTTACGTAGATAAATAAGTAATTAAATAACATGATCAGATTTATTTTTATGACATCAAACTGAGTAAATACGAGTATTTGAATATTATATCGCGACAAGCTTGTTAAAAAAAAGTTTTTTTCTTTAATTTATCGTTTCTTATATGGCGCTTGTGATGATGCTTATATTGTTACAAAATTCATTTAGTCTCTATATATATAAAAATGGATAGCTGAATGTGTTGCTAAGAATAAAAATTTAAAAATTTAAAAAATTGCCTGAAAAAGTCTAAAAACAACAATTTTCTATATTCCCATACAAAAGATTCGTAGTAATACTTAAAAGTCAATTTGAACTTTAATACCATACCACAAAGTTTATGGGTTTCAGTGGAGGGATTTCGGGAAGGATAAGTATTAAAAAAAATAAAAAATTAAAGAATCGACTGTTAGGCGGTACGAAGTTCGCCGGGTCAGCTAGTTTAATATAAAATTTCATAAGAAAATATCTAATAATTTTTATAAAATCATAATAATATGATGTTTGATGTGTTTAAAAATTACTGTCAATAAAAAATTCCAAGTTTAAAAAGGTACATACACGCAATACACAAAGAAAATTAAAAGTCCTTGACATGCAAAACACATTGTCTCAAAAATCTATATGTATATGTATGTAAATATAAAAGAAAGTCGTGTAATCGTGTTAGTTACACTATTTATAACTCAAGAACAGCTGAACCGATTTGGCTGAAAATTGGTAGGGAGGTAGTTTAAAACGAGGAAACGGACCTAGGATACTTTTTATCTCATTTGGACCCGGTGGGTGGCGCTGCTATCAGTATGTAACTCCGAAACTACTGAACCAATTTGTATCAAATTTTGTAAGCATCTGTAATTTGGTCCAACTTGGGGGATAGGATACTTTTTATCTCAATTGGACCCGGTAGGTGGCGCTGCTATCATTATGTAACTCCGAAACTACTAAACCAATTTGTATCAAATTTTGTAAGCATCTGTAATTTGGTCCAACTTTGGGGATATGATACTTTTTATCTCAATTATTGTACACGGTAGGTGGCGCTGCTATCGGTTGGTAACTCCGAAACTACTGAACCAATTTGTATCAAATTTTTTAAGCATCTGTAATTTGGTCCAACTTGGGGATATGATACTTTTTATCTCAATTGGACCCGGTAGGTGGCGCTGCTATCGGTATGTAACTCCGAAACTACTGAACCAATTTGTATCAAATTTTTTAAGCGTCTGTAATTTGGTCCAACTTGGGGGATAGGATACTTTTTATCTCAATTGGACCCGGTAGGTGGCGCTGCTATCATTATGTAACTCTGAAACTACTGAACCAATTTGTATCAAATTTTGTAAGCATCTGTAATTTGGTCCAACTTGGGGGATAGGATACTTTTTATCTCAGTTGTACCCGGTAGGTGGCGCTGCTATCGGTATGTAACTCCGAAACTACTGAACCAATTTGTATCAAATTATGTAAGCATCTGTAATTTGGTCCAACTCGAGAGATAGGGTAGTTTTTATCTCAATTGGACCCGGTAGGTGGCGCTGCTATCGGTACGTAAGCAATCAAATTTGGTATCTGTTTTCCGGGCAGGACAACGTCTGCCGGGTCCGCTAGTGTAGGTATAATATATTATTTTACTTCTTTTGCTGCTGTTATTTGTTACACATCTCTCTGTCAATTATTTTTTTGTTCCATAAAAATTATTTCCCACTACAGACTAGGGTGTGTTGGCATGTTATATGTATGTTATGTAGGAATACACCTTTGCTGGACTAAATATTCTTCTATTTTAATGCAAACAGAGATCTGAAGTTCGTCGTTTCTCTATTAGAAAGTTTTTATGTTTATATTATGATATACCGTCGAGGGACTTTTAGCCGATTTATATAATGATATAAATCGGCAAAAATGGGATTGGAAAATGGGATGAAAATGGGATTTTGAGAAGAGGATAAAGCAATCCAGTATCTTGTACTCAATTCACAGCTCGCACGTACACCGGACATAAGGAAACTCACAATACGTCCAATACGTGATTATAGCGGAAGTATGACTATTCTACTTACTCGTTGATTTATAGGTACTAATACAAACCCAATTTTTACGTTAACAATTTGTTATATTTACTTTTCTTTTATTTATAAGTACATGTAATAATATATTATTTATACTACGTTTATATATTTTGTGTACGAGAATTATTATTCTCCGTTTAGTCCTAGATGATGCTAAAATAGGATGGGTACAGTTATACACATATTTTCACCAATGGAACCAAATTAGCATTAATAACGGTGTCCCATACAATTTAAGGCTTTGATTTGAACTCGTATGGCAGTTTAAAAAAGTTTTTTGACCTCTGATCTTTTGTATTTATCTATTCAGTAGTGGTATATACCAATTGATTTACATATGTTCGTTTTGTTTGATTTTTTCTAGTTAATACCGTTGACACCTTTTTAACCTGTACGTTTTTAGGAATAGTTGAGTGTACGTGTAGGTTATGTATTTTGAAAACAATTTCTTGAACTTGTCTTGACAAATGTTATTGAAATTTTTTTTTAATAAATATCGTCTTTCAAAACAAATATGACTGATTTATATTAAATATTTATATGATTAAAATATTCCTATCAATTATCCTATGTCCTTCCCTCGTTTCCTTCAAACGTAAATTAAAAGAGCACTTCATTTCACAAGTCAATTTACAATCTTCTTCTTAGTGAATATGTAAGTATAACTGTTATCGATAATAAAGATATGTATTTGTATACACATGTGTATTTGTATACATACATATATATAATACTGGCCGACCCGGCGAACTTCGTACCGCCTAACAGTCGATTCCTTAATTTTTTATTTTTTTTAATACTTGCCGTAACCCCTCCACTGATACTTAAACTTTATTGTATGGTATTAAAGTTCAGATTGACTTTTAAGTATTATTACGAATCTTTTGTATGGGAGTATAGAAAATTGTTGTTTTTAGACTTTTTACAATCAAATTGAGAACCGCCTCACTAAATAAAGTTCACCACTTAATTTATATTTCCAACGAATATACATTTACAAATCATAAAGAATAAATCATTTCTGAGTACTAGTAGTACTCACTATTGGACAAAAAAGTATAGGTACGTAGGTACTCGTATATTACAGTTTCGTAAAAAGTGACTAATTTTGGTCTAAGATCCGAGAAGGTAAATCTTCCCTCGTCTGTTAATTAGATGAAACAATTGTTTATAGGCAGATTTCAATATTGTGAATTTATAAAAAAAACCTCTGCCACCCTACGCCTGCTACAATTGATAATAATTAATTAGTTAATCAGTATTTTTTTACGATCTTGTCCCTCTCATGTTAATTACATCTAGTAAGCTAAAACCGGCAATATTTTATATTATATACCTTACTGTAGTAGGCACCCATCTCTATGATTGCTATACTTACCTGCAGCCAGGTCAGAAAAGGTAGATAAATGTAGATTATTTCCCTCACATGTTAATTAAAAAATCCAAGTACAATAATAAACGGCGGCGAATTCTAAACATAATAATGTTTGGCTGCCGTATTAAAAGCTGATGCAGCCAAAGATAAATATGGTCTTATATCCGAGATAGCTAAATATTCCCTCATCTGTTAATTAGATGAAACAATTTTTATAGGCTGATTTCAATATTGTGAATTTATATAAACAACTTCTGCCACCCTAAGCCTGCTACAATTAATAATACTTAATTAGTTAATCAGAATTTTTTTACAATCTTTTCCCTCTCATGTTAATTACATGTAGTAAGCTAAAACCGGCAATATTTTATATTATATACCTTACTGTAGTAGGCACCCATCTCTATGATTGCTATACTTACCTGCAGCCAGGTCAGAAAAGGTAGATAAATGTAGATTATTTCCCTCACATGTTAATTAAAAAATCCAAGTACAATAATAAACGGCGGCGAATTCTAAACATAATAATGTTTGGCTGCCGTATTAAAAGCTGATGCAGCCAAAGATAAATAGTAAAAAGAAAAAAATTATGATGACTATGGGAGCTCATTGCGAAGAGTGAGACAGAATAATACTAATTCCTTCAACGAAAATAGACAGCGTAAAATTCATGCGCGCGCATCACAGACTCATTTAAACATACTAGAAAATTCGCGAATTCAAAATTTCGAAAATTTAAGAAAAATGTATACTAGAATAGAGAGAGAGAGAGAGAGAGAGAGAAGATGAGAATTGGAGTAAGTATAAGAAAGATAAATCAAAAAAAATTGCTCCAAATTTTTAAGATTTTTTTTTTAATTTACGGAATAATGTGCAATATTAAAAAATATATATGCTTTTGAGTTACCCTTACCGTGAAATTTTCTTGATGGTTCAATTATTAATTTTTTTTATATAGGTAGTTCTTTAATTATAATTCTGATACGGTGAAATTAATTATTTTTTTAAAACAAACAAAAGTATTTGTTTCATTTATTACTACAAATTGCGTGGCATATTATCCCGGTCCTACGGTCACTGCTAACTTTATTACCTACCACAATCGAGAGTTTTCGTAGAGGAATTTTTTTGTTCGTCTCATCAAAATGAATCTACTCCCGGAAAATTAGCTTGATACTAATCAGGTGAAAAAAAATGTACTAGGGATTTCGAAAATTTCGAAATTTCGAATTTTCTAGTATGTTTAAATGAGCCAGTGATGCGCGCGCATGAATTTTACGCTGTCTTTTTTCGTTGAAGGAATTAGTATTATTCTGTCTCTCTCTTCGCAATGAGCTCCCGTAGTCATCATAATTTTTTTCTTTTTACTTTTATCTTTGGCTGCATCAGCTTTTAATACGGCAGCCAAACATTATTACGTTTAGAATTCGCCGCCGTTTATTATTGTACTTGGATTTTTTAATTAACATGTGAGGGAAATAATCTACATTTATCTACCTTTTCTGACCTGGCTGCAGGTAAGTATAGCAATCATAGAGATGGGTGCCTACTACAGTAAGGTATATAATATAAAATATTGCCGGTTTTAGCTTACTACATGTAATTAACATGAGAGGGAAAAGATCGTAAAAAAATACTGATTAACTAATTATGTATTATCAATTGTAGCAGGCGTAGGGTGGCAGAGGTTTTTTTTATAAATTCACAATATTGAAATAAGCCTATAAAAAATTGTTTCATTTAATTAACAGATGAGGGAAGATTTTGTTATATTCCGGATCTTAGACCATTTCATTGTTTTCGCGTTCCATGCCTAAAGAGCACGTCTATACATATATTCTAATAATATTATAATGCTGAACAGTTGTTTGTTTAAACGCGCTTATCTCATGAACTACTGATTCGAATTGAAAAATTCTTGTTCTGTTAGATAGCACATTTACTTAGGGTTATTTTTTTTCAAATTAACGCGGGTGAAACCGGGGGGCACAGCTTGTATAAAATAATACTGAAAATTAAAAAGTGGATCTCTTATCATGGGACTTAGCTTGTGGTATGAAGCTTAATTAAAAATATGTATGTATATAACATTAAATACACCGACAGCTCGCCCTTCGTATGTCGGCCGGTATTTTTTCATACGAGGAAGATAATGGGAGATACCTTATATAATATATTTACTTAAAATTTAAATTTAGTCCTGTTGTGTGTGAATGAAAAATCTAGTACGGTACTAAAGATATATTAATGTACGCCAATAATATGGGAATTTAAATAATGGCTCTCATTTGTATCTGCAGTGGATCTTCAGTAATCAATTAATATTGTTGTAATATATTTCTGTCACAATTTCAAATAAGTCCTTCAAATAAAGGTAGTACGTATGTCGTACTTAAATCTATACTAATGAATAAAATTGAAGTGTCTGTTTGTAATATTAGAATAACCGCTTTTTACTAAATGCATATGGATCTATACACGGTACATATAACAAAATAACATTTCTTACAATTTTTGTCTGTCTGCCTGTCTGTTTGTTCCGGCTAATCTCTGAAACGGCTGGACCGATTTTGACGGGACTTTCACCGGCAGATAGCTGATGTAATAAGGTGTAACTTAGGATACTTTTATTTTAGATTTTTTGAACAATAACTTTTTTGTTAAATTCCATGCAGACGAAGTCGCGGGCACAGCAGCTAGTGTATTAATAAAATAGAAGAACCTCCTGACAGTATTGATTATTGCATCTTGATTTTATTAGCCCTTGACAAGACTGGGTAAGTTTCACGTGTATCGTATAGGTACGTATCTATCTGCGGTATAGGAGCACAATCAAATAGAGAATAGACGAACTGATTTTAATCTATTTTTAATACTCAAACGTGACATCATCGAAAGTGTTCTTAACTATTCACTTCAATTGTATTTGTTTTACATTTTGTTTCTTAAATAAAAGCCATAGCAATTAGTTCCATACATACACAGCCGTTTTGTGTCTAGCGAATGTGACACTCTTAAAATAAACTTGGTGAAGTTTTTAGAGTGTATAGTATTAATTTAATATTAAAACTGTAAAAATAAATTAAATGAAATACTTAAATAAATATTAGTGAACCGTTATACGGTCTTCCAGAATAAAGTAATGACTTTGCCAATCGGTCTGGTAATTCCTTAAAATTATTTATTGTAGCTTTAAAAAAATATTAGCTACGTGTTTAGGGCACACATCTGAGGCATTAGACTGATCTTTCCGTTTGATTATGTTGGTACTATGTCGATAAATTTTAACGTTATACATATTTTCGACTGAACATATTAATCAAAAATTTGATTTGTATTTTACAAAGCAAAAACGCGGCACAAAATTATTTTACATGAGTCTCAATTTTATAGTTAGAAATGTTTTGGGGTTGCCGGGGACAAGGAAAAACAGTCGAGAAGGGGAAAAGTATAAAAGTGAACGTAGAGCGGGCGCGCGACTCAGTCGCACCGCGATCGAGAGCAGAAGCGGACGCGATTAGTGAGCTGAAGTATACACGCAGTCACTCAGCTCGTGAGTAGCGACTTGTCCATAGACCGCACGACACCCGCTCTCTTTCACCCATCTCCACACTCTCTCGTCTTCATGAGGTGAGCTACGTTATTTTATATAAATTTATTATTGCTTTGCGACGCGAATAACAATTTTCATGTTGACTACATTATTTTTTATTACTAAAATTCGAGACACGTATAATATTATATGATCTTCGTATGATTTTTTTATTTATATGTTGCGGAATGTGTCTCACAAAATGTGTAATTGATATGGTTACTTATATAACACGTAATTTTATTTGCTTAATGTAACGCCAGGATGTGAAAGCAAACTCGCTCTATTTCGTAATGCAACAAGTACCTTCTCTCGACATTATCATGAGGAAATTTACGCTCTTTAAAAACATATAATTTATTAAATTATGTAAAATAAATTTTTCTAGCTATCATATGTTATAAAATTAGTTAGTAATTGAGACTTATTTCAAAAGAAAACAAAACATTTCGAAGCAACCAACCACGCAGGTCCCTTGGAATTAAGATCCATTACTTTTGTAAATATGTGACAATGTATGTGTTGAACAAATAAAGTACTGTCCCGTTTTATATGTTTTGCAAAGGTACGAAAATATACTTAAAAACGTACTTTGATGAGAATAAAAAGCGAATTGAAGAGCCAAGTAAGTAATTCAATTATTACGGAAATATACAATCCAAAAAACGTTGAAAATAAGAGTATTAGAAAGTATCGATTAGGAACTAATTAGATAAACGTCTGTATAGCACATATAAGTTTCAATAGAAAACTTATTAACTACTAGCAGGCCGCCCCGCCCCGGCTTCGCTCGGGTAAAATAATTATATTGTGAACTTTTTTGTTGATTTTTTAGTCCTATAATTCAGTCGTACATCATTTTGTCTTATCTTTAACCATTTAAGTAGCGCACGCGAAGGAAAGAAATATTTGAGACGATTTTTTACACCTTGGTGAACATAACCCGTTTTTTTTGCACATGTCTAAGTTTTTAAGAAATAAAATATAGCCTATGTTACTTCCTAATAATGTAGCTTTTTATTAGTGAAACAATCATTAAAATCGTTCCAGTACTTTTGGAGCCTATTCAATACAAACAAACAAAATAAAAAAAAATAAAAAAGTCTTTCCTCTTTATAATATTAGTGTAGATAATGTTATTTTGTTTATTCTATATTCAACAATAGAAATTACCTGTTCTCTTCAGAACGAGAAATACGATTGATAAGCTAAAGCCAAATCGAGGAGAAGAAATTACATATATAGGCATATATTTACGTCTGTAAAAATGTCATTTTCAGTCGGGGACGAATTAAGTGGTTTAAGAATAGGCAAATTCAATTTTATAACGGAATGAAATCGACATACTTTTACGGAAATTAAGTTACGTGATACATTTTAATATTTTGACGCGTCCACCAAAGTATTTGGTAGTAGTCCCTTCTTAAAGTTAAAGCTCAAAGACACCGTTGTTCTAAGTATTTCTTATTAACCGACTTCAAAAAAGGAGGAGGTTACGCAATTCGACCGTAGATATATATTTTTTTTATTTTTTTATTTTATTACTAGCTACGTCCTACGGTTTCAGCCTCGTAATATCCGATAACGTAGGAATTTCTTAATAAAAAGTATACTATGTGTTATTCTGATTCTACAGCTATTTGCGTACCAAGTTTCATTACCATCAGCTCAATAATTTTTGCGTAAAACATCCATTTTAAAGACAGACCGTTTTACAGATTACATTAATGGATTGTTTTCTTTTGATTGAAGTTAAGACACGCTCAATGAATTTATCGATATATTACTTTCGTACTTATATTCAAATTATACATTTCGACTAGCCCATTGCTGTGATTTATAGCGACCTTGCTTTCTGCTCTGGGAATTATAGGTTCGATTCCTGCCCCGAGTATTCATATGTACCTATATTTACAGAAAAAATGTAGCTCTATAAGTCCGCTGCTAAAAGAGCATTACTTACTTTAAGAACAAGACGACCGTGTGTATGTTAAAGATATTATATTTAAGATATAATTTATATTTATTTTAATTATATTCTTGTTTAACATGCAAAATTCTCTCTTATGAATACCAAGGTCCGGCCTGTATCTACAATAAAATTATAGAGTTTGTTTGAACACAATTGTCTTCGTTAATTAAATAATGTGTAAATGTAACGCCTTTTGTTCTAAGCAGTTATTTATTTGCATTTTCATTTATACTCAATTGTTAAATGAAATGGCGATGAATTGTAATTTTCTTTTCTTTGCTAATAGTATTTATATTTATTGATACGGAATCCCTAGTACATAATATTTTTCACCTGATTACTATCAAGCTAATTTTCCGGAAGTAACTTCATTTTTATGGGACGAACAAAAAGTTCCTCTTCGAAAACTCTCGATTATGGTAGATAATAGAGTTAGCAGGAGATAGAGCAGCAGTGAGCGTAGGACCGGGATAACGTACCACGCAATTTGGAGGACAATATTACCATCAAATTATATAAATATTAACTAACTAAAAGAAAATAAAATCAGCTGGTTAGTAATAATTTTTGATGACCTTACGAGGTCATCAAGTTGATAACCTCGTAAGGTCATCAAAAATTGATTTTTTTTCTGATTTTTCTGATTTTGTTTTTATAGTAATCAGGTGAAAAATATGTACTAGGGATCCCGGACTATAATATTATAAAATGGACAAAATTGTTTTCTTCTACTAATCTCATCATATATAATTGAATAGTACTTTTTGGTATACATTTTTGTATGTGTTAAGCAGTCTACTAAATAGGTGTGTAGGCTTCTAAGCATCGTGCTATGACCAATATGGGCGGAATAGCAAACTTAAACAACTTATAATTAATGATATATAAATATACCTACGTCGTAATCCAATGCTCGTGTTAATTCTGATAAATACAGAAGGCATTTATTTTATCGTTCAATGTACTAAACTATTAATTAGAAGTGTGAAAATATAGATGTATTATTTTCATTTTCATTTAATTTCTTCATTTTAAGGAATTTAATATTTTCGCTCAGATTGCAATATGTTACATAGAAATGAAATTACTCTTTCAGTAAATTCTAATAATTGTTGGATTTTAAAAATTGATATGTTTTCTTGAAAACGGTAAAAGCTTATTATCATACAACTAATATTAAAATGAGATAACGTATTAAAACAAAGTCCGAAAAAGTTAAGAAAGTTAAAACAACGATTAAAATGTTAGGTAGCTATATGTATATAAGTTAATAGTAGTATAACAATAATGGCTTCTAATAATTATTATACAAAATTTTATTCGAAAATTATAAAAAAAATCTCCAAAATATTGAATATCCTTAAAAGCCTTCGTTTGATCAATTAATTTAATTTAATAAACAACTTTGCATTATTTACATTTAATTTTTATTATGACTAGTTATAGTTGCTTTATATAATTTTAATTTAATAAAGACGTTTATTTTAAGAAACAAAGTAACTTTTTTATTAAAAAGAGGAAGACGAAAGAAGTAATATTAAAGTTAAATCGTTAATGGTTTTAATAGTGTTTAAAAAGAGAAAAGGTTTTAAGTATAATTAGTTTATTTTTAAAGTTATAAAATTAAAATTTTAAAATAATATTAAAATATTAAACTTTTAAATATATTAACATTTTGTTATAATCCTGTAACGTAGTATAGCGTTTTGAAGTTTTTGACATCTGTATATTTTTCATTCAATTCTTCATGGAATTTAATTTAAAAAATTAAATATTTTATTACATAGTGATTCAGTAGTTGACATATTATTTATTACAATTCCCGAAAATGATCATAAATACCTGTAAAAATCTTTTGCCGTTATAAATTTCGCGTTAATACGAAAACGTATTATGAAATTGGTTTATAAAATACTAGCTGTGCCCCGCGGTATCACCCTCGTTGATTTGAGGAAAAAAATAGCCTTCTTCTTCTTAAAGCATAACCTTTCTCTTTAAACAGGCTATCCACCTCAGAGGAGTTTTTCAATTCGAATCAGTAGTTTTTGAGATTAGCGCGTTTAAATAATTAAAAAAAAAAACAAATCAACTTTCAGGTTTATAATATTAGTATAGATTAGTACAGATTAAGATATCTACCTATAGTCGGACTTTTAATTCGATTCCAGATTTGACAATTTCAGTGTTGCAGCGTTATGACAAGTAATAAATAGTGACGTTGCGAAATTATTCGATACGGAAATCGATTATTTCCGGATCGATTCTTCTCGTTTATAATTTTACCCTCGTAAACTAAGTATATCAGGAAATTAAATATTTCTAAACGGATAATTTAGTTATGACGATTAATTTTATGAAGGATCTGAGAGTTTTCTTTAATAATTGTGTGTGAAATAAATAAATAAATGTGGTCATGAAGGAACATGAGAAATAAAACAAATATAGTCGTATTTTTAATTGGACGAAGCCAACTGACAGTAGCTAATGTCACTTTGTAAAATAATGATACCATATTTAAAGTAATAGTGATGCGTTCAGTTCTCGTTCAATCAGATGAATGAGCAATGAGTGTGAATAGTCAATCACTTCAAACTATAAATGAATATATTGTTACGTGTTAGGGTTCGAACGATTTGGAGAGAAAGACCTGCTGACTCTTTTAGAGACTTTATTCACTATCACTAGGTCCGACACAAAGCACTAGTTACATAAACACTGGGTACAAACACTAAGTACAAGGTACAAACACTAAGCACTAGGTACACTCACTAAACACTAACGATGTCCGAGGTCGTAGCCAATGTCGTAGATTTCCGCTGGTATCACTCTTGATCACTAGTCTTCACTTCGAAGTCGCTTCGTCGATCACTCAAACTGAACTGCCTCCGCTCGGCCACCCGCCTCTTTGGTCATACATTCATTTTCATCCACAACTTCAAAGGCCTCCAATTGCGCAGAAGTTTCATTTTTCGCGTACTTGTAGGCGTTGCGGATCATTACTTTTGCAGTAACAGTGAAAGCTTTTCGTGGACGCTTTTTTCTTGGGGACAAGAAAACATCCGCGTCTTTTTGTGATGTACTTGGCTGAGGATCCATTTTGATGGAAAACCAAAACAAATAGATTCACTCAAAGTTCACAAAAACTATAAACGTAACAACAAACACAACGTAACAAAACTTTAACAAAAGCCAACAAAATAACAAAATATCGATTCGCGATGAAACAAGATATTCGTGCAGTCAGACTGGGAGAATGAAGCCGAATGACAAGATAAACAAAATGGCGATAGAATACTAAGAGAAAATAGAAAACTATCTAGGCTCTTTTATTATAAGTTTTATTTTTAATATAAAAAAAACAAAAATATTAACTTCTTATAAAATAAAGCTAATACTAATTAATAAATAATTATTATGAATAATTATGTATTTATTTAAATAAAAATCAATAATTTAGTATTTAATTGGCACACCAATATTATGATTACATCAACATAAATCGCGATTGTTTATCGATTTTTGTGTTCATCACTACACTATTAAATCTGGTATCATTATTTTACAAAATGACAGTAGCTAATGTCAAATCTGGAATCGAATTAAAAGTCCGACTATATATAAAACTCGCGACGAAAATATTTATATAATATACCTACTGACTTTGACTGGATTGACAGAATAATCTACATTTCAATGAGACCAATCAATTTAACGTTTTTTTTTCTTTTCTTTTATTATTTAATTCATTTATACACTTGTTATTTATTGTATATTTAAGTAGTTTGATATATTTTTCTTAGTTTACACTAAATAAATTTCTGAACGCAAGCTATTTGACAACCAATATATCTATATTATGTCAATCCGTTTTCATTACTGACATTATTCTACATTTTTAAGATCTAAAATACGCTACTATCCGTATAGTGTGGATATATATTGTCGATTCGAAATCTTTATTTAAATACGTTCTTTAATTATTATTATAGGGGAGAGTCTACCGTATCGACGGGATGAATATTAAATGTTTGACAGTTACGAAACACACGAACATTAGATATGCATCACACTTCCATACAAATTTTCATTTCCACCTTTCAACGCCTAACACCTTTATTTCCCATTAAAAGTAGCCTATGTCCTTTCTCAGACTCTACACTATCTGTATACCAAATTTCATTTAAATTAATCTGTTCAGTAGTTTTGGCGTGAAAGCGCGACAGACAGACAGACAGACAGAGTTACTTTCGCATTTATAATATTAGTATGGATTTCAGCTTCTGTTTATTAATCAGCAGTTCAATAGTTTTAAATTCAAGATTATATCATTCCCCTACACCCGAAATACTTATCCATTTGACAGCTATATGTCTAGTAAGTCAAAGATTTTTTCTGACTTTAGTCCATTGAAAAGATAGGGGCTGTCTCCACGAGCGAGCGTATCGCCGGCGATAGTATCGTCGTGCCACCTTTTTCTATACACTCTCTATGGAGCTGTCTCCACGAGCGAGCGTATCGCCGGCGATACGCTCGCTCGTGGAGACAGCAATCTGTATGGAACACTCTCGTGGAGACAGCCCCTTACATTTGGGGTTGCGTTTGTCATAGGACGCAATTTTATTTTTTAGATATAAAGGGAGGTTAGTCTAAAGTTAAATCCAAGTTTGTGGGGTTGCAGCCCTTGTGCAACGGCAGCCATCTTGGAAAAAGAGTTTCAAATGGTTTTTATGGTTTATCTGCCAAACTATAAGTCTCAAAAAAAAATTAATAATTTTTTGTTGCTAATAAAATTATCTACAACTTTTGTTTAGTAACTTTTAGTCGTAGAGCCATAAATAAAAAAGGTATAAGTGAAAATCCATAAAAATTTGAGAGAAAAAAATCAATTTGTTCATAAAACTTTTTTCTAATCATTTTACAAAAAATAATATCAAACCATTTTTATAGACGTTGTTTTAAGGAACAATTTTTATTAGAAACATTTTTGAATTTATTTATTATTTAAGGTTGTACAGCTTTTATTCTTCAGTTTTCATAATTATACGTGCAATGAATATAAATATAAATATTAATGATTTGCCATAACTTTTAATCATCTTGTTATTTTTTTATGATGATATTTTTAATTATGGATAATAAAATATTGTTATAAATTAATTATTGATAAATTAATTATTTATTGGTTTGTCACTCCACCTACGAGGTAGAGTCTGGAGGCGCGTTTTTTTTTTACGTGGTATCCGCAGTAGGCATAATCCACGGTGATTTTCTAAATCACAACTACTCTGTCATCGGTTTTGCGGCAAGTTGCTGGTTGGCTTTCTATATTAAATATTGAGGGAGAAGCGGAGAAGAAAGTGGCGTCAATGTCGGCGGTTCATCTTCCCTTGTTGCAACCCTTGATTTAACTTTACATTAACCCCCTTTATATCTAAATAATAAAATTGCATCCTCTGACAAACGCAACCCAACTTTTTAATTGACTGTTGCAATACAGATCTAATGAACGAATAATTATTCTTCTTCGAAAAAAATCTAAAATTAGTTTTCGGTACATACTCAAATTTTCGGCAAATTATTGTCTATTTTAAATTGATTAATGAAAAAGTATCCAATAAAGAAATATAAAATAAGTACCACAATACTTGTAGGATATTTTTAACGGACTTATAAAAAAGAGCAAAAATTTTGTTTTAATTAAAAATCAATATAATAGATATATAGGCACATTGAATTAGGAACGCGAATTTTAAATCTTAATAATATCTTGTTACAGTTTTTTTTTTCTTTGTTACGTTGTTCACTCCTGGTTAATTTAACGAATGTTCCAGAAGGCATATTTTTATTGAAATTAATTTTATTATTGTACTTCAAAATCACTTTCCATGGTATTGAAATTTTTTATTGAAAACGACGTCTGAGTCGTCTGACATAATTATCATGATCATGAGTGATCTTTAAACGTATAAATATTGTGTCTATTACTTTTTCAAAATAACCAGTAAATAATGTAATATTTTTTGGATTAGTAATACATATTTTAGATTCACTTGTATCTACAGTTTCTGTAAATTGTGCTAACCACTTGTTATAATATTATGCCCGCTTTAGCTTGTGTCAAGTTTTTTTTTTTCATGAAACAGCAACGCGTTAAATAAATGTAGCATCGTATCAAATGACGACATAATGACACTGAATGACCATCGGAAGGTCATGTCTAGGAAAGCTAAGGTGCGTGATCTTGCTATTAAAAACCTCTTGAAACAAAGTATCGCCAGTATGCTACTGAAAATTATTATGACGCCAAGATAAAACTACAATAACTGTCAAAAAAAACAAGTGTAAAGTAATTCGAACGTAATCGATAAATGCTCTGCAATTGTGAAACGAATGCAATAATAAAATTGCGTCTTTGTTTTACAACTTAAGCCATAAATTTAAACGTTTATGTTCAGATTTATACGCATTAAGTGGATTATTACATTAATTTGTTATGAAAGAGTTTTTTTTTTTTATATTCAAAGTTAAATTGTTTACTTTACCTATACTTCAACTTAAAAAAATTTAGGACTAGAAACTTGTCACTGTTTTATTTAAAAAAGAAAAAGGTATGTATGAACATAAATTGATTTTATATATTAACTTAAATATATGTATCTCTGATTTCAATACACTACAGTCTTGAATTGAGTCGATCCTCTCGGGGAATCACAACGAAGGCTAAGAACTTGAGAAAACATAAGGAAAACGAATGTTTACTTAGGTACATTGTGTAGAGTTTTTACCAGCCTACTTTGCCTTCGCGCACAAGGTTACAGTACAGATCTTCTACGATATCGTGACGATGCTCTCCAAAAATGATTCGATTTATTTGTTTTTTATTAAATAATTAGTTAATATTACAAAACGCGATTTATGGCTTGCCAAAGCGTTGACAAAAATTCGTATCAGTATGAAGAGTCAAATTTTTATGTTTATTTATTGAAACACACCTTAACAGCATATTAACTCTTTTAAATGAATGCACACTATTCTAAATTAATCTGTCCATTCCTCTTAGAAATACTTTTTCGAGTGTGCATCCAGGATCTGTTATAGCCGGGAAAAATTAGTTGACCACTAACTAGAGACTTGATCGATCGCCGCGTACGCAAAAGAAGAATTGTAGATACAGTAGAAACTAAACAGTAACGTGATTTTACGCAATATAATGTACTCAAAAAACTGTCTAAACTTATTATATAAATATATAATAATAAATAAATGAACAAATAAAAACTTATTAACCAATTATCAAGCAAAATCAGGTAGTCATCAATTCCGAATTTCTGAAAATAAAAAAGAACCTGTTCTTCTTTCACGAGTGAAGATGGATTCGATTAATCCTGCAGTTTTCTACTGCTTCTGTAGCATGGGTAACTTGGACACTAATTGCGACACTAGATTTTTTTCCCAAGTCGTTGACGGTATCTCTAATAGGTCACTAAAGTAGACAGAAGTCGAAAATAAAATTAAAAAATTTTGGTAAGGACCTTTTAATTCGACATAATAGTTTTGTAGAATACCTTAGTATCACTAATATTAAACAGTTTGAAAATTGTATGTAACTGGTGTGCCTATCAATGCTGCTTTTAGTTATTCATCTGCTGCGAAATGCCTTGTTTTTTGCGCTTAAAATCGTTCTTACAACTTAATTTTATATGATTATTTATTCTCTGGCGCGGACTTTAAGAGGCCTATGTCCAGCAGTGGACTGCAATAAGCTGAACTGAACTGACTGACTGACTGATTTATTCTTATATGTTTTTAATTTTAGTTAGGTAGAGTAGTAGGATCTCCATATAGCTGTAGAGGATATTTTCTTAAAATTTCGTTAGTTATTATATATTTTTTTTTATTTATAACGCATACAAAAAAAATTGTATAATATATGTATAAAAGTACAATAAAAAAAGGATTGTTAAAATTGGTTAACACTTGATAAAGGCAGCATAATATACCTACTTACATTAATTAAAATACAGTCAAATGAATCTCTGCTTATTATAATCATAACTTAGTCTTCAATCAATTTTATATTTAGGTATAGATATTGTACCTACTATTTGTAATACCTACTATATGTAACAACCGCTATGGTGTATTAGTGCGGTAGTCGCCTAAAACATTGACGGTTTGCGGGTTCGATTCCCGCTCGGAATGGATGTTTGTATTTGTACAAATATTTCTTTCCGGTTTGGATGTCTGTACTTGTGGGTCTCCCCACCGTGCCTCGGAGAATACGTTAAGCCGTCAGTCACGGTTGTTATTATAAATACCTGATAGCGATCGTTACTCATAGAAGGGAACATATCCGCCAACCCGCAGTGAAGCAGCGTGGTGGATTAAGCTCCAATGATCCAATCCTTCTCCAACATGGAGATAGAGGCAAATGCCCAGCAGTAAGATGTTACAGGCAGGCAGAATCGTATCGTATCATAATCGTATTTGTAATTAATGTGATTACACCTATAAATAAATATAATACTGTTTACATAGATCCTTTGCTTTATTACATATAATTGTCTTTTTTTCCTGTTTGTATAGGTATATTAAATGTCACCTTAAAGGTTTTATTTATGATGATTTATGCATAAATTAATTCAAAATTATTTATTGAAAATAGTATATTAAACAATAAAATCATATGTGTACCTATATTTGTTCCTTTTTCTAGTGAAATAACGTTTCAAAGGATTTACGTTTTAAAAAACTTCGGAATGTTCGTAGCTTAACAGGCAAAACTAGAAAAGTTTTAATGAGAAACTGTTATCCGTTGTGCCCTGGGGAGTCATGGTACTAAGTATAAAATATCTCTAAATAATCGTATTCAAGCAAATTAGTTCAAAACAATGGTTACAAAGTGGTTATGAATGTCTAATTTAAGACTTTTATTTCCGCCACTCGTCATAAAATTGATATTTGATATTTTAACTATAATAAAAAACTAAATGGAACCCACGCATATAATTGACTCACAAACAACCACTCGCAGGTGTCGAACCGGTGAATATAAATAAGAATAAACTATAAAATCAGTCAGAACTATAAACTTGACACAAATAAGCCATGTGCGTGTGTTACGAACTAAATTGGGATCATTTTATTTTTCGATTCTTTTTTAAAGGGACAATCCAGCTGAATCTATTCTTATTTTTAAAGTTTCTTTTTTTAATAATGATTGCGTAGGCTATTGTCTCGGCGGTATGCCACTGAGAACAAAGCTTTAAAAAGTTTAATCAGAATCAATGGGAAACACGAAGAAAGTACACTATCAACTCACACGCTCACAGTACCAGGCTCACACGTATTTATTTGCTTTTATTACTATTGTATTCAAATCGAACATACTGTACGACGGGCGCGGTGGATCATGAGCAAACGAATATAAAATAACAACCAACAACTCGAAACGCAAGGCTGTAAAGTCTATTTATTTTCTCTGTATTTCAAGTGCCCATCTCACGTTATCTGCCATGGTCAACGGTGTAAATAACACAACGCGATCATAAAAATGTCTGTATTTTCTGAAAGCGGTTCGTCCCATCATCATAAAATTGAAACGGTAGTAAAAATCTCTATGCTACACCACCAATAATATACACTACGTTTATTTTTATCAATTTGAAATTGTGATGAAGAACGCATTACGTTATTGTTACGTGTTATGAATTTTAAGTGATTGACTATGCTTTCACGATTAAATTGATTTTGTATACAGGTAAACCATCATGTTGTATAATTAAGCTTACACTGTAGGCATGAGAATTAAAAACATTTTTTTTTAATTTTTACCATTAATGTTTTAAGCTCAAAAAACAACACACAAATACTTTTTTGTCTATTACATTTATTTAACATTAAACTTTTACCTATTTTGCTATAATGTCCATGGCTGTGTGTTTTTAGTAGTTCGTTGAATGTCTGTTTGTTACCTTTCTAAATAATCAATTGGGCTTGTAGGATGGAGGGACAGTATACGAGTAATAACGGAGTTTTTTTTTTTTTTTTTTTTTTTTTTTTTATTTAATTAAACATCCATGGGCTCAAAGTGCCCATGCCTTTTGTTAAACATGCATGCTTTAATTATCACTACCGGAGGCGATTTTACATTAGAACTACAGATCGACAGTCCTGTGACTGCGTAGTAAGACTAGGACGTGGTCCGACGCTGACGGTTTTTTTTTTTTTTTTTTTTTTTTTTTTCCTTTACAATAATTAATTAATCCTGTTACTTCCTCCTGTTTCCTTTACAATAATTAATTAATGCTGGAGTTTAACAAATAGAAGTAATATCATTAATGCTATTTGTTAACCTTTGGTATGTAATGCTAGAAAATATTTTATTTGTGTGGGCTGTTTGGGACCTTTTTTCAAAGATATAGTTACGCAATAAACACGAGTGTGTACTTTGTAAATAATTCAATCAAATCTATAATATATATAAAAGAGATTTCCACCCATATATTGACTCATCACGATATCTCTGAAACCATAAGCTGCAAAACAACGTTTGCGGGGTCAGCTAGTGACTAATAAAGTTCAAAAGATATATATTTTAAAGATAAGGTATTAATAAGAAATCTTAAAAAATGAAAAGGTTTTTTCGTGTAATGGCTTGTAAGAGGCTTTAACATGATACATTTTTCATTTCTAAAAAAATAAATCCAGACATCAATAATATGTACAAAACGATCTGTCTCAATAGGATTCTATAAAATGTTTGAATATTATGACTTTAAGTCCTAGAATTTCATTTCCATTTCTGGCCTTAAGACCTCACATTTATGTACTATCACTTTAATCTAGGACGATAAGTACATAAACGTATAAATTTGAATAGTAATGGAAATGGGGTAAGGAAAATATAATTTCATTAATTGCTACTTATTAAAGCCACGAGATGATCGATTTGTCATAAGATAAGAATTTTAAAGTCGCAGTACAGCGATAAATATGTGCAAACGAGTTCTTAATACTGCGTTTCAAACTCAAACGATTTGTATATTAAATTAAAAACACGTTTCGATGGTTCGAGTCGGAGTCATAAAAATTTCTAATCCCTCTTTACTATTTGCTTTATCTTTTATAACGTCGTTTAAGAAAGTCGTATGCAAATAGTAAACTATTAGATAGAAACGGGATTTTAAATTTAATAGCCTTTATTTCAATGACATTGTGACAATTGACAGGTGAACCCGATAATTTATTATTATTAGAATTAGAATTAGTTTTTAAATTTATTTTAAAATAGCTGTGCCCGCGACTTCGTCCGCGTGGAATTTAACAAAATAGTTATTGCTCAGTTCGCAGAGTTATAAAATAAAAACAAATTAAAAAATAAAAGTGGCCTAAGTTACTCCTTATTACATCAGCTATCTGCCAGTGAAAGTCCCGTCAAAATCGGTCCAGCAGTTTCAGAGATTTGCCGAAACAAACAGACAGACAGAGAGACAAAAATTATAAAAAATGTTATTTGGTAATATATGTGCCGCGTATTTACATACGAATTTAGTAAAAAGCTGTTATTTTAATATTACAAACAGTCACTCCAATTTTATTTATTTGTATAGATTAAAATGTTTAGACAATGATTACGTATGGGTTTCATTATGTTTAAATAGAATAATATTAATTCTTTTTCGGTTCGATGTTAATAAATTAATTTAGGTACGTAAAATGTTTATGTTTCTTATATACGTATTTTTCCTTTTCCAAATTACTTTAATGGTCAAAAACGAAATGCCTCATTCATCTACAGCACCCATTTCCAATTGTAAAATTACGATCGCTTTCAATTTGTTATTGATTTATTGTTTCGAGATTCCAGCACCACACTATCAATTCTCTTGATATATATATTCCCTTGATATGTGTAATAAGCTTTTTGGCATCATAGGTAAGTACATCTGTACTTACCTATGCCAAAAGGCTTATTAATGATAAAGACGAGTGTGTAATGTATGGATGCTCGAATATAAGATGCTAGCTAGGTATAATGAGTAACGAAAAAACACTAAATGGTTTATCTATAACGATTACTTTTTCGAAAATAGGTTGACATTTAATCTTGTTAAAATTTTGCTTATTAATACGCACTAATAAAGGGACGTATAGTCAGATAGACAACTTCGCACGGTTGCGAAAATGATAAGTGTTCCTCTACTATATTATGCATATATTATACATATAAATCTTCCTCTGAAATCACTCTATCTATTTAAAAAAAACTGCATCAAAATCCGTTGCGTAGTTTTTAAGATCTAACCATACATAGGGACAGACAGACAGCGGGAAGCGACTTTGTTTTATAATATGTAGTGATTCTGTTTTGAAACAGATTGTCAATTTAAAAGTTATCTCTTTACATCATTTCATTTGTATTTTAAATTAAAGATTGCTAATTATTCCTTCCTTTCTGCTAATGAGGTATCTGATGTTTGTTTGCTAAATAGAAGATCACTGTTGACAACAAAGTGACTGTACTTCGTAGAAATTCAATAGCTAATTAATTAGTATTTAATGAATATTTTATATCTTGTAATTTTGATGAACTGTTTTGCAATCATGGGAAACGTTTTCGACAAAAAAAATACTTGTATAATACAATCATGTTGTTTAACAGAATCTTAACCGTTACGTCAAAATAAGCCGCAGTTATAAAATAATTTTGTAACTATGGCTCTTTATCGATCCGAAAAATAAAGCTGTTATAGTACATATGAAGAAGAACCTTAATCCTTAATTACTTTTGTACATACACAATTTAAATAGTAAAAATAAAGTAAGAAAATAATCTATATTACTAATATATAAAGCTGAAGAGTTTGTTTGTTTGGTTGTTTGTTTGTTTGAACGCTTTAATCTCTGGAACTACTGGGCCGATTTGAAAAATTCTTTCAGTGTTAGATAGCCCATTTATCGAGGAAGGCTATAGGCTATGTGTCATCACGCTAAGACCAACAGGAGCAGAGTCCACGCCGACGAAGTCGCGCGCAGAAGTTAGTCCAATATATTTTAAAAATAGAGAAATTACTCGATATAGATACGTTAATTATAATAAAACTGGCCGTGGCAATGTGATAAATCGCAATAAAGCGAATTTAAAATTATGAACGGATTCTTTGTATTCACAAAGTTACTAAGGTGAAATATTTTTATGATTGATATCACATATTTATAGATTAAGTATAACCTCAAAGTGATTGATTTAGCTTAAAAAATGCAATGCCTTAGAGATAGCACATTAGAAAAATAATAAGCAAAAACCAAACTAAGGACAGGATACTTGCTTACAATTTATGATGATATTTTGCCATCGAAATCACTGCAGTGAGTGTAAATTTTAAAGGCAAGGCGTGTTTTAATGGTCACCTGTAGAATCTATGTTCATATTATGTTTTCGAATTTTAATAATAAATTGCTAATTTATATATTTAATTTGCAGGTACTGATAATTAAAATAATATATAAAGGAGCGAAGTTTTATTTCGTAAAGAGAATTCACTATACGGAATTTTCAAACCAGCTAGTTCATGTACAATAAAGTTTAGCGACATCGCTCGCTTTGTTTGTGCTTATTTTTGTTGTCAGTTTTTAGTTAGTTTATAATCTAGTAGTTACCAAGCCAACTCTAACAGGTTCTTTTGATTACCTGGCCTTTGTGACTCGTCAAGGCAAACAGGAAAAACTTGTAATTATGATTTACGAAAGTACGCATCCCATAGAACACGAGCATCGCATATTACCTATACGAGTATATTATAATCATTGTAGTTATCTTATACTATTAAACGAGCAATTCTTGTATATATATATATATATAATTTGAATCTCGGAATCGGCTACCAACGATTTTCGTGAAATTCAGTATACAGGGGATTTCGGGGGCAAAAAATTGATCTAGCTAGGATTCATTAAAAAAAATGTCGTTTTATCCCTGTTTTTAGGCAATGAAAAAATATCATTAGAATACGAAGCTTATAGTAGAAGATCCGAACCTAAATCGACCTTCACCGAGCTGATAATAGAACGAAACATATTTTATCATGAATTTAGTATATTAGAAAACATATTAAAAATGGGTTCGCTAAAAAAATCCTGGGCAGACTATTTTTAATTATTTTTCGAAAAATGATTTTTAATTAAATGTTGCAACATCAGGATAATAAAAAAATTTTGTCCTGACTGAAAGTATAAAACGTATAGAATGTGCAGCCGTTGGGTTGTCTACTATTTACCTGGGCGAACTACTGGGTTGTCAGGTAAACACAGGTATATCGATGCCAGTTACTTTCACTGGATTGGATAATTAAAAAAATTTTATATCATCATAAGCGCTGTTTAATTGCGAACACGTTGATATAGGGTTGTCTGCGAAAATTCCGGTCCTATTAGGGGTTTGCGAATTTTAAAGATTTTAATTTCAACGCGCGTGGAAGTGTGTGACAGAGAGATCCGAGGTAAGTATACTGTGTAATAATAAAGGACCCAACATCGCAGTCGCTTGTGATGGGACCTTGAATAGTTGAAAGTGCGCATCATTAGCTACTCCAAAATAACACGCACTGTTTACTATATGAAGGGTAGTAGAGGTACCTCTACCCTTACACGTCAAAATGCACCTAATTATTCTTCAAGAACTAAACAAGTAAACATCATTATTACCTAAATGTATCGTCAATTCAAATTGAGTCGTATTTCTATTAATCTAAATTACAATTTGCCGTGTGAATCTTTCGCGGAATAACCGACTAAATATCAAAACATTCTAAACGTAACCGTAACAATTCAAATTAACCTGTATTTGTACTATACAGAAGAGCGAAATGCCATAACTTGTAATTGCCCAAGCATTGCACAAATAAAACAAAAATGCTGCATCTCTTTTACACTGTTATAATATGTAAGAGTCGAAGTGAATATCCTAATATTCGCTTCATCTCTTTTACATCGCTTTACAAGAAAGAGAAGAAGCGAATATGATACCGTTCGGCTTTCGTTACCATCGTAGTTCGTTTGGGCACGGTTTTCGTTTTGACGGTTTCGTTTCCGTATCGAGTTGTCGCGCGATTCGAGTTATTGTTTCGATTGAGGTTTCGATATCAGTTTTTGAAATATCAGTTATGTGAAAACGTGATATCGATACGATATGTTATCTAACTCATATCGGTTATTAGTTACGTTTTGATATATCGAACTCATGCCTAGTCCTTTATTATTACACAGTATACTTACCTCGGATCTCTCTGTCACACACTTCCACGCGCGTTGAAATTAAAATCTTTAAAATTCGCAAACCCCTAATAGGACCGGAATTTTCGCAGACAACCCTATATCAACGTGTTCGCAATTAAACAGCGCTTATGATGATATAAAATTTTTTTAATTATCCAATCCAGTGAAAGTAACTGGCATCGATATACCTGTGTTTACCTGACAACCCAGTAGTTCGCCCAGGTAAATAGTAGACAACCCAACGGCTGCACATTCTATACGTTTTATACTTTCAGTCAGGACAAATTTTTTTTATTATCCTGATGTTGCAACATTTAATTAAAAATCATTTTTCGAAAAATAATTAAAAATAGTCTGCCCAGGATTTTTTTAGCGAACCCATTTTTAATATGTTTTCTAATATTCTAAATTCATGATAAAATATATTTCGTTCTATTATCAGCTCGGTGAAGGTCGATTTAGGTTCGGATCTTAGACTATTAATTTCACTGATGACAACATATCTGTAACAGCGTAATTAGGAAATCGGCGGGTCTCAAATCGTGTTGACCCGAGTTCGAATCTCAGTCTCCAGGTTAATTTTTTTTCTTTTTTTTTAATTTCACTCATGATTTATTATTTAAATAAAATTAAAATATAAAAATACCGAGAAAAAAAAAAAACAAAAAATTAAATGAAAATACCGAGCTAGGCTCGGTCACCCAGGTACTTATTATAATGAAAAGAACTTTTTCGGATTTTGTCGTGGTTTATTAAGTTTTTTAGATGCTCGACGTTTCGGATACTTTACTGAAACCATGGCCACGGGAGGAGGAAACTCGCGTAAACATTTGAAAACAATATTGTAGATATTCGTTTTAAAAAATGTATATTTCGTACAGTAAAATTTAAAAGTTAAAAACTCGTGGTGTTTGGGTACACAACATAATTATGACTGTATGTTTGAAATCTTTGTTAGAATGTGCTTACAACTAACGAACATCAATATTTTACTTAGCGGATATGTTTTGGAACATTTGGTAAACATTGTTTTTACGAAGCCTAAAGAAGTGAGCGGGCAATACGTGACACGGGTATTTTTTGCGTTTATTCACGTAGAGCATATGCGCAATTTCTTAAAATTTCATTTGCTTTTAAGTGAACTAAATACTTTTTTAATGCTCAATGTTTGACGTCACTATTTTATTGAAATGTCGGGTAAATCTATAGTCCGTTAATTAATTTGCTAAAAAAGGAAAATTGAGTCACTGTTAAACTAAATTTAAACTAAAAAAAAATTAAACCAATAATTAAAGATTTTTTTCAAAAAATTATTGTAACTGAGCAATCTTGACTGTTGTTATTGAAATTATATTAAAATATATTTAAAAAAAATATTAGGCTAATGGCAAATTTCGATTGTCGAATTGTTTGATTGTCGAATGCACTTCTTTGGTGTAGTGATGCGTGCCGTTCTGTCACCTAATTACCGATGGTCGCGGTTTCGATTCCCGCTCGGAATGGATATTTTTATATGAAAAACATATGTCTCTCCGATATGGGTGCCTGTCCTTGTGGATTTCCCCACCGTGCCTCGGAGAGCACGTTAAGGTGTCACTCCCGGTTGTTGTCATAGGCATTTTTTAGCGATCGTGACTCATAGTAGTAAATGAAAATGTCCGCCAACCAACAGTGGAGCACCATGGTTGATTAAGTTTTAACCTTTCTCCCACATGGAGACAGAGGCTTATGCCCAGCTTTGGTACGTTACAGACTGAATGAAAAAATGAATGTTTATCGGAGCTTTATGTTATGCCTTATTATATCTCCCTCTAGACGAAAAACAAAGCATCCAAAGACACGTAAAAAAAACATAAAATAAAGCAAAAACATATAACCAGAGATATCTTAATAATATTAATTGTATTTTTATAAATTGTCGATACAAATAATTGTGAATATTTTCTTATTGTTAAGTTTATTAAATAATAAACCTAACGATAAGAAAATAAGTATTCCGGAAAATACTTAAATAAGTACCTAATAAGTACTTAAATAAGTATTCCGGAAAAAATATATAGAATAGTTGTCTAGAGGGGAATAAATTGTAATGTAAATTTAGATCTTTCTTAAATGTTGTGTATGATTTAGAAAACTTTATGAAGAGGATCTAAGTTTTATTTCAGCCGTTGTATTCGGAATGCTGTTATTATGAAAAGAAACGGCATGCAACTCAAAGCTGCTCGCACTTTTTGCCGTCGATATTGGCGTTACATTATTAATATTACAAAGACGTGTAACTTGTGATACCAAAGATGACAAAATTTTAATTAATCAAGAAGTTACAACAAATTATTACACCAAAATACATTAACTTATTTATAAACATGATCTATAAAGTCTTATCGATAAATCAAAAAAGTCTTTGTCTATCTATGTATAAGAAAATATTAATATATATGTAAATGTTTAACATGTGTAAATACATAGTACACATAATAAAATATATGTACTTGTTATACATCTGTTATAAACTTATAACCTAGCACACATCTTTTCAACCAGGTTAATTAAATTTTATATTGTTAAAGTCGAGCTAAGTCAAGGACGAATGCATGGTCATATAAAATGTAATTTCTACATACAGAAATCACGCGACCCATGTTATTTTAAACCACATTGTCCATAACCCGCGTTGATAACGACCACTCCTTATCAACATAATATCATTAATATGTGAACGCGACTGCATTACAGAGGCTATTTTAATTGGAAGTATAATACACTTGTAACTAACATTCTGATATTAAATATTAATACGTGAAATGCGTATCAAAATTATAATTATTACTTTTAATTGCCTTGAAGTAAGCTCACGAGATCGTAGCTGAGGTAATAACCGGGTAAAATAATTGCTGCCACATATTTCTGGTACTGATAAATTGTACCATTTTATACATTTTTCGCGCCAGACATTCCAGTTTTCCGCAACCCTCACCCAGCATCCATTGGCAATCTTACGTAAATCGTCTGTCCAGCCGGCTGGAGGACGTCCCACACTGCGTTTGCCAACACGCTGTCTCCACTCCAGGACTGCACGTCTGTTCCAGCGGTCATCTGTTCTGCGACACAAGTGACTTCCAACCCACCTCCCCTTCAACTTGCTAATTCTGTGGGCTATGTCAGTTACTTTCGTTCTCTCGCGGATAGTCTCATTTCTAATCCTATCTTCGAGAGAGACCCCAAACATAGCCCATTCCTTTGCACCTTGAGCGACTTTAAACTTGTAGACTAGTCCTTTCGTCAGTATCCACATCTCGGCACCGCAGGCAGTTAGAAGTAAAGACTCGACAAAGCCTGCCAAATGCCACCCAGCCTAACCGAATCCTCCTATCGGCTTCCTTCTTGAATTTGTTTCGGCCTAGTTGAATCAGGAGGACTCATTTAGGTCGCCTAGCATTTGATCTAGCTCTTTCAACGTATCCGCATCGATGACGATATCGTCGGTGAAACGAAGGTGAAAGATATATTCACTCCTAATAAGTCTATATATACCACAATTAACAATAGAAAACGGTAGCGTACGATTGTGAGATCGTCTTGTTGTGACTATTTTGATGATTACTTACCTACGTTCTTAGGCATACACTGCAATCAGTTAACAATTTCCCTAATAACACATTTACTTAAATTGACCGAAGCGACGTCCTAACTTCTCGCTTCGTTGATTGCTGATTTGATTACCTTCGTAATATATTTTTTACCATTTCTGTTATCAAATCGTTTTGTACCTAATAGTGTCTTACAGTTACACTTACATTAAGTTATCAGGACTTGTATTAATACAAAAGTATTTTTAAGGCAAAAAAAACGCAAAAAAAATGCATTTGTAATCATCAAATATTTTCATTGTTGCATATAACCAGACTTCCGTGGAAAGCGCAACCGTTTTAAAGTAGGAAACTGCTCGTTACACGGAATATAATGAGATTAAACATCTGTGTCACCAGGCCAATCATGTCTTGTTTGACAATTTTATTAGAAATGCACTGCGACCTTAGATCACCTAAAACTCACTTTGAATTGTAATGGTCCTATTACGAATTTTATCGTAACCATTATTTCTTAATATTTGTCCTATTCATTTAGTAATATACTAACAACCAGTTTTATTTTTATATGTCATCCTAAGAAAAGCTATCTTAAATTATTTCACACTTTTACATTCAATACTCGATGACTGCACATAAGAATCATGTCGCAGTATCGTGTGTACGTGCAGTATTTATTACAAAACAGCGTCCTGAAACGACTTAGAATTTCAAATAATTATTTACATTCAGGCAAGTGGATTTTAATCCTATTCGTCAGGTCGGGTCGAACTAGTCGGGTGGCTGACAGAACACTTGAGGTACTAAACAAAATAAATAAAAAGTACTTATGCTAGACACTATGCTTTTTATTGTAGATTTGAGTTATTAAAAAAAAATTACAAAAATTTGTTATTCGTAGTTTTCGTTTTATTTGAATGATATATATCATATATATATATATATATATATATATATATATATATATCCTTTTTTGGAAATCGGTTAAACATAAACAAATATTTTGTGCCCGAATTTATAATTAAATATTTAAAGCCAGTCTAGCAATAGTTTTGCATATAAACTACTTTTTTGTCTTATTTTTTTTATCATGTTTTATAATATAAATCTGTTATTCTTTACAGCGGGGACGCAGAATACATCACTACAAATTACAACATGCGTAACAACGTCAAGTAAGTTTATAATTGTTTGTACATTAATAAAGCCCCAAATTGCTTTTGAGGCTGTGGTAGCGTGCTACGTAATTAATACATTAATTTTAAATTTGATTGTTACATTGTGTTTTATCATTTAATATGAATTATGTTATACTACGTATGTACGACTGTGTGTACGTGCTTTTATAATATTTTTCACTTGTCTTATCTTTGTGCGCCTGACTGTGTTCGCTTAAATACCTTTGTTCGTGAAAAAATTGTTAATTAGCTTACTTATCTATCTATACATATTATAAAAATAAGTCCCCCGGCCGCGTCTTTCTGTCCTCCTGTCTGTCTGTCCTCCTGTCTGTCTGAACGCAAGAAACTCGAAAACTACCAAACGAATTTTTATACGGTTTTCAACAATAGAAAGAGTGATTCTTGAGGAAGGTTTAGGTATATAATTTATTATGCTTTTATGTAAATTAGCTGAAATACGGCGATAAATGTTGAAAAGGTCGCAAAAATCTCGCCAACTGGGAGCTTTCTACGCGAACGCCGCGTAAACTAGCAAAGATATAAAGTAATCTACTAGCGAATTTAAAATCTATAAAAATGCTACAAAAAAGTCCGCGATAGCATATCTCTACCTCCAACGGTTGACTTACAATAACCACTTTTATGTTCAATTTTGTATTAAAAACATTACGTTATTTTCAAAGCTATTTTCTTTAGTTCAGTATTAATCCTTATCCAAATGAATATGTTATTTAGCTTAGGCATTTAATGCAGATTAAAATTGCCCTTTACACTATATCAATCAGATGAATAGTTTTTAAGATATCGTCGTTAGAAGTAATTATTAAAAATAAATAATGCGCAACGAAGTGGGCACGGGTCGGCTAGTAAATGATAAGGGACAGTTTTGAACGATTTTTGTGTAACTAACAGTTTGATTTTGCCAATATAAATTAAGAATAGCGAAGGTTAAAAAAAAATTAAAAGCATACATTTTTACATACATATTTCAATACTTTTTAGTTCACTATTGTCATCATAATTATAATATTAAGTTAGCGTAGACAAAAAGTATATAAGTACCTAAGCCTGAGAGTATACATTAGATTTAAACTCTAAGACCTAAGCACATTCTAAATTCCAAGTAAATGGGACTAAGGATTATAAGTTCCATAGTTTCTACATTGTCAAATCATAAACATTGAAATATTTACAGGACAATCATTAAAATATCCTCGTTATTACGCAAACAAAAATATTATTTTTTAGTTTGTAATTATATAGTAAGCTATACTGTCACTGTTTTTGTAAAACCAAAAGAATTTTGCATTACATCTTCATCCATCATTCTCATTCTTTATTCATTCATTAATTCTTATTCTTTATTAGTTTTAAGTAGCTACAACGATGGTTTAATTTTAATTCGTAACAATCATTTAAATGAAAAATTAATAAGATCATTAACACACAAGCTAGGTTGAAATATTTAAAATATTTTCCTCCAACTACATCACCAAGAACCTGTGTTCAACGGCAACATAACCTGTATGGTTGTAACAGCTGTTACCGGTTTTCTAGCTTAGCAGACGTTATTGTAGAACAGCGAGAAATCATTTTACTTTGCTTTCATTAAAAACTATAAGCAATTGTAGCGTTTTTAAAACTTCCAATTGATTACTTATACTCTTCGACTTTAAAAATAAAAATTTACAATAAAATAGTAAAAAGAAAATATGCAAGCAATCAATGTGTCCATTCAATGTGTTCATCAACAACAATTACAATTTCTACAATCGAATGAGGTAAGTACTTATGGAATTTTCCAATTTCAATCCTATTTAAATATCATTTTAGAAACAGTAGACAAAGGTATCTTGTTTAAGGTACATTTTGTTTTATATAGAAACAAATTGTCCAAGTTCGAAGCGGAGTCATCTGGCACGTATTGGAGCCACGACCCGCAGCCAATCTTTATTAACTCAATAAGTATCTTCTAAAGTAATATAATTTGCATTTAGATCACTTGCAAACCGTAAACATTGCCTTTTAAATTTTTTTTTCATCTTTCAAGCAATTTTCCATTAAACGATCGCACGTTTGAAGACGAGAGGAGTTTTATTAAATCTATATTTACTCAAACATATTTCAAAGAAGGTTATATAAATTGGAAACATCACAAATATAATTTATAAATTTTGATTGAAATCACATCCTTAATTTTGATCCCGTGGGAATTTCAGGATACTTAGAAGTAATTAATAGCAAATTCAGAAAACTCTGGATCTTCAACTAAGTATGTACCAAGTTCCAATTACTTCAATAATTTTTCGTGAAAGAATAACACACATATCCATACTCACACTTGAATTTATATTAGTAGGATAGGATATAACAGACTTATAAATAATTTAAATTCTACTTTATTTTACGTCAATAAAGTAGGAGCAAAGTAAAATTGTGTTAACGTTTTTGTCCATAAATTCCTTTGTTATATTTGTTGTATGTTGTACTTATACTGTATTTGATTAAAATATTTGCATGGTGAGTGGACTAACCGTGGTGTCATCACGGCCTTGGCGGACATAATAAAATACTCGTTTAAAGAAAACCTAAACAATGGATTTCAAAACGTCTAAAAATTGGTTATTGTTTTAGTACCTATCGATAAAAATACTCTTAAATAAATTCTCATTAAAATCTTTTATCCAAATAAGATTCTAAAGGATAATAAATATTTTTGCCTAACTTCTACTTAAACTAATTCGAATGAGATTAAAATTATGAAGAAACAATGGATGTGCTTACAGAATATTATTCAGCTGTTTTCTACGTTAGTTCAGCGACTGGATTAAAATCTTTTTGGTATGGATATGGAATTAATAAGATGTTTACCTCACGTCATATATGTTTATTAAAAATTGATAGGAAATATCTAGGTAAAAATTAACCTCATAGTAATTAGATTTGCGTTTCGTTTGAGCTAAGTTGTTTACAATATATCATATACGAACCAGTAATTTTTTTTTAACCTAAATTATACTAAAATGAATTCGCGTCAGGCATTGGATGTGATGTTGTGTGATGGAGAAATAAATAATAAAAAAGAAAAGTTTTTATTAGCCATTTATCAACGATAAACATAAAAAATTATAATGAAACGAACAAAAATATAATAATAATACATACAGAAAATACAAAAAAAAAAAAACAAAAGAGAAAACAAGAATAAAATATAAATATAATATTTTTAATAATCCTTATTATTAAAAAGAAAAAGAGCTGTTTTTCTGGCAGAGCCTGCGAAGGTGACGAAACACGTTAAACGGGAATAAAATAATAATAATAAGTGGCTACCGATACATTAAAACCCGTGATTAAAACTGATTACAGATATAGTTAAACTGATTAACAAGGTGATTCAAAAAATAGCATAATTATTGTTTAGTTTAATTTTTTTATTTGTGACTAGCTGTGCCCGCGACTTCATTCGCGTGGAATTTAACAAAAGTTCAGATAGCAGAGTTATAAAATAAAATTATTTCTATTATAAAGTAAAGCCTAAGTAAGCCTAAGTTACTCTTTATTACATTAGCTATCTGCCAGTGAAAGCCTCGTCAAAATCGGTCCAGCAGTTTCATAGATTAGCTGGAACAGACAGACAGACAAAAATTGTAAAAATGTTATTTTGGTATATGTGCCGTGTATACTGTATACATCCATATGCATTTAGTAAAAAGCGGTTATTTTAATATTACAAACAGACACTCCAATTTTATTTATTTGTATAGATAGTTTAACAATCTATACATATAATAAAATGATAGGAAAGTCAATGTATGTCCGGGATAAACTCCAAAAGTACTGCATGGATTTACTTCAAATTTGGTACGAATATTATTAAGAAGTCGGGTCAGAACATAGGCTACATATTATCACGCTATCACCTACGGGGAACGAGCAGTGAACGCACGCAGACGACGTCGCGGGCAGCAGCTAGTTTCAAAATAAATACAAACTTTATGACGTGGAATCAATAAGATGTTTATTCAACGTCATATCTTTTTATCAAACTTAATTGATTTTTATGAAGGTAATATATCTAGTATTAAACACATAGTTTCATATCAATTAGATTTGTACATTTCGTAGAAGCTACGTTGTTTATAAAATTCGTAGAACAGGAATTATATCATTCACGAACCAGTTTATGTCGGATTTCGTATTTGTTTTTCATATTCACATGATTTTTCAACACGAGTCTCGATGTGATTCTGTCTCTATTTTGATATCCAGTTTATTTCATCGCATGACGTTAGGTATCCCGTGCGGTTTCAAACGCATAGATTTTGGTAGAATACCTAGGCCTTTTGGCATGAAAAGAATTTATAATAAATTAAAAGTAAAAAACCTTTTTAAAAAAACAAGCTTTTATTTGAATGCACTAAAACGAAAAAAATAAATTTTTACTTTAAAACTTTTACTATCTACTTATAAAGTCATTACACATAATCTATATGATAGAAAAGCTTGTCGCGAGATATGAGTACTCGTATTTCCTTTGTTTGAAAAGTTTAATAGTTAAAATCAATCACATCAATTTATTTAATTTACTTGTTTACAAGCAAATCTTGCGACAAGCTTTTATATCATATAGATTATGTGTAATGACTTTATAAGTAGATAGTAAAAGTTTTAAAGTAAAAATTTATTTTTTTCGTTTTAGTGCATTCAAATAAAAGCTTGTTTTTTTAAAAAGGTTTTTTACTTTTAATTTATTTTTTACTTTTTAGTCGGTTATCGCGTCACTTTATTCGAATTATTCTTAGCAAGCCCTTTCATTTGATACCCATATTGTAGAAGTGCACTAAAAATAACTAGACCGCACTCTTGGATATGCCGCCATATTGGATTTAGAATGACGTCACAAAGGTAACCATGCATTGGCATCCAAATTGAACCTATATACAAAATTTCAGCCCAATTGATTGAAGATATCTGCTTCAAAATTGAGTTGCAAGATTTTACCAGAACAAACATACATACATACATACAAACCATGCATTGTCATCCAAATTGAACCTGTATACAAAGTTTCAGCTCAATTGCTTGAAGATATTTACTTCAAAATTGAGTTGCAAGATTTCACCCGAACAAACATACATACATACAAACCATGCATTGTCATCCAAATTGAACCTGTATACTCATTCAGCTCAATTGCTTGAAGATATTTGCTTCAAAATTGAGTTGCAAGATTTCACCCGAACAAACATACATACATACATAAATACATACAAATAATGCATTGTCATCTAAATTGAACCTGTATACAAAATTTCAGCTCAATCGGTTGAAGATATCTGCTTCAAAATTGAGTTGCAAGATTTCACCCGAACAAACATTCATTAAATTTACATACATACATACATACATACATACATACATACATACATTGCAAGTTAAATAAAAGCTTGTAAAAATCGGCCCGTTTAGACAAATCATACGAAATGATTATAGATCGCTATATATTAAAATAGTTCGATACATCGAAGTTTAATAATGTGACGACGCGTTGGCGCAGCGGTCACAGCACTGGCTGATGCGATGGCGGTCGCGGGTTCTATCTCCGCTCACGACAGATATTTGTATTAGTCAATAGTCATATAGATGTTTGTAGTGGTCTGGGCATTTGTGTTTGTGTATTGTGTGTTTGGCCGGACCCCCGATACAGGAGAAAATCTTACAGGGGGCCGTTGAGTGTGAAGCTTTTTTTTTATCATTTTTAATCAGTAGTCCAGAATTTTAATATGATGGTTCCAGGTTCAAAAATGGCTAACTCTCCGTTTAAGATTTCAACCCCTATTTTAGTTCTTTAAGGTTATTCACAAATGCTCAAATACGTATTTTTTCCATTTTTAACTAGTAGTCCTAAAACTTAAGTTTCATGCGACAGGGCCGCATTAAAGAGGTAGACCCTCTAAGTTCGGTCCTGCAAAATTAGTTCTTTGTTGACGTCTACTAACAATTAGCTCCCTCTCTGTCAAATTTTAAGTACACAACACAAAAAATGAAGGATATTCGTTCTTAGACGACCTCTACTAACTATAAACTACCTCATCTACTATTTCATCTTTGTAGGTCGAGCGGTTTTTGAGATTTTGTGATGAGATGACGATTTTATATAGGTGCATATTTAGATAACGTGCCTTTTATAATAATAACAAAATAATACAAACATATCACATAATAGGTTTCATTTAATCTATACTAAAATATAAAGCTGAAGAGTTTGTTTGTTTGGTTGTTTGTTTGTTTATTTGTTTGTTTGAACGCGGTAATCTCTGGAACTACTGGGCCGATTTGAAAAATTCTTTCACTGTTAGATAGCCCATTTATCGAGGAAGGCTATAGGCTATGTATCGTCACGCTAAGACCAATAGGAGCGGAGTCCACGCCGACGAAGTCGCGCGCAGAAGCTAGTAATTTATAATACAATAAAGCTCGTTAAGTACGGTTTTACAAAAGAATGGTTCCATTCATAACAAAAATACCAAAAATTTATTATTTTACGTAATACATAATTATTGATCATTAACATGGAAGTATCCACTGTCAACCAACTGTTAAATTACAATTGCGTTAGCTCACAAACGAAAAAAAAAACCGATTTCAATTTACATCGACAGTTAATAAAATAAGATATACTTAGTAGATAAATCAAAATTAATTTTAATAGTTGCTAGCAAATAGTACAACAATAATTATACAATTTATAATGTTATTACTTTTAAACTAAAGTATTGTTTGGAAATACATTGTATAAATTTATAATGATACACACATTTCATATTCTATAGTAAATAATGTATGATTTATATAATATTTATGCACGTGTCCAACTTTATGGAAAATAACAAAGTATATTATTCCATCTAAAGTTTACCTAAAAAAAGTTTATCTAAGTCTTCCTTTGAATTTATTTGAAACCTTACAATGGTCCCCGTCGCTTTTGTTTATATTTTACTACATTCTTTCTCTTGCGTTTACAAATAAATTTAAAAATAAGAAACACTTTCCCTTCAAGTGGTGTAAAAAATAAATACTAAAAGATACTATTTAGGAAATTATAAATAAATAAAATTATATAACATTTTTTCCTTTGTACAATAGCACTGCTTCCTAGACTGCACTGTATCCGTAAATATGTACAGATTATCCAATTAATACTATATATACTAGTGGTCGCCCAGTGCTCGAAATTCGACCATAATTAATTTAAATTATAAGTTTGAATATTATTACGGTTCTGTTGTCAAAGACTAGGTAGGGATCCGTAGTACATTTTTTTCACCTGATTAGTATCAAGCTAATTTTCCGGGAGTAGCTTCATTTTGATGAGACGAACAAAAAATTCCTCTACGAAAACTCTCGATTGTGGTAGCTAACAGAGATAGCAGGGGATAGAGCAGCAGTGAGCGTAAGAGAAGGCGCTGGAGGATTACCTTCTGGAGGTGGAGGAAAGCCGCCGGGCATTGGGATTAGACGTTGGTGACCCTCGCACTGTAGACGCTTTGTGTCAGCAGGTGTCGAGCGACGTCGATTCTATTTTACATGTGGCGACTAGGTCCTCCAACCTGAAAGGCACCTTCGTGAAGGCCCTCAAGGACGCGGCGGCCTCGATTAAGGAGGCTTTTGATATATTGAAGGAGCGCTCCTCCTCAGACGAGGTCCGCAAACTCCAAGCGGAGAACGCCCGTCTGAGGAGAGATCTCGATAATACAAAGACCCAAGTGGTGGAACCTCGTAGGGACACCCTGGCGCGCGTGGTTGCAATCCCTGCACAGGACAGCGCCGAAAACAAAGAGGAGGAACGGGCCTCGATTCTGGCGTCAGTTAGACGAATGATCGACGACCGTTTCGCTGAACTGGAGGCCAAACTGCCGCCGACCAGGATGCTTCCGCCCGGTAACCCGGTAACGTCCGCACCTGCCCGCAAAACTATCAAGCGTAAGGCACGAAAGCCACAGGTTCCGAACATAGCCGCGGAATTGGTGACCATCGCTGAGGCCGAGATGACACCCGCTCCAGGCATGCCAACTGCCCAGCCGGCGGAGCCCCGGGTTACCACGCTGACCCCAGCGGCGAATCCGGCCCCGAAGAAGGTAGAACCTCCCAAGAAGAAGAAGAAAAGGAAGACGGGTGCGGCCGCACAAGCGGCTGCGCCTTCTGATCCTCGCCCCTTACCGCCTTCTCCTGCCACTCTGTCGCAGGGCTGGAACGTGGTGGCGAGGAAGGGAAGGAAGAATGGGCAATCAAACCAGCCTAAGAACTTGTCCAAAAAACAGAAAGCACCCAAGTTGCGACTGCCCAGGTCAGCGGCGGTGCAACTGAAGCTGCTGCCGGGCAGTACAAAGACGTATGCTGAGGTCCTCGGGGCCATAAAGGCTGACGGCCTTATAGCGAAGATGGGCGTTGAGACCCGCTATAAGGTCTCGCAGACGGGTGCGCGCAGACTGGAGTTGCCCGGTGCCAATAACAGTGAGAAGGCGGAGGCACTGGCCCGGCGTATTAAAGAGATCGTCGGTAAGGAGGTGGCGGTCTCTAGGCCGGCCAAATGTGCCGACCTCCGAATCGCAGGCTTGGACGACTCGGTAACGCCAGAGGAACTGGCTGGCGTGATCGCCAAGACCGGGGGATGTGCTGCGGACTCCATCAAGGTCGGCGAAATCCGCCAGAACTATACCGGCGTCGGAACGGCTTGGGTTCGTTGCCCAGTAGAGGCGGCCAAAAAGGTTGTCGAGGGACGCCGCCTTCTAGTAGGCTTCGTGTCGGTGGGAGTCCAGCTCCTCAAAGAGAGACCCCGACAGTGCTATCGCTGCCACGAAGTTGGGCACGTGGCAGCGAAGTGCGATAAAGAGGTGGACCGCAGCGGACAATGCTACCGCTGTGGCAAAGAGGGGCACACGCGCCGGCACTGCACCGCAGAGGCGAACTGTCCTGCTTGCGAGGCCACCGACCAACCGGCGAGGCACAGTATAGTCACGTGTCCCCGGAAAAAGTCAGGAAAAAAAGGGAAGAAGGAGTTACCTGGGCCTCAAACCCAAGCACCGCCTACCAACAGAGACGGGGAGGTTAATATAGAGACCTAGTTTAGATGGAAACTAAGGTTCTCCAAACTAATCTCAACCACTGTGCCAGGGCTCAGGATCTCTTTGTCCAGAGCCTGGTACAGTGGTCCGTACAAGTGGCAGTGGTGGCCGAGCCCTACTCCGTCCCGCCAAGGGACAACTGGATCGGCGATCGCGATGGGGTAGTGGCCATCGTGACCCAGGTCACCGTGGGCGCCCAGCCCTTTGCGAATGTAGTGAAGGGCTCGGGTTGCGTTGCGGCACTGCTGGGGGGGACGGCTGTCGTGGGAGTATACTTCTCCCCGAACAAGTCGGTCGCCGACTTCGAGGTGTTCCTCGGCCGGGTGGAGGCAATGATACAAAGGTTCCGTCCCGCGGAGGTGCTGGTTCTCGGGGACCTCAATGCGAAGTCGCAGCTGTGGGGCTGTCCTGCGACGGATGCGCGGGGGACGGTGCTCGAAGAGTGGATGGCTACCACTAACTTGACCGTCCTTAATCGGGGGATGACCAACACGTGTGTGCGAAGGTGGGGCGGGTCCATCGTGGACGTTTCGTTTGCGAGCCCTGCCCTAGCACGCTGTGTTCAGGGCTGGCGAGTGCTGGACGACGTGGAGACTCTCTCGGACCACCGCTACATCCGCTTCGAGATCTTCACTCGTCCGGCGGTGCCGCCAAGCTCCAGCCGTGCCTCGGTGGTGGAGGGTCCGCGGTGGCAGCTGAAGCGACTTGACAGGGAGCGATTCGAGGAGGCGGCGATAGTGGCTTCTTGTCAGCCACAAGTCGGTGGTTCGCCAGACAGGGTGGCAGACTGGCTGGTGGCCAGGATGACCGGCATGTGTGACGTGGCCATGCCGAGATCGAGGTGCTGGCCCCAACGGTCGCAAGTGTACTGGTGGTCTGAGGCGATAGCGCAGCTGCGCAGGGAGTGCGTGGCCGCTAGACGCCAGTACACACGCTGCAGGAGGCGCATATTCCGGTCCCCTCTTGCATCCCAAGATAGGATACGGCATGAGGAGGAGGGTGAGCGGCTGTACGCCCTTTATAAGGCAGCCAAAACCAGCCTCCAAAAAGCCATCGCCGAGTCGCAGGCCGCGGCCAGGGAGGAAATGCTGGATGGACTTAACAGCGACCCGTGGGGAATGCCCTACAAACGGGTGCGCAATAAGATCCGTCCCTGGGCTCCTCCACTCACGCAGACCCTGGACGCCGGTGTGGTCAGTGAGGTGATCGCGGCCCTGTTCCCGACGGCGCCGGCAGAACACCAGCCGCCGCGGATGGCACCAGTTGATGCGGGAGGAGAAGCTGGAGAGGAGGCACCTGAGGTCGGAGAGTCCGAACTCGCGGAGGCCGTCGCACGGCTCAGGAAGAGGAGTGTCGCTCCAGGGCCGGATGGCATTCCGGGAAGGGCGTGGGTGCTGGCCTACGAACACCTGGCGCCTAGAGTTCGAGGGCTATTCTCTGCCTGTCTGGCTCAAGCCTTAATCCCACAGCGGTGGAAGACAGGCAGGCTAGTCCTCCTCAGGAAGGAAGGCCGGCCGGCGGAGTCGCCGTCGGCATATCGCCCCATCGTCCTCCTGGACGAGCTAGCGAAGCTCTTCGAGCGTGTGGTAGCCGGGCGTCTGGTGGCGCACCTCGGGCAGAAGGGACCCGACCTCTCGGGGGTGCAGTTCGGCTTCCGCAGTGGCCGTTCCACGGTGGATGCCATCCTGTGCGTCCGAGCCCAGGTGCAGGACGCAGTGGCTCAGGGCGACGTCGTCGTGGCGGTGTCTCTTGACATCGCCAACGCCTTTAACACGTTGCCCTGGAGCTGTATTAGGGAGGCACTCCGCTATCACGGGGTGCCGAACTATCTGCGTCGTGTGGTGGGTGCCTACCTCTCCGACAGGTGGGTTGTCTTCCCCGGTAGTGACGGGACTTACATGAGGAAGGAGGTCGTGTGTGGTGTTCCGCAGGGGTCGGTACTCGGTCCACTCCTGTGGAACATCGGCTACGATTGGGTCTTGCGTGGTTCACTGTTGCGGGGCGTCAGCGTCGTTTGTTACGCCGACGACACGCTGGTGTTGTCTCGGCGGCCGACATACCAAGAGGCGGCAGACTTGGCGACCGCGGGCGTCGCGCAGGTCGTAGCGCGGATTCAGCGTCTCGGTCTCACTGTCGCCCTCGAGAAGGCGGAAGGCATTGACTTCCATGGCCCAAGAAGAGCGCCTCCTCAGGACGCCCATCTGGTCGTGGGAGGAACTCGCATCGGTCTGTCGGGCACGATGACGTACCTAGGTCTCGTGCTCGACGGCCGATTGAAGTTCAGGGCGCATTTTAAGTGGCTAGTCCCGCGCCTGTTGAAGGTGGGTGCTTCTCTCTCGTGGCTGTTGCCAAACATTGGGGGCCCCGGGGTGTGCTGTCGCAGGCTCTACACTGGCGTCGTGAGGGCGATGGCGATGTACGGTGCTCCCGTCTGGGCCGACGCCCTCGATCGCGAGAACATCGCCCTGCTGCGGAGAGCGCAGAGGGTTATGGCGATAAGGGTCGTACGGGGGTACCGTACCATCTCAGGAGAGGCAGCGTGTGTGCTGGCTGGAGTCCTGCCCTGGGACCTGGATGCGGTCGCTCTGGCGTCGTCCTACCGGCGGCGTCGGGGTTTGGCGTCCGGGGCCCTGAGTCCAGCACCACAGGGGCGACTACAGCACCTCAGGCAAGAGCGGGATGCCGCGATCGTAGAGTGGATTGGGAGGCTCGAGCGTCCGAGTGCGGGGCATCGAACTATTGAGGCGGTTCGGCCGGTCCTCCGGCAGTGGTTGGACAGACGGCATGGCGTCCTAACCTTCCGCACCACCCAGATCCTCTCGGGACATGGCTGCTTCGGGGGCTACCTGTGTCGGATCGCCGGGAGGGAGCCCTCTCCCCGTTGCCACCACTGCGAGGACTGCGCCGACGAGACAGCGCAACACACGCTGGAAGAGTGTCCGGCGTGGGACGAGGAACGCGGGGCGCTTCAAGGTGTTGTAGGGGCAGACCTTTCGCTGCCGGCTGTGATCAAAGCCATGACTGGCAGCGAAAGTTGCTGGGACGCTGTCCTCGACTTTTGCGAGCGGGTGATGGTGCAGAAGGAGGCAGCGGAGCGGGTGAGAGAGGACACTACCGACCTCCCCCTCCGCCGCAAAAGGACCGGGCGTCGGAGGCTGGCGCACGATCGCCGCCTTCCTCCGTAAACGCCACGCAGAGGGCGGTCGACAGAAGGAAGTCAGCCGTCCACTGAATCTGCCGGGAAGGCGCTGACCCTCAAAAGGAAAGGGCCTGACGAGGCACGCCGCCGGGGTTTGCAGACGAATTTGGACTCCTGCGACCCCGGCACGGGCGACGAAGGTGGACACCGCTGGTTTTTAGTGGGTAGTCCGGCATTGCACTACCGCCGGGAGTCCCACACTCCCGCTGCCCAGCTCGGTGGCGGGGTCAGTGCGTAAACGCATTTTCCAGCGTTAAAAAAAAAAAAAAAAAAAAAAAAAAAAAAAAAAAAAAAAAAAAAAGCAGTGAGCGTAGGACCAGGATAACGTTCCACGTAATTTGTAGGACAACATTACCTCGTAAGGTCATCTAACCAGCTGATTTTCGTGTGTGTTAAATACACGGTAGTGTGTGTAAGTTTTTTTATTGATTTAATATATTTTTATACATAATTTAAAAAAGAAATATTAAAAAGGGGCACAAAGCTTTACGTATTAATATATAAATATACATTTGTGTAGTGATAGACCAGTATTGTTTACTATGGGGTCAATCAACTCTTATATACCTACATACATAACTACGTTAGGCTGCGTTAGTAACGGTAATACCGGATAACACTTGCGAAACTTGTGCCCCAGTCGTTTCTTTTCTCATATTGTAAGTCCCTTAGGATCAAAATTGTATTGCCTGGCTTTGATAGTATTATTTTATATCTGATATTCAATTATTTTAAAGTTTATGGAGATTGCTACTATAGGTTGGTTGACTTTAAATGTATTTAAGGATGTATAAGCAAAATTGTGGTCTTCATACTAAGTATGCTATAATATTTTATTGAAATACTAGCTGCTGCCCGCGACGTCGTCTGCGTGAACGCTATACAGCAAATAAAGGTTCACCCGAACCGTTATTTTTAAAAGTCATAAATGGAGTTGTGCATTTTCTTCTTAAAAATTGTAGGTTTCGTTAATTCGTTTCAGAGATGAGCAAGACAATTTAAAAAAAAAATGTGTTTATATAAGTTTTAAGCTGCTTCATTTATGTCTTATAAAATTCATCGAGTTTGTCTATATGTAATAACAAACAGAATTCAAAAAGAACTGCATAGATTTATTGGTGACAAAATTTAAACTCGAAAACGGCACGCTATTGCTGTAAGCAATTTGAGCTAAATAACGAAAAAAGAAAAAAGTTAAAGTTGGTTTGTTTGTTTAAACGCGCTAATCCCAAGAACTACTGATTCGAATTGAAAAATTCCTCTGAGGTGGATAGCCTATTTAAAGAGAAAGGTTATGCTTTATGAAGAAGGAAGCGTATTTTTTCCCTCAAATCAACGCGGGTGAAACCGCGGGGCACAGCTAGTAGAAGATAGATAGATTGAGTATGCGCAGAGTAAAGTTCATAAGTACCAAAACTTTTTTGCAATACGTCGTGTAAAAAATATGTAATTAATCAAATTTCATTTAATATGCATTTTATTACACACTTCTATTGACGTTCTGAAATGGAAGTAAACTGTAAATATAGTATAAAAAAAACGAGTTCAAACATCTGTATTAAGTTTACCAATTCTTAAACAATTATCCGTTAGCAACCTAACTCATAGTAAAAGGCGAAGTCGTAAATGATTGACGAACGTGATCTTACAATTTGTAAGTTACAAATAAGTGCGTAACATACTACGTATACCTTCGTATTTTATGTTCACTCAAATATTAACAATTGGAATTTTATTAATATTTACTTGGAAAATAATATTAATATATATAATATATGCCTAAATATACATAAATTATTTACTTAAGGCTTTAAGGGATTATGAGTCAAGAAATTAATTATTCATAATGTTCAAACTATATGAAAAGTGCCTAATATGAACGAACAGTAGGGTAATAGTTATTGAACAAATTAAACTGACAGTGCTTCATGAATAATGTATTTCACTTATTTATGCAAGATGATAAAATTTGTCTATTTAGAGTAATTTATGTAATTTATTATTTTACATAATTATGTAACAAGAGATTGGAAATGTGAATATTGGTTGTAACAATATTATATTTTAACTAGCTGCTGCCCGCGACGTCGCGTCGTCTGCGTGCGTTCACTGCTCGTTCCCCGTAGGTGATAGCGTGATAATAATTATGTAGCCTATGTTCTGACCCGACTTCTTAATAATATTCATGCCAAATTTGAAGTAAAACCATGCAGTACTTTTTGAGTTTATCCCGGACATACATACAGACAAACAGACAGACAAACAGACAAAAATTCTAAAAACTATATTTTTGGCTTTAGTCTCGATTGTAGATCACACCCTAAGTATTCTTTTAAAAAAATATTCAATGTACAGTTTTGACTTTCCTACCATTTTATTATATGTATTTTAATAATAAATGCTCTAAAACGACCTGACAGGTTTCACAATTAGTTCAAAAATTCGTGATGATTTGTCGTAAGAGAAGGATTGGGTTAGGACTTTGTTAGCGTTTTGAAGTCAAAACTTCTTTAGCGGCGTTGTGCACTTTTATAAAATTACTAGCTTCTGCGCGCGACTTCGTCGACGTGGACTCCGCTTCTATTGGTCTTAGCATGATGATACATAGCCTATAGCCTTCCTCGATAAATGGGCTATCTAATACTGAAAGAATTTTTCAAATCGGCCTAGTAGTTCCAGAGATTACCGCGTTCAAACAAACAAACAAACAGACAAACAAACTCTTCAGCTTTATATATTAGTATAGATTTGTAACTAGCCGACCCGTGCCCACTTCGTTGGGCGTTAATTATTTTTGTGATGAAAATAATATACTTCATTCATCATCATCATCATTTCAGCCTATATCAGTCCATTGCTGGACATAGGCCTAAACAAGTTCGCGCCAAAAATGGCGTGAACTCGTGTGTTTCGCCCATAGTCACCACGCTGGGCAGGCGGGTTGGTGACCGCAGGGCTGGCTTTTGTCGCACCGAAGACGCTGCTGCCCGTCTTCGGTCTGTGTATTTCAAAGCCAGCAGTTGGATGGTTATCCGGCCATCGGTCGGCTTTTTAAGTTCCAAGGTGGTAGTGAAACTATAATAATAATAATGATAATGCTTTATTCATTAAAATATTTACATACAATAATGAGTTCCCTGGTTCTTGTGATAGGCAAAAGCCTGTGCCACAACGAACCAGTCTCTTCCATTTTTTATTTCTTCAAGCAAATTATAAGAGAACTTAAGTAAATTATTACCTTATAGGTAATAATTTACTATACATAATTAAAAAAAAAGAAAAAAATCAATTTTTGATGACCTTACGAGGTCATCAAGTTGATGACCTCGTAAGGTCATCAAAAATTATTACTATCCAGCTGATTTTTTTTTTCTTTTAGTTAATTAATATTTATATAATTTGATGGTAATATTGTCCTCCAAATTGCGTGGTACGTTATCCCGGTTCTACGCTCACTGTTGCTCTATCTCCTGCTAACTCTATTATCTACCACAATCGAGAGTTTTCGAAGAGGAACTTTTTGTTCGTCTCATCAAAATGAAGCTACTCCCGGAAAATTAGCTTGATACTAATCAGGTGAAAAATAGGTACTAGGGATCCCGTACTAGTACATTTCGAGTTATATCTAATAATGCGTATTTACTTGACCTTTTTTTTTGTCGACCTACGTTGTATTGTATTATATATATATATACGACGTTGTATTATATATATAAAGTTAAGATGCTCGAATTTTCAAGTATGATAAATCTTACACATGTAAGATGACATCATGCTCGTAACGTTGTCTGGTGCTTCGTTTTAGGATTTCACAACTGTATTCTAAGACTCACTAAGATTTTGGTAATTGTTCAAATTATTGATAAAGTTTTTAAGAACTCTTCAGCTTTATTATATTAGTATAGATGAGACTTACCACGATTGTCATTTTAAAACTCGGTAAGCGACTAAATATCGGGAGTTTCAAAAAGACATTTGTTGATTTCAGCGAACCATCGGTTAAACTGAGGTTTACCGGTTTTAACTGAGGTAGGGCACAGCAGGAAATTTCCTGCTCAAAATATGGAGCAGCAGCTCAGGTGAGCCGTACGCTTGTTTGTCGACTTAGACTAACATTTAAAAAAAAAACTTATCATAAAATATTTATTTGTCAACTAATTCAATAACCTTACGATCACGGAAGTCTACTTGGTTGGTCAAAAGAAGTTCATTAACCTTGAAGACGATGACCTGAGGTCAGACCGGTCTGGATTTTAAAATGTTGCCCTGACGACGCATCGTTGCATAACGTTGTTTAGTTACCTACATGCTAGCTTCGTACTGTTGATAAATTACGCAAACATAAACAAAAGAGTCAGACCACAACACTTCTTTCTTCTTCTTTGTTTCTCTACTTTTGTTTTTGTTTGCTTGTCGAAAAAGGGTTAATTTTCATTACGTTTGAGTGGAGTGGGTATAGAGTAATAATGTTGTACTTATTTACAGTTATCACATAATTAAAAACATGTAATTTTAAAAACCTAATATATATTTTTATATAACTCAATATAGTATTAAGAAAAGTTTAAAAACTCGTCATTCTGAACGTAAAAGCGAAAAGTGTTACGAAAAGAATAGACTTCTATTATCGTTAAAAAACAATCTTTGAGATAAAAGTGTCCATAAAACTTGTCAGTATGTGGGGCGACAATAAAAATCGCATAAAGTGCACGACCACGGCAACTTGCACTAAACAATAAGTGATTACAGATTTCACTATGCTCACTAGTATTTTTTATCGATATCATCCTGTAGATACACATAAAGTAGATAAAATATAAGATGTGCTAAATGAAAATTAAAACGTTTCCGTCTAACACAACAAACCATATACCAAAAAGAATATATATATATATATATATATATATATATATATATATATATATATATATATATATATATATATATATATATATATATATAATATATATATATATATATATATATTAATACGTGAAGCAAAAACATTGTGCCCCTTTTTACGAAAATTGCGTGCACGGTGGAGTATGAAATTTCGCACACTAGGGCACAATAAAATGTTTGTCTTTTTCATTATCAATCTTAATAAATGAAAAGCTTAGCTTAAAGTGCCGATTCGTCTGTCTAAAGGCATTAAAACTATTCCAACTAAAGCGATTAACCAGCGAAAGTGTGTATTAACAGTGATAACATATACTTAGTTCTGAAACATCTACAGCGGAGAACTGAACATACTTCTTCGAAACAAAGGTTGGGGAACCACAATTCTAGAATGATGATATCGGAACGGGTATACTAAACACTCCTAGCGATCAAAATTAGGTCGAATTTAAACTAGAGTGCTACAAAGGCTATCTAGAGCTGCTTATTTTTGACAACGCTAAGACTCGATCGTTAAAAATCCATGTTCAACTATCAAACCTATGGTAGCAAACATTGACGATTTAATCTAGTAAATACATTTAGAACCGATGAAACTGATTCTGAATAAAGTTTATCCTGCAAAAAGGTTACGAATAGATTTTAACAGACAAAGCCAGACCTGCGGTCACCAACCCGCCTTTTTTTTAACGTGGGGATAATCCATCATGGATACCTTCCGGCGCAGGGGGGCACTAGAGGATTATGTCAGACTCCTACTGACCAAAAACCATCCACGTATGAGCAGACATCCGCCTGAGTGGGGCGAGATGGGGTCGCGTTAGCAGTCTCCACCCCGTCCCTCTAGTGCGCTCACGGGTCGAGCAGTACCCGGAGCGCACCCCGCGAGTCAGTCGTTAGCCGCGACGAGCACCAGTGCCGCGACTGCGATACTGCTGCCCGTCCCGTTGCCCAAGGTGCACCACGAGGAGGTGACCAACATGCACCCCGGTCACCAACCCGCCTGCCCTATGTGGTGACTATGGGCAAAACGCAATTTTTGGCGCGAACTTGAGGAGGCCTATGTCCAGCACTGGACTGCGATAGGCTGAAGTGATGTGATCAGACTTTAACAAAAGGAGGCAGAATATGCCATTAAGAACTGTTTCTCCTCAATTAATAAACTACAACTTTTTAATATAAACTACAATTGATATTTGCGAATAGAAATATCACATAAATATAGTGGAGTTCGATCGTGAAAAATAATAATGTATCAAAAACTTTTATCTCTTGGATACTGTCATCCTTCAAATAGCGTTATCTACAACCGGCGAAACAGGTCCTTAGTATCAAACACACTGAAATTACTTTTGCGTGCTTTGCAACATGCACATCCAACATACATATCCTTAAAACCTTTTTTTATTTTTCCTGTTCTAAGAATTAATTATCCAAGAGCATTTTTACCATGTCTTTGCTATGTGGATGAAATGATCGTGCACGTCTATCACTCTATCAGGATAAAAGTACCCAGTTAATTAATATAGGAGCTAGGATATATCTAATGAAATTGAACACTAAGCGAGATCTTCAAATTTTTCCCTGAAGATATTTGACAAGACAAACGATCGTTTTTATGTTTCCAATGGGAATCAACTTGAAATATTTGTAATAGGACGACTGCCTTAATGCGTTTCCATTTTTTAACGCACATATATTTTGGCCCGATTCTAAACATTCTTATTTCTTGAGACGACAGTTTTATCATGGAGCTTTTATATGTTATAAAACATCATTCTGAACGCATAAAAGTTATAATGTAAGTAAAAAAAGTAGTAAAAGTAAACCATGCGGATCATTTAGTTATGATATACCTATGCGATGACACAGCAAACATAATAAGCCATACGTTAAATTTATTTTTATATCACATCTTGAGGCTCAGTAAATGGTTAAGGATAATGTGGCTCGTGGTTATATTACGATGGATTTTGATGTTGCAATAATATTTGCGTAGGTACTTTTCTTGTACATAAAATGATATTTAAAAAAACTTTTATAATACCTTATTTACCTTTATCTATACTAATATATAAAGCTGAAGAGTTTGTTTGTTTGGTTGTTTGTTTGTTTGTTTGTTTGTTTGTTTATTTGTTTGTTTGTTTGTTTGTTTGTTTGTTTGAACGCGGTAATCTCTGGAACTACTGGGCCGATTTGAAAAATTCTTTCACTGTTAGATAGCCCATTTATCGAGGAAGGCTATAGGCTTTGTATCGTCACGCTAATACCAATAGGAGCGGAGTGGAGTCCACGCCGACGAAGTCGCGCGCAGAAGCTAGTATTTACATAAGCGGTATTAACGTCTGTTTTAAATCTTTACAATATCCAACAAAAAATACAGAAGGCTTATTTAAATATTTTACTCCGTCATCGCATCAGCGATGGCAGACGAGTAGTATTTTAAATTATTTACTTATATATTTTAAGCCGCTTTACGTGAGATGCCGAAATAAGTTTCCTTTAAGAAGTCATAAGAAGGGATCTGGTATCCCTCGGGCTCCCTTCGCTTAACACCAAGCAAAATTGCGGCCAAGTAAATTGGGTTAACAAAACAAATTGAAATTTCGTAGCAATTTTCTCCTCCAAAGAATAACCACTTAGAATATTTCTTTTCCCTACAAAAATTTTATGCGTAAATTCAATAAAAGTGCCTCTAATATGGTCATAACAGTTTCAAGAAATTACCTTCATTATTGTATTCATATCTAAATATTAAACCGATTGTAATAATAAATTAAGAAGCTTAAAATTTACATTGAAAGAAAGTTGTATCGAAAATAGCTGAATATAGATACGTAGCTAGTCAATAGTTCTATGATGGTTTTTGACTATGTAATCAATTTCTTAATAAAATCATGCATAATATACTCTTATTGGTTAATAGTCCATAAACAAATATATGAAAGTTGAATATCATAAGTTATTATTCTGTAAATATTTAGTTCTTAAGTTGTGGTTTTGTAAATATGTAAAATGTTTTTCTGCAAAAAAATATAGGAAATAGGTATAGGCCGTGCGAAAAAAAATATTATTTAATTTTTGAATGTTTATAACATTCGTATAACAACTGACGCTTATGTTTGTGTTCACAGGCCGTCCTTCTGGGCGCAGAGGACGCGTATGGAGAAGCGTCTCTTGCTGGCTATTGGAGTGGTGTCGGTGCTGGCGGTAGCCTTCCTTGCCGCCTTCCTCGCCACCGCGTTGGTGCGGACCACGGCTGACGTCAATGGTAACAATCACCAAAGATTGCTCACAAATATAAATAAAATACATGTTTTTAAATAAAATACTTTCAAACCGAAAAAAAAATCACTTACGTTTAGAAGCTTTTTAAAAATTAAAGCCTACGGCAATTTAGTAATCAAATTAAAAAAATACTAATTTACAAAGTTTGCCTATTTAGAGCGCTGGAGGTATATAATAATATATATTACCAAACTGCCACAAAATACAACTTTAGCGTACTACAGTTAACAAACAAACCATATTCAAATCGAAGCATAAAAGGAATACAAAGAGAGAGAAAACTTTTTGTGAATCACACAGAACTGTATGTATTTGTGTCGATAACCGATGTAACAGACGCTTAAAACAGTGGAACGTGAACAAACTTTAATATGAAGGAATAGTATTTGAATATTAATATATTATTGTTTATTACGTTGTTAACGTAAATGCACTCTGTAAAGATTGTAGGCGTGACGTGAACGCTTTGTTGAAACTATAGTAACCTGACCATAAACATTGTCATTACGGCCAATAAATGGTCAAAAAAAAAAAACAATTGGAAATTACCACATAACAATTATTTAAGTATTTCTACAAAGAATGTCTTTATTATAATCGTTCCAAGCGTGAAATTTGGAAATTACGAGACCGTCACGCCAATGAACCACAGTTGATGCATGACGAAAAGATTTTGGTAACTATCCGATTCGATTTAAATCAATAACTTACAATATTAGGTCACGTATAATTTTGTAATATCAGCACGATCATGGTGACACGAACGAATTATAGACACAAACACAAAGTAGCCTATTTTCATTTTCACTTGCGACAAAAGCATTGACTAACTGCTAACTGAACGCATAGAAACTAGACGTCAGAGGTAGTACGTAGTATAGAGGCTCAAGGTAAGAGACTCAATACTACAATTTAAGAACGAATGCAATTTAAATTAATTGAAATACTCAAAACAAAATAAAATCTAGAAAAGAAGGCCTCTATTGCCTTCAAGAAAGACAATGAAGATTGTAAAGACTATAATATATAAAGACCGAATACACCACAATTTATCTTATTATATACCTGTATGTACTGTTATTTAGGTATTATATTTTAGTATGTAGTTATGTTTTTTTTTATCCGAATACCTGTACGTAGTATTTTATTGAGAATTTTATTTTAGGAGGAAAATGCAACCGCATTAAAGTCAAGTTAAAAGCTACACAATTTAGGTCAATAACAAACGTGATCTTAGTAACAGACACAAAATATATCTTAATTTACATATTTATTGTTGTAATATATTGATAGTGATTCGAAACTTTTACTCTTTGAATTCTTATCAAATTAACGTTTCCGTCAGTTAATTCATTTATTTTGCAAGTACCTATCCTTTGATAATTGCTAACTTTTTAAATACAAAAAACATCATTTTACTTAATTTACACATTTGTAAAAAATTAAATAAATCGTTAAAACAAAAAAAAAAAAGTTTGTACAATTTACATTATAGAAGCAGATAGATGAGAGAAGTTAAAAAACCTGTTCCTATCAGATTACTAAAAATTATAGTGTTTAAAAAACGATTAAATAAAAATCGGCCAAGTGCGAGTCGGACTCGCGCACGAAGGGTTACGTGCCATTGGCTAGGTAAACACCAGTAGGTACATTGATTTTAATATCGGGCAAAAATCGGCAAAAAAGTCATTTTCGTTGTATGAGTCCCCCAAATTTTTTTTTATTTTAATTTTATTATTTATTATTAAAGTAAATACACAATTAAGTATTTTGTGAATATTTCAAGTGCCTACCTCTTACCATTTATTGATATCGATCAAAAATAGGCAATAAATCGCGTTTGTTGTATGGGAGCCCCCCTTAAATATTTATTTTATTTTGTTTTTAGTATTTGTTGTTATAGCGGCAACAGAAATACATAATTTGTGAAAATTTCAACTCTCTAGCTATCGCCGTTCTTGAGATACAGCCTGGTGACAGACGGACGGACGGACGGACGGACGGACGGATGGACGGATAGCGAAGTCTTAGTAATAGGGTTCCGTTTTTACCCTTTGGGTACGGAACCCTAAAAAAAAGTAAACAAATTCACAAAATAAATAAATAAAATACGCATCCACTAATTGGATTTAGCTAATCTGGTTAGTTACACGTAGTAAACTTGGGAAAAACCTTTAGGTACCTACTAATTATTAAATTCCGTAAGCGGTGGGCCGATTAATAGATTTATCAGATTAAATGTGGTATCGATATTGATAACGAACATTCAAAAATTGTATCCAGTAAAGCGACTATTTTTTTAAAATAAAACTATATTTTTGAATAATTTTGTATAATACATGTAAAAATAGTTTTATAAAAAAACGATTGTTCTTTAGACCACACGACTGAATTAAAACTTCTTTAGCTCCATCTAACTTATATCTCCCTCTCAACTTCCGTTCGCCCCGCCCGATCACACTTTTCGTAACGTTATCGTCACGCATTCACCAGCGTAGTCCCCAAGTCAAGCGTGTATAAAAACATTTTACTTCAAAAAAATTGTATAGTTTATAGTAAAGATGTAGAATTTAAAATATATAAATGTGATATCCAATTTTCAAATTTAACAAGATACACGATACAGTATTGGCACGACCCACGACACCATATATGTATGTATATGGGAAATAGCCATTCCCTACTACGGTACGTAGAGAGCGAGAGATCGAGCGATTTATATGCGCATCAAGTACATTCACGTTCCACCATTTCATCGAACTAGGGACGGACAAGACCGGAACCGGGCCAATATCGTAGTACTGTTTACTAATCTGTGCCAATATGCCCTTCAACATCTTAGCGCCTTATCCCAACTGTACGTCAGCCGTGCAAAAGTATGCTTAGATGTTTGACCATGTCCATTCAATGCAAACTTCTGCATTTTATTATAATCTTAGCTGCTTATGTCTTTCCTTTTTTAATCAAATACAAAGAAGTATTTTCAAAAATAATGTTCTCAAGTTCACTGTGTATTCGTAAGAGTTTATGATTGCATGTTAAAGTCTTTTTCTAAGGGATGTATTTTTAGATTTCTACCATTAAATTACAGTGTGAAATCTCGGAAAGTTTATTTATTGCATAAGCCTTTAAACTATTTTTATTTCCTTTCCTTTTCTCGGCACTTTTTAGCTCGATTGATGATAACCTAATCAGGACACTGTTCATCAACAGATCATTGAAACTTGAAAGCGTTTATTTTATAACATAACTTATTTTTTAACCGCTCTGCCACAACAATCGTTATTTTTTTTTTTTTTCATTTAGCCAAACCATAATACTATATTGGAACATTCGATTTGATCGTTTTCGTACAATCAATGGGTACTAACAGGTGCACAATGTATAAAACATAAAATATCGCAATCGAATAGGTAACATACACATACATACAGGTAGTCCTATCTTGACATCACCAACTTCATCAAAACAGGACTAATAATGAATATGAAAAATTCGCAAGCCACGCCGTAGCGAATAGAAGCTTCGACGTGAGTGATAAAATAAGTGAATAAGTGATTTTATCAAACAGTTGTCGAGTGCTGCGTTTCATAACTTTAAAGTCACAACAACGGAGGATATAATAATTTAATAGGCTTTGTTTCAATAAACATTTTTAACAAGTGGTATCAACTACAAAATCCATACTCAATACTAATATTTTAAATACGAAAGTAACGCTGTCTGTCTGTCAGTCGAGCTTTCACGCCAAAACTACTGAACATATTTAAATGAAATTTGGTGTATAAATAGTGTAGTCTGAGGGCTACTTTTTAATGCGAAAAAAAAAGTTATTGCTCAGTTCGTAGAGTAATGAAATAAATAAATATCTAAAATAAAAATGGCCTCAGTTACTCCCTATTACATCAGCTATCTACCAGTGAAATCCCGTCAAAATCGGTCCAGCCATTTTAGAGATTAGCCGGAACAAACAGACAGACAGACAGACAAAAAATTGTAAAAAGTGTTATTTTGGTATATATATAACCTACCTCCCGTGTGCATTTAGTAAAAAGCGGTTATTTTAATATTACAAACAGACACTCCACTTTTATTTTATTTGTATAGATGAGTATTATCTGTGTGTGATCAGCTAACCTCCCCTTTGATACAATATAATTATAATTTTACCAATAATCCTAATAGAGGATATGCAATAAAAAACATCCCTCATATAAATGGCCAAAACCCAGGAGAATCGAATAAATTCTACTTAAATCAGAAGTTGATTCAGAAAACATAACTAATAGTTTTCTGTTAGACCAGTAAGTAACCTTGCTAAGGTTTTGTGTGCTATCCAACCATGTTGCAAACAATGTTAGTAAAGTTAAGAGCTAGCTTAATAACCAAAGCAGTGTAGCCATCCAGGACATCGCTAGACGCGCTACAAAACAGACAGCCGCTAAACTAGAGGAACTGCAATTCGAATATTTCCACACTCAATGAAGTATGGTAATCCACCGTAACTTCATTGAATTTTCCAACATATAAAGTAATTTTCTGGAACTTGGATAAGTTCCTGCAAGAAAGAAAATTAAACCAGTGATGCGCTCAAAACCGTTTTCAGAAATTCCTTGTTGTCTCAATAAATTTTTCAGCTAAATAATAATTAGACCACTATCTATAAGTTGGTAAATAATAATGGTATGTATGTTCATCGTTTAAAAATAAAATATTATAATATTTTTCTTCATTATGCCTTTACCTATTATTTTTCAATTCAGATCCAATTTCTCGTGAAAAAATCATGCTACAAAATTACAAAAGTGAATTATTTTTAGAAATTTTAAACGAACTGAATGAGTAAGAATGTCTCTAATGATTTGTCAAGCTGAAATATTGCAATTGCTTTTATTTGTTGTAACAGTTGTACTCGTAGTACATATACTCGTATACTCGTATTTTAAAAACCAAAACCTATAATAATACTGGTTTAACAATAAAAACGTGTCTAACGAAGTTTGACGTCAACGTTAAAAGTCACGGAAAATTACACATTTTTATTAATTAATTTTAATTGGCTTGGAATATTTTATGACTTTTATGTAATTATTTTTTCTAATAATAGCTCATATAGGTATAAGGTAGGATCTCGAGTAGGTATAAATTAGGACTCCTTACTATTTAAGGAAAAATATTTTTTTATTACAAAATTTAATATTTACTTTGTTATCATTATTATTATATCGGTACTCGTGATTTCGCCAAAGTAATTATTTTATAGTTAGTCACAAAATTAAAATATTGTTTTAAGTAAATACAAATGTTTTCGGTTACCTGGTCGAGCTTTAATTTTTAATTATTTTCTGAGCGATTATTTTGCTTTCACTTAATTATGCTTCTTTACGCTTGTACCCTAAATCACATCATTATCGTAAGGAATGCTTAATCATTGAAAATTTAATTGTATGCATACGCATAATATTAATTAGAAAACAAACTGAACTGTGAATAATAAAGATTGAAAAGAAAATCGAATTCTAGAAATGAAAAATGAACCGTTCTGTTGGTCATGCATGCTAAGAATTTATATGTTGAAAAAATTAAAGAAAGGATATATGTATGTATATGTATATGCTTTAAATATTATGTGCTATCATTATCATCGTATTGTCTTGCAAATGTGTCGTCTTATCATCCGCTTGTCCACCTTCTAGACATGCCACAGACTAGCGAACTAAGACTTTCCCCGTCCATGCCGCCAGCTGTCATCGCAAAGAGCCCTGACGCCAAAACTTGCAACCTTCCTGGATGTATACATACAGGCAAGTAAATATATCTGTACTGTATTGTACTGTAACAACAACAAACCTTTAAAAGTAACAATTATTCAGCAAAGGTCTATAGAAACTTATTATACGAAGGTCTAACTAAGAGTTAATAAATTTATTCCCATACCTCAGAATTTCTTGTAAACATGCAAGCTAAATCACGGTGTTTATTTTAACATCGAGTACTAGATTAATTTTTATTATTAATAAATAGTACTGGGAATCTAGTAGCATCGATCCATCTGGCCATCTCGGCCCTGTATTAATACAATAAAGTTTCAAAAATACATTCGTAATATAAAAATGAGAAATTTTCATTGGCTTAAACATGCTTATCTCAAAATTTACCGAACCGATTTAAAAAAAAATCGTTTATAAATAGATGAGAGTCCTTGTAGGTCTGTATTTGCTTCTTTTATGTATTGTAATAAAATTAGATAAACGTAAATCTTATGAGTCTCAAGCTATTGAGTTTCATATACAATTTTCATTAAATACAGGTCGATTTACTTTATATAATTTTTAAGCATAAATGTAACACAAATAATAGAACTCATCGGCAGCATGTCAGCATGTATGCATGCATGTTCATTTCATTATCCTAAATAAAGGCAGCGAAAGTTGTTTGCATAAAAGATATTTGTATATTATTTTAAAAATTAAAGAATTTTATGTACATTGCAAATTATCTTTTCAATTATCATATTAAGATATTTCGTTTTTTAATTTTTTATCTCTATTTATTAAATAGTATTTATAGTAAAGTAAATATTTACAAATATTTATTATTTGTAAATATTTTAATATAGTCATTTTTAATTTTACATACTATTTTTACTATTTATACTATTTATAGATACATGATGAGACTATGGTACGAGAAATTATTGTTTTTTTTTTTCGAATTGTTGAGTGTTGCAATGTTAATGGAATTATAATAGTTTTACGTTGTGTTCAATACGTAAAGGCCAAGATTTGATTCCCAGGAAAACAAAGGACTATTCATTGAGATATGTAATACAATGAGACGTTATCTCATGCCCTCATCAGACTTAGTGCGAACTAACGTAGTAACTTATAAGCACTTTCAAACAAATAATGTAATTTAATGGATAAAAAATATTTTTAAGACGCGTCGCTTTTTATGATTATGATTTATGATTTCGATAATTCTTTTTTAATTGAAAGGTGGTGCTTGTCATATGGTCCCAATCGAATTAAATCGAATAAAATTAATTGAATCGAATTTAATCGATATCTGTCTTTTTGAATTATTTTTAATAATGCGTATTTGCTTGACAATTTTTTCGTCGACCTCCATTGTAAGTAAATGCTTGAGCCTCTTATAGCTTATAACTTTTTACTTGGTGTATCGATTTTGATTATTCTTATTTTTATCAAAAGCTGGTGCTTGTCTTTTGGCCTCATTTAAATTTTATCGTTATCTGACGACTAATTTTTGAGTAATATTTGATAACGCGTATTTACCTAATTAATTGTTCACGTTGTATTACTTGTCGATGTGACTAAAGTCAGTTTTTTTTTTCGTTTGTGAGCAAAGACAATAATTATAATAGTAAGACAAATTAAAGAGTAGAGAAGACGTTGACGCGTGGACGAATGTAGCAAACATCGTCAACGATCTAGTCAATTAGTCCTTATTGTTCCTCGAGCGACCCGGAAAGGTACGGCGACGACGCGACGTGGTGCTAGCACGGTGTAGTCGAGGCTCAAGCATTTACTTATAAGCACCATAGGAATATAGCGCCAGTTGAAACGAGATTCAAAAAATTTGTTTCTAATAATATTTACGTTAATAATAACAGTTTAATAAAATTAGTAATTATTACCTTCCATTAATTTATATATCATTAACAAAATAAACTAAATATCTACACGGTACATTTATTAATCCAAAATATTTGTAACAGCGTCAAAACTGCTCATTAACATGGACGACAAAGTCGATCCGTGTGATGACTTCTACGACTTCGCGTGCGGATCGTTTATGAAGAATACAAGAATTCCAGACGACAAGACATCTGTCAACACATTCTCTATCATTACCGATGAGCTACAGGAACAAATCCGTGCCTTGCTTGACGAACCGATAGCTGAAAATGAACCTCGCCCCTTTGCGTTGGCCAAGACGCTGTACCAGGCTTGTATGAATAGAAGTGAGTTTACTATTTACAACAATTACATAAAAGATTTTTAACTAGCTTCGGTGAAGCTTTAATAAATATTTCTTTTGTCTTTATTAATAAAGTGCACCGTTAATGAATTATAACTGTTTGAGTAAAAGTTCAAAGCAGCGCAGCGTTGATGTTTTCAAAAGGATAGTTCTCACAGAAATGTACTTTGTTTTTTTTTTTTATTTCTTCTATCTGAAAGCTCCCAGTTCTACTTGATATTAGAATTGAAACTAGGTACCTAATATAGTTTTGATTATCTCTATTGTTATATAAAAATGAATCGCTGAATGTGTTGCTAGGCGCAAATCTCGAGAGCGGCTGAACCGATTTCGCTAATTCTTTTTTCATACTATTCCTTGAAGTACGAGGATGGTTATTACGGAGAGAAAATTTTGAAAAGTTGCCTGAAAAGTCTAAAAACAACACTTTTATATATTCCCATACAAAAGATTCGTAATAATACTTAAAAGTCAATTTGAACTTTAATACCATACCATAAAGTTTAGTGTAGTAAAGTAGTCTTAGTGGAGTGGTTACGGCAAGGATAACCATTAAAAATTAAGGAATCAACTGCTAGGCGGTACGAAGTTCGCCGGGTCAGCTAGTCTCTATATATCTCTTCTCTATATATATAAAAATGAATCGCTGAATGTGTTGCTAGGCGCAAATCTCGAGAGCAGCTGAACCAATTTCGCTAATTCTTTTTTTATAATAAGTATTCCTTGAAGTACGAGGATGGTTGTTACGGAGAGAAAAATTTAAAAAAATGCCTGAGAAAGTCTAAAAACAACACTTTTCTATATTCCCATACAAAAGATTCGTAATAATACTTAAAAGTCAATTTGAACTTTAATACCATAATTATCATAAAGTTTAAGTGCTAGTGGAGGGGTTCCGGGAAGGCAAAACTATTGAGTGACATTAATATCGTATAAATATTAATGTCAAATCTGAAATTGTAATTTTCATTGTAATTTTTAGTGACTATTAAAATAATTTTAAGTGTCTTAATAATTTTTATTTTTTGACATAATATAGGTAATTATTAACTTATCAACTTTCTTTTTTTAATCTTACTAGCTGACCCGGTGTCCCAAATAACAGAATAAGTATTTGCAAAAAAATAAATAAATTAAGAATCGACTGTTTGGCGGTACGAAGTTCGCCGGGTCAGCTAGTTTATTATACAACAGCTTATAAGTAGTCATATATAGTAGGTACGTTTAGTGCTATAAACTCATTTGGTACGGAAGCGCACAAGCATCGCTTTTCGCTTATGATATTATAACAGAGCGACACAACTCACATAAAGTTAGACAGAGTTCTCCTTGTTTCGTATGACGTGTTCATGCTATAAACGTTAGAATTTAGTTTCGAAAGCATAAATCAACTTATTTGGCGCCATTGTTCATCAGCAACTAAATGTACGAGGCGGTAAACTACGCTAACTCGAATGTTAATTAGACTGTTAGTACAAATTATTCAATAACCTCCATCAAATGGATTACTTTAGCGAAAAAATCTGCACTATAATGTTTAATCTATGTGATAATTAATTACTTAATACGAATAAGTTATATAAATGGTTTCAGTAACTATTTAGGTATTGTGTTGTTATTTTGGAGGTCACTCTGCGTTTCATACACTTTCAAAACCAAAAATATTGTTGTGTTTTTATCAAGCAATTTAGAGCCGAAAAAATGTATTCAGAACATATCGTTAGTGAACAACTAGGTACATATTTCCTAAAATTCGTTCGGCCTAGTTGAATGGTATGGCCTGAGTAGACATAATCCTCCTGCAGTGCTACTGCAGCTGGAGGCGTCCGCAGAGGAAGAGGGGGTGACATACCTATAGCCACCTCCTCTAGCGTGCTGCGGATAACATTAATCTGCAGGACCTGGGAATAAAGGAGAGCCTGACTATCCGACGTGCCGCTACAGGGGCCAGACCTCTTGAACTGGCGAAGGGGCAGACTCCGGACGACGCAAAGCGTCTGGCGGAGGAGCTGCACTAGCGTGGTGAGGTCCAGCCCATGAATCTCGCGAGTCTCCGGGTTTCTGGACTGGACGAGTCCGTCACAAAAGAAATGGTGGCCGAAGCGGTAGTCAAGGCCAACCAGTGTGACGCCGGCGCCTTGAGGGTCGGCGAGATCGTGGCCGGACCGGCAGGAATGGCCACTTTGGTGCTTAGATGCCCGATCCCTTCTGCCAAACTCAAACTGCTGAAACAGCGCCCACTGCGCTGCTAGAAATGCATGGGTGTCGGGCACACTAGCCCGACCTGTCCCTTCGCGGTGGACCGATGTGTTACCGATGCGGCAGGGAGGGGCATACTACCCGCAAGTGCACCGAGGCTCCCTGCTGCCTCGGCCTGACAGCGCCGAGAGCCCCACGCTCCCGTCACGTCGCCTAAGGGCGGCGGGGTCAGTGCGTAAATGCATTCATTTCGTAAAAAAAAAGGTAGACATAATCCTGAATAACTTCGAGAAGGGTACCATCGACCGATACCGGTCTCTGTATGAAAAGGTTATGAAACATAATATTCGTTTTATCCAAATTCATACCAAGACCGACTCGTCGGAAGAATTCATTTAGGCCGCCCACCATTTGGCCTATATTGGTATCATCGACGAAACGAAGGTTAGATATGTATTCGCTGTTGTCGTAGATACCTGCCCCCCCCCCCCCCCCCCTATTCAAGGTCTTAAAAACAACAACACAAACTCTCGAGAATCCAGGACAACCCAGGTCTCGATAGAGTCAAAAGCTTTCTCGTAGTCCAAAAATGTACACACGCAGCGGCTGATTATACTCTTTCGTCTTTTGTATAATCTGCCGACGTGGTCTACAGTCCTTTAGCCATTTCGAAACCCAGCCTGCTACGGTGATTGAAATTTGTCAAGTCTTGTGGCGAGACTATTCGAAACTACTGCTTATAGACGTGACTCAGAATGAGATCGATTTGTGATTCTTCAACAGAGACTTATCTCTGGACTGGACTGGCTCTGGACTGGACTGGACCACCCCTCCGGTGTGGTACCCTGGTAGATGACTGCTTTAAAGTCTCGTCAAGGCTTTTAGGACAGATCGCCCTGGGGCCTTAAAGAGCTCAGTCAAAACTCCGTCATCCCCCGGGCCTTTCCGTTTTCAAGCTGCTCGAGCGTCGCACTAACAGTGTCGACTATATCCGGGATATGTTCCGAAAAATGGCGCAACAATGGTGCACGTGCATGTGTGCATAAAATTTCTCGACCTCTTGTCGGATCTAACGGCGAGAGTAAACTGTTCTGCCATCCGCTGTTTTGAGCCGCCATCGGTTAGCTTAATGAGTTCGTAGTAGAACTTTGTTATCCCATAGTCGCCCCATACGACACCCACGGGAAGAGCGGGAGATATTCTATACTGCCTTCTATAGCCACACCGCCAATACATTTATACACATATCTTAGGTAAGTTGTAAATTTTAGTAAGTAGTTAGTTACAAGAATTCGTGCTTTTTTACGGTGACTCTGTAGTTCGAGGTTCGATGAATAACATCTAGCAATTATACATATGAACTAGAAATACAAAATACTTTGCTGCAAACACATTTTAATAACTAAAACAAATAACAATTAGAGTGTTTTATTTTATTTTTTTTATAAATATATACACAATACACACACGGTCGTCTGTTCCTAAAGTAAGCAACTTAATGCTTGTGTTATAGGTAACAGCCGACTGGTCTAGCTACATATTTTTTTTTCGATAAACATACTTATAAATACTACATATATAAATATATAAATAAATATGTATATTTTTTTAACACTCATCTTCGTAGTTTGTATTTATTTTAGGTAGTATCATCTGTACCTAAGTCTTCATTTACAATTACATAATCATATATTTGTTTATGCAGAAAAAAAAACAATAAAAACATTTCATTATTTTCATTCTATCATTTCTCTTATTAATAATAATTTTTTTAAGTACTTATAATTCAGAAAAAATAAGCGTGTTTATATTCATAGGTAGGTGAGACTATAGGTACTGCATATTTCTATAATATAATAACTACTATTATACACCTATGGAGGTATTTTTAACCGACTTCAAAAAAGGAGGAGGTTACTCAATTCGACCGTATTTATATTTTTTTTTATTTTTTATTTTTTTGTTATGTATGTTCGGGGATAACTTCGTCGTTTATGAACCGATTTTGATATTTCTTTTTTTGTTGGAAAGGAGATATCCTAACTTAGGTACCATGATAAGGAAACTAGGATCTGATGATGGGATCCCAGAGAAATCGAGGGGAACCCTCAAAAATCGTAGTGACGACTAGTGCGTCTGCGTTGCGTCGGTTTTTTTTTCGTTTGCTATAAATTATTAGTAAAGATATACAACGAAAGAAGATATAAAATCGAATCCTCAACCTACGTCATGGTTTTAGCCATGGTGTTGTTGAAGAGGCTGTATATGCAAGGGCGGATGCAGGGGGGGTCATGGGGATCAAATCGTTTAATTGAGTTTTAAATGTAAAAAAATAGCCGAAAAGATAGTCAAATACACTCATTAAGGGAAAAGGATGCACATCACACTACAACAAGGCTATAAGCACAAGATTTCGATTTAAAAAAGAATCATCAGTCTCTATCCGAACACCCAGTAATAAGTTATCACACAAAAAATACAGTCCAATTGAGAACCTCCTCCATTTTTTGAAGTCGGTTAAAATTGTAACGACGAATTTTTGTATTGCAACAGTCGAGAACTGTAACGTTGCTGGGCAATGATCTTTTAATGAAAATTAGTAAAACTACTATTAATATAATAGATAAACAAAAGTTTTTTAAGACTTTAAATTAAAATGCTTATTTTAATTATTTAGGTTCGAGTTAATTAATAATTATACATTTAACCATACTTTTTTTGACAATACATATACATATCTATACTAATATTATAAAGAGGTAAAGTTTATAACTTTGTTTGTATATACGGGGTAATCTTCGCAAATACTGATCCGATCATGAAAATTCTTTCGCTAACAGAAAGCTACACTATTCAGGAGTGACAAGATAAAAGGAAAAAGATAAAAATATATAAAGATTTTAAATCAGCAGGATTTGAACCTGCGCCCTCTGACGTGCCGTGTCAACAATTCAATCTAATCAAGCATTATTATTTGCCTTAGAAATTAATTGGTGATTTTAAAACATTTATATTTATCTGATTTGCTGAAAATAGTGAGAGTGTATTAGAACATATCAAATTTCACCGTACTCTTCTTATGTGAAATGGATTATAACACCCAACGAAGTGGGCACGGGTCGGCTAGTTTTACATATAGCTATAATAAGTAAAAAATCAGCTCTAGATATTTTTTGATTGACTCGTGCTTGCAGTTACTAATCAGAATTGTTTTACTGCAGCCTGGATTAATATCAAATCCTTTTCTGCAGTGCTTATTAGTTAGGTATCGAGTAGGTACAGGTAGCATAGTTGGGATTTATCATATCCATTATTAATGTGAACGAATTGATAAACATAGGTACGAAAGTCGATGTAATGATGATTCAGCATTATTGTATTGTATGAACTATTTAACATTAGTTGGTAGTTCACAGGTGAAAGTAGCTCGGTAACGTCACTTCCGTTGTTTCCATAACGTGAGACGTAATATCGTAACTAACATTAACATTTGCAGAAACTGATAAAGATAGATTTGCATTGAGTTGTGCTGTAGGTTTTAAAAAGATTTAGATCAATAATCATAGATACTATTGACGAAAATTTATATTGATTTATAGGTATATATACTTATAATATCTCTTTATCTATCTTTTTATTACTAAACATCTATGCCTTTTCGATTTTTTAAAACTTATTCGTTCCAGTTATTACTTGATTTAGATCGCATAACCTTATATAAACATATAACTAAAACTAATTAGCGATGTATTACATTAAAACAATAAGAGTATACTCTAGATACACAAAAATATACCAAGCCAGCCACATGTATAATAAACCAATAATTCTCCTCAGCTGCTATTGAAGCTCGTGGGACAAAACCTCTGCTCGACATGTTACAACGACTGGGTGGGTGGCCCGTGCTGCAAGGCGACACGTGGGACGAACGATCTTTCTCCTGGGATGAATCTGTGTACCGGTTCCGACAAGCCGGTTACTCAGTGGACTATTTCCTTGATTTTTCGATCAGCGTTGACGTCAAGAACTCAACTAAACGAATCATCGACGTAAGGATCATATCACATATGCGACAATTTTTAATTAAAACATATTTATACGAAGTTATGTTTTTAAAATAAATATTTTTTATTAACAAGTCGGCCGACTTAGATACTTTATTATTAATAATCAGCTGTTTAATTAAACGTATGTTTTGTTACAGTATTATCTTATTTATACATTTACAAATAAATTATTACAAATTTTTTTAGTTGTCCATAAAACGGTTGATTATGCAATAGCGAAATTTTAGTGAGCGCCTCGCGAAATTATTATTTTTTAAATACCTTTTTGCCTTTCGATACGATTTTTGAACTTATATTTCAGCTCGATCAAGCATCACTAGGTTTGAGCAGGGAATACCTTAATCGCGGTTTCAGTGATAAGCTGGTACTAGCGTACTATGATTACATGGTGGACGTCGCTACACTTCTTGGAGCTGATCGTGCCCGAGCCGAAGTCGAGCTCAAGGAATCACTGCAGTTTGAAATGAAACTTGCCAATGTAAGTCACAATTACTAATAATAGGTTACAAGTATATATAACTACTAGTTGACCCCGCAAACGTTGTTTTGCCATAAATGTTATTAACCCCCGCAACCCCTCTTGTGGGTAGAATTTTGTAAATTCCGCTCTTAGCTGACCTCTACTTGGCGAAAGGAGTATTCCTACGAAATTTCAAGTCTCTACGCCTTATGGTTCCAGAGATATCGTGATGAGTCAATGGGTGGATATCTCTTATATATAGGTATAGAAGATGAACACCTAATACTTTTACTTCCTATACGATCTCAAATCAAAACGGTTATATATAATAGTAATTTCGAAATATATCGTAGATATATCGTACGACATTTTTAATACAGTGTCTCGAATGTTAATCGTATAAATCTCGAAACAAGTTTATTTTAGAGAACATAAAATATCAAGAACGTGTTTCGGTCCCCGTAATACAACGGTAGGTACGTTTTTAAACCTACAAAGAAGTTAATTTACGACCCTAGTTGACTTTTATTGTCAACAAGAAAGAGCTGTGGATTTACCTGCGATTCATTTTAACATCTAATATGTGTCGCAAATGTGATAATGTATACGAATTCAAATAAGAAATACCTGTTGTTTGTAGCAAATTCTCGGTTTCCGTTCGAATAAAATTTAGAAATAACTAAAAATAAAATCGAACAGACAGATACTAAAATCTGTAGTAAGTATGAGCGACCATAAATTTCTATCTTTTAATGTTGTGTGATAAAAATTCCGCGCCAAGCCAAGGTTTCGGCAGATTGGCTTAATTACGTGTTAACGATTGTCAATTGATGTGGCGTGCAATAAACGTTCACCGCCACCGTCTTACGACCAATTTGTTATTGTTTGTACGCGTTTCACTTTCAGTGAATGTAATTTTGAAATTCTTGCTTTTATTATACAACCATTTAATTTGTATAATAATAACTGTAAGACTAACATTTTGACATTATCTTTAATAATACCACGTAACGTTCTAGGTTGTTGTGTTAAATATTTAGAATATTTAGGTTAAAATCTTCTTCGTTATAACACATGCTGTTTTGTGTAATTGTGTTTGGTCCCAAACGAAATTTTTTTTATTTTATTTTGAACAAGCAGGTGACGTAGCATTTCCATTAGCGCAGCGGAATTGTTCAGCGGAGTAGGTACCTACTACCTATGTAGAGAAACTGTAATTCCTGTTATCATTGCATTAATGGTGATAATGAAACCAACAATGTCTATATAAGTTTGGTTTTTAAATTTAAAAATATCTTCTTTCATAAACTAGCGTTGACAAAAAAAAATTGGACAGTCGATCCGCAATGATCATAATATGACACGAGTGAGCCGACTTGAAAACAATTTGCCTTTTTTCTGTGAATTTTTAAATTACTATATTTCTATGCTATACTTTTACTTTTTCGAGATTCTTTCATAATTATTACGTCTTTTATTTTTAATATAACGAAGTTATGTTCTTGTTGAGCCAAATTTGCGACTATGTGATATTAATTTAAATATACCTACACTGCTAAGATTTTTGCCATAAGACCACTTGAATTCCGTTTGTTATTAATAGCATAGGTAAACATTTATTACAGTTTATAGGTATTTAGAACATAGAGTCATTCCACGTCAAATCAACCAATAAAAAAATGTTTTCAACCTGACCCTTTCAGATTTGGCTGAAACTTTATTTATTTATACTCTCTGACATCCTGAACGCAAATATAGTTTTCAAAAAATTTAATCCCTGATAGTTTTTTAGTTATAAATTTTTAAAAATCGCAAAATCCGCGTTTTTTGACGTGTACTAAAATATAAAATCTTCAATAACTTTGGTTATTTTAGTGCTAGAGAGCTTAATAATAGCTCACTTTAAAGAAGGTTTAATGGGCTTTAATGTGATACCCAACTTGAAAACATTAATGTACAAAATATTTTTTGAGTAAAACTCAAAAATCGTTTTTGAAAAATCTTTGTGTTGGTGTTTTTTAATTTTTTTCAAATTTATATATGTTTTTATGTATAATTTTGTGAGTACACCATAAAAATTTTAGAGTGGGACCATGATGGGATCGGGAGATATGTTAAAAATACATCACTGAAGTACCTTTCACAAAATGTTCAGTGCTAATAGCCTGGCTATGATACATAGGCTACATAAAACATAACTTTTGAAATGAAATACAAAGATTTTTATTTATTTTTAACCGACTTCCAAAAAAGGAGAAGGTTCTCAGTTCGATTCTATTTTTTTAAATGTATGTTACTTCAAAACTTGACTGGGTGAACCGATTTCGATAACAAGTGTTTTAATAGATAGGTGGAACGTATCATTTGGTCCTATTTAAATTTATTTGAGATCTAAGAAAAACTTTTCGAGTTATATCTAATGATACGTTTTTACTTCACTATTTTTTCGTCGACCTGCGTTGTATTATACCGTTTAACTTTTTACTGGGTGTAACGATTTTGATGATTTTTGATTTAATCGCAAGTTGATGTTTATCATGTGGTCACATTTAAATTTCATCGAGATCTGATTACAACTTTTTGAGTAATCGTTGATATCGCGTAATTACTTGAATATTTTTTCGTCTCCCTACGTTGTATTACTTTTCAATGAATATAATGTGTAATATATTTAAAACACACTATTTTTATATTTAAAACATAAGAATTAGGCCTGCATAACTTAAATTATTCAACATTAAATTGAAATAAAAAAAATTGTGATACTTCAGTGATGTATTTTTAATATATCCCACCATGGTCCCACTCTGAAATTTTTATGGTGTACTCACAAAATTATACATAAAAATATATATAAATTTGAAAAAAATTAAAAAACACCAACACAAAGATTTTTCAAAAACGATTTTTGTGTTTTACTCAAAAAATATTTTGTACATTAATGTGTTTAAATTGGATATCACATTAAATCCCATGAAACCTTCTTTAAAATGAGCTATCATTCAGCTCTCTATCTCTAATAGAACCAATGATATTGCAGATTTTAGATTTTAGTGCACGTCAAAAAACGCGGATTTTGTGATTTTTAAAAATTTATAACTAAAAAACTATCAGGGATTAAATTTTTTGAAAACTATATTTGAGTTCAGGATGTCAGAGAGTATAAATAAACAAAGTTTCAGCCAAATCTGAAAGGGTCAGGTTGAGTGCCTTGTTGGTTTGACGTGGAATGACTCCATAATGAATCGGCTATAAGTAAAATAGTATATGTAAAATATTGGTATAAAGATAGATATACCTACGATTCTGATTATTCATATTTATTTTCAGATATCTTTACCACTGGAGAAACGTCGTAATGCCACTAGTTTATATAATCCGATGACTGTAGCTGAGTTACAACAAAAGTTTCCGAGGTATTATTTATCTTTCATTTTTATTCTAGTGCTTATGTTATTCATATTCTATGTAAATATTCATCAAAATAAAATTTCTGTGTATGAAGATAATTTTAATTTGAACAACTTTGTTATAGGATACCCTGGCTCACGTACATAAACCGTCTCCTGGCGCCACATGTACAAATCGGACTCGACGAAGTAGCTATCGTTAACGTCCCGAAATACATAAGTGATCTGGAGGTACATCGTTATCATTAATTCTGAAAAAAGAAAACATGTTTTTGTATCATATATCTTAAAATTTCATATTTTAAAAAATGTTGCGGTGGTATGAGATTTATGTCATTTTAATAAAGTTAAGACCAATAACGAAATCGACCCAATAATTTAAGTATTATAGCACTTCCCAACATTTGGATATTTATATACTAAGAGGCATTATTTATCGTAACAGGACCTTCTTGAAAAAACCCCGAAGCGCGTACAAGCCAACTATGTGATGTGGCGTGTTGCTGGAGCCTCAGTTTCTTACTTGACTGAGAACTTGCGTAGACGACAACTATCATACGTGACTGCCCTTTCAGGCAAGACGGAACGTGAGAGCCGCTGGAAGGAATGCGCAGATACCGCCAGTGCTAGGTAGTTGTGTTTTGATAAGTCTAAATCAGGGCATCATTATTAGTAATTCTAATTTTGTCTCATCTCTGAGAACATTTATTAAGTCAAGCTAGTATATTAAGTACATGTTTAAATACATTCGTGCGCCAATGAGGATCCGTAACGTTTTTAGTTGAAAATGCAGATTTATAGAACTAAGAAATCCTTAACATACAGTGCAAAAATTTTTGTTCTACGACAAAAATTGACAAAGTTATGATCAAATTACTAGCGGAGTTTACTAACCGGCCGGCGCGGAAGGCTGTGACGTCACTCGGACGTTCCATGCCAGTTAGCCCATAGTAGCGACAAACTGCGATGGTGTTTTCATTTAAACTATCTGTCCTACAAAAATTTTGTAAGAACATAATTTGTAGCAAATTGCTTTGCCTACAAATATCTTCATATAACTTTTTGCCGAAATTTAAAAATTAAAGAAGTTATAACCAAAAATTTCTTTTTTGCTCTATAACTTTTTTTTTATACATTTCACAAAAAAATACCTCTGACCAGTCTTGTAGATGGTTTTTTGAGGAAAATTTTTCTCTACAATTTTTTGAATTTCATCCATTTAAAACGCTGTTACAGCGCTCCAAAGTTGACCGGGTTCGTCAATGCTCATGAGAATCCGGTCAAAACGAAATGTTTAACTTAGTTTTATGATCCGGAGTGAGTTTTATGAGTCTGATCCCGCTTATATGACGACGCGTTGGCGCAGCGGACACAGCACTAGCTGTTGCGCTAGCAGTCGCGGGTTCGATCCGCGCACATGATAAAAATTTGTATTGGCCATACAGATGTTTGTCATGGTCTGGGCGTTTGTGGTTGTGTATTAAACCATCTACAAGACTGGTCAGAGGTATTTTTTTTGTGAAATGTATAAAAAAAAAGTTATAGAGCAAAAAAGAAAATCTTTATAGAAATTTTCTCACTTTTTTGCTTATAACTTCTTCAATTTTTAAATTTCGGCAAAAAGTTGTATGAACATATTTGTAGGCAAAGCAATTTGCTACAAATTATGTCCTTACAAATTTTTTGTAGGACAGATAGTTTAAATGAAAACACCATCGCAGCTTGTCGCTACTATGGGCTAACTGGCATGGAACGTCCGAGTGACGTCACACGCATCCCGCGTACACTGACGTAGCGGCAGGAACGGCATAATGTTTATAACTAAATATCTTCGTAAGTAATGGTCCGATTTGGATAATTCAAAAAGAAATATCATTCTTATGTCATAGAGAATAACGTGGATACTAGTTCTATTGAATTTGCTAGAACTTTACTGATCCTCATTATTTTAAATTCATAAACGGCTGAATTTCAGCAGATATTTTTCTAAGCAGTTCACTTACAGATAAGTCAATAAAATAAAAAAACGGCTTGCACTCCAGTGCCGGCAGAAGTGAAAACTTGAATATTAACGTTGTGAATTTTTAATATTTTGGAATGGTTAGGGTCGCATAATTTTGTACGAATTGCTTTAATTATCAGCATAAAAGTACTATAGTCTGGCTAACGAAAGATGATAATCGATTTTTTTGCAAACTTTTGAAATGCCAACAAACTAGCAATAACTAGCTATAGAAACTATAGAAAATAACTAGCGGAAATCTACTAAGATTTAAATATACATAATATTACAACCAATGCAAAACCTCTGAAAACACAATTAGAATTTAGGACAAACAAAATAAATACTCGGCACTATAAATCTTGTTATAAAGATTTGAAGTCTTTGAAGTTGCCAGGATGTGGTTTTTTTTTAATATGCCGCGTTTTTTCAGTATCATCTTTCGGTAGCCAGACTATATCACTTATGTGGCAAAATACAAAATTCATTTGAAGCGCTATCGTATACAAAAATGACAATTTATATTACATAAAAAAAATTAACACTTCAGAACTATTAAAATTATTTCACACGAATATTCGCTCAAGCGCCCTGCGCTGCCTAAACGAAACAGCAGCACAAATATCGCCGCACGATAGAAAGAGAGGGCGATACTTCCTATCCTACGCCGCGCCGGCGCACAGTTGGAGGAAACGATCAAACCTACGTGCGAGGCAGTAAATCTAATCCAAATGAAATCATTTTTTTTAAATACTCGTAATTATGTCTGCTTTCTTGTAGCACTGCGGAAATTAACTTTTTAGGGGTAGAAACCACCTACCCCTTAAACTAAAACCGCTAAATTTTCTGAATTTTCTTACAGAAAAGAGTTAATTAAACTCGCTCTATCCAGAGCTAGGTGTTTTAGCCTGCTTGGTGGTTGTTAGGGGTGGTTTATGAGGTTGTAAGGGTATGTGGAAACGAAGTATGTGAGGGTTAAGGTGGGTTAGCTTATCTGTAGTTGAAATCTCAATTTATTTACAGAAAAGTAGTTGATTAAATTCGCGACCTAGGTGTGTTAGCCTGCTTAGGGGTTGGTAGGGGTAGTTTATGAGGTTTCAAGGGTATGTGGGAATAAGGTGTATCGGGGCTTAGGTTATAAATATGTAGTTGATCGAACTCGTTTTACCCAGAATCTGGTGGTTTAGCCTGCTTAGGGGTTGATGAGGTGGTTTCTACCCCTAAAAAGTGAATTTCCGCAGTGCTACAAGAAAGCAGACATAATTACGAGTATTTTAAAAAAAAGATTTCATTTGGATTAGATTTACTGCCCTGCACGTAGTTTTGATCGTTTCCTCCCACTGTGCGGCCGTCTACGAATCGCCCTCCGTCTTACGAATTTTCGACAAATACATTAAATGAGGTTCGACTATTTTTTATAATACAAAGTTTATATATATCAGTGGAAATCCCACATCAACCCCCTTCAGAGACCATGCTACGGGCGACAATATTTGGCAGAGCTATACTATAAAAAAATACTATAAAATACTTACGATTTTCGGCACGATGTTTCGTTTTACACAGTCACTTTGTTTTTAAAATGAATTGATTGTATGGTTGCGTCGATCAGGCCACGCCCCCTGACGCGAGTTTCAAATTTTTTACCAATTACAAATAATTTTATAAAAGTGCTGAACGCCGCTAAAGAAGTTTTCACTTCAAAAAATATTTTATTAAATTTTTTATTTGTCATTTTAGTATGTCCATCGCTGTAGGAGCTCTATACATCAGAAAATATTTCAACGAGGACTCTAAAGCGAATGCCTTGGAAATGGTTAACGATATTAGGTAAGTACTGTTTCTTTGTACAAGATAGAGCGCTACAGAGAATGGCTTTTCATTTCATTAAATTAATTACCTCATCCAGGCAACAATTCCGCAAGACACTGACTGAAGTAGACTGGATGGATGAGATGACTCGTCAAGAAGCATTGGAGAAAGCCGACGCTATGGCTGCCCACATCGCATATCCTAGCGAAATGTTGGACAACGACAAACTGACTGAATTCTATGCCGGGGTATGAATTTAAATAACAGCACTATAAAGACACTGTGACTTGCCACACAATATTGATAATTTAAAAAAGGACAATAAATCAAAACCTTAAAACAATCTAAAAAAATTGTCTTTTAAAATATACGTATTTTATTTTTAGTTTCTAATATTAGTTTTTTGTGACTATAATATTTAATTGCATTTTTCTATTTAGTTGGAGATGTCGTCTGACAAGTTGATGGAATCCGTTCTAAACTTGACGCTCTTCGGTACGGAGTATCTATTTAGCAAACTGAGAGAGCCAGTCAATAAAACCGACTGGGTTACACACGGCCGTCCCGCTATCGTCAATGCCTTCTACTCCTCTATTGAAAATAGTATACGTAAGTTCCTTTTTCTATAAAAAAGTGTGTGTGTGTGTGTGTGTGTGTAGGTACTTATATACGCTAGAAAGAAGTTATACTTCATTGGCTAGCTAACTTAACGTTGCTAACTTCTTTGTTGACTAGCTAACTTCAGGGTGTCGGTTTTTTGTGAATTGTGACGGTGTGCGCGCGCATCGTAAAAATTTACTCTCATCATTTTTCCCTAACGTGCCAAAAGAATAACTTCAAAATATATTGAGATAGAAATATTTGAAAACCAAAGCCAGAAAATTAAGCTTTGTATCATTTTCACTGCATTCGTAACAGTTTATAGCGATTTATGAAGTAAAAAATAACACAAAATAAAATTATCCATAGGTACTCATATACTTACTACCGATTATATAATATAACTAGCCGACCCATGCCCACTTCGTTGGGCGTTATAATCCATTTCACATAAGAAGGGTACGGTGAAATTTGATATGTTCTAATACACTCTCACTATTTTCAGCAAATCAGATAAATATAAATGTTCTAAAATCACCAATTAATTTCTAAGGCAAATAATAATGCTTCATTAGATTGAATTGTTGACATGGCACGTCAGAGGGCGCAGGTTCAAATCCTGCTGATTTAAAATCTTTATATCATCTTTATATATTTTTATCTTTTTCCTTTTATCTTGTCACTCCTGAATAGTGTAGCTTTCTGTTAGCGAAAGAATTTTCATGATCGGATCAGTATTTGCGAAGATTACCCCGTATATACAAACAAAGTTATAAACTTTACCTCTTTATAATATTAGTATAGATTACTCTTAAATGCGCTATCTGTTATGTAAGCGCTAAACATTTTACTAATAAATAAAACAGTACATTTTGATGTCACTCATGAGTGAATGATAACTGCTTCTAGTAAAAAAAAACAGAATAAGTATATCAGCTGGCTGTTACCTAAACAGTAATTAAGTTCTTTGCCTTAGATACAGATGATTTATTAAAAGTTTGGTAAATGGAAACATTATAAAATCGATCCACAGTAGTACGAGTATAGACCAATCTTAAACATATGCTGTCGTAGTTACCTACAGTTTAATGCGCTGGTTGGCGACCGAAGGATCGATCAGAGCTCATAAAAAAACTATTTGAGCCATACAAATACAATATGTTTGTCGTGATTGTATTTACGTATTCTGAAACCCAAACCTTCACACTTCTTTCATATATTATTTAAGCCTTGCAAGTGTTTTTGACGACATTCTAAATCAGTTTTTTTTTTTTTATTATTGCCCAAAACTAAACATCTGGCGAAAAATATATTGCAATGTTTTCAAATATTATAATGATAGCTAATAGTGTCTTTTTTAGTTACTTATAATTTATTTCTGCAGAGTTTCCCGCTGGTATTCTCCAAGGCGCTTTCTTCTCTGCGAAAAGGCCTTCTTATATGAATTACGGTGCAATAGGTTTTGTGATTGGTCACGAAATCACTCACGGATTCGATGATCAGGTACCAAATTATTTAGTTTTCATATGAAATAGTTAACTTTTATAATATAATATAGCCATTGCTATTGATATATAATATAGCAATGGCTTATTTCTTCAAATAATATATTCAACCTATTATTTCTACAGGGTCGCCAATTTGACAAGAACGGTAACTTAGTAGACTGGTGGCAAGAGACGACGAAACACAAATACTTAGAAAAAGCGAAATGTATCATTGACCAGTATTCAAATTACACTGTCAAGGAAGTTAGCATGAAGGTACAAATTATTTTATTATACATTTTTTCTATCAATATTGTAAGGAACGTTTAAAACAGTTGTTATTTTTTCCTTGTGTAGTTGAATGGAGTTAATACTCAAGGAGAGAATATAGCAGATAACGGTGGCATCAAGGAAGCTTATTACGCTTACCAAGCTTGGATTGAGCGTCATGGAGAAGAAGCTCGACTACCTGGACTGGAAAAATACAGCCCCAGACAGGTGCGAATAAAATGACAAGTGATTGAACTGAAAATCGTAATATTTTTATAACATTTTTTCACGATGCTTTTTTTCAGCTGTTTTGGATGAGTGCAGCGAACACGTGGTGCTCGGTTTACCGTAACGAAGCAATCAAGCTTCGCATCACAACAGGTTTTCACGCACCTGGCCGCTTCCGCGTCATCGGCCCCATGTCCAATATGGAAGAATTCGCTGCAGATTTCAAATGTCCCGTTGGTTCTCCAATGAACCCCGCTAAAAAATGCAAAGTGTGGTAATTCACCTGATCATAGAAAACGCTCTCTTGGCATCTCGTCGAAGGATTACGGACTCTACCAACAGTCGATTATCGTCGTAACTTTCTATTGCACCAAATTTATAATTAGCAATTTTACTCACCTAAATGTTTACTATATAAATTCAACGGCCCTGTTGTACTTTCAACACTTTTAGCTCAATATGGTATTTAAAATTACAATGATGTCAGGATCAACGTTGTATAGACATTGCATTTTGTAATCTATACAAATCATTAAAATTGGAGTGTCTGTTTTTAATATTAAAATAACCGCTTTTTACTAAATGCATATGGATGTAGGTACACATACCAAAATAACATTTTTTACAATTTTCATCTGTCTGTCTGTTTGTTCCGGCTAATCTCTAAAACGGCTCGCCCGATTTTGACGGGACTTTCACTGGCTGATAGCTGATTTAATAAGGCGTAACTTCACTGGCTGTTTCACTGGCTGCTTTTATTTTAGAAATTTTAAATAACCTTTTTGTTAAATTCCACGCGGACGAAGTCGCGGGCACAGACAGCTAGTTATTAAATAAACATGTCTGTAAAATTGTATGAGTTTTCAGTGACTATATATACTGACTCTAAGGTTTACACGTTATCTGTAAAAAACAGACAATAACGAATTGTTTAAATGCATTATGTCTTCAAACATTGTCATATATTTTCACATCGGTGAGATTTTAGACTGACCCCTAAGATTGTTGTTCGATGGATAATCTTATTTATAGATAGTAGGATTTGTACGTCATAAGTACAAAGGTCATTCTGCCCTATTTTATTCTCACCGAAGGGTACATTGATGTAATGTCTAAGTTTTCAAAACTAGGTTAGTCTTATACATTTGAGAACTTTGTTCTAGTAGAAGATCCGAACCTAAGTCGATCTTCACCGAGCTGACAATAGAATGAAACATACTTTATAATAAATTTAGTATATTAGATAGTATATTGAAAATGGGTTGCATTAAAAAATCCTGGCAGACTATTTTTAGGGTTCCGTACCCAAAGGGTAAAAACGGAACCCTATTACTAAGACTTCGCTGTCCGTCCGTCCGTCCGTCCGTCCGTCCGTCCGTCCGTCCGTCCGTCCGTCTGTCACCAAGCTGTATCTCAAGAACGGCGATAGCTAGACAGTTGAAATTTTCACAAATTATGTATTTCTGTTGCCGCTATAACAACAAATACTAAAAATAAAATAAAATAAATATTTAAGGGGGGCTCCGATACAAAAAACGCAATTTTTTACCTATTTTTGCTCGATATTTATAAAATACATATATTTAATTATTTATACCTAGTCAATGGTACGGAACCCTTCGTGCGTGAGTCCGACTCGCACTTGGCCGAATTTTTAATTTATATAATTATAAAAAATTTATACGTTTCATACTATCAAATCAGATTAAAATTTTCTTATTATCTTGATGTTGCAATTTTCAATTAATAAAACCAAAAAAAATTATAAAATAATTTAAAATAGTCTAGGATTTTTTAGGAAACCCATTTCTACTATAATAACTAATATAAATTTATTATAAAGCATTTTTCATTCTATTGTCAGCTCGGCGAAGATCGACTTAGGTTCGGATCTTAGACCATTCACATCATAGTTAGTTACTAAAAAATATCGACAAATTTTGTTATTTTTAATACAAAGATTTCTTTACTATAAGTTTGTGTTATACTTATACTTTATTTATTTATGTGTATAATTTTCAAAGGTTCTCTAAAATATTTAATTTTCAATTTACTATGATAGTTGTACTAGAAATATTGTTAAAGATTTGTCAAAACTGAGTTATACCTCACTGCAAGGTTTGATAATTCGCACTACTATGTTGATGTATGTGTGTATGTTGTAGCTACTTATTATATTAATATAATACATTTTTAATGTCTTCAGAATATTAATAAAATATTACTTTATTATACGAAATAGGCCTAGTAAATAATTGTAGTGTTTTACTTTTACGAGACATTTAATGTCTATGACTGTATCAGGTTACCTACTGAACCTGAAAACTATCGCGAGCGTAAAAACACAAATACAAAAGCCTAACGCTGTTTTGGAAAGGACAGTATAATAATTTAATTTTAGAATAAGTAGGTACTTAATTAGGTAATAGTTTTGGATACAATCTTATTGTTGTCAACATTGGAACACCAATTATAAAGCGATTTTTATCGAAATGTCTTTTTTTTCTCCTCTAGAGCATATTATGGTTTAAAAAAATTATTGGTATGAAATAAAACAGAAAATTTATTATACTTTTTATTGTTGATAAAATATGATCATAACTTTACTCTGTAAACAAAACTCCACATACAATTAAACCTTGTTATAAATTTGAGGTACTACGCAAAAGTATAATAAAACAGTACATAAAACTTTGTTTTTATTACTATACATAATTTTCACAAAAAAAAAATATTTAAGGAAACGAAATAGTCGTGAGATACATTTTTAATGATATCACCTACACATAATAGAAATGCACAAAATTACATTAAAATAAATAAAGAACCAATTTAGTTACTAATAAATAAATACAATACTTTACGTATATGTAATATTCAATACCATTTTACCTTTCATACATCAACATTTACGATTTTTTGAGTTTATTGAATGAGAACATAGATAAAATATCGGTTTATTACTACTATTATTTTTTTGAAAGCTCCTAGAAAAGTATATTCACGATAATAAATAATTTTAAATCGATGTATCATCGATTTTGAAGTAACGATGTTTTGAATATCTAATAATATTAAATCTATTTCTTTCAACGTCGCAAATTACCTACGTATCTCTTTCTATAGATGTTACACATGTGACTACATAATTTACATAAGAATACAGAAACTAGCCGTCAACGTAATCCAATATTCTAGCAATGCAGAAACGTTTACAATATTACGCTATACATGAAATCTAAGAATACAAGACAGAAGTCACACTACGGTAATAGTTCATAACTCTTCCTTAGCATGATAAGCTGCACACTATTGGATTCAATTTTACCTCAACACCGTACACTAAGATAACAGTAAATTATGATACTGTAAAAGTGAACTAGCTAATATGTTTGCCTAAAGAAATATACGTATGTAATGGAACTGCAAGTATTAGAGAAACATGCAAAAAATTCGTTGTCCCGGTATACGGAAGAGTTGATAAAATATTCACTCACGTTATTTGTATAATTTTAATTCTTTCATTTTACAATATGTCATTAATACTTATTTGATTTATTACTTTTATCTTTGCTACTTATAATTAAACCTTTTCACGAGTGAATGAAGTGCAGAATAATAACTCTAAGAGCATAGTACGTTTACTTTGAAATACGTTCAGTATAATTCGAAACCTATTGAATCTGACAGTATTCCGACACTACTACTCAACCAGCTTAAAATTCGCTGATCACTTAGATACATTAGGAATGGTTTACATGTTCAGGAAGATGACAATTTGTTTAAAAATATCTACGTTCTATCAACAGTGAGGCACCACCTATATATAAAACTTCGATGAAAACACCGAACAATCACAGAGTGACTAATAAAATACGTCCCTACATGTATACATATAGACAATTGAGAATTGGTGTAAGGGACTAGACCACTCCCTCATCGATGAGATGAAATCATCGTTTGTTTTTTTTTTAATTAATAAATATTTGGATAAAAAACTGCGCTCCTTTATTTATCGAATAAAATTATTGCGTGCCGTACTGAACAACGCCTTCAGATAAAATCAATTTTTAATATTCAATACAACATCTATTATATAATTTCTTCATAGGAAACATACTAATCAAAGTATTACTTTAGACACATTTATACGTAGTAGTAATTTTAAATAAATAATACTCACTAATATTAGGAAAATCACTAGAATATTCAATATAGAGGATATTTTTGTATGAGATCGTGGAAATAAACAGCATGCAATAATGTCGCTACGTCTACTTTTAAAATACAATATTTTTAGAGTTCGCTGTTACTTTAAATATGACTTCCTTTCGTATAATATTCAAGATCACTGAGAAAATGGCTAAGAATTATTAATAGGAAATGTATTTTCTTTAATCTATTTCATTTAGGAGTTCGGTGGTAAAATGACGTATGTATGTACATTTTAAATATACACAAATTATATTAAATTCAATGCATACAAAGCTCGGCTAAAGCAAAAGGACTACAGCCACGTTTATTACATTAAAACTTTCACAACGGGACACATAACATCAATCGTTGCTATCAAATAACACGGATCACAAATACTTGTATAAGTCTTAATATTTACGATTCAGGTTTATCGATTGAGAAGTAAATATTGTAATGGATCCTTACACATTCTAACGTCCTATAAAAATTGAGAGTTAGAGCGATTGCTGTTTATTTTTTAATTAAAATTGCTGTGAGCTAAACTACAAATTTAATTTCATGATACATAGTCTAAGCTCAGAGTATATAATACTGATGCTAAAAATTAATCAAACAATCATTTCATTCGTTGTAAAACTATCATAAAGTGTTTAACAATAATACGGCACTAAATGATAGAGTAAAATTACTGCGAAAACGTTTTCTACGCTCAAGCATGTACTTAACTTCTACTTGAAATATAGTACCCGGCCATAAATATTGCACATCGACCTTTGGAAAGAGACAATCGGCTAATTTCGACTTCGTAGAGCGTTATAGTCCAAGATCCCAGACCCCAGACTTCCTTGTTTCTGATTGACAAAACATTACAGTATACATCGTAGTATAAAGAGTTGCTAAATATTTTCTACATGTTTTAAAATATAGTAATATAATTAGTGTCTGGCGATAAATACTAAAATAGCTGGTTAATAACATTTTTACGTATATAAAGCAGCCAAATTTAAAAAAAATTGTGAAAGAACGTTTGTGTACTAAAGGATATTATTCGATTAACGATTTTATAGAAGACAGTACGCCTTGGGAATGATGTGATCGCCTCCAGGCTATTTCAACCTATATAATAATTGTAAATTTCAATCTACTTTGAAAAAAAAAACATGATTAAAAATGATATTAGTCCCGCTGAGTTTCTTTCGCCAGTTCTTCTCAGGTCAGAGGCTTTTTCTTTCCGAACTGGTAGTAGACTCATGACGTTCAGTAAGAAATTGTAATAATTTTATGCTGAATAAAATATTTTGAATTTGAATTTAATATATTTTGTCCTTCAAAAAAATATGACAGGTGATCTGGGAACTGGGTTCTTACACTATTAGATCTGTCATATGAAATACTGACAGTCCGATACGTCTCATAGGTAATGTGCGTCAGAGATAACGCTCTACAAAGTTCAAATTAGCTGATTGTCTCTTTCTAAAAGTCGATGTGCATTATTTACGGCCGTGTACTATACAACCGGTATTTACAAAAAAATTCATACAACCTAAGGTTCGATCAAAAATAATTACTGTTTGTCACAAATCGAAGACTTACATATTTTTTACCGTAAGTATATATGTTAGCGGTATTTATTTTTAAGCATAAATTAATATCAGTTAAGTTTAAAGGAATTTTTTGTCCGGTATTTTGTAAAAACCCAGTCTTGATTTAAGACAAGAGTCTAAGACGAGAACGTCCCATATATAACTTACTGTTACATTAAGCTTATATACTTTATTAGATCAAAATAAAAAATGTAAATATTTAACCATTAATATATTTATACAATCAAAGAACTAACACAGAGGAAGAAGCAATATTTCGCTTGATTCGAGACCATTCGATGAGTAGTTGTATAAAACAAACAACTTAGCCAAGACACATTCAATAATGGCTAGTACAACTACAGCTAAATACATTTTTCTTTTTCAAGTTGTCTTTTATCATAAAATATATACGGTCGAATTGAGAAACCTCCTCCATTTTTTTAAGACGGTTAGTAAAATAGCTACACTTTAAAATGAATCTACCGTTATTAAAACCGTTAGCTTAAGGATATGGTAAATCAGTCCGTAAAGTAATACCCGAATTGTTAACTAACATAAATGCTCGATTTTTTTATTTAAAATTACCAACGTAGGCTAAGAGGGAAGAGAGTATGGGTGTAACACAATAGTAACATACATATTACCGCCCGGTTCCTTTATTCACGAAACGGATCGTTATCGGAATATAAAAACCGGAGACGAAAGAATAAACAAACCAAGCTACATATTTGTAAACGAGTATCAATGTTACTTGTGACACTGCAGTAATCAGTTACGATTAATTATCTTAAGGGCCTATGCAAACCACGTATTTTAAACGTCGACGGCGAGCATTTAATATACAGGAGTGCAAAGGTCTACAGGCTACGTCTGATTGCGTGTGTATCGCGTCTGTATCGCTACAAACGCGCGTCGACGGCGCGTTTGAAAAACGTGGTGTGCATAGGCCCTAAGAAAGTCTAAACACAAATATTGCTTAACGAACATATACCAAGTTTAAATATAGTTAGATATTTTATAAAGAGAAATACTTTCGTGATATTATAAATATTCTAATAAAGACTTATTCGTCCAAACTGAGGGGATCGTCGACGAAAACAGCATGCGACTTCATGTGTATAAGAAATGCTAAAAGGCGATCTTTCTCCGCCTCGTTGCCTCTGAAACAATAATTAAAACGTTAGCTAGACGTTTTTTTATTAATCTTGTGCTATTCGAGAATAAACTTGTTAGTAAACACACTCCGACAGATGAAATATTCAAAGTAATACCTAGACGCACCTCTAGTTCAATGAACTCGATGTTCTATTTACATAATTATATTTAAGCCAGAATATGAACAATGTGCTCAAAAAATGTATTTATTTAACTAGTTATATATACTCACTCAATATCTATTTCAATCGCCAGAATGGTGTGATGCGGCTTTCCTTCTTCGTCTAGCCAGCTGAAATAAATAGAAATATACTATTACGTAACTATTTATAATACAAATTTTAAATCTAATAAATTAATTCTAACCTCTGAACATTTTCAAAAACGAAATTAGTACGAAATTTCATTCATTCAAATTAATTTTATTTCGAAACCCATTTCGTTTCTCCTGACATAAAACCCGTTTCTCCTGACATAAAACCCGTTTCTCCTGACATAAAAGTCTGGGCCTTGGCCATTAATAAACCTGTCGAAACTTTGGAGCAGTTCGTGTAAGACTTACACTTATTGATCCCATTCCCACTTCATTGAGGTAGGGGGGCAAGAAATATCTTGTTCGAAATTTGCCCGACTGATAGTACCTCAACCTTTCAGAAGATCACAGTCAAATACTACTACTCTCGATTAGTGTTGCTCTTGTGGTGAAGTGGTCAGAGCTCTCGGGGAGAATAAGGGCTTAGGTTCGACAACGACAATGCTCCTATAGTTGCAGGCGTCCATTGGCTACAGTATCCGCTTACCATCTGCGAGCTGTGCGCTTGTTTGCCACAGTCTTAGTATTTAAAAAAATATGAATATTTGAGCAAAATCAGTCAAAGAGCAACGTTACTCACATATCGCCTAGAGTGGTGAGGTTAGAGGGCGAGGAGGCTAGCGAGCGGGGACGTTTTGCGATTCCCGTTTCGGCGCTAGCCGCCTGAGCCGCGCCTAGTGTCGACCTAGTGATGTGCCAGAAACCGCGCGCCGCTGCCCCCACACCGTCGATCCTCTCTATACGCACCCACCCTGGAAATATCGATATAACACAGTGGTTCTTAACCTTTTAGTGATGAGGGACCATTTGTCAAAATATCTCTTTTGCGAGTATTTGTTAAATAATATAATATTTAAAACTTATCTCAAGCCAATCAGTGAAAAGAAAACTTCATGACAAAATTTGCATATTTCCGAAAAAAACGCGTTTGAATGTTGAAGTACATTCGTTCATGATATCAACATAAATACAATAATTATATATGTAGATAATTACCAGCCAAAGGAGGTTGCGCCTCGGGTTGACAGTTACTACAGTAGCACCTAACCTGACCCCAAGACACAGCATGCCTCAACTCCGGATAGGGCAGGACTAAAAAATTCCAGTACTTCAAAACAAGATGAAGATGTTCACAGCCTTCACCATACGCTTCCCACTCAGCCTCCAAGCTGTGAACTTCGACGCCTTCTTGGTCTAAACACAATATCCTGTTGAGATAATTTAAATTTTCAACGGACAACGGCTCCGAGCACAGATCATCGCGACGTGTCGATTCGTCAATGGAAGACGATTGCTCCTCAGTCAAATCCGGTAAGTTACCCGCGTCTAGAGTGAGAGCATCCATTATTTCGTTGTCCAAATTATCGACGTCATTCGCTTCGGGGTAGCGATCGTTGTGTCTGATATTCGTGTCACAGAACCGGTCACGTATGTCGTTCTCGTCTTCCCGACGCCCCGAACCCAATGTCAATCGTAACGAACCTCTGACCACCATTGAATCGGACATTCGACAGAAGTCGTGCGTCGAATGACTCCTCTGGACTCTTCTAAACGATACGTCTTTATTGTCCGCGGGATGAGTCAAGATGAGACTATGATGCATCGTCCGACTCGGAGTTTTATTTTTTATTTCCTTATTTATAATTTCGTTATCAGGAACTTGTGAACTTGGTCCCGGTTGAACAGCTATAGGGTCATAATTTTCAATAAGATTGTCTTGACTGTATGCTTTATTTGTTTTTCGGCGTCTCCTCACTTCGACACGCTCGGTCACTAGTTGATCATCATCCTGTGTTTCTTCTCTGCCGAGTTCAGTCAAAGATTCCTCCTCTCGACGATTTTCGGCTATCACTGGTAGGTCAAGGGAAGTTCCAGTGACCACGGTGTATGGATGGAGCAGCACTGAGACCTAAAGTATATTTTAACATAAAAAATGCACTATTTAAATTAACATGTACAATTAAACTAATTTATGTCTTTATTATAACTAGATAGATTATTGAGCTGCACCATCGTTCAAATCACGGTTCAAATACTCTAAATGAGTGAGTCTTAATATCATTTTTATCTTTACAACTGTGAGCTTACTTGAGAAACTTTTCCGTAGAGATCTACTAAGGGGTAGACGTGACTGTAGGTCCGCGGCACCGCTCCGATGACGCCCACGACGTTGCCGTCGACGTCCACCACCAGCTCACTGTTGAACCTAAAGTGTAATGTAAGCACCGACTGCTCCGCCACCTCTTCTAGTTCCGTTGCAGCGTGGGTGATTAGCTGAATATAACAATAATACATATAATACAAATCAGATGTTTCCTTAAGTGCAACTTATCGTAATTCGTATTAAAGCATGTAACTAATCTCTACTCTTCCTATGTAGATAATCTATATAATTATATAAAAATTAAAATGCTGTTCGTTAGTCTCGCCAAAACTCGAGAATGGCTGAGCCGATTTGGCTAATCTTGATCTTGAAATGTTTGTGGAAGTTCAGGGAAGGTTTAAACGGTGAGAAACATAAATAATATGTAACGAAAAATACTAAAAACGACGATTTAATTTTCCAATACAAATTGTTCCTTTTGGTTTAATGTCTTTTGTCAAAAACGTTGTCAATTGGTTGTCAAATATTTACAGGTGTGTTCAGAAAGTGTTTTGTGTATATTTTTCACAAATATACGTAGGTGATACGAAGTTCACCGGGCCATCTAGTATATAAATAAAATAATATAAAAATATTATTTAATTGACTCGTGATATCGGGTAGATAGTTAGGAGTTAGGACTCGTTTCACGTTGTTTTAGTGATAACTATGTACTTTTAGAGCGTCAGTGATTATAAGTTTAATTGATTATGAAGGAATGAAATAAAACTACATAACCAGTAATGTAACCTACACTCGCTTACTGTAATAAATGTTTGATTATACTTCTTAATTAATATCTATACTAATATAATAAAGCTGAAGAGTTTGTTTGTTTGTTTGTTTGTTTGTTTGTTTGTTTGAACGCGCTAATCTCAGGATCTACTGGTCCGATTTGAAAAATTCTTTCAGTGTTAGATAGCCCATTTATCGAGGTAGGCTATAGGCTATATATTATCACGCTAAGACCAATAGGAGCGGAGTCCACACCGACGAAGTCGCGCGCAGAATCTAGTTAGTAATAAAATATTAGAAATTTACATAATGAGAGCCCGATCTAATTTCAATTCATAACATGTAAGGGCTGTCGATAGAAGCCGCTCTTCCCCCACCCTTGTATCATTACATAGTATAAAACAAAGTCGCTACCCGCTGTCTGTATGCTTATATCTTTAAAACTACGCAACGGATTTTGACGCGGTTTTCTTCAGTAAATAAAGTAATTCCAGAGGAAGGTTTTTTTTTTATTAATAAATTGCTCGACAAGTGGGGTTTTTATTTAGAATGAGGTGAAAATATAAAAATGAGTGTACAAAGGTGATGAGTAGAAAAGGGGACGCTCCGGCTAGTGATGATGAGAAGATAAATTGGTAAAAAGAGAAAATTTTTGATTTTAAAATAAAAGTTTCATTATAAATGGTCGCCGTGGAGACTTGATGAAGTGAAGTCGACCGCGGAGAGGAGTGTTCTGCGATTGGATACAGTTGACCCCTCTTTCGCGGCCGAGCGACACGATTGATGAATGATGATAATGATGTTGATGGGGATGGAGTGCAGCGGAGAACATGGGGCAGGCGATGGCGTAATCCCTGGCAGCCGTGTCCTCCGCAACGATGTCATCATGCGATGATATCGCATGACGTTGGAATGATGATGAAGGGTGAAAACTTAAGACTAAAGGAAACAGAGATGACTTAAACGCTAAAGTAATAAGTAAATACAATGCAAAGTGCGGATTACGATAAAATAAGTCATTTAAATCTATCATGTAAGAAGTAGTCTTATAATACATGCATAATATAGTAGAGGAGCAGTGATAGTTTTTGCAACCGTGCGAAGCCGGAGCGGGTCGCTAGTATTTAAATAGTATAAAAATTAAGGGGAGGGGATACAATCTCATTTGGAAGCTTAAAAATATTGCGAATTAGATTGAGATTAGTGCTGAAGCTACAAGGCACACTTTTATTAATTTTGATTTATTAAATATCTTACATTGGAGCCGTTGTACTGCAGGTCGCTGGACAGTATCCAGGCGGGCGGGTCGAGGCGCATGGCGCACTCGGGCACGCCGTCGCTGGGCAGGCACGGAACCCCGCCAATCGACAAACTGCCATCCCAGCTGTCGTCTATTTTGTCCACTCGAAACTGTTCACACAAATGTTTTTATTAATTATACCAATTTTTCAAATTTCTTATTCGCAATTTATAACAGGTTACCATGTTATTTTCGTTAATTAAATTGAAGCAAGCTTATTCTTTACAATTAAATATGTTTACTTTTCACAGAGCTCCGCACTGCATCTTCAGTATCTCTAAATATTTACTTCGCTGAGCCACCAGCATTTGCGCACCAAGTTTAACAAATCGCCTCGAAGTTATGTTTAAGATAGTAAAGCAGATAGTACTTACTTTGCCGCACCGCTACTAACCGCTAAGACTTAGCAAACCTTTAACTACAAGTCATAAATACAAAATTTTATTTATTCAAAGTAATAATTTTCTATATATTATTATTGTTTTTATTCACATAATGTCCACAAGAACACGTTTTAATTGAATAATTGCAATGGAACAATGTATCGCAAAACTTCGCAAGCTCACAAATTAATTTGTGACAATCTTATAAACGGTTATGAAATACTTAAAAATAGTGATATTCATTGAACTACTCATATAGCCTAGCCACGTTGTCTGGATATAAAATTCGCAATGCGACGCGTAGCCACATTAATTGGATACAACATTCGCAATGCGACGCCTAGCCACATTAATTGGATACAACATTCGCAATGCGACGCGTAGCCACATTAATTGGATACAACATTCGCAATGCGACGCGTAGCCACATTAATTGGATACAACATTCGCAATGCGACGCCTAGCCACATTAATTGGATACAACATTCGCAATGCGACGCGTAGCCACATTAATTGGATACAACATTCGCAATGCGACGCGTAGCCACATTAATTGGATACAACATTCGCAATGCGACGCCTAGCCACATTAATTGGATACAACAATCGCAATGCGATGCGTAGCCACATTAATTGGATACAACATTCGCAATGCGACGCGTAGCCACATTAATTGGATACAACATTCGCAATGCGACGCCTAGCCACACTAATTGGAGACATTCGCAATGCGACGCGTAGCCACATTAATTGGATACATTCGCAATACGATCCATAGCCATATTAGGGCCTATATGTTTAAAAAACGTGGTTTGCACAGGCCCTTAATTAGATATACCATTCGCAGTGCGACGCGTAGCCACTTTAATTGGATACAACATTCGCAATGCGACGCGTAGCCACATAGTTTAAATAAAACATGCGCGATGTGACGCGCAGCCACATTGTTTGAACAAAACATTCGCAATGCAACACGTAGCCACATCCTTAATTGACTTAAAAAAGGATGGAGGTTTTAAATTCAACTGCATGTTTTTTATGTGAGTGACCTCAACTTTTTACTCATCACTTCAGCCTATCACAGTCCACTGCTGGACATAGGCCTCCCCAACGGGAAGAGGGGGTGGCTATATTCTTTACTGCCGTAACCACACAGAATTTTTTTTACTGCGTGTACCATTTTGATGATTCTATTTTTATTATAAAGCTGGTGCTTGTCGAGTGGTCCCATTTAAATTTGAGAGACATCTGACGAATAGTTTTTGAGTTGTCTCTAATAATGCGTATTTAAGTGATTTTTTTTTGGTGATGATTTTTTATGACAAACACAATTATTTGAATATAAAATTCGCAATGCGATATTGTGCTTATATTTATTTATTAGTAACCACATTAAACAACCCTTAATTTAAATCACGTTGAATGCTAAAAATTATATAGGCCTGACCTATGTTTTGCTGTCTATGTTAAGTAGATACCAGACATCGGCTAATAATGAACTGTTGAGTGCACTTAAGAGAGTATTGCGTTATGTAAAATATACTTTAGATTATAAGTTGATTTATAAATGTAATGATTCAATGTTGCAAGGCTTTTGTGATGCTGATTGGGCTGGTGATCAACAGGATAGAAAGTCTACTTCAGGTTATTTATTTATTTTTGCAAATTGTTTAATAGTATGGTGTTCTAAGAAACAGTCTTCAGTAAGTTTGTCTTCAACAGAAGCTGAATATGTTTCCATGAGTATAGCAGCTAGCGAAGCATGTTGGCTTATTAATATATTACATGATTTTGATTTTAAGAATATCTGTACAGTAAACTTATTTTGTGATAATCAGTCAGCAATATTAAATGCTAGCACTGAGTCTGTAAAACGATTAAAACATGTGGATATTAGATATCATTTTGTAAAAGAGTTAGTTAAAAACAATAAAATTTGTGTTAAGTACATAAGTAGCTGTAATCAGCTAGCAGATATGCTAACTAAACCCATAAGTAAAGAACTGATTATTAAATATTTAAAACAATGTGGTATAGGTAATGAGTAATAGAAATAGACTAAGAGCCATTCATTATTGTTATTGATTGTTTAGAATTTGGATGATAATTTAATTTTTTTTAAATGTATAACATTGAGGGGGGGGGGGTGTTGAATATGGCAATGTTTATACATTTAGCTAAGGTTGGCCATACTAAGATATTATTGTTTATGGGTTGGTATAATGTATCCGTTGTAATAAAATTTTAATAGATATTGAGAATCTAGTTAGTCGTTGGTTAGTCGTGTAAAAGTGAATGTTCTGGAAGTCCGAAGTAGTAAAAAGTAAAAATAGGTACTCTCTTGGCTTAGCATTGTATTGTAATTCTGTGTAACCTAATTATTGTAGTTTTATCTTATAAAATAACTAAAGTTTTATTGAGTCGTCATACGTTGTTTTACTTAAATTATCACATCAGTTTGAATTAACAAACACACGAATTCGATTTACCTAACCCTATAGAGATTGTTAGCATTAGCTTCTAGTATATTAACTTGTTTTGTTTTATAAAAAATATGTATACAAGTTTTGCTTATTATGCAATGCAATAAATAAATAACATTCGCTATTGTTATTAGCATGTCATTCAATAAATAAACTACTTTACCAAATTAAGAAGAAATTAATTGTTGTATTAATCTTTGAAAGAAATGTTTTTACCCTGTTTAAAAGTTCATTTTTACTGTTTTTCCACGCTATTATGCTTTGAAAGAAAAATAAATTAAAATATAAACGGTGGAATAATTTTAATATGGTTTTTAAGTAAACGAATGGCAGTATATTTAAATAATATTATCGCAGGCAGTTAAACTGTCAATAAAAATATGATAAAAGAATTTTTCTACACAGAATTTGAGCAATAGAATCTGTATTATACGTTCGTAGCGGAATAAATAAATACACCACGATTCAGCCTGTAACATCCCACTCCTGGGCATAGGCTTCTTACTCCATGTAGGATAAGAATTGGAGCTCAATCTACTACGCTGCCACATTGCAGGTTGACGGATAAATAAATACATATTAGTACGAAAATCTTATATGTTATGCTAAATAGTATCACAATCATTTTCCAATATTTTTGCTCAAAATATGGAGCAGCCCGACTGGGGTAGTACCTCGACCTTACAGAAGACCACAGCTAAATAATACTGTGTTCAAGCAGTATTGTGTTCCTGTTGGTGAGTAAGGTGACCAGAGCTCCTGGGGGGGGGATTGGGGATAGGGTCGGCAACGAGCTTGCGACGCTTCTGGTGTTGCAGGCGTCTCTAGGCTACGGTAGTCACTTACCATGGTGAGCCGTACGCTTGTTTGTCGACTTAGTAACATAAAAATATATATATATATATATATATATATATATATATATATATATATATATATATATATATATATAGTATTTCTCTTCACTTTTTATCAGATATTAAAACACGTTTCACATTTGACTTAGAGAGAGCGCTTTAAATACAGGCTCTCTCTAAAGAAAATGCAGACTTCTTGGTAGTTAAGAGGTTAAAGTTATTGCAACTAAAATGTTATTTTGTTTTAATGTGATATTACTCAGAATACGTATTTGTCATATAAATTGTTTTTATGTCTACCGTAGCCAGTGACGCCTGCAATACTACTAAGTACTAGTAAGTAGTAGTATTGCAAGCGCGGTGCCGACCCAACCCCCCTTCCCCCAGGAGCTCTGGTCACCTTATCCACAACAGGAATGCTTTCAAGCAGTGTTGTGTATAGCTGTGACCTGTAAGGTAGCAAGATATTTCCTGCTGTGCCGTATCTCAATAGAATGATTAGTATGACCATTAATAAATAAATAAATAAACGCTTCACACTCAACGGCCTCCACTAGGATTTTCTCCTGTATCGGGGGCCACACACGATACACATCGAACCCGCAACCGCCAGCGCAACAGCCAATGCTGTTACCGCTGCGCCACCGCGTCGTCAATACATTCACAATGCAACGATATTACTTGATATCCAAATAATACAAAGTTCTCAGGCATTAATATTACAACACGTTCAACATTGCTTGCGATAAAATTACAAAAAAATAATAATAACATAATTAAATAATAACTCCAATTAACATATTGCTTGCTAATAATCTAAAAAATTATGTCAAAAAAGAAATAATTTGACAGTTTTTAATACAAACTATATGATATGATATGCGATATGCTAACATAAATATCAAAATAGTTATAACAAATAAATGTACCTACATAATTAATTCGCAAAAACAAAATAATAAACATGATTATAAAAATGTCACAATGGGGAAGGGAAAATATTTATAACAAATCCAGCATATAATATTTTTATTTCATCATTCGCATATGATCTGACATCAAAAATATATAAAATGTGAATAATAAATGTTTTTCTAAAAGTACCTGAGCAGAGACTACTGTTTCTTCTTAATAGAAATAATATTACAAAAGAATATTTAAAATGAACATTATTAAAATTTATAACATTAATTATTCACAATTTAAAACTCAGTACAAATTATATCATTTGGTACTTACCCGAAATCTATGACCTCTTCTCAGGGGTTGACTCACTATCGCAACTGCATCTTGATATCCTGACGTCCGCATTGCCACTGTGTCTATAACAAACAAAAATTATAATAATAACAATAAAATGTTAAGTACTTATTGATTTCATTGATAGATAATAGACAAGCAAGTCTTGTTCAACTTTGGTAGTTTCAAATCTGGCCTTACACTGATGGGATGGGATTTTCTAAAGGCGTTCAGTTGAGATGTATTTCAATACAAAATGTGAATACCTAAATTTTTTATTTTTTATTTTTAATAACCACAGCACGTCTCACTACGCATTACTTTATTACTATAATAATTGTTTATTCGCAACAAAAAACATTATTAGGGATTACTCAAAAAGTATTTGTCAGATCTCATTTGAATTTAAATGTGACCAAACGAAAAAGAATCAACGTAATTGTGTTTGCTCGCAAACGAAAAAAAAACCGACTTCAATTACATCAACAATTAATACAACGTAAGTACACGAAAAAATACTCAAGCAAATACGCGTTATAAGAGATTACTCAAAAAGTAGTTATCAAAAGTCGATCAAATTTATTGGGACCAGACTACAAGCATTAGCTTTTGTTTAAAACAAGAATCATCAAAATCGGTGCACCCAGTGAAAAGTTATAAAGTATAATACAATCGAAATCGGTCCACTCAGTCACAAGTTCTGCATACATAAAAAAAACAATCGAATTGAGAACCTCCTCCTTTTTGGAAGTCGGTAAAAAAGGGACAACTTCTAGTTCAGCTTTTAATTTTTATACGTTTTTTTTTTAAATACAACTAGGTCGGAAAACAAGCGTACGACTCACTTGCGTTGCCGTTGCCGTTGCGTTGCCGACCCTATCCACATAACACAGTTGGTCTAATAATTTAGTAAAAATAAAAAAAAAAGTTTAAATATTATATTAAGCTGTACCTGAGCTACAAAGCTTGATATTCCTGCCGTGTATGTAGTGAAACGTATAAGGCAGGGCTGTCCGTCTGCGACGCGGTTCCACGGAGACCAGCGTGATCATTGAAGAACTTAACTCTGCATTCTCACTCTCTTGATTCTCACATAACTCTTCTGTTTCCTTAGACTGCCCCAAATCATTAGGAACTGAAATTATTATACATTTTTCATTACTACAAAATGACATACCATAGACGTTCTCTAACATTATGTCCCAAGGTTAAGCCTCAGATAAACAATACCAAAAACTAAAAAGAGAGATTCCAATATGGAATTAAATTTGTTTTTTATAATTATTAAGTATTTATAAAACGGAAAAAATATCTTAATATTCAACTTACTGGTCTGTGGCAGTATTGCTATTGGATTTCTTGTTATAGCTTGAATCTTATTAGCTGCGCCATAAACTTCCATGACCACGTAAACTTTCTGTAAGAAAAAATATGGAGACATTTTGAAAACTTATATGATTATAATACACCAGATTTCCTTACATTTGATCTCTGGTGTTCTACGGTCCATCAAACTGTCTTATTAAATTTCAATAGACATCCTTAGCTTGAAGCAATAGAAACATCAACCATACATCGTCTAATTTGTTGATTCATCGAATTTATTGTTTTTTTCTGTCATCACTTACATCGGGCACTCGTTCGAAAGCAATGTCAAGTAATTCGCAGTTGTAGTAGACCAGTACTCGGTTGTCGACGGTCTTCTTCAAACCGACTCGGTCACCCGCCCGGAGCCACTCGAAAGACGGCACGACTACCTTCAGATCCTGCTCACGGGAACTTGGCTTCGAGTAACGCATGTATTTTCCTGTTTAATTATATAAAATTTTATGATAAAAGACAATTCTAACAATGTTGTCAGAGGAAAGAAGGAACATCATATACAATAAGTTAAACATATACTTTACAGAATAGTTTTTTTGCAAACGAAATAAAAACAAACTTTAATTCTAATATGGGCCCTCTGACCGGTTTTTTTCGTTTGCTAGCAAACACAATTATTAGATCTCGACTTCATTCGCATAAAAATGATCATACCATACGTTATGCTAGAAAAATTCCCCATTTTCCAACATCTTTTATTAATGCTCCCTTTCTAATTGTCGTTTGATACTGTGATGTGATATAAATCATCAAACAAAGTCATCAGCTTAATAAATTAGTAAAGGTAATAAGGTCCATCAATTTGAAGTAAGAAGTTAATACGACGCAAGCCGCTCATGTCAACTAATATAAATATAAGGTTAAAGTTAAATTACCGTCAATGTATGCAGTAAAATGCGGCAAACATGCGACAGATGGCGGTAGACTTCGATTAACGTGCGCGTTCAAAATGTTTATGTCGGTCACCCCCATGCGGAAACTACCCGCAAATCCAAATTCACATTCCACTATCTTAATCTGAAAGATAATTCGAAATTAATATTCCTACTGTTCTAAGTACATCATTAATTTATAATTCGGTATATTGTAAATTTTAAATATGTCAAAAATTTTCTTTTTATAAACAGATAAAAATCTTAATTGATATGATAATAAAAAACATTTAAGATGAAAATCTGTAATTTATTGTCTATTTAAAAAATTACAAAACTACTTTAAAATTTAGATTATATTTACCTCATTAATTATAATATATTTAAAACTTAACTGTTTTAATAGCTGTTTTCCATTCACTTTCTATTTCTTTTTTAGTTTAAATCTTTATTTATTTTTGTTAATTTATGTGGAAGCTTTACTGATTTGTTCGTATAGTCTACATGGATATTTTACTTAATAAGTTTTACTACGCTTATTAATAAATTACAACTGCTTCTTTCCGCAACTTATAAATAAAAATATTGTTCCATTATAATTTTAAATCTGAAAAATTCTACTGAAAGCTTCTACTTACTTCAAATATCTCGCCAATAGCAAGATGAGCAGAACTAAACACTAAAGCTGCCATCGGGTCGGGAGTAAGTCGTCTCGCGATGGAATAATCATACATCAAGCATATATTGTCTCCGCAGTATTCAGAAAAACTCCTGCAATAAACAACAAAGAAAAAATTCAAATAAATACCGCGTATTAATTCCTACATTTGACTAGCCCGTTGGCGCAGTTTATAGTGACCCTGCTTTCTGCACCGGGGGTTGTGGGTTCGATTCCCACCCCGAGTATGGGTGTAATATATATATTTATTTATATATATGTATTATTTATAAGTATGTTTATCGAAAAAAAAAAATGTAGCTATACCAGTCGGCTGTTACCTATAACACAAGCATTGCTTACTGTTGCAACTTAACCCTACAAGGCTCAAATTTTTTTTAGTTCGCAAAAAAAATATATAGGTTGTAATTAGTGATCAGAAGATAGGGAAAACTTTTAAAAATAAAAATAAAATCATATTTTACCGAAAAATCAACTTTTTATTTCTGTTCCACATACGGTACACTGAGCCTTAACTATACTTTTTGGTATTAGATTAGTACAAATGAATTGTTATGGAAATAGTTTCCTATTTGATTTTATTTCAATTAATTGCTTATTATTTTAAACAAAATGAAATAACTATTATATATTTTACTTTTATAGCAATTTATAATGAACTAAATCATATAAGTAATATAATAATTTTGTAATTTTTTACGTATAGGTACCTAATAATTATCAAAGAATAATTTGTAATTTTGTTTCTTTGGTATGGACCTAGCTGCGTACTACGATATTTGAACTAGCTCCTAAGTCTGGCTCACTTGGATATCTTAGCTCGGGATCGTTCTCCATTCCAGAGTAAATTTCAAGGTCGTAAGGTTCAAGTCGTAAGATCGTCACAAAGAACCAGCAGTTTATAGCCCCATTTGTGTGGCTTATTAGGTAGGTATTGTGATTTTTTGAAATATTTTAACGACATTGTCTCCATAATCCAAGGAATAGCCAATTCAGGTGACCAATAGGTAAATTCGAATATTTGTCAGTGGGCGCCAAACTCATAATCACATAGACACCTATAAAATTTTTCAATTCATTAGTTGTAATTGTAATGACTTTGAAAGACTTTTTTTGAAGGATTTTTTGGACACAACATTTGTACATTTCTTCTAAAATATGCTGAAGTAACTCGTCATCAAAAAACCATGAGAAATATTGAGGTGGAGCTTCAAAGTCTATAATCGGTGACTGTAAATTGGTGTTTCCAGTAAATGTAAAAAGAGGTGATTGAAAAGATATTTTCTTCCAAATAAATTTTCTCTTTTTTCTTTGAGTGACAGTCACAGAGCCAGGGTTTCTAGTTCTATGACCGATTGCGTTTCTCATAGTCAATGATCGTCTGGGTGCCCGAAATTGTGTAATGGTGCCTGTAATGGTCCCTGAAGTCATTCCTGATGTGCTAGGCTGAGGGTCTGATATTTGTGGCTGACGATTTTCAATATTTGTAAAAACCACGTTGACGGGAGATAAATACTGGTGTCACTGCGGAGATAAAGAAGTTTCCACGTCACTAAGAGTCTCGGATAAAAAGTTTTGATAGACTGAATTTTTTCGATGTCATCATCACTATCAGCTGCAGAAAAATCTTGTTCATCTTCACTCCCAGAAGGAACATTCAAGAAACCCTCAATATCTTCATCATGCAATCTTCTTCGCGACATTATCTGAAATAAAATGAAAGTATTCACAAGGAAAGTTATCGTTAGTACGTATAAGTTAAAACGGACACTAAAGCTCAGCGTACCGTATGTGGAACATGCATAAAAATATGATTTACTAAAACATTTACTATTGTAATATAAAAAACAACTTACCTCTGCAAAATATACACTTTGTAATAACACGCAGAATTTTTTCCTAATTAAAACTGTTCAATAACTATTTTTTTTCTATTTTTGAATTCAGACAATAGACTAACGTATCACTTTCATTCAAATTTCACACTTGAGGCACTATAACAAAAACTCGAACGACACATTTGGGTAAAAATTCGTATTACTACGTTGCTAAATGTCAGTAGCTTCTATCAAGATGTCAAGAGATATCGCAACTAACAGTTTTATAGCAATAGGAACGATTAAAGTCGTTGTTCCACATATGGAACTGGGTGCCTTGTAGGGTTAACGTTGCTTACTTTAGAGACAGACGACCGTGTGTGTATTGTGTATACATTATTTTATTTATTTTTTATTTATATTCATTATAGTATGAAAAAATCAAAACAAACATTACAAATAATATTAATAGTTAGTATATTTCTATTTTACTTACCAATACGGAGGCGGTGGTGTTGCTAATGCTCTTGAGTTACCCAATATTGAATTATCAGAATTAGTACAACCATTATAATTAAAGGTCCTCTCCTCGTTTTGAAGAATTGTCACCTATCGGTAATATCACGTCTTTCAATTTGTTATTTTATAATATTTTGACTTTATAAGGCAAATTATTCAACTTCAAAAACCGCAGTGGTGTAGTGGTGCGAGTAGTTGCCTAAAACACCGATGGTTTGCAGGTTCGATTCCCGCTCGGAATTAATATCTGTACAAGTATTTCATCGTGGTTTGGATGTCTGTCTTTGTGGGTGTCCACTGTGCCTCGGAGAGCACGTTAAGCCGTCGGTCACAGTTGTTATTATAAATACCTGATAGCGATCATTATTCATAGTACATATCCGCCAACCTGCAGTGGAGCAGTTTGGTGGACTACGCTCCAATCCTTTGCCCACATGGAGAAAGAGGCCTATGCCCAACAGTGGATGTTGCAGGCTGAATGCGTATGGGTATAAGGCAAATTAACAAATAGTCGTTATTTATTAGATAGAAATTCCACTGAGATGTTTAAATACCTGTGTGCATTGTCCGTAGAGATCCACAACTGCATAGATGTTAAGATGCGGGACGTACCAAGCTTTACCCATATCCATACCATCCAAATAATAGTGGAGACTTCTATCTGCGTGCCACATCATACCTACAATTTAACACCTAATTTTTTTCAGATTTTTACGATTATTCTACACCCACCAAAAACATAAATGTGAAAAATGACAGCCAAGTTCAATAATAAGAATATGTTGTTTGTGGGCTTCACCGAAAAAAGTATTGAGATCTAAATGAGCGCCAAGTTCTACAGAAAATATTAAATTAAGCTAAAGATTTCACTTTGCCAGTTTTCACTAATAATTCATCTTTTATTTGGCTATTAGCTTTTTAATGTTGTTTTTACCCCCTCTATTTTTTAACTTTCTTTTGTTTTCAGATTTTTTCCTACGCTTATACGTAATTACCTACCTAGGTGCCAAATTTCGACTTATTAGGTCATCTGGAAGTGGGTTAAGTTTTTGATCTGTCAGTCAGTGGAAAATTGGCGACTTTTGAACCTTCATATTTTTGTAACCGTTTCAACTAGGTTAATAAAATTTGGGGTTCTAGTTGTCCTTATGGATATAAATAAATATACGTAATTTGATCTGTTTCTGTTGAATAGGTTTTGAGTTATGGAGGGGTTAAAAGTCGCTCGAAATGGTTCGTGTAAATATACACATGGCGCTAAGTCGCCAGTTCTTTTGCTTGAACTTGGCTTGACACGCTGCCGCGTGTCTAGATAAAAACACACTTCAAGTGATAAGTATAAATTACTATAATGCGTCCAACTTATCAGAAAACCAAACTGCTGGAAATAAGGTGCAACCGCTTTACCGCATTCAAAATTTTATCTCATAACATCAAAAATAATACTTGCCTACACGACTGCCCACGGTAAGCGTGTCGAGATCCAGCGGATAGCCACTCCTGACGCATTCCCCATCCTTCATCATGGCAGCACCGCTCAGTATGTATGTATCGCAGTTAAGATCAGTTGCTGTCCCAGCTAAACCATTCGCCTCAAGGTCATCTGGTCGAATTGCCGTCACACCTACAAAATCAATACCGAAGATTTGACTGCCGTTAAAATGATTTTTTTTTAAGTACAAAATAATTAAAGAGTTTAAAAAGGATTTGACAACTAGACTTATGTCAAGTTGTAAATGTTATCATTTTTCATTGTCGATTAATAGTTTGATTTTGATTAGTAATCATTAAAACGTAACAAGCTTAATTAGACAAGCGACTTACGACCCAATCGTTCATACTTGTACAACAAAAGTTAGTGCAGTGGAATGGTCACAATACAGTACTACTACTATAAAGAAGTAAAGTTATGAAATATGTTATAGATAGTACAAAATTTACCTATCTCTAAACTGCCTATCCAACAGTCTACCATGGAGTCTATCCTCAGTTCGAACATGTCGCACTCTCGAAGTGGGCGTGAGCTAAACAACACAGCATCATTGAATTCTGAATACACGGCAGCTCTAGAGGCGATCAGACGTGTGCGACTTAATCGAGCGTTGCGGCCATGGACTCGATGGAAACACATCTCTCTGAAAAAAAAAACATTATTTCGTTTAAAATAATTATCAGTCTAGTATTTTTGACAGTTTTGTTTCTATTTTTTTTTTTTTTTTTTCATAAAGCACTAAAGTGAAATGAATCATAAATAAAATGTATATATCCGTAAAATTTTAATCATTCTCTACGAAATTTTCAAATATTCTAATAATAATGGGTAAAATCTAAATTAACATATAAACGCTCACGGATAAATAGTAGCATTGGACTCGGACGAGAGCGGCGACTCGGGCGAGTACGCCGGAGGCGGCGAATACGAGTCGACTATCGTTGCCTGCGCAACTCGACCGTTTAAATCTACAAAGGATTTATAATTACAACACTATATATTCTGATGCACTGTTCTTTTATTGACAAATGCAAGGAATCTTCATATCATTGTCTATAGTCCAATATTTTTATATTGAAAAACAATACAAATATTCTTTATTGTACACTACAAATAAACACAGAATTAAAAAAAAATCGTGACAAAATAAACAAATAAACAAAAGATGCCCTTATCGCTAAAAGAGCCATCTCTTCCAGACAACCATAGGACAAAGAACATAAAGGGGCCATCCATAAATTACGTCACACGAATTTCTCGATTTTTCGACCCCTCCCCCGTCCTTGTCACAGATGGTCACATTTATGAGACCCCCTCCCTACCTAGTGTGACGTCACATATTTTGCAATTTTGCATGAGCAAACTGATGATAGTTTCGACATTTTATTTTATTTTCATTTTAATAAAAGTCAATTCGCCAACAAAACAAATAAAACTAATTTTTTAAGTTAGTTATTGATAGGTAGTTAAAATATCATGTTTTTGTAGTTACGTTTTATTATTATTATATTTGGAAATGTGACGTCACAAAATGTTGGACCCCTCGCTACCCCTTGTCACACAATGTCACACTTCATTGACCCCCTACTCCCCCTCCTAACGTGTGACGTAATTTATGGATGGCCCCAAAGAGAATGAAGCGGAATGAAAGTGTACCATGTATTTACTTATGTATTTTCTTGTATTTCTTAAATTTAACATATCTAAACAGGCTAAGCTTTTAAATAATAAATACAGCTCATTAATTGCTTATATAATTAAATGAAACTAACCAATTACTCCAAATACGTGTTCAGGTATATTAAACGCAGCGGGTCCTTGGTCCATTCCATTTACGAAAAAGTGTAGAATACCCATATCTTTTCGCATTACTCCCACTGTGTCACCTTCCTGTTAACAACGAAATTATTACAGTCACCAAAAAATTGACAGTGAATGACAGTGAAAAAAATGTTAGAAAATTTGTATTTTTTTTTTTTGACTATAAATGGAAATAATTTTGCTTTATATAGTAAAAAAAAAATATATAAACTCGCTGCCCGGACAGACTACATTCTGTCAATAGTTAATAGTAAAAATTAAATAAATTAATGTAACGGTGTTTTTTAAGTAAAAAAACTTTCCGTGGGCCATAAGGAACATACATAAATAAATTAGCCGAATTGGTAGAGCCATTCTCGAATTATGCTCTTAGCAACATTTATTTTTATTTATATAGAAGATAAAAGATCGATCGATCGATTCAGCCCGTAATATCCCACTGTTGGGCATAGGCCTCTTCCACATGTAGAAGAAGGATCGGAGCTTAATCCACCACGCTGCTCCAATGCGGGTTGGCGGATATATTCCCTACTATGAGTAACGATCGCTATCAGGTATACATGATAACAACCGGGACCGACGGCTTAACGTGCTCTCCAAGGCACGGTGGGGAGACCCACAAGGACTGCACAAACACCCAGACCACGGCAAACATCTGTATGGCCAATACAAATGTTGTCGTGTGCGGGGATCGAACCCGCAACCGCCCGCGCAACAGCCAATCGCAATCCAGTGCTGTGACCGCTGCGCCAACGCGGCGTCAAATCAAGATAAAAGATAATAACAATTAATCTCTTTCTATACCCTTTAATTTAATTTTGCATACATACCACTAATCGGTTAAGATTTCTAACATACTGAGGTATGATGATAGTAGCATCTCTTATTACATCTTCGCCAGTCATTACCCAAGTGCCTGATCTAAAATTGAAAAAAAAAACCACTAAAATGACATAATTTATCACTTATTATAATTTGAAAACAAAATAATATGTTATCAATTAATTTTCAATGAAGAACGATGGGAGACATCCGAGACATCCTGAAGATGGCAGCGATTGAAAAAAAAATTGTGACAATTCTTAAAATGAAGATGACTGCAGACGACAAAGAGACTTGTTCGGGCGCCTATCTGTTGATAGTGATAACAATTCCGTCTATCCTCCATATATGTAGATATTTATTTATATGTATATAAGACTCACGTGTCGGTGCTCATCTTGAATGTATACTGTATATCGTTTAAACTGTGCTGCGTGACTCCTATCTCAATGCTTCCGGCCCACTTGGGGATCACGAGATCGAGCCGCACTTGGAACAGCTCATTCGTACGCAGCGTTCTGTTCGTCATCGCTACGCCGTTGCTGAAGTATTCGAAAGCACTGAAATTCACATTTACGTCATCTATAATCCAATATCAAGACAATAGTTCTAGTGTAGTAGTGCATGCAGGCGCCTCAAACCGACGGTCTGGTTTCGATTTACACTCAGAATGAGTATTTGTAAAAGCATTTGTTTCCGTTACTAGAGAGCACGCGATTGTGGCGTATCCACACATAAACAAACTTTTTATATAGCGTAACAATCAAACCTCATTTTATATTTCTAAGTTTTTAATTCTATTGTATATTTTGCTAGGACTATGTTTTGTTTGATTTTATTATTCATTAATAAAAAGTCACTGGAGATTAGAAATATACTAAAATATTTGTACAAATACAAATACCCAACCCGAACGGGAGTCGCACCCGCAATCGCCGGTGTGTGAGCGCCTGCACGGTACACGCACCACTACACCAGAGCGACGTTAAACAATCAAATAATAATAAAAAATATACTCACTTAGGCCTATGAGCAGTCTTACCATCGTTAAGAATAACAACATACGAATCACGCAGCGTATGAAATAAAAGGCTATCTTCATCTATCCTTGGCCTGAATCTATCTACGAAACAAATTATTTCACATTACTCGTTATTGTAATCAAAAATATTTATGATACTAATCTTTCATGATATTGAGTACTTACTAGGCTCAGGAAGATCAGGTACACTGAATACAGTAGGAACGTTGTTAATATTACTATCTATATCCTCGCATGGATCTACGATTGATACCTGGGTAAAGATTAATAAATTATTAATAATAAAATTATTTATTTATTCAATAAACACATAAGTATGGAAGCATTAAAGTTCTGCTTGTTAATGTCTATTATATTAACAATCAATATATAATTAGAAATACCTTGACAGTCATTCCATACAGATCAACAACACCCCACACTTGTTGTTCAACTTTGTCTGTCGCTACACCTTGGTCGATGCCATTTATAAAATAATGTAGCTTGCCATTGGATTTTCGCATCATGCCGACTGTATCGCCTTCCTAAAATCATATAATTAATATTAAATCTTAATTACTAACATAAAATGCAATAGGATATTTTATTACGGATCAAATTTATTAGACTTTATTTGATATTATTGTTATAACAATTAAATTCAATAAGATTATTGACAGACAGTACTTGACACTGATTTTTTTGATTAGCTTAATTGTTTACGTTCTTAATGCCTCTTTTTTCATACATACCCTTAATTCATCTAGATTAAAATTGCCATACTCCATACAAGATCCATGACCATTGAGGAGCACCTTGCACCCGGACATCATGATTGTACCAGAGTCCATGTTTGTCATGGTAGATGGGAATCTTATTGTTGCTGGGTTGTGGGATGTTACACCAACCTGTAATAAATTGATTTAATGAGAAATTTAAATGAAAGTACATAATACATTTTAATGTTTCATTCAATATTAATTATCTCTTAACTACCAATGACAATTAAATCGGAAAGAAAAAGTACTTAGAAAACGTCGATGATAGACGACGACGTTTTCTAATAACGCCATTGATCGGTCGATAGATGGCGTTATTTGATTGGTTTATTTACCATTTGATATGGTATTAATCTTTTTCTTAGACTAGTAAGGCTTTTTTGTGCCTATTCAGATTGTTCTGAAGAAGTAAACTCCAGTCGTGCGTCGGAGCTGACCCACACACTTTTTTTAGACAAAAGGTATACAAATCATTTTATAGTTTAAAACAATAAAATTACCTCTATACTACCACTCCACTTGTCAACAAGTCTATCTATGCGTATTTCAAACAGTTCATTGTCATATAATGGACGATGCGTCATAACGACACCATTATTGTAGTCATCTAAAGGTCGGGTCCTTTCCGCAGTTCTAAAATATAAGTATAAATATGTATTAGAAACTTTAGTACTACCTGCAAAATTCTTCCATTACTAATACGAAAGAATTAAACTTATACTAGTGTTACTGCTGTCATAAATTAATAATAAAAATATACTTTACGTACTTGTTGTTAGATGAAAGTTTTACTAAAATACCGCATCTAGGATGAAATCGTAAGCGATCATGAGCAACTGTAAAGAAATATTTTTTATGTCAGTCTTTTGTTCACAAAATTCAAATACAATAATTTTTTTAACAACCTACCCATGGCACAAGACACGTCTGCAGGCATTGTGACATATACATCATGATGGTCCTTAGGATATGATGATTCTGGTATCACTGCATCTTCACTTGATGTTAAATCATCATTATTAGGGTCCTCTTCAATCTGCAATATTGTGAATCATTATTAATACTAAACATGATAATTTGACAAAAACGCGAAAGATTAATTATCCACATACTTGGTCTAAACTGCTCTCCATTATAGTGCGCATGCCATTTGAATTCGTATGCATTATGGACACCTGAACACATTGTCCGTACAAATCAATTACAGCAAACAATCTTGATGGCAGATCTCTAGCTGCTATGCCCAAACACCTTCCATTTACGTAGAATGTCAATTCACCCTGTAAATAATACAAGTCAAGAAATTTCGTTAATTTTAAACGCCAATTAAACAGCAGATTCTAACAAATCATAACTTACTTTACAAGATCTCATAACACCAATGGTATCTCCTTCGTGAAGTCTGTCCAACTCTGGACCATATGAATTGATTAGTGTTACACCGTCTTTTACTATTGAACTCCCAGACATTATCTGAAAATATATACAAGTATAAGTTTACCAATTTTTATCAGCTACGTGATAGAGTGGTTGGCTTGTCAACTACAAAGTGCGTAAAGGTTTGTAGTGTGTGTTAATAAAGTTGTTGAGCGTCGACAGATGCGGTTTTTACAATTTTCATTATATCTCTGGTGACAGCAATAATTAAGTTTAACACTTAGAGCCTATGCACACCACGTTTTTCAAACGCGCCGTCGACGCGTAGTTTGTAGCGATACAGCCGCGATACACACGCAAGTCAGACGCAGCCTGTAGACCTTTGCACACCTGAATACGCGTTTGAATCGAAACAGACGCGCGTTTGTAGCGATACAGACGCGATGCAAACGCGCGTGTGTAACGATACAGACGCGATGGAAACGCGCGTGTTTATCGATACAGATGCGCCGGTGCCGCGCATTTGAATCGATACAAACTCCAACAAACTGCTCTGTAGGATAAAAACGCGCCGTCGACGCGCGTTTCTAAATCGCCCTTATAAAATACATTGAAAAACATAAAAATTTATACCCATGCTGTATTTCTTAATTTGGTAGCTGTTGCAGGAAGTTCCATGTACTCAGGATCCAGAGTTGTTACACCAATTTCAAGGCTACCATTCCACACATTCACCTACACGAAATATAATAGAGAATTTTAACAACCAATAAAACTTACCTATTATTTTTTCTGAGATATCCGGAATCCAAGTTGAGTTTAGCCTTTGTTTTTCAAGTGTTCGCCCGTAGCTTTCCCCCCTTGCTTCTAGCCACCAACGAACTCTCGGTTTGTCAATGCTCTTTGTCAACAGAGTGCTTTGGCGGACTAAACATATATAGGCTGTATTATCTTCTTTCTTCATTATATGCGTAAGTACTAGGTAGGAATTATTTGGATTCCGGATTTCCATTCAAATTCAAATTGAAAATTTGACGAACCGACCCATTTTGTTTTGGTATTAGGAAAAAGTTTGATAAGGAACTAGGAGAAATTTCTGCTTTTTCGAGAATCTTAATATCTATCATGCTTTCGATTTGTTGTGACATTAGTAGTGATATATATGGCTTGGATACACCAGAGGCGGCTTCATTATGAAGGGAATGTGAATACCGCTCAAAAGCCTGCAGATATGGTGTGGAGCTCCCAGATCTCGCCAAATATGTTGATATTGCATAAGACACCCACGTTGAAAGCTTTTGTAGTCATGCGCGACGCATTTTGTTATTGGAGTGGAGCGGGAGCAAGATGCCTTACCTTTTGGATATCCCGTAGACCGTAGGCTTCGCGGTGGATCTCTTGTCAATAGCTTCTCTTCGTTGGTTGGGCTTAGCTTTTCCTTGAGATACCCGGGAATCTCGAAGGAACTTTCTTTAAGATGCTTGAAATTTGAGGAATTACCTCTTAATCCACTGCTAGTACTAGTTCGATCCATATTAGCGTTTTGAATTTGCATTAAAGACCTTGTTGTGCCTAAATTTTGATAAAGGTTTTCTGCTCCCCCTATTTTTTTTATATAATTATTAAATAAATCACTGTCAAACAAGTGAACCGCACTAGGAGGTACCTTTTCTAAAGTCACACTAATATATTCCCATTATAACAATAGTTTGTCGTCAATTTTTTTTATATATTTTAGCGACGGTCGTATCTAGCTGTTCCCATTGGATCGCGACGACATTTTATCGTTTCACGGCAGTCGCTTTGTCGTTTACACATCATTAGCAAGCTACAAATCTACAGTCGCCTCTATGTTCTACATGGCTACGATAGACTTGCCGTCACGTTTTAGTCGTAACGATTTTTTATCGTTTTACGACTGTCGTGCTAGTGCTAAAAATGTTGTAGACGATAATAAATTGTGTCGTTCTATATGTGAATACCTCCATTTAAACATATGAGCCACGACACTTAAAACTACACGATTATCTGTCGTCACGACAAAGTGGGAACGCGCCCTAACTGAACTACTGATCCACTCTCCTACCGCATACATTTGCAATATGTCGTCACATGCTTTCGTAAAATTAGAATCTTTATCAAATAATTTTTTTTTTTTTTTCAAAAAGTAGACCAATTTCAGTAGACCAATTAATCAAGCTTTGTAAAGTATTACGCAACTCTTCTTTCTGAAGCAAGAGCACGTGAGTTATTGCCGCAAAAGAACGTTCCATCAAGTCAGCTGGAAACAGTGCTCGACCGAAGGTCGGCTATATCTTTGCAAGTCTATGAACGTGCACACAGCTACGCTGAAGGTACGCGCGTGATTTGGTCAGTGCGTACGGTCGGTCAAGCCGTCGGTCGGGGTCAGCTTGTTCACTACTAGAGGGTAGATAGCGTTTTAACTCTTCGTTAACACTAAATTCGACAAAGCCTGGAGAGGCAAGGATTTTTTTCTGAACCTCTGAAAACCTAATTGAACTCCATTTGTCCAATCTAAATCTTTGTAACTCTTCTAACCTCTTTAAATATTTTTCCTTTGTTTTAGGAAAAATGGGATCTTTAACTACCGTTGAGTAATCGTATAAATTTAACCGAGCCTTTTCAACATTATCGTTAAGTGGTAATGGTAAATTGATTCCTTCAACCAAAACTTTATCGCTCAAACCTAGCACGGTTGTCGAAGTTGACTCGTTATTACCACTAGTATGCACTTCTTTATGAGATTGCATAATTAAATTCGTCAGGAAGGCTACTTGTTGTGACAAAAATTCAAATTGCAACTGAATCACCGATCGAGATTGTTTCTTAAGTCTTTGCGTAGATAGCCTACCTTCTGATTCGTCAGACCTTTCTCGCTCCTCGCTACTGGAACTTCATGATGTGTCAGAAGCTTCACTATCTTTTCTTTGTCTCTTCTCTCCTCGTCGATCCACCAATTCTTCCATATCATTATTTTCCATCGTAAAAGCAAGGGGATCTTTATTCTATTTTAACTTAATATTTTATTACAAAGTAATTAAACTGATAACTACTGAATTAATATTATTTAGTTAACACATCTGAACACTTTAAAAAAACAACACTATAATGAAGAAAGAAACATATATAGTCCACCAAAACACTCTGTTGACAAAGAGCACAGAATAACCCAGAGAGCGTTGGTGGTCGGAAGCAAGGGCAGAAAACTACGGGCGAACACTTGAAAAACAAAGGCTAAACTCAACATGGATTCCGGATATCGATGACGGAACAAATAATAATGAATTACATTACCATTGTGGTATGCAAACTTAACATAGACAGAACAACTTCTGTTATATTTTCTATCAATCAACATTAATAGACTTGTATAAGATTTTGATATTAAAATTAGTCGTAACCACAGTCTGTGATTTTGACTAAAGACTAAAGTTGGCATCATTGGTTTTAAAAAATAAGGTCTATTTAATACTTTTATTAAAGGTTAATTTGGCATACCTTTCTATCAATGCATACTTCGAATATAACATCATCTACGATAGGTTCCGCACTTAATATCAACCCATGATTAAATTCTACGAAATTTCTAACAGCCGTAGTATTGTCGTGTAAAAGTGTCACTCTATCACCACACCGTCTATGAAACCTCATTTTGCGTCAATATGTACCCACTTCCTTCTACACATGGATAGAATAACTAAAAAACTTTTTACGAATTTGAATTATTTGCACTGTCATTAATAAAAACACTCCAATTGCAACTAAGACAATGCAATTGTCAGCACCCATTTCGTATTGATTAAAATAAATTAGGAATAAAAAGTTGACTTTTAAAATTGATAATTATTATTTTTATAAAAAAGCTTATGTCCAAATGATGAGCATCCATCGTCATTTCAAAAATTGCTCTATTATTATCAAAGTAAACTTGTAGAAAAGGAAGACAAATAAAATCGTTAAATTATAATAATTATGTGCAGTAGGTATTGATCCAATCACTACCACTACTTGACAGTTGACACTTGACAGTCATTGACAGTTGACTACTCACCATAGGGCATAGACATGGGGCATAGATAATAGGGCTATTGATAAAATATCGAAATATCGATATTATTATTTAGAAATATCGATGATCAGTAATACTTTTTTGGACGATATAGGTATCTTTTGTTCGATATTGAAATGTAGATATCCACACACGATATTTTGAAGTAAAACTTCTTTACGCATTCTTGACTTGGGGAGTAAGCTGGTGAGTGCATAACGAGAGCGTTATGAAAAGTATGATCGGTTGAGGCGAACGGAAGTTGAGAGGGAGACATATTAAGTTAGTGAAAGTAGAAAGAGAAATAGACACGTTTCATAATGCGTCAGTCGTGTGGTCTAAACCGCAATCAATTTTTTTAAATAACTTTTTATTTTTTTATTTTTCTCGCCAATTATTTAAACTACAACATCAACACTAATAATCACAGACTACTAAGAGAACAAGTTCTAATAATATAAACTTAATTTACAGAACTTTATTTCCACTACATTATTTATTTATTTGAAAAGCACACTTACAACATAGGTACATTTAAAAAATTTAAATTAAACATTATATTATAATAATAAAGTTTATCTAATATCCACGTCACTTACAAGTGTACATAACACTCAACATTATGTTGTCCTCTTTTAGTTTATTTAGTTACACACTAGCATTAACGCGGCTTTACTCGGATTGAAGCCATTCAATAAGTAGAGATTTTATCTTTCGTAATAAATATTTTTTTAAGTATCCTCTGTTACTTTTAATATCTCCAAGAATATTATGTCTACAAAGTTTCATGTTGATCGGTTAAGAAGTTTTGCCTGAAGGCGTAACATAAACAAACTTTTTCACATTTAATTTTATAATATTATTAGTAGGGATTATCCTAAAACGAAATTGTAATTTTCGTAGGCGCTTCTCGACGTGGAGAAAAAGAAACAACTGCATCATTATAGGACAGACATGAAGATATGCTCACGAAAAATATTTCAAATTCCAATGAGCTTTTCGGCACAATTTTAATTACAATGCCTGCAGAATTAAAACAGTATTTAGATTACTCAAATATTTCAAGGTCATTAAATGCACTAAAATTTTGAATTGATAGTAAAGATTTTACTCCTGTGCTATCAGAAATAACTGTTAAAGCTTTGATTTCTTCTCTAGCATCTGACCGAATTGCTTCTATAATCAATCTTTTAGTACCTACCTAATAATCCTAATAGTCAAACAACTGAACATATAAAACGGGAATTTTTAAAATCTCTTACTGAATTTATTAATTATTTTTGCATTATTGTTTTATTAAAATTGAATAATAATTACTGAGAACCTTATATTTTAATACACTTATAATTTAATTTGTTGAACAAATATACAGAATTATAAACAGCTGTGTAAATTATTTTCGAGCCAACAACTTACGATTGGTTTTTTAAAAAGTATATACAATTGCTTGCCTTTTATTTTCCTTTAAGGTACCTAAATAGTACAAATAGCACAATAGCCAATTAGCTATAATTGCTTATTATTATAACATAGCTAATTAGCTGTATACTATAGGGGGCGTTCGAATATTTAGTGACGCAAATTTTGAAGATTTTCCTTGCCTCCTCCCGCACCTGTAACGCATCCGGCATCGTAATGTTTTACAAGACCTGTCCTCTCCCAAAATTGCGTTACGTAATACTTGAACGCCCCCTTAGAATACTTGTAGTTTTATTAACTAAATATCATTCGACGAAATGTACAAACAAAAAACCTTATAAGATTATACATACCTACATTATATACCTATACTATTTGGTGTAATGACCTCTGATGCGCAAATTTAAAATTTGATGAAGTGTGCAGACAAAATATGAATTATGAGTCATATTATGTTACTTGCTGCCCTTGCTGGACTCGAGGTGGAAGCGCAAAACCAATTAAAAACCAAATTAGGCGAGTAAGCGCTTAAATAATGATAGGTACACTAAAACAACAAGCGGAAACGCGTAACGTAACGCCCTAACGTAACGGCATGCTTTCGATTTTCGTTTGCTGATAATATTTGCATTTTACAAACATTTGTATTTGGGAGAATGTAATATGTCTGTCCTTACTTTGTTTTGTTAGCTTTTGGTCTTCATTATATTTCGGAGAGCACCTAAAGCCATTAGTTTGAGCTATTGTTGTCATTAGCTTGTTTATTCGGTCATTTAGTCATCGTAAAGAATTTATCCGCCATCTCTTAGTTTACTTCAGTCTCAGTGATAACTGACAGATTAATATACAATCCATTGGATATAATAAATCTATTCTCATCTCAATGTACAATCCAAACCCAAAGTGGAAATGTGACCTTCGTCCACAATTATCTGTTTATTACATTGCACCACTAATAGACAAACTTGACTGTGCTGTGTGGTTACGGCACTAAAGAATGTAGCCACCCCCTCTCTTCCCGTGGGTGTCGTAAGAGGCGACTAAGGGATAACACAGTTCCACTAGCACCTTGGAACTTAAAAAGCCGACGGGTGGCGGGATAACCATCCATGCTGGCTTTGAAATACACAGGCCAAAGACGGGCAGCAGCGTCTTCGGTGCGACAAAGCCAGCCCTGCGGTCACCAACCCGCCTGCCCAGCGTGGTGACTATGGGCAAAACACATGGGTTCGCGTCATAATGTCGGGCGCGAACTTGTGGAGGCCGATGTCCAACAGTTGCCTGTGATAGGCTGTAGTGGTAATTAAAGTAGGTAGCGCTTAAATGAAACAAAAAATATTACTATTTATATATTGTAAATATTGTAATATAATAAATGTACTAAATCGTAAAGTAGGTCCACGTAACAGTAAGTATACCTACAGAGTGTAGGCTGCAGTGAAATGGAAATGCTACTGAATAAGTATTAGGTATACCTATTGTTTTTTAAACATTGAGGAAGTTTTTTCTTTATTGAAAGGTTACATAAGCTCGAATTGTTTTAAGTTATAAATTATACAAATATACCTAATAGAAAAATGTTTAGTAAACCTCTTTTTAATTTTCACTGTAAATCTTAATAAATTACGCGTCACGTTGTTTGTGCGCGATGGACTCCTAAACTTGTGCAAATTTGATCCAACTTGAAAGATATTTTATATTGATATAATTATGTAATTATTATATTATTTAAAAAAAAAATAAGGCGATACGAAGTTCGCTAGGCCAGCTTAGTACCTTATATTATACATCTTTATTACATTTTAGATTTATTTACGTTTAAATATTTTTAGACACTGTGTCTATTTTTAATTTACAAAATAAATTAAAAAAACAATATTGTTATTAGACTCTTTTCATACTAAGGATAGTTCGACTTTAGAGCCGATTTTAATCTGCGAGGCGGCGGACTATAGTCTGGGTCTGGTACAGGAGGCGCAGGTGGCCATGCATCTCGCCGCCACTGAGGTTCATTCACAGGCATTGAAGGTGGTTTCACTGGTATAGGTCGTTTCGGTTCCTCGAGGTATGAAAAGGGACGTGATCCTAAACCGGGTCCAGAAGTTATTTGGTTGTGCAGCCATGAATCCGTTCGTTTAGCGTTCCGGCTGTATACAGAAAATATATTTTATTTTTATTTTAGACAAGTTTTATAGAATTTACAAGTTTATACATAATCTTTCAAAGTTATAATAATAATTATTTCAGTTTTAGTTAAATGTTTCTTATTATACCTACCTACATTAATACAGAAGCATCGAAAGCTATTTTAAATGTAATCTTTATATTACCTAATAGGTACGTGAAGCAAAAACTTTGTACCCCTTTTTACGGAAATTGTGCGTAGGAGACTAGGAGTAAAAAATTTCGCACACTTATAGTTTATACAGAGAAGGAGTGCGGAATGCTAATATTTACTTTAAATTATACATGAAATATACATTAAATTAATTAAAAAAAAGCAATTACACACACTACAGCACTCACACACGCATATTATATTACTACTTATTTGTTGATTGTCAAAGTCTGTAGTCGTTGAAATTGAAAATTTAAAAAAAAGGTTCTTTGAAAATGATGAGGAGGTTCTTTGAAAATGATGAGGATGATATCGTTCGAAAATTCTACTATATTGCTTTTATTACCTTACCGATTTTATGTTCTTCAACGCTTTTATAAATTACTAGCAGACCCGTGCCCACTTCGTTGGGCGTAAAATCGTAATAATATCGTGTATTTATTATTTTAAATTACAGAACCAAATAACATACTATAAAGAACAAATTTTAAACCACTGCTCCAACGCCATCTATCAAAAAGCGTAAAAACTTCGTCATCGATAGATTCAAATAGACAGTAAATAAAATAGAGTATTAAATAGTTAAATCTTACAGCGATAGATGGCGTTCGTTTCTTTGTCATTTTCATAATATATTTTAATATTTTTCTTTTTTACTGAATTTTTTTGTACAATTACAATAAAATATAGCCTATGTCACTCCTGAATAGTGTAGCCTCTCACTATTTTCAGCAAATCAGATAAATATAAATGTTTTAAAATCACCAATTAATTTCTAAGGCAAATAATAATGCTTGATTAGCGTCAGAGGGCGCAGGTTCAAATCCTGCTGATTTCAAATCTTTATATATTTTTATCTTTTTCCTTTTATCTTGTCACTCCTGAATAGTGTAGCTTTCTGTTAGCGAAAGAATTTTCATGATCGGATCAGTATTTGCGAAGATTACCCCGTATATACAAACAAAGTTATAAACTTTACCTCTTTATAATATTATAAGTAATAAGTATAAGTATAAGTATAAGTATAGACTAGCTGCTGTGCCCGCGACTTCGTCCGCGTGGAATTTAAAAAGTTATTGTTCAGTTCGCAGTTATAAAAAAAGTAGCCTAAGTTACGCCTTATTACATCAGCTATCTGCCAGTGAAAGTCCCGTCAAAATCGATCTAGCCGTTTCAGAAATTAGCCGGAACAAACAGGCAGACAGACAGACAAAAATTGTAAAAATTGTTATTTTGGTATATGTACCGTGTATACATCCATATTATGTGTTTAGTAAAAAGCGGTTATTTTAATATTAAAAACAGACACTCCAATTTTATTTATTAGTATATAGATAATAATATTGTATTGGTTGAGATCTATGATAACATTGATGTACCTATTGATTGTGCGGGTTTAGATACAGAATATTTTGCCAAATCTTTAGCAGTCTTGCGTTGTACCATAATTACAGCAGTTCAAAACATTTAAAGAGGCTCCTAATAATTTTCGAAGCTAAGTTCTGATTGTTGTAAATGTTGATACGCTCAGTATTAAAAGGCAGATCTATCTCAATTTAGAAATCTAGGTACCTATTATTCCGGACTTAACATATTTATATACAATCGATGGTACCTATACAGGATGTGTCGTAAATCATGGATAATCCGTTAACTGGGGGTAGCCCTGATGTCGAGCTCCAATAAAATGTACTTTTTATAACAGGGTTGCAAACACTGTGAAAATTGTGATTTGTGAATATTTTTGTGTTTTTTCAAAAAAATTCTACCGCGACTAGTAATTTGGTCATAATTTTTACAAATTAGGGTATTTTAGTGGAAAATAATAGGCCCTTATGAGTTGCAAGCAACATTAAATGCTGAAATGTATTTAAATTTTTTACAAAATAATTTACCTGACCCGCTGCAAAATATATCACAAGAGAAGGAATGTGGCTGCAAAATGACGGGTGATCCGCGCATTTTGTTGTTCGGTTGCGGGAATATTTAAACGACACATACCCAGATAGGTCGATTGGGCGCTTGGGTCTAATTTTATGACAACCGCGATCGCCTGACCTGAACCCCTGGACTTTTTTATTGGGGATGCATTAAAGAAAAAGTTAATACTAAAGCACTGCTTTCGACAATCGTGCGCACACGTATGCAATTAGCCACTCGTGAAATTGAAGTATCAGGCTATGCACGCCGTATCAAAAGATCATTTATAAGGCGATGGATGGCGAGGACATTTTGAACATTTAGTTTGATGTAATAAATGCATTTCTACTATAAAAACCTTTGTTTTTATTCTTTATCTTAACATTTAAGTGACCCAAATGCTAATGATACAAAACGAACTTACCAACCGTGATAAGTTCTTGCGCTCCTACAAAGTAATTTTGTTTGTCAAGCACTAATTGTTATACCTTTTTAGAACCTACACAAACTAAGCATTTTTTTTAAATACTGGACAATATTCTAATGCCATACATTTTTTTTTTTCACAATCAATGGTTAAATTTAGACAAAAAGTAACGAATAAAAATAAAAAATAATTGTGTTTGCTCGCAAACGAAAAAAAAGTAAGTAAGTAAGTAAGTAAGTAAGACATTTATTTGAGACACACACTGCTTACAGGCACACAACAAACACAATACAATAAAACAAAGAGCACAAATACAATAAAACACCTGTACAGCAGTGTACCGTCACAAAAAGGATGGCCACTCAGCATTTGTGGAAATAAAGGGACCATAAAAAGATCCCTAAACTTCACACGCTGATTTTCAGTGGCCACCTCGGGTACCGTGCGAACGACAGCGGCAGCAGCCAATAAATAATATCCAACTATTCTGTAAGACTAGACGTAATAACTAATAATACTAAATGTTATCAAGTACACATATAAATATCTTATTAAGTTTTAAAAAAGACAAAAAATATTTTATATAAAAGATACATATTACATAGTACGCGTATTGTACTAATATACGGATTACATATGTAGCTATAACGTTAAAACAAAATTCATCATAATATGTATTTAGATTAAATTAACGTAAGAATAACTTTAAAATAATTTTTTTTTATACAACAGATGCATATCCAATAGTATTGTTTTAATTTTAATATAATTATGATTGAAAAGCGACTTCAATTACATCGACAAGTAATACAACGTAATAAGACGAAAAAATAGTCAGGTAAATACGCGCTATTAAAGATTACTTAAAAAGTTGTAATCAGTTTTCTATCTAATTTAAACAAGACTACAAGACAAGTATTAGCTTTCGACTAAAGTAAGAATCATCGAAATCGGTACACCGAGTAAAAAGTTATGCGGTATAATATAACGTAGGTCGACGAAAAAGTAGTCACGTAAATACGCATTATTAGATATAACTCTATAAGTACTTGTCAGATCTCAATTAAATTAAAATGGGACCACATGACACGCAAAACCTTTCAATTAAAACAAAATTGATCGAAATCGGTCCACCCAGTCAAAAGTTCTGAGCTAACATACATTAAAAAAAAAAAAAAAAAAAAACATACGTGTCGAATTGAGAACCTCCTCCTTTTTTGGAAGTCGCTTAAAAAACTTCTAACGCTAATTTTCATAACTTTAGAATAAATTATGCCTGAAATAGTGATTTCGACAAACAAGCGTACGGCTCACCTGATGGTAAGTGACTACCGTAGCCTATAGACGCCTGCAACACCAAAAGCGTCGCAAGCGCGTTGCCGACCCTATCCCCAATCCCCCCCCAGGAGCTCTGGTCACCTTACTCACCAACAGGAACACAATACTGCTTGAAAACAGTATTATTTAGCTGTGGTCTTCTGTAAGGTCGAGGTACTACCCCAGTCGGTACGGTACGCCAGTACGGTACTCCATATTTGAGCAGGAAATTTCCTGCTGTGCCCTACCTCAGCTACCTGCTGTGCCCTACCTCAGTTCCTGCTGTGCCCTACCTCAGTTATTAGATAGTACAAGTGTTCCCGAGTAAAATAAAAATAAAAATTACACTTAAATACCCTAATTTGTAAAAATTATGAACAAATTACTAGTCGCGGTAGGAATTTTTTGAAAAAAAACACAAAAATATTCACAATTTTCACAGTGTTGGCAACCCTGACATAAAAATTACATTTTATTGGAGCTCGACATCAGGGCTACCCCCAGTTAACGGATTATCCACGATTTACGACACATCCTGTATATTCTAATCCGTGTTTTTTTCTTTTACGTTCATCATATTTGGCTTGATTTACTTAACGGATTTAAATAATAAGAAAAGTATTGTGGCTGACCCTTACCTGTTGTAATCAGGCACAGAATTTTCTCTTGGCGAGGATCGTGAAGGTTCTTCTTCATATGCTTGATTTACATACGGGCCGCCTTGGGGTCTTAACAAAATAATATTACCTACTTAGTCTTTAATAATAAATTTTTAAAATATACTGATAATCGAGGATCTTTTTAGATATTATTTAATTGAGATCGAACACATTGATAGTTTAATATCATTTTATTTTGTCTTACCACTACTGCTACTACTGCAAATCATTAAATGCTCAATTTTACATAATATATTGGTGCATTTGATACACTCGATATTTATCGATGAAACTAAAAAATGAAAAGAAAAAAAAACATTACATTACATTAAAAAAAAAACGCTTACCGTTTAGGATAACCCGAAAACATGTTATCGTTGCGATTCATCTGCCATGGATCTTCTAATCTTTTTGGTGGACTGAAAATAAAAAAATAAAATATATTTACCGTTCGTTACTTATTATCGATTTTACTAAAATTGCAAAATGCATTAAAATTACATTTACAGTTAAGACTATATAGGTATACTAAATTACTATTCGTGTGTTTCTAGGATCGAAGCATCGAGATGTGTGTGAATATCACGAAAAGAAAGAAAGTGCATAGTACCTACATTAACTAGAATTTTTTTGTCTACTTTTGTTGTAACTTTACATAAAAATCGACGTCCTTGAATTATTTTTTTTTTATCTTCGTTCAACAAACGGAAGTGACCTCTCTTCCTCTCGTTGCATTAACATTTTTTTTCTTTTGTTACAATACCAATAAATTCTTTTCGATAGTAATGACAACCGACATCAGCAAATCGTTACCTACCCTAATAGACTTACTTTGAGTTTTCAAAAGATAAAGGATTTTCTCGCGTTTGATTGTGATAATGAGGTAAATTGTCATGGGCGTGATTTGCCGACAACCTGCAAATTAAAAAACAGTTATAATAATAAAATTAATATATTAATAATTATTATTTAGTATAACAAATAGTCCATTGAAATGTTACATTTTTTTGGCCTTAGCGTGCGTTTGTCAGAGAATGAAATTTTATTTTTTAGATATAAAGGGGGGTTAGTCTAAAGTTAAATCCAAGTTTGTGGGTTTGCAGCCCTTGTGCAACGGCAGCCATCTTGGAAAAAGAGGTTCAAATGGTTTTTTATGGTTTATCTGCCAAACTATAAGTCTCACAAAATAAATTATAAAACATTTTTTGTTGCTAATAAAACTGTCTACAGCTTTTGTTTAGTAACTTTTAGTCGTAGAATCATAAACAAAAAAGTTATAAGCGAAAATTCAAAAAAAATTGAGAGAAAAAAATCTATTAATATTCTGTAAAAAAAAACGCGCCTCCAGACTCTACCTCCTAGGTAGAGTGTCAAATCAAGAATTATTTATATATTAACAATATTTTACTATCAATAATTAAAAAGATCATCATAAATAATTGTGTTTGCTCGCAAACGAAAAAAAAACCGACTTCAATTACATCGACAAGTAATACAACGTAATAAGACGAAAAAATAGTCAAGTAAATACGCGCTATTAAAGATTACTCAAAAGATCTAATCAGATCTTGATCTAATTTAAACAAGACTACATGACAAGTATTAGCTTTCAATTAAAGTAAGAATCATCAAAATCAGTACACTATGTAAAAAGTTATGCGGCATAATACAACATAGGTCGACGAAAAAGTAGTCAAGTAAATACGCATTATTAGATATAACTCTAAAAGCACTTGTCAGATCTCAATTAAATTTAAATGGGACCACATGACACGCAACACATTTCAATTAAAATAAAACAAAATTGTTCGAAATCGGTCCACCCAGTCAAAAGTTCTGAGCTAACATACATTAAAAAAAAAAAACAAAAAAAGGTTATGAATGCTGAAGAATAGTATTCGTTTCGCAGCGCTGTAAAACCTTAATTAATAAATAAATTTAAAAATGTTTCTAATAAAAATTGTTCCTTAAAACACTGTCAATAAAAATGGTCTGATATTATTTTTTTGTAAAATAATTTAAAAAAAAAGTTTTATCAACAAATAGATTTTTTTCTCTCAAATTTTTATGGATTTTCGCTAATACCTTTTTTATTTTTGGTTCTACGACTAAAAGTTACTGAACAAAAGTTGTAGATAATTTTATTAGCAACAAAAAATGTTTAATAAATTTTTTTTGAGACTTATTGTTTGGCAGATAAACCATAAAAACCATTTGAAACTCTTTTTCCAAGTTGGCTGCCGTTGCACAAGGGCTCCAACCCCACAAACTTGGATTTAACTTTAGACTAACCCCCCTTCATATCTAAAAAATAAAATTTCGTCCTCTGACAAACGCAACCCCAAATGTAACTTTTCAATGGACTAAAAGTCTGTCTTCAACCCACGATTTTTTAAAAACAACAAATTATATTTTGAAACACACCATTAGCAAAACAAAAGCATGCATTAAATCAATACATATAATAAAAGTGTAACGGTTCGCTGTCTGTACATTTAAGATTTATGAGAAAAAATATTATTGGGACCTTTATCATCGCAAATAGCACCCAAAACAATGATTGCCAGATTTTTGTCTGTTTATCTGTGCGTTTGTGCACGCTAATCTCAGAAACAGCTTATGCGATTTAGATGTGGTTTTTACTTATATATTATGGCAAGCATAGCTTAACATGTAGTGTTTGTTTCATGTCATAAAAAATTAAAGAATCACGTTGAGCATGTAAAGTCACTGTTACACGCGGACGAAGTCGCGAGCACATCTAGTAGTAACTATAGTTAAATGACATCGCCATGAATATACTTATCACAGCAAATTATTTCAAATAACCGTTAATAGACCAGCGCATCTTGCTACTAAATAGCAAAATTTAGTTAGCAAAATTGTAAAAAGTTCAAGTTTAACTTTGTATCTTAAATATAAATTCAAGGTAAAATTTTACAAAATTTATTTACGTTAATTATAATATATATGTACCATTTTGTTATATAACTTGCCGCCATCTCGTAGGTAGTGACATGATTCCGTTGCTGTAGAAGTTTTCGGGGTTTGTAATTAACAAATCGCGACAAATAGTTTTGACAGTCCTCTCTAGATATTAATTTTACACGACCTAAATAATTATGAAGACACCGAAACAGACGGAAGTCTGAGGATGCAAGATCGGGGCTAAATGATGCATTAAGACTTCGTAGTCAAACTCTTAAATTTTGTTGAGTGGCCAAAGTCGTACCTATGTGGTAAAGCGTTGTCATGATAAAAGACCACACCTTTTTTGTTGATCAGTTCTGGTCGCTTAATCTCAATTTCTTGTTTATAAATCTAATCAGCTGTTGACAGTAGAAATCCGAATGGTGGTTTTACCCGGCGGTAAAAGCTCATAATGAATGATAACCTTCCAATCCCACTATACCTATACTTAACGTCATCTTATTGCGTGTCAATTCGGGTTCGTGATAGTCTGTGAAACTTGACCAACCTTCGACCACGATCTCTTTCGTAGGTACATTATTATCGTAGTTGATCCACTTTTTGTCACCAGTGTTAATCTCTTCAAAAATTGTTCGATATCATTACGGCTTAATAGAGGATCACAAATGAGTAGACGGATCATTAGATTTCTTTAAGGAACTTGACCTTACCCATATATCGAGCTTTTTTATAGCCATCCTTTTTCAAATGAGTCAAAACTGTTTTATGGTCAATACTTTTGTACCTAATGATATATTGTTAAAAATTTCTTTGTATTATTTCTGTCTTTGGTGTACAATAAAGTGTATTATTATTATTATTATTACTCAGATCTTTAGCTATATAGTAACTACTCAAATGTCGATGTAACTCCACTTTTCAAAAATGTCGTCACGTTTCTTAGTAACTGGGCGACCAGAGCGAAATGCATGTTTGACATGAAACTTTCCTGACTGAAAACACTTAAAGCAATTTTGTGCTACTCTTACACTGCATTAAGTCCATTATTCCTATCCAATATATTTTTTTCGCATTTTTCCCTTTTTGAAATAAAGCTTTATAATGTACCGAGTTTCTTCATTGGATTCACCCATTTTGTCGGACAGAAAAACAAATGAAAACTGGCGGGAAACTGTTTTTTACTTTATTTTTAATATGTCACATTTTCATGTCATCAAAACCAGTCAGACGACACAATCAAAACAAATTACGAAATTACGAAAATACTTTTTATAAAAACTATTTGCAACTCACCCTCTTGAGAAAGCCGGAAATACGTCATTACGGTGTACATTCCGAGGATCGTCAAATCTTCTTGGAGGACTAAAATATAAATAAAAAACTTGTTAGCAATTTATTGTTATGTTGCCATTTTCATTTCAAAACTGAATAATATTATATCATTGGCTTTTAGCCGCGGCTTCGCTCGCATTAAATTTTTTTTTAAATAAAAAGTATGTGGGCCGCTTTTTTTATAATATTACTAGCTGACCCGGCGGACTTCGTACCGCCTAACAGTCGATTATTTGTTTAATACTCATCCTTCCCGGAACCTCTCCACTAACTCTTAAACTTTATGGAATTAAAATTCAAATTGGCTTTTAAGTATTATTACGAATTTTTTGTATGGGAATATTGAAGTGTTGTTTTTAGAATTTTTGAGGCAATTTTTTAAATTTTTCTCTCCGTAAGAACCATCCTCGTACATCAAGGAACATTATAAAAAAATAATTAGCGAAATCGGTTCAGCTGATCTCGAGATTTGCGCTTAGCAACACATTCAGCGATTCATTTTTATATATATATATAGAGATATTATATATTAGGGATTCTACTACAATAATAAGCAAATCGAGTAGGTACATCTATACTAATATTATACAGCTGAAGAGTTTGTTTGTTTGTTTGTTTGTTTGAACGCGCTAATCTCAGGAACTACTAATTCGATTTCAAAAATTCTTTCAGTGTTCGATAGCCCATTTATCGAGGAAGGCTATAGGCTATATATCATCAAGCTAAGACAAAAAGGAGTGGACCACCGATGAAGAATGTTTCAAAATCGGGGCATTTTGAGAGCTTCCGCTGCGTAAACAGTTAAAGTTTCGAAAGAATCATGTATGATAGAATTGTTCTTATTCCACACGGATGAAGTCGCGAGCAGAAGCTAGTAGTGAAATAAGGGAATTATGATATCTTCAATATGTAAATACTTACTCGAAAGCATTAAGCACTCCCAAATTACGGATTGGATGCTGAAACAATAAAAAGTTAATTGGTAATATAGGAAATGGATAAAAAACATTTCTTGATCGTAAGTTATTTAAGTCAAATTTTAGGTACCTCATTTTCTTTCGATTCATTTTGATAATTACCAACTTGAATAATAAGTAAAACAAGTAAAATCAAGTTAATGGCATGTCCAATATATCCCTTGAGAGAAAGGGTCATTAGTAGAAAAGCTCCTACGCGTATCGAGTCAATTTGATAGTTCTCCAGAATGGGTGAATTTAGAGCCTGCAAGAATAAATATTAAAAAAAAATACACAAATAAAACAAATAACAATATAGGTATTATTAATTAATAAAGACAAAGACATACCAAATTGTCAGTTAATGTTGTGTAATCCATTCCAAAGTGTACGCCCAATGTTAGATCTACCACTAGGCAAGCCAAGGATACACCAACGTGTATGTAAGCGACAATATCCAGATTATTTGCAGCCTCTTCTAGCTTAACAGCTAGATAATATAATGCATTATTATTTTTTGTTTAGGTTTTCAAAGTATTGCAGAAAAAAAAATACCATTAACAGAATATTTTTAAACCATAACCTGAAATATGATCTACAATACATTATTAACTAAGTATTTATAATATTTAATTACCTGATATTAATGTAACAGAAGTTACAAAGTTGATAGCGGCAAAAACCAAGATAATAATTTCTAGAGTAAAGACAGAGTCGGCTTTTGTAATATTAAACATATTGTTTGCTGCTGGACAGTTCTCATCTGAAAATATATTACTAAATACATTTTTTATATACATTTTACTAATTATAAGCCTACTAGCTGACCCCGCAAACGTTGTTTTACCATTTATTTTATTAACCCCCGCAACCCCCTCTTGTGGGCGTAATTTCGTAAAATCCGTTCTTAGCTGACCTCTACTTGGCGAAAGGAATATTCCTACCAAATTTCAAGTCTCTAGGCCTTATGGTTCCAGAGATATCGTGATGAGTCAATGGGTGGAAATCTCTTCTATATATATAACTAGCTGACCCGGCGAACTTCGTACCACCTAACAGTCGATTCTTTAATTTTTTATTTTTTTAATACTTATCCTTCCCGGAACCCCTCCACTAACACTTAAACTTTATGGCATACCATAGTATTAAAGTTCAAATTGACTTTTAAGTATTATGACGAATCTTTTGTATGGGAATATAGAAAATTGTTGTTTTTAGACTTTTTCAGGCAATTTTTTAAATTTTTCTCTCCGTAAGAACCTTTAAATTTTTCTCTCCGTAAGAACCATCCTCGTACTTCAAGGAATATTATAAAATAAGAATTAGCGTAATCCGTTCAGCCGCTGTCGAGATTTGCGCTTAGCAACACATTCGGTGATTCATATTTATATATATAGAGAAGAGATAGAGAAAGAGATTTCCACTCATCACGATATCTCTGGAACCATAAGGCGTAGAGACTCGAAATTTGGTAGGAATATTTCTTTTGCCGAGTAGAGGTCAGCTAAGAACGGATTTTACGAAATTCTACCCACAAGAGGGGTTGCGGGGGTTTATAATATATATAGCAAAACAACGTTTGCGGGGTCAGCTAGTTTATATATATAAGAAAGATTGGTGATTTCTTTATATACAACAAGGTCGGCAAACAAGCGTACGGCTCACATTTATTTATTACCGTGTAGTTTATAGACGCTGTAGCACCAGAAGTATCGGAAGCTCGTTGCTGATCCTACCCCAATTTCCCAGGAGCTCTGGTCACCTTACTCACCACAGGAACACAATACTGCTTGGAAGCAATATTATTTACCTATGATCTTCTGCATCCCCAGCCGGGCTGCTCCAGATTTTGAGCAAGATATTTCTTGCTCTGTCTCAGTTAAACGCATCAAGCAACTAGTTCAACTAAGCCTTTGCAACCTTTGTAGCGAGCAATGGTTGAATTAAGTGCCTCCCACTCAAATAGGATTTACTATTATTTCGGGGGCCAGATACATACACAATACACAAGCAGAAAAGCCCTGACTGAGGCAAACACCTGTATGGCCAATACAAATGAATTTTATGTAGTCGATCGAACCCGCAGCCACCGACGCCACAGCCGCAAATCCAGCGCCCTGACCGTTGCGCTAACGCGTCGTCAAGTAGTGTATCTCGATATTTAATAATTTAAAACAAAAAATAAGCATGTCTCCATATTAGAAAATACCTGTAGAAGGAATAAGTCTAAAAAAGATTACTTATGTTGGCCACGACGATTACACGATTCAACCTGTAATATCCCACTGTTGGGCATAGGCCTCTTCCCCATGTAGGAGAAGGATCGGAGCTTAATCCACCACGCTGCTCCAATGCGGGTTTGCGGATATATTCCCTACTATGAGTAGTATGAGTAACGATCGCTATCAGGTGTACATGATAACAACCGCGATCGACGGCTTAACGTGCTCTCTGATACACTTTGGGGAGGCCCACAAGGACTGCACAAACACCCAGACCACGGAAAACAGATGTTTTCCATTTGTATTGGCCATACAGTGTCGTGTGCGGGGATCGAACCCGCAACCGCCCGCGCAACAGCCAGTCGCAATCCAATGCTGTGACCGCTGAGCCAACGCGGCGTCGGCGCTTATGTTGGCCGCCTGACTTAAATTTTATTACACCTACCGTTTATTATTATTGTTTATTTATTAAATATTTGGAAAAACAGCAGCACAAATAACAATACATAGCAATAGTACTAAACAAAAATTGGCTGATGATAGGTCTTCACGTGGTCTTCACGTACAATTATTGTACTAGTACCGTATATAAAAAACATGTCATGTGGACAGAAGGATTGCACATCGAGATGTTACAGAACCTTTTTTAAACAATCAAAATCAAAATAAACTTTATTCAAATAGGCCCCATGAGCACTTTCGAATCATCATTTTACAAAAATTAAATTTAAAGTGATTAATTAGATTTTTTAAAATGAAGCTACCACCGATTCGGAATGTAGATTCTGCAGAGAAGAATCGGCAAGAAGCTCCGCAGTTACTCTTTTGAAAATAATATAGAAACTGTGTTTTAGTACAAAATTAGTAATATCTTGCATGAAATACAGCGTCACTAAGTCCACACATCTTTGTAAACTATGTAATCCTGCACCGCTACGACGCTTTTACCTATATCTATTTATCTCTTTATACACGTATATAATAGACGCCGCGTTGACGCAACGGTCACAGAACTGGTTTGTGGCTGTTGCGCTGGCGGTTGCGGGTTCGATCCGCGCACACGACAAACATTTGTATTGGCCATACAGATATTTGCCGTGGTTTGGGTGCTTATGCAGTCCTTGTGGGTCTCCCCACCATGTCTCGGAGAGCACGTTAAGCCGTCGGTCCTGGTTGTTATCATGTACACCTGGTAGTGATAGTTACTCATAGTAGGGAATATATATGCCAACCCGCATTGGAGGAGCGAGCGTGGTGGATTAAGCTCCGATCCTTCTCCTAAATGGAGAAAGAGGCCAATGCCCAGCAGTGGGATATTACAGGCTGAAGCATTATCAACAAAACAATGCAAAGAAATTCTGATTCAATACTCGCCTCGCCACTACCACAACCGAATTGAATACATCAAAATCGCCCAGTCTACACAGATTAATTATTTAAGCCTTTACTCGCGCGCCACAGGAAAACATTTTGGCAGTAATTTGTGGATACCAGAGGTAGTTGAATAGGTGCATAATGCCGCATTGATTTCAATGTTATAATGAAATTAATTTTAGAAAGTAGTTCCGGAGAGTACTAATAGTAATTAGTTTTATTAAAAAAACAATGTCAGCAATTTCACGCCGTTTGTATAAAGGAGGCAAGTGGAACCGTGCGCATTGATTCAGGTAAATATTAGGAAAATAAGGTACCTAGCTTTAGACGATAACACAAAAACTTAACAAATTTTAATTTGTAGTTGCTCGATTCTGTTTGTGTACTTCTTATAGCGGGGATTCCAGATATCTGATCCATACTCAAGGATGCTTCTAACAAAAGTGCAGTACAAATTCTTAATAGTTTTGATTCTTTTGATGTCTTAAAAACTTTCAGAGGTTCGCATGACAAATCCTAGTTCTTTTGAGGCTTTCTTAATAATTTCATCAATATGCTCGTCGAAGAAAAGCCTCGAATCGTGAATCACCCCAATATCACTTTAGTAAGTCTCTACAAACTTGGACCCTTTAGTTCATATTCTGATGGAATATGGGCTGACTGACGACAGAATGATACAAATAACATAATTTGAAACATCGGATTTTAATCCTTTTTTGTATATAGGTGCTATAAAAGCTGACTTCCATATGGATGGAATATTATTTTCTGACATAGATTTAACGAATAATAAAAGAATGAGCTTAGAGACAAATCCGGCGCATTTAACAAAGAAAATAGGAGGAAAATAGTTAGGACCAGCTGACTTTTTAATGTCCAATGATAAAAGTAGCTTAGAAACTTCTTTTATATTAATATAAATACTGGAGACGTTAGTTAATGCCGGGATGTTACTATCTAGGGTCTGATTTGTATATCCCGATGAGGAAGAGGGGAAAACACCGACGGTTTGCTGGTACGATTCCCTCTCGATTCTCCTCTCGGTATGGATATTTGTATTTGTATAAATTATTCTTTTCGCTTCAGAATTGTCCTTATGGGTCTCCCCACTCTGTCTCGGAGAGCACATTAAGCCGTCGTATGCCCTGTTCTTATCATAAATATCTGATAGCGATCGTTACCTACTCATAGTAGCGAACATATCTGCCGATCCGCAGTGGATCAAATTAGTGGATTAAGCTCCAATCCTTGTCCTAAATGGAAAAGAGGCCCCAGCAGTGGAATGTTATAGGCTGAATCATAACCGTCTGATTTAAAGTATTCAGGCGTATTTTCGCGTAGAGTATGTTAAAGTGCAACAAAGTACTGATAAGATCTTTCACAAAAATACTTACGTAATATGTAAGTCTGTAGTATTGATGCCAAAAAGAATTCAGCGCCATTTCGATTTGTTAGGTCGCCTACCGAGCATTCGAAACGGTATATAACGCCAAGTATACATACCGTTATGCTTATTAGCGACAAAATCTGAAAAAAAATGGTGACATATCTTTTAATACCCGTCAATGTAACTTGTACAAGCACAGTAAAAAAATGTCGTGGTCATGTCTATTGTAAGTGTGCGGAGTAGGTGGTAGGTAGGTATATATAACATATTAATAATGTATAGGTACCTACATATTGCGTGATTGTTAGTTATGATTAATATTACCACATTAATTCTTACAGTGATGACAAAGAGCACAGCATTATTATTTTAGCATAGCATGTACCAATAGTATTGATAATATATGTATGACGAAGCTCGCATATCAATTCATACTTGATAATAAATCGATTGAATGTGATAAGATGATAAAATACCTAATCCGTCTATGTATAATGTAAAACAAAACAAAAAATATTTCTAAAACTAATTAATACTATTAACTAATGTTCAAGCTGATTTGACTACTTAAATATATTAGAAAATTTGCCCGCGCGTGTATTGTCTCGCATATATTGGAGAAGTATAACAAAACTAATACAATTATAAATAACTAGCTGTACTCAACGGCTTTCACCCGTGTGCGCAAACAATTTATTTCCCGCAACAATTTATTTTGCGCAAACAATTAAAAAGTAGCCTATATGTTACACAGGGATAACTAAGCTTTCAAATGGTGAAAGAATTTTTTAAATCGGTTCACTAATTTTTGAGTTTATTCAATACAAACATACACACAAAAATACTAATCTTTCCTCTTTATAATATTCGTATACCTAGATGACGATTTTTTTAAATACCTACCTAATTGTAATTTGAACATCATATCAATACAGACCTTCAAACGTTTAACGTTTTTGTAATGTGATAAAAATAAATATTATTATAATATAATCTGTACGTATATATATGACTATCACAGAAAGATATATAAAATGTAAGGTAGGTGTATGACGCATTATTTTTTTTTCAGTACAATTATCAGTATAGATATTAAACATTTTTATAATTCACTAAAAAAGTTTAAAAGAAATAACTTAATTATGTCCCTCCTGACGATTTCAATAAAAAAGTGTTAGTATTTTCTGTCTGAAGTTGATCTAAAAAAAATTTAGAAATGTTTGGAATATTATATTGTAAAACTTTATAAAGTTTACTCGAAGTATAAATCTTCTATTATATAAAAGAGATTTCCACCCATATATTGACTCATCACGATATCTCTGGAACCATAAGGCCTACAGACTTGAAATTTGGTAGGAATATTCCTTTCGCCGAGTAGAGGTCAGCTAAGAACGGATTTTCAGAAATTCCATGAGGGGAGGGGGGATTCAGGGGCTTAATAACATATATGGCAAAACAATGTTTACGGGGTCAGCTAGTATTATATATTATATATATATATATATATATATATATATATATATATATATATATATATATAAGAGATTTCCACTCATTGACTCATCACGATATCTCTGGAACGATAAGGCGTAGAGACTTGAAATTTGGTAGAAATATTCCTTTCGCCGCGTAGAGCTCAGTCATCTAAGAACGGATTTTACGAAATTCCACCAACAAGAGGTGGTTGCGGGGGCTAATAACAGATATGGCAAAACAACGTTTGCGGGGTCAGCTAGTACATATATATATATATACATATATATATATATATGATAAATTTATCTTATATTATATTATGTGATAAATTATCTATATATTTTGCTTATACTGTTTTATTGTTATGCACCGCCTAAAAATTTACATAGTTGATAAATCTACTTAATCTCATATCCTCTTATGATCCACACTTAATAAATTAAAAAAGACACACGCACAAGAATTATTTAGATAAATTAACTAGTAAACACAATAAAATAGCCCTCGCAATGCAACATAAGTAAAATAGCATAAATTAATATTACAGTCGCATACTTCCACACACTAATTAAAATGTATAAAGAACAGTGCAAAGAACTACTTTTTAAATATCTAAATGTAATATACTCAATTGTATTGTACCTATGAATGTTGTAAGTAATAAAAACGAACAATACTTACAATAGACAAGCTCGCTGAAAGACAAGCAGTCGTAACCAATCCTGAAGGAATGTTGAAATTATTTTTATTCATGTTCACCTCTGTTATTTACTACATTTAAAACACAATACGTCATACCGGTCCACTGGCCGATCGTGAAGGGAATAAATATATCACCATTAATCGTATCACGATAATTATTATCGGTATTAATAAACAATATTATCTAAAGCTACTGATTACTATCACTTTATGTTAAATAATTGTGTTTGCTCGCAAACGAAAAAGAAACCGACTTCAATTACATCGACAAGTAACACAACCACAACGTAGGTAATAGACGAAAAAAATAGTCAAGTAAATACGCGTTACTGGATATAACTGTAAAAGTACTTGTCATATCTTAATGAAATTTAAATGGGACCACATGACACGCAACACCTTTCAATTAAAACAAAATTCATCGAAATCGGTCCACCCAGTCAAAAGTTCTGAGCAAACATACATAAAAAAAATATATAGCAGTAGGTATTGGAAATTTTGTACTGAGTGAAGTGTCTGTACCTACGTAGTACTAATAACTAATCTATGCTACTACAATGAATAAAATGGTTTTAAATTACGAGCATAATATGATATCCTATAATTACGTATTAGGTAAGTGTAACCCACCTACGGTTGCGTTTTGCGAAGCATAGCCATAATAAAATTATCATAATTCTTTTCACAAGCATTTTGTTTATTACCGCTATTTACACTTCTGAATTATCTTAGTTTTTATAGGCAGCATACTGAGCCGATGAAATTTTAGACAAAATTTAGACAAAGAGGAACAAAGGAGATAAGAGATTCAAAATAATACTGCAGTAACTAATATACCCCCTTAGGCGTGAGGCGTTTTTTTAACCGACTTCCAAAAAAGGAGGAGGTTCTCAATTCGTGTGTATTTTTTTCTCTGAAAGAGATTTCTTCCAGTCAACCCATGGTCATGAGTAAGTGTTTCATAATTATAGCAAGGCAAACAGTGCAAGAAGTATTTATTAAGAAATAATGCGTATTTGCTTGACTATTTTTTTTTTTGTTGACCTTACGTTGTATTATACCGCATAACTTTTCACTTTCATTATTTATATACATAGAAGTAGGTAGGTACTGGACACAACACAAAGCTTATGCAAAGTTATACAACTGGTCAAGCGATGTAAGGAATGTGATCTACGCTAAAAAGCAGACAACATGAGTCATCAGTCTTGTGCTACCTAATATTATTTATTTATTTATTCATAGAACATCAACAAAGTAGGTATACACCATATTTCAAGTAGGTACATCATACAATTACAGTAAAGTCTAAGTGTTACTTTAATTAAATAGAGTCATTCCACGTCAAACCAACAAGGCACTCAACCTGACCCTTTCAGATTTGGCTGAAACTTTGTTTATTTATACTCTCTGACATCCTGAACTCAAATATAGTTTTCAAAAAATTTAATCACTGATAGTTTTTTAGTTATAAATTTTTGAAAATCACAAAATCCGCGTTTTTTGACGTGCACTAAAATCTAAAATCTGCAATAACTTTGGTTCTATTAGAGATAGAGAGCTAAATGATAGCTCATTTTAAAGAGGGTTTAATGGGCTTTACTGTGATATCCAACATGAATACATTAATGTACAAAATATTTTTTGAGTAAAACTCAAAAATCGTTTTTGAAAAATCTTTGTGTTGGTGTTTTTTAATTTTTTTCAAATTTATATATGTTTTATGTATATTTTTGTGAGTACACCATAAAAATTTCAGAGTGGGACCATGATGGGATCAGGAGATATATTAAAAATACATCACTGAAGTATCACAATTTTTTTTATTTTAATTTAATTTGTATAATTTAAGTTATGCAGGCCTAATTCTTATGTTTTAAATATAAAAATAATGTATTTTAAATATATTACACTTTATATTAACTGAAAAGTAATACAATGTAGGTAGACGAAAAAATATTCAAGTAATTACGCTTTAACAACGATTACTCAAAAAGTAAGCAGATCTTGATGAAATATAAATGTGACCACATGATGAACATTAACTTTCGATTAAATCAAAAATCATCAAAATTGGTACACCCAGTAAAAAGTTATACGGTATAATACAACGCAGGTCGACGAAAAAATAGTCAAGTAAAAACGCATCATTAGATATAACTTGAAAAGTACTTCTTAGATCTCAAATAAATTTAAATGGGACCAAATGACACGCTCCACCTTTCTATTAAAACAATTGTTATCGAAATCGGTTTACCCAGTCAAGTTCTGAAGTAACATACATTAAAAAAAATACTATCGAATTGAGAACCTCCTCTTTTTTTGGAAGTCGGTTAAAAATAAAAATAAAACTTTGTTTTTCATTTCCAAAGTTATGTTTCATATAGCCTATGTATCAGAACCAGGCTATTAGAACTAAAAATTTTGTGAAAGGTACTTCAGTGATGTATTTTTAAGATATCTCCTGATCCCATCATGGTCCCACTGTGAAATTTTTATGGTGTACTCACAAAATTACACATAAAAACATGTATAAATTTGAAAAAAATTAAAAAACACCAACACAAAGATTTTTAAAAAACAATTTTTGAGTTTTACTCAAAAAATATTTTGTACATTAATGTATTCAAATTGGGTATCACATTAAAGCCCATTAAACCCTCTTTAAAATGAGCTATCATTCAGCTCTCTTTCTCTAATAGAACCAAAGTTATTGCAGATTTTAGATTTTAGTACACGTCAAAAACGCAGATTTTGTGATTTTTAAAAATTTATAACTAAAAAACTATCAGAGATTAAATTTTTTGAAAACTATATTTGAGTTCAAGATAACAGAGAGTATAAATAAACATAGTTTCAGCCAAAACTGAAAGGGTCAGGTTGAAAACATTTTTTTATTGGTTGATTTGACATGGAATGACTCTATAGGTGATAGTTACATTAAACAAGACAAACATACACATCGATATTAAGAATATCATTCTGTGTCTAGATTTTTCGCAAAGTACGATATATCATGAATAAATCCTTTTTCAATTTAACATTTTGACAATGAATAGGTACTGTTGTCGAAATCGACATATGTTTGAACTGTGTAAATTACTCGCTTAAGAGATGTAATTATTTTTACAATATGCCTTTTAAGACAAAATGTTATGACAAAGCCAGAAGTTTTACTATCATGCCTACTTGCCCTTGCATGGCTATGGCGTATTGGCAGTTCTATGTACTCTAGCTACACGATATCTGAAGCTATAACTCCGTCGTATTTTGGAAACGGTGTAAAAATTTTCATTACTGCCTTGCAAATCATAACTGAAGTCATTTTGGATTTAATGCCGTTGTCGGAATTTCCGAGAATAAGCCTTGCACACAGAATCATGGGAATACCATCTCAAGCTTACACTCTTTATTATGCTAATAAATATATCGGACCGACACTGGACAGTCGAAGAGTGACCATATTCATATATGTAATATCAATTTTGTGTTTTTTAGAGACTGTATACAAAATAAATATTGATTGGAGTAGAATTGAATAAAACGTATGCTAGTAGGTATGGGTTATTTTTCCAATAATTTAGGTATTATATTAAAAACAAAAAAAAAAAACAAACAAAATTGCAAAAAATTTATCATAAAAGAAAATTCTTACAAAATTATTTACTTAAGTAATACTAGAACAATCTTAAAACTTAATTTCAATGTTTAATTAAACATCGTTAATACAACGTAAATCTATTTCAATAAGTTAAAAGTAACTAAGTAGGTAGTTTTACTTAGTCTGAGGCGCATCACACTAAACTAACAAATACATAATTATTATATCAAGCAGTCTAGAAAACAACATTTTATTTGATGATAGACCGTATGACTTTAATAAAGTACATAAGCCTTAAAGCATTACGTTGATATTAAAATACGCCACGCAGACAAAGTAAGGAGTCATCGATGTTAGATAATGACTGTGTTAAACTTGTTTAGGGGACGTCCATTAATCACGTCCAACTCCAAAAGGAGTGGAGAGGTTCAGAAAAACAAAGAAACATCACAAGGAAAGCTGTAATGAGATATCACGTGTATTTATTTATAAATCGTTGAACGCGCGATTTCTAAACCAGAAAACCCCCCAAATACCCTGCAACCTCAATGTCTGTCTAAAAATTTGTATTGCGATGCTTAATCATCAAAATTCGGTCCTATATATTATATTTAAAGATAACTTTATTTAAATATCAATATAGGTACTTTGCACAAAAAACGAGTGTGCCTTAGAGGCTTAGACCACACGACTGAAGTAAAAGTTCCTTAGCTCCGTGTAACTTATATCACCCTCTCAACTTTCGTACGCCTCGCCCGATCACTCTTTTCGTAACGCTCTCGTCACGCATTCTCCAGCTTACTCCCCAAGTCTAGCGTGCGTCAAGAAGTTTTACTTCAAAATAATTCGCGTGATTTTTGGGTGAATTTGTGGTTTTAGTGTTTGGGTGGGTGTTAGTCTAAAACCTCTCCACTAACTTTACACTCATTTTACACTATGATAGCACATTTTATTCTCATTACTTTCATCTCGTCTGAACTTACATTATGGTGATAGGTAACTATAGAATTAATCAAAATCACTTTAATTATTAATTAAAATGACGTTAATTCTCTAAATAAATACATACTCTAGTCAAATTTCCTGTACTCTGAAATTTGTAGAGAATTATGTACAATGTTTTTAACCTGTCTTATCTTCAGCTAAATAACTTAAAAATCATCGAGGCACCCATGAGGTAAGCCTCAACTTTTCAGTATAGGTATCACAATAACAGTAATTTATGTATCGAAAAAAAAAATAAGTACTTATTAAAATAATGATTCTTAGTAAAAGTTAAATAATAATAAAAATTTATAGTAGGGAAGACGTAGAACATCGACCTTCACCGATCTGATAACTCGGTGAGACATATTTTTTATCAAATATAATTTATAAACAAATATGCCTATGATAACTTGCCTATCGAAGAGTGGTCAAGGCTATTTTTAATTTAATTAATTTTATTTAATTATTTTTCACCTTCACTCATATGATAACCGAATGAGTTTTATATCAATTGATAGTTTTTAACACACAGAATATGCCTAGGTAGGATGTTGTAATTAAAAAAGCAATCATATAGGCTTGCCTGCAAAAACTAAAAAAAAAATAATCAAAAAATTAGCCTTGACCACTTTTCGATAGGCAAGTTATCATAGGCTTATATTACTATAGAACACTAAACATTTTCATTACAACGCACATTATTTATACTTGTACTTATAATTAAAAACCTTTGGTTTATAATAAGAGTTCGACGTTCCCTCCTTTCAGTATAAAACGTCCGTATGCGTCAGTGGGGCTGCAAGTATAATTTCATTTTATTCATAAACAAATAATTACAAATAAATCAAAACAACAGAATGAAATCATTAAAATTCATATTTAAAAATAAAATAATAAAATTAATGTAAAATTTGTAACAACTAATTAAGACTAACACATGACACATGAGTTCACGCCATTTTTGGCGCGAACTTGTGGAGGCCTATGTCCAGCAGTGGACTGAGATAGGCTGAAGTGATTAAATTAAGACTTTAACGGTAAATATGACTTATTAATCAATAAGTAAGACAATTATTCGTCTATTGTGTTATCTTAATCTATATGTATAAAAGAGATTTTCACCCATTGACTCATCACGATATCTCTGGAACCATAAGTCGTAGAGACTTGAATTTTGGTAGGAATATTCCTTTCGCCGAGTAGAGGTCACCTAAGAACGGGTTTTACGAAAGTCCACCCACAAGAGGGGGTTGGGGGGGGGGGGGTAATCTATATATATAAAAGAGATTTCCACCCATTGACTCATCACGATATCTCTGGAACCATAAGGCGTAGAGACTTGAAATTTGGTAGGAATATTCCTTTTGCCAAGTAGAGGTCAGCTAAGAACGGATTTTACGAAATTCCACACACAAGAGGGGGTTGCGGCGGTTAATAACATATATGGCAAAACAACGTTTGCGGGGTCAGATAGTAATCTATATATTAATACGTGAAGCAAAAACTTTGTACCCCTTTTTACGGAAATTGCGCGTACGTAGGAGTATGAAATTTCGCACACTTATAGTTTATATAGAGACGGAGTGCGGAATGCTAATTTTTTCTTAAAATTATACATAAAATATACATTAAATTAATAAAAAAGCATTACACACACTACAGCACTCACACACGCATATTATACCTATATACTATTTGTTGATTGTCAAAGTCTGTAGTCAAGTTGAAATTTTTTTTAAATGTTTCTTTATTTTCATAATTATTTCGTTTTCTTGAATTAAAATTTTTAATTATGGTCGAATTTCGACCTCTGGGCGACCACTAGTATATCTATTATATATATTAAGTATTAGAAGAAGAAGTTATTTTGTTGTAAGCGATATAATATTAACTTTAACAGATAAATAAACCAAATCAAAATATATGCAGACTGATAACATTATTGAAGAATACACAAAAAGACGCTAAACGCCATCACATACATAACTATGTGGAACATGAGTGACCAATGAAGTGTTAAGCAGATTAGCGTGTTAAAAATGTTCTACTTAGAAAAACATTACAAGGGCGCGCACTTATGGATATAGTGAAGATGTATAATAATACACGACTTTTATTGACGACCTTTCGTTCCCTTCAACATATTTGCGGGGACTATGCACAACATAATTTTGAAGTTTTAACAATTGCATGACCAAAATACATTAATTTTTTTTTTTTTATGTAACTAGGTTGGCAAACAAGCGTACGGCTCACCTGATGGTAAGACCGTAGCCTATAGACGCCTGCAACACCAGAAGCGTCGCAAGCGCGTTGCCGACCCTATCCCCAATCCCCCAGGAGCTCTGGTCACCTTACTCACCAACAGGAACACAATACTGCTTGAAAACAGTATTATTTAGCTGTGGTCTTCTGTAAGCTCGAGGTACTACCCCAGTCGGGGTAATATATTAAGACATATTATGAATCTGAGATTACACGATGATAACGTACTTATACAAGACGAAGACTAAGAAATTTTCGAAATGGTTTAAGATTTCTTTGTGTAATAAACATTAAAAAAAATTAATAACACTTACGATCTAAATAAAGAAAACACACTAACACTTTTTATGTTGCGACAAAAAAAAATTCCTCTTTTGCGTTAAAGAACTTAAGCTTGATGCTGCTCGGTGTACGGCTGAAAGAAGAATAAATATGGTTACATTATAAGTAGTTCAATGAATTTGTATTCAGAGGGGTTCTATCTGGACTAGGACAACTTTCACCTGATAATAAAGTTCATCTCGTAAATAAGTTACTACTTTACTAGTAATAGATTATTAGATCTTCTATCTTATCGATAGCAAGGAAATATGCCTAGTCGAGGTAAAAGTACCTCGACTTTTTAAAGAATTTTTACGGATTTTATAGAGGTTTAGTACCTAAGGCTTTTCAATTGCCAACATTTTGGATACTTTACAGCAACCGTGGTCACGGGAGGACTGACTCGCCTTTTTTAGTTTTACAGGTAATTAATAGAAATATTGAATACAGTAGTTTGGTCTTGAAAAAGAAAAATATTTTAGAAACATTTCATACGAGTATAGGTACCTACATTATTCGACAGACAATTGTATAAAACTTTGTCAGCAACCTTTGTAATTGATCCTTAAACTTTTATATGAATTATCTATTTGCTAATCGTTGCAGAACGTCAATGTTGTGGTTATAGAAAATCACCTTACCATCATAGTACATGAAATTTGAATAGATACTTACATGCCTTCCTATGAGTGTCTATAGCGGTATAGTCGGGAAGTGGAACGGGCGGCAATTCCTCGTCAGGCGGAAGTTGATCACGCATTGGATGCGCAGAGGCAGGGATGTAAGCCCAAGGCAATTGCCCTTGAAGCTCCGCAGCGGTACCGCGTCTTCTAATGAACCGTATACATTTGTTATGGCAAAATATACAAAATAATGCAATATTTATATTTTCGACAACGTATGTTTGTAAACTCTCAAATTTATTGTTCGGTTTATTCATTAAAAAAAACTTACTCTCGATTAAAAACTGGCATAGAACTTTGAGTGGATTCATTCAATTGAGGCAAAGATTGTGTAACTCGAGGAGGCGAGGTCCGGCCCGCTGTATCTATTACTGCGCGGTCCAGGCGCCGCTGCTGCTCAGCTATCATATTCTCTAATCGCTGCGGCAACGATAGCAAATTATCGGGAAAATTCACAGCACGTTTTTTATCGACATCCTCGTGGTTTGTTCGTGGAGATCTGTTGATAAATAGTACAGCTACAGCTTAGTTCAATTATTATGGTAATAATTACAGCTTTGTAAAAAGTTAAGGATTGTCAGAGTATCTTACTGTTTAGGAGATAGGTCCAAAGAGTTTGTGACAGAAACACGTCTCGGAGGAGGTGAACTTTTTACAAAAAGCAATTTCTTCATACGTCGAAATGCCTGACTAAAACCGGCACGTGGAATTATTCGAATCTCGTCATCACGAACACTAGATCTTTCCTCTCTTGTATTATTACTTAAATTACTTGAGGCTTCAGTTATATTTGAGAGAGGAACAAAGGAATGTCTTGGTCCTTGTTGCAATGTTTCGGTTGCCATGGGTCGGTCAGACACGGAAGAAATTTCTGGCATGTCCGAGATCGCTACTTGCTCTGAAGCCACGGGAGAACTTTGAACTCCAGCATCATGAGTGGTAACTGATATTATCGGTGCAGGTGGTACAGGAAGTATAGGTGATGGAGTTTCAACCTGTAAGTGTAAAGATATTTTCACAATTACGATGATTAATATTTATTTGTGTATTCAATTTATATTTTTATTCACAAAGCTATGATAGTAATTAATTAAAAACTTTTAAGTTAAAAGTATATTTATGCTATGATATAATAACTTTTAACATTCGCAGTGAATGGTTATTTTTTTAGGGTTCCGTACCAAAGGGTAAAAACGGGACCCTATTACTAAGACTTCGCTATCCGTCCGTCCGTCCGTCCGTCCGTCCGTCTGTCACCAGGCTGTATCTCAAGAACGGCAATAGCTAGATAGTTGCACTTTTCACAAATTATGTATTTCTGTTGCCGCTATAACAACAAATACTAAAAACAAAACAAAATACTAGATCGTTCAATAAGTCCCGAGACTAACCTGGAAATGGCGCATATATTAAAAACTCTTTTGATTTTTAAAAAGTACTGGCTATCAATACAAGAATATGTGTCAAATTTTTAAAAATGGAACAATAAAATTATTGATTTTGAAACATTTAAGTGACGCTACGGTTGTAATTTCGATACAATGGAAAAAAATGAGTTTCGCGTGTTGATAAAACATTGTTTTTTAATGGGAAAAAATACCGTTGAAGCACAGCAATGGCTTATAAAATGTTATGCAGGATCAGCTCCCTCTAAAGCAACCATTTGTCGGTGGTATGCCGACTTCAAACGCGGTCGCATGGACACCAATGATGGGGAACGCTCAGGTCGTCCAAATGAAGCAGTGACTCAACAAAATATTAACCAAGTCCTCAAAATCGTATTGGAAGATCGGAAGGTAAAAGTGCGAGAGATAGCCGAGATAGTGAAGATTTCAGCTGGTAGTGTTTTCACTATTTTACATAAAAATTTGGCCATGAAAAAGCTTTTTTCTAAGTGGGTGCCGCGTTTGCTTACAACTGATCAAAAGGAACAACGTATCAATGATTCAGAGCGATGTTTGGCGCTGATGAATCATAATAAAAAGGATTTTTTACGTCGGTATGTAACAATGGATGAAACCTGGATATACCATTTCACTCCGGAATCCAATCGGCAGGCAGCGGAGTGGAGAGCGGCTGGTGAAAGCCGCCTGAAGCGTCCAAAGACTCAGAAATCGGCCGGTAAGGTTATGGCGTCTATATTTTGGGATGCGCATGGAATACTTTTCATCGACTACCTTGAAAAGGGGCAAAATATAAATAGTGACTATTACATGTGCTTATTGGAGCGATTGAAGTACGAAATTGCGGATAAACGGCCTCACATGAACAAAAAGAAAGTGGTGTTTCACCAGGACAACGCGCCTTGTCACAAGTCCGTGAGAACGATGGCCAAAATTAACGAATTGGGCTTCGAATTGCTTCCTCATCCCCCTTATTCGCCAGACTTGGCCCCCAGCGATTACTGGGTGTTTGCAGACCTCAAAAAAATGCTTTAGGGTAAGAAATTTGACTCAAATAGTGAAGTTATCGCAGCAGGAGGCTTATTTTGAAGCCAAAGACAAATCGTTCTACACACATGGGATAGAAAAGTTAGAAAAGCGTTGGAGGGACTGTATCGCTCTTGGAGGAGACTATGTTGATGAATAAAAATTAATTTTATAAAAAAGACCTTTTTTTAGTACTTAGTCTCGGGACTTATTGAACCACGTGTTTAACTATTTAAGAGCGGCTCCCATACAACAAATGCGATTTTCTTGCCCTTTTTTGCTCGATATCAATAATGGTAACAGGTAGGCACTTGAAATATTTACAAAATACTCAGTTGTATTTTTACTTTAATAATAAATAATAAAATTAAAATAAAATAAATATTTAAGGGGGGCTCCCATACAAAAAAAAAAAGTCATTTTGCCTATTTTTGCTCTCATACTACAAAAGTAATTTTAGCCGCTTTTTGCCCGATGTTAAAATCAATGTGCCTACTGTTATTTACCTAGTCAATAGTACAGAACCCTTCGTGCTCGAGTCCGACTCGCACTTGGCCGATTTATTTATAACTTCTAATTAAAAAAATAATAAAATTTCTTACAGAAGTATCAGTCTTGATCTCTCTCGTTGTATTAAGTGCCACAAGTACAATCAGAATAATATTGAGTAAAAAGAAGATTAGGAAGCGTGAGTAGAGCATGACCATGAACCACGCAGTGAGAGAGGTGTCGAGTGTAGCACCACCCAAACCAGTTGCGGTTGCGCCTACGTATTCTATTATATCCGAGAATGTCTAAAAAGTTACCAACAGCTTAAAAATGAAGCTAAAAATGTTTAAATTGTATCGGGCAAAAAAATAATAAAAACCAGTATACCCTTGTTGAATACCACTCGTTAGCAAATATTACACTTGCAACGACATCTGAAGCGCATATGCAGACTGTCACCATTATCCACGGCCATCGAATTGGTTTGGAGTAATCATTCTTTAATCCACCAGCTAGAGATAAAATAATCTACAATATTTCTGTAATCAATATAACTAGACACAATTAACAAAAAAGGTCCTTATTTTAACAACTATGTAATTCAATTGTTTCACGTCGCGAATACAATCTCTTTTATTAAGCCGAAAAGATAAGGTATACCTTAAATGTATTTTTACGAATTTGTATTTTTAGAAACATAGGTATTTTATAATAAATAACTGAACAATAACTTTTGTTAGATTCCACGCGGACGAAGTCGCGGTCACAGCCAGTGGTAAATAAAATTAGACTCGAAAGTCTAGATTTAAAAACATATCCATTTTTTTTTTATGAAATTCGAAATAATTCAAATGCGATATAACTGTTTATGTATATATTATGAAAAATAACTTACTCATAATGATAGCGCTGGTGAGAAGCCACAGAACACCCAGGCCCAAACTAACGCAATTGATGATAAATGTTCGAAATACTGTGAACGGTTCTGTACTCAATAATACAAATGCTTGGTTCGCCACGCTGGGTATAGATTCTCCTATATTTATTCGAGTACCACACTGCGTAGGATCTGCAATAGCAATCATTCTTTATTTACAGTGCGTTGCGTGGTTGTCGGCTGCCCGGGGCGGAAGAAAATTTTACCGCTCTCTTATATTTAGGTATTTCAATTTAATGTATTATAGGTACATTACATACATTATTATGGAGAACTTTTCGGCAAGAACAGTCATCATTATTTTGCATTGTACAGGCTATATTTTAAATAAAAAAGTTTATAAAGCTGTCCCTTACAGCCTGTATGTGAGTATTTCTCAAAATAAATGTACGTAACGAAAAGGTAGTAACGAACTATTGTTACGAAATAGTCCTCAGATGTAACTATATAGTAAACAAAAGGCTTGTTATACAATTGCAAATATATTATTTATTAATTAATTGGTGAATATCACTACGCTTAATCAGGATGTAACTTTATACACTCACCTTTATGTTGTACTGTAACGAAATTCATCAAAAACGTTACGAAGTTGTAATAAATATTAGACAAAACGAGGTTATACAAAGTCAATGTTTTTATAAAAGCTTATATTGCAAATATGTAAGCTTATCTAATGTTCGTACCACACGTGTTACATAAAGATGAGTAAATGAAGACTTACCGTTTTGTGATTTTTTTTTTTTGCCTTAAATTGTTAATTAATTATGGAACCCTATAGAAAATCACTTCAAGAGAGTTAATAATAATTACGTTGTGTATCGCATTTTATAAAGTAAAAACACATGAGATAGGTAGGGTGGCAAATAGTTTTCTGTACGAAAGGTAAAAAAAAACATTTTTTTTCAAATTACTAAAATATATTTGGTAATAAAAACGATTATACTGCTAATTCTTCGTTATCTTAAAGATTAATATTCATGCTACCAAATTGTGTCGCTTTTTTGTTTGATTAATTACAAAAACATGTAATTTTTATCGACTATTTCGAGGCACACTTTTTTCAAAGATGTACACTTATTTTGTGAAATACTCATGTAATAGAAGTCTGTCTCGCTGATAAACTGGGAATTCCCACAAGTATAGACGTTGCCAGTCGCTACAAAATATCATTAAAAGAAAAAGGATTCTCCGATTTTGCCACAAAATATGTTCTGTCCCTGCCATCCCCACTACGCAACGCCACTGATACTTTAGCAATATTATAACAACATTATTACATTATTACTGTCGACGTAACAACATGACAAACATGTTTTGTATTGGCCATACAGGTCAGCCTTGGTCTGGGTACTTGTGCAGTCCTTTTGGGTCTCTATGTAATTCTCTATGTCCAGTAGTGGGATATTACAGGCTGAAGCGTACGCTGTTGCAAAGCTTTTTTGAGAAATGACATTCTTTTGTAAATAGGTAAAGACATCACATATACTTTTAGTCATAAAGGAATTTCGTTAAAATCGTAGTAGATTTCTCTAGCACTGCTATTTAAATTTTTAATTTCTTTTGGAACGAAGTTATTTATAGCGCGGTACACGCACTGAGCGGGGAGCAAGATCGAAAAAAGTGTAACACAAAGACTTTTTCTCGTCACTTCTTGGGCTGCGTTCCGAAATGCGATGAAATCGATTATTGCGATCACATCGATATCACCCGTTCCGAATTGAAATTAGTGTCAAATCACTATTCAAATCGGAATGCAATTTGAGCGCTTTGAGCATTGTTTTGTTTGTCAGTTTGACGTTTGTTATTTTTTGTTAATTTTACCTCTTTGTGCTTGTTCAACAGCTTGTTCAATTAAAAATAGTTGAATTATTCTCCCTGTACCCTCTTCGTGAACTGAAATAATATGTGTTGGTTCCATTTTTTTGTGGTTGTTTAATTAGACAGTCCAGACAACCTACAAGAAATGTTAAAAGTGACAGAAGATTCACAACGATTACGCCCGAGGCAAAATCATTGTAAGCACAATATGGCGGATGTAATGACGTCATCTGTGACGTTACGAGAGCATTCGATGACACGCTCACAATAAAACGGAACGGTTCTGTGATCGCTGTAATCGATTTAATCGCATTTCGGAACGCAGGGTTCCTGGAGTATAAAATTGCCCCTCAGGCCGTTAAATATTACACATATTTACGATTCACAACTTAAGAACTAAACATTCATAAATAGTTATGGCACAAATCATGTCCGCGTGGAATGGTACCAGAATGCTGGCAGCATTTCCCCGTTGAATCGCTATGCCGATTCTCTAGGCAAAAAATGCACCAGCCCTCTTGTCACCAGTAGAGCATTAATCTATAGATCAATGGAATGAGTGTAACACCTATTTACTTTTCATTCAATCAACTCAAATATAAAAAAAATGCGAAAAGCATAAATTTTTAGTTAGGTACATCATGTAATAAAAATATTTTTAATAATTTTGTTTGTACGGAACCCTCGATGCGCGAGTCCGACTCGCATTTGCCGGTTTTTTTTTACAAAAAGAAGTACAAAAATAAAATATTATATTCCAATAAACTCATATTATGTCTCCTCTAATTTTATATTCTAGTCATAATCTTTCCAAATAAATGTACTTACTCCATCACAAAAAATGCACAGTAGTTTTACTTCTAAGAAAACAAAGACAATGTATAAATGGAAAACAATGTTTCGAAAACAATAACATTTTTTAATTTGTCGAGTAGATCCCGCGATGTCGCTGTATTTTAGTAGGTATAGAAGATAAGAAACTTCCACAAGAGCATTTATTCGCGCCATCTTTGCACCTTTATCAGAGACATATCTGTACCGAATATACATATACATATATAATATATTATACATAATATGTGTTTACAATCTATTAGAATGTCGAATTAAACTATTACTTCAAGATCACGATTCAGCCGGTACCTAATATTCCACTGTAGGCCTCTTCCCCATGTAGGAGAAGGATCGGAGCTTAATCCACCACGCTGCTCCAATGCGGGTTGGCGGATATATTCCCTACTATGAGTAACGATCGCTATCAGGTGTGCATGATAAACCGGGACCGACGGCTTAACGTGCTCTCCGAGGCACGGTGGGGAGATCCACAAGGACTGCACAAACACCCAGACCACGACAAACATCTATATGGCCAATACAAATGTTGTCGTGTGCGGGAATCGAACCCGAAACCGCCCGCGCAACAGCCAATCGCAATCCACTGCTGTGACCGCTGCGCCAACGCGGCGACAAATTATTACTTACTCAACTTACTGTGATAGTATAATATTCTTATGTAGATAAAAATCGGCAGCTCTCGTAGAAAATCCACCAAGCAGTAATACTGAGCCAGAGACACTGAACTAAAGATCACTTGAGTGATAGCTTGAAGCTGTAAGCATATAAAAAGAATAAAATTCAATAAATAGACCGGGAGATAGTGACACAAAATATTTGGTCATTTGTACCAGTATGGCGGTTCGTCAGGGGTCTAATTATGTAAAGGCAAAAAGGAAAATGATGGTCATAGCGCTCGCACCGGCGGCCCAATCGAGTGGGCGTTTATCGAACGCGTCGGATAAATAGCTAATGTCGAACGATTTGTTCCACAAAAATGCTTGTATTTTCAGATAGTCGAAAAAAAAGAAGTAGGCGGTAGCGGAATGCCATACTTCTCGGGTGTGACTTACAGCCCGCCATACCGACGCGAATACATTAATTTAAATAAAACAATTCAACCATTTGTACCAGGCTAATTTTTGCATAGCTAATCATCGTCGAGTAGCCATTCACGAAAATCACCTTGCCATACTTTTCCGACAGTTCCCAATGGCCGCCATACCACTGCAAAGGAGAAATTTTTTTTATATTTCGCCAAACGATTTGTACCAGTATTGCATTTGAATTATTGGAAAGTATTTGACAAAATGTGACCGTTATTATTTATCCCATACTTCTAGTAGGGGGAAAAGTGCTGCCATACTTGAAATACTTATTTATTTGACACGTTTTTAAAATACGACTGTAAAATACGTAAAATCATTTTTTACATCATGGCATCATTGTATTCTCGTCATTTGGATGCAATTGCACCTAAAAAAATTATTACAGATTGTAACCATCGGGCGGATGACTTGAGCTAAAAGGTGAAAAAAAAAATTTTTTTTGACGATTTGTACCAGTATGGCATTTCGATTTTTGGAAATTATACGATACAATGTGACCATTATTATATTTGCCATACTTGTAGTAGAGGGAAAAAGTGGCGCCATACTTGAAAAAAAAACTCGAATTACGAATAAAATCTTAGGATTTCGAAAAAATATTGTTCACATTCGCCACCTCCCACAGGTATGGCATTATCAGACTTCTATTTATGATCATACAGGGAACTGATAAAAAAAGTTTCAGGGTGGTACAAATCGTTTGGCGAAATATAAAAAAAATTACTCCTTTGCAGTGGTATGGCGGCCATTAGGAACTGTCGGAAAAGTATGGCAAGGTGATTTTCGTGAATGGCTACTCGACGATGATTAGCTTTGTAAAAATTAGCCTGGTACAAATGATTAAATTGTTTTATTTAAATTAATGTATTCGCGTTGGTATGGCGGGCTGTAAGTCACACCCGAGAAGTATGGCATTCCGCTACCGCCTACTTCTTTTTTTCCGACTATCTGAAAATACAAGCATTTTTGTGGAACAAATCGTTCGACACTCGTTATTTATCCGACGCGTTCGATAAACGCCCACTCGATTGGGCCGCCGGTGCGAGCGCTATGACCATCATTTTCCTTTTTGCCTTTACGTAATTAGACCCCTGACGAACCGCCATACTGGTACAAATGACCAAAAATTTTGTGTCACTATCTCCCGGTCTAAAAATTTTACATTATGTAGTGATTTTTCAGATTTAAAAAAAATAGTACTGCTACACCAAAGTGTTTTGACTGCAAACGGACAAATAAAAATTCTAATTGAATATAATTATGTCTAAAAAATATTGTAATCTATATATATATATATACATATATATATATATATATATAGATATATATATATATATATATATATATCTATATATATATTATATATATATATATATATATATATATATATATATATACATATATATATATATATATATATATATATATATCTATACTAATATTATAAAGAGGTAAAGTTTATAACTTTGTTTGTATATACGGGGTAATCTTCGCAAATACTGATCCGATCATGAAAATTCTTTCGCTAACAGAAAGCTACACTATTCAGGAGTGACAAGATAAAAGGAAAAAGATAAAAATATATAAAGATTTTAAATCAGCAGGATTTGAACCCGCGCCCTCTGACGTGCCGTGTCAACAATTCAATCTAATCAAGCATTATTATTTGCCTTAGAAATTAATTGGTGATTTTAAAACATTTATATTTATCTGATTTGCTGAAAATAGTGAGAGTGTATTGGAACATATCAAATTTCACCGTACCCTTCTTATGTGAAATGGATTATAACGCCCAACGAAGTGGGCACGGGTCGGCTAGTATATATATAAATGAATCGCTGAATGTGTTGCTAAGCGCAAATCTCGAGAGCGGCTGAACCGATTTTGCTAATTCTTTTTTTATAATATTCCTTGAAGTACGATGATGGTTGTTACGGAGAGAAAAATTATAAAAAATTCCCTGAAAAAGTCTAAAAACAACACTTTTCTATATTCATAAAAAATCAATTTGAACTTTAATACCATAACATAAGATTTTAGTGTTAGTGGAGGGGTTCCGAGAAGGATAAGTATTAAAAAAGTAAAAAATTAAAGGATCTACTGTTAGGCGGTACGAAGTTCGCCGGGTCAGCTAGTATAGTATAAATATACTTAAAATCACTTCTTTAAATTGTACCCGTTGAGCTCGTGGATGTTTATTTAAAAAAAAATAAGTATATATATATATATATATAGTCATTTGGATAGACAGGAGTATTACTTAACGATTGGCTAGTTACCTCCTGAACTCTATAAATAATGGTATTTTAGTAAACGTCTATAATTCAAGTATTTTTCACTGGAAATATCTAAAAGTAAAAGTATTGATAAATTCTGATTACTTATTAGTATGTAAATGATCATTTAAACATATCGGATTAAACTCGAGGGTTTCTGATAATAATGTAGATTCCTTAATATTATCGCACACTCATAGCTTAAAAATGCGACATCGCAATGCATACAACAACCGCTTTGAGATTAGATATTTAAAAAAAACAATAATATCTGACGGAGATAAATCACATAGGAATTTTTAAATATAATAAATATAAAATAGGTATTTAATATCTGCCACTTAATCAAAATACGTTTTAAAATACTACCTGATTTGTGCGTGTTTAGATATCTTTAGTAAATCAAAATAAAGAATAATGATAAATATATTCATTTAAAAATAAAGACAATATTTTTTCGATGTTTTACAATGCTAAGTTTATTTATATACTACAATGCTAATTAAACTGTAAATTAAAGCTAATTAATTAATATTGTAAAATTTCCAAATAAATTTATAAAAAAAAAATACTCTTCTAATGACATAGGCATAGCTAGTGTGTAATAAAGTACACACATAAAATATAAGTAACACATGTAATTTTAGCGCATCTGTTACATTGGAAAAGTACAGGGCCTAACATAATCAAATAAATCTGTGCCTTCTGTGATAAGTAACATAAGTCGAGTAACACACTTTTTATAATTTTAACATGAGCATTATCAAAAAAAAAAAAAATAACGAATTTTTTGGGTCCAATTCACGTTCTTCTATCTCCTATAGCTACTGATTTATTTTTTTTTGCAAAGTGATATAACCCTGTTATTCCTGTTAAAATATTCTTGAATATCGATTTCTAAGGTTAAAGATCTTTATTTTCTCTTTTAAAACCATACAGTCATTTGCATGAGAAACAAAAATACTTATGTGACAGATTTAGTTAGAGTCCAGTATATAGGTGGCAGACGGTCTGTAATTTTTGTGAACGGTACAACCAACGCGTGAGAGAAGTTAAAAGGAGAAAAGAGAAAATATATATAAAATAAAACGATGATAAAGAGATTCATAGTCAAACCATATCATTTTGTGTCATGTATTTTTTAAGTCTCCGTTTGAAAGCAGTGATCGAGTCTGTTACATGATCTGACTTACAAGATCTATTGAAAAGCTGTGCTCTGTGCTATTTTTGTATAGCTGTGCTATTTTTGTCAAACTTGTACCCTTATGTAATTGCCGATTAGACACTATTTTTCGTGCTTTGTGGTTTAAGTGCGGGTGCGTTTGTATTGAAAGTCACGTTTAATTTTCAGTGCATATTTCGTGAATACTGATATATTTAGAGTTAAATCCTTTTAAAACTAAAACTCTCATAAAATTCAAGTAAATTATGTAAATAGGCAAGTGATAGCAAAAACAATTAAGTTTAAAGGATTATATCTTTATCTTTTGTTTGAGGACATTGCGCTAGGATCATTATTCTAGAGTTGACACAAAGACAAGTTGTGGATGTAAAGTAATTTAACTTACAAGTATCATTTATCACATAATTGTGTTCTACTTTTGAAATTAAATATTTACCAAAAAAACGATAATATGTAATGCATATTGAATGAGAGTGTTTTACTGTATAAAATAATATACTCAAATTGAACCTAAGTTCACGAACAAGAAGTTTTTTGAATCCTTGTTTTTGCTCTCCTGTAAAATGATGTTTTTCGACTTTTATCACTTGTCACAGGATGCACCGAACTATTATTATATCTCGCTGTATGTATCATCGATGTAAACTTAATAATTGGAACTTTATGTAGCTGTATATACATATTGTATTATAAATTTTTAATTAAACAAGAATTTTAAAAACTGTAATAACTTATTGAAAATAAATTTTCTTATAATCTTGCTATGTTTGTATTTTAAAATATGTAGTATACTATAACAATGCAGAAATTATTGCGCTTGAATAAACCTCGTATCTTTGCTTATATAAAATGTAGAAATATGAACTTTATTTATTCGGCCACTCGGATGATTCAAATAATACGATTGTGATTGTTGAGCTCAGCCTGACCCACTGACACCGGCGCTAAACGTTAAAGATATGCTATTTTTAAATTGTGTACTACTTAGTAGTAAAATTATTAGTAAGATTCTAAGAAACAATAAATACTAAACTTCTACGACTTTACATTTTTCACACAAATATATTCTAATAAAATTTACAACTTTTTTAATTTTAATAAAATTGCTATAGCTCATTTCCTTATAAAACGTTATTATCAATTGATCAATTCTTAGAATCGATATCAGGTATTATTTTAGCGACAAATGTAAAATTTCTTTATATAAATAAATCGTGAGAATTTTTCATGAACGTTGTCATTTGGAAATACATCTGAACCTAAAATGTATTTTACCAAACAAAATTAAGTAATAGATAAAGAATCGGGACAACGATATACCTACGTATTACACTCTGTTTGGGATGAATCGGTTATCTCAACGCACCCTCGACAACCCGTTATCAACATCAGAATTCGACTGATAAGGCATGCTGAATGCTCTCGCGCGTCCGTTTTATATCTTGTGTTCCAGTTTTCTGGTAAACGTATATAATACGCTTTTATCTAATGTTCATAGTGATACGGGCGCAATTCACGCAACGGTTATCACTTATTACGACAAGGATATTTTTTTTAGCTGATAAAATAGTTTATTTCTTATTTAATTATTTTAAAACATACTCCAACGATATGTACATAATTGTTTGATACGAAATACATTAATTTTGATCAAAAACGACGATGGATGTTTTCCTTGAGAGAGTTGTACTCGTATTACATTCTAGTATTTATTTTTTGAGAAATTACTGACATAATCTATCCTATTATTAGACACTTATTTTCACTTAAAGTATGTTTCTAATATCTGACAAAATTATTAGCTTGTTGTTGATATTTGAATGACTAAATATTTTTACTTTTAATTCTACAATTAATTAAATACCTAAATGTGTTTGCTCGCAAACGAAAAAAAACCCGACTTCAATTTCATCGGCAAGTACCTAATACAACGTAGATAGACGAAAAATAGTCAAGTACCTAAATACGCGTTATCAATGATTACTCAAAAATAGTAATCAGATCACAATCAAATTTGAATGGGACCACAAGACAAGCATCAGCTTTCGATTAAAATAAGAATCATCAAAATCGGTACACCCAATGAAAAGTTATGCGGTTTAATACAACGTAGGTCGACGAAAGAATAGTCAAGTGAATACGCATTGTTTCATATAACTCTAAAAGTACTTGTCAGGTCTCAATTAAATTTAAATGGGACCACATGACACGCAACACCTTTCAATTAAAATAAAATTCATCGAAATCGGTCCACCCAGTCAAAAGTTCTGATCTAACATAGGTACATTTAAAAAAATACAATCGAATTGAGAACCTCCTCCTTTTTTGGAAATCATTTAAAAATAGTTAAATGACGTAAACGGTATATAATTATATAATACTAGCTGACCCGGCGAACTTCGTACCGCCTAACAGTTGATTCTTTAATTTGTTTATTGTTTTACTAACACTTAAACTTTACCGTATGGTACCTATTAAAGTTCAAGTTGACTTTTAAGTATTGTTACGAATCTTTTGTATGGGAATATAGAAAAGTGTTGTTTTTAGACTTTTCGGGCAATTTTTTAAATTTTTCTTCCGTAACAACCATCCTCGTACTTCAAGGAATATTATAAAAAAAGAATTAGCGAAATCGGTTCAGCTGCTCTTGAGATTTGCGCTTAGCAACACATTTAGCGATTCATTTTTATATACAGGTTGTTAGGGGAATGGTTAGCCATAGAGGTATGTTGGGTAGAGGGGGTCATTTGGAACCTATTTAGGCTAACTTACCTATATGCAAAGTGTTACGGATTTTTTTTATGATTTTTTTTTTCATTTTTCGAAAAAAGTGCCGAAAATTAGTGATTTGACCATCATATCTTTTTTGTTTATTGATATATCAACGCCATTTCTTTTTTGTTTTGATAATCAATACATTGCGCATGTAAAATAAATGTGATTTAATTTAGAAAACATCTACAAAAAAAATTATGGGCCAAAGAAATCTTGACAGAGACAAAAAGTAAATCAAACCTTCAAGTTTAGGTATAAATTAAAAAAAAATTAAAGCGTCCGGACAATTTAAAATAATTTAAAAAACTACTCTAGTTAAAACTGTCTTAAATAATATTACTTTCATTCAACTACCTTACTTACTTTTTTTTTAAATGATGAAATAACGAAATGGTTTCTACCTGAACCCGCACTCTACGCTGACAATTATAACAATAATTTATTGTTATTACGCAGGGCGGTATGTCCCTGTATAGCACATGGTAAACTACCATCTTGACTTTGACTTGGCGGCATGTTGGCGCAGCGGTCACAGCACTGGCTGATGCGCTGGCGGTCGCGCGTTCGATTCCCGCTCACGGCAGATATTTGTATTGGCTATATAGATGTTTGTCGTGGTCTGGGCGTTTGTGCTTGTGTATTGTGTGTGTTTCCGGACCCCCGACACAGGAGAAAATCCTACTGGGGGCCGTCGAGTGTGAAGCGTTTATTATACAAAAAAAAAAAAAAAAAATCTTGACTGCTCTCATCAGGCGAGTATTTACATCCTTATTTGAAGATCATCCTTATTTCCAGTAATGTAGATTGTGGAAATTCACGACCGAATTCACTGCATTTATAAAAATAAAATAAATTTGTTACTCGAATTTATGATTTGTTTTATTTTGATACCTACCGGCATTAATTTCACCCTATGAGAGAAATTAGTGGTGCCCGTGGAAACTCATACCCCAAATTCCAAGATAAAAAGAGACAGCAGGTAGTTTACCATGTGCTATACAGGGACATACCGCCCTGCGTAATAACAATTATTGTTATAATTGTCAGCGTAGAGTGTGGGTTCAAGTAGAAACCATTTCGTTATTTCATCATTTAAAAAAAAAGTAAGTAATGTAAGTGAATGAAAGTAATATTATTTAAGACAGTTTTAACTAGAGTAGTTTTTTAAATTATTTTAAATTGTCCGGACGCTTTAATTTTTTTTTAATTTATACCTAAACTTGAAGGTTTGATTTACTTTTTGTCTCTGTCAAGATTTCTTTGGCCCATAATTTTTTTTGTAGATGTTTTCTAAATTAAATCACATTTATTTTACATGCGCAATGTATTGATGATCAAAACAAAAAAGAAATGGCGTTGATATATCAATAAACAAAAAAGATATGATGGTCAAATCACTAATTTTCGGCACTTTTTTCGAAAAATGAAAAAAAATCATAAAAAAAAATCCGTAACACTTTGCATATAGGTAAGTTAGCCTAAATAGGTTCCAAATGACCCCCTCTACCCAACATACCTCTATGGCTAACCATTCCCCTAACACCCTGTATATAGAGATATATTAATATTTTACACAACATCCATTTACTTTACAGACTACGTATGTACATTTTTGACGTGCTCGATTTGCTTTATAGAGTACCTACGTATGTACATTTTGTACATTTTTTTGACAAATAAATCGATGAACGCCGGCGGCTGGCACGAAAAAGATCAGTCAGTCAATCTCAGTGATAGTATAATATGGAATAGCGGCGCTAGCTATCTTCCACTCGATTGGCCTATCCATACGTCCAAGGAGATGTTTTGTTATTGACTTTGTCACGTTAAACTATCATCCGTAAACCAACTTTACAGACCTCCAAATTTTTTTAACAATTATTTTTTTTAAATAATGTTAATAATCCGGCGATTAAGAAAACAGATAAATAACATATGATTTTATTAATGGGATACTATTGGGATGGACTTTGATACTACACCGAGCAGCGATAAACCGTAAAACTTTGTAGGACTCCTAGCTGACCTAGCGAACTTCGTACCGCCATATGGTTTTCTAATGTTTACGCGAAAGTTATTCAATGAAATTAAAGAAACTTTTTCGGATTTTATCGCGGTTTATTAGGTTTTTTAATTTCGCTAACGCAAACCCAATTTGTAGGACAATATTGCCATCAAATTATATAAATATTAACTAACTAAAAGAAAAAAAAAACAGAAAAAAAATCAATTTTTGATTTGTTTTTAATTTGTTATTTCTATAATTATAGGGTAGGTCACCTATACCTAGGAAGTTTGTGGTTTTAAAATAACATGATTAATAATATATAACGAATGATTCCATAGTATAAGAAATGACATATTTTTTATTTCAAATTTGAAATATTTCGAAACATAAATGAAATTATCACTTCGCATAGCATCAAATCGCAAGTGCAGAATACATCTATATTTACGCAACAAGTAACGCTGAATAGAAGGTTTTTTTTTAATTAAAAGAATTAACAACATATTGTGAAGGATGAATTCTAATATGTTTCATATAAAATCATTAACATGTCATAAGTATACTAAGTGCGGTGTAAATTATTTCTTTGTCTTGGTATATAGGTAGACTACAAATAATGTTATATTTATCTACATTTACCGGAACTCAGTTTGTATGTATGTACAAGCTCCATTCATTATCGCTTACCCAAAAGCGATAGTTAATTATAATTATAGTCTTTTCAATTTCTTATTTTGACACACTTTATTCATTCTTTTTTTTATTATACTGTAAGAACTGAAAATAACATTAGAAAAAAAATACTTACCAGAGTAGTAACACCGGCAAAAATCATGATTTTCTTTCCCATATTTTTCTTCAAACTGTTAGCGTAAATAATCACACAAACTAAAAATCTAAAATTAAGGATTGTCTTTATACATATCTAACTACGAGTCGTCTTGGGATCTACAGAGCTACGACCAGCATCGCACCAGACGAACATAATCTCCCGATTCTCAAGTGATAAGATGTACAATCGCAATAGATCGGATACAAATGAAAAACGCGCCAATAAAAAATTGCCGCCATATCAAAAACACATACGATACTTATTTGACGTATTTATTGCCGGTGCCTCATGATTCGTGGTTTTTTTTTATGAAACTAGGTTGGCAAACAAGCGTACGGCTCACCTGATGGTAAGACCGTAGCCTATAGACGCCTGCAACACCAGAAGCATCGCAAGCGCGTTGCCGACCCTATCCCCAATCCCCCCCCCCCAGGATCTCTGGTCACCTTACTCACCAACAGGAACACAATACCTACTGCTTGAAAACAGTATTATTTAGCTGTTTTCTTCTGTAAGGTCGAGGTACTACCCCAGTCGGGCTGCTCCATATTTTGAACAGGAAATTTCCTGCTGTGCCCTACCTCAGTTAAACTCGGTTTAGCCGATTGTTAGAGTTTTTCTTTATTTACTTAATTATTAAACGAAATTACAAACGAAATATAAACAAATGTCGGCCAAATGTGAGTCGGACTCGCGCACGAAGGGTCCCGTACCAATGACTAGGTAAACAGCAGTAGGTACACAAATTTCATATTGTATCTAGCAAAAAAGGGCAAAAAAAATCGCGTTTGTTGTATGGGAGCCCCCTTAAATATTTATTTTCTTTTCTTTTTAGTATTTGTTGTTATAGCGGCAACAGAAATACATAATTTGTGAAAATTCAAGTGTCTAGCTATCGCTGTTTTTGACATACAGCCTGGTGACAAACGGACGGACGGACGGACGAACGGAAAGACAGTGAAGTCTTAGTAATTGGGTTCCGTTTTGTACCCTTTGGGTACAGAACCCTAATAACAATGAAAACATTTAAAAACATAAATTCTGTTTCAATAAAAATTTGCACTATAAACCTAATAAAAATAACTTATGTGTAGTAAATCGGCCTTTTATCATCCTCATAACATTTATCCTATAATACCAGTTATGGTTGGCTCTCGTATCAATTTAGGCCATTCTGTTTTTCATCGTCAGAACTATTGTTTATTTTCTCTAAATTCTTTTAAAATTTGTTCTTTTTAACATATTTTTGAGTTGTAGTGATGCGGTTTACATTTCTATTTTCTAATGGGACCTGAAAGCGATATAAATCAACGAATGATATAATCAAAAGCTTAAAGATTCCTGCTTTTACGCAAGCACCATCATAGATAACACCGTCAGCAGTTTTCTTGGCGTACTCTTTGAAAAGCGCCGCAATGTATCAGCATATGAAAATTAGTATCGAAATAGCGTTACACATATATATATATATATATATATATACATCTTTACATACATACATACATGTACATTTCTAATACATACTCCAGATAAAAGACTGATGTGTTTTTCTTTCACCATCATACTCCATGCTATCTATCTAAAACATGCGTAACCTGTGAAACAAAAACTTAAAATTCGTCAGCGACTTTGCCAGGAGTTCTCGGACACTGCGCCAATCCATTGCCGAATTGTAAAAACGCTAGACAATATTCTTATTTTCTTACAGTACAATTTTAACAATTTAGCCGAGATTAAAAAGCTTTTATAATTATATACATAGATACATATACGGTGAGCAAAATTGATTACAATTTGTATTTGTATTCAATGTATGTTGTACATTATTGTACATGTCATTTAAAAGGTCTAATTATTTTTAATTATCATAATACTCTAAGGACAAACATTGAATCTATATATAAAGCACACATAAGTTTCAGATATCTTCAGTCCATCTTCGTTTGTTGATTATTCATACGCAAATAATAATGAATACTCAGGTAAAATATTACATTGGACTTCCTATTGACACTTAAAATATATATTTTTCAAAAAGTTAATAATCACAAAAACTTAGTTTTTTAATGTTATTAAATAAAAACAAAAAAATAAATGTTATTTTCAGGCGATCGTGTTTATACTGTCTCTTACGACTTTAGGAATATGTACTGAGAATAAAAAATTTAAAACAAATTTAACGGCTCCTAAGGATATGTAAGTATTAATGATGTTCACGTAAACAAACTTTATTCGGGTATGACTTTTGATGTGTAATCTATATATACAAAAGAGATTTCCACCCATTGACTCATCACGATATCTCTGGAGCCACAAGGCGTAGAGACTTGAAATTTGGTAGGAATATTCCTTTCGCCGAGTAGAGGTCAGCTAAGAACGGATTTTACGAAACTCCACCCACGAGAGGGGGTTGCGGGGGTTAATAACATATATGGCAAAACAACGTTTGAGGGGTCAGCTAGTCTATATATATAAAAGAGATTTCCGCGTATATATTGACTCATCACAATATCTCTGGAACCATAAGGCGAAATCTGGAACCAAAGGCTCTAGAAATTTGGTAGGAATATTTCTTTCGCCGAGCAGAGGTCAGCTAAGAACGGATTTTACGAAATTCCACCCACAAGTAGTGTTGCGGGGGTTAATAACATATAGGGCAAAACAACGTTTGCGGGGCCAGCTAGTAATTTATATGATTGATTACAAAATATTGAATCTATAAATTCAAATTATAATTTAATATACAGGTACATAGTACGCGCAACTGTATACCAAGTAGGAATACTAACAAATCAAACCAATGAAACATTTGGATTAAATCCGTGAGTATTAAGTTAAAAACTAGAATCATACATTTTAATATTAACGTGCTTCGTGTGATTTTATACTTTATGAAATGTAATGTCTATTTTTATATCTCTTAGGGCCTATGCAAACCACGTTTTTTAATCGCGCCGTCGACGCGCGTTACTAAAACGCGCGTCGACAGCGCGTTTGTATCGCGACATACGCGCGTTTGCATCGCGTCTGTATCGCGTGACACGCGCGTCGACAGCGCATTTTTATCCTACAGAGCAGTTTTTGTTTTGTATCGATTCAAACGCGCGTCGACGGCGCGTCTGTATCGATACACACGCGCGTCGACGGCGCGTTTGTATCGCGAAATACGCGCGTTTGCATCGCGTTTGTATCGCGTCACACGCGCGTTTGCATCGCGTCTGTATCGCGTGAAACGCGCGTCGACAGCGCATTTTTATCCTACAGAGCAGTTTTTGGTTTGTATCGATTCAAACGCGCGTCGACGGCGCGTCTGTATCGATACACACGCGCGTTCGCATCGCGTCTGTATCGCGTGACACGCGCGTTTGTATCGATACAAACGCGATACACACGCGACTCAGACGCGATGCAAACGCGCGTGTGTCGCGATACAAACGTGCCGTCGACGCGCGTTTTAGAAACGCGCGTCGACGGCGCGCTTAAAAAACGTGGTTTGCATAGGCCCTTATATGTGTTTCTTTTGTGTAACATTTTAGAGGACATCAGGAATCAATAACAATTTACCACAATAATGGGTCTAATATCGATTTAAATGCAATTCCCGATCCTTTATTGACGAATGTAACTGCGGAAAAAGTTGTTGGAGTAGCACCTGTCACAAACGAAAGTGTGCCGTGGAGAGCTCTCAACGAATTAGTTTCTGTTCCGCACCTACGTGGTGTACAAGGTACATTCTTACTGCACTCAGTACCTATTATGTTACATTTATTGATAACTAACTAGCGGCCCGCACCTGCTTCGCACGGGTGCAATGCTCATATCTTATACTATTAAACGAGCAATTCTTGTATATATATATATATATATATATATATATATATATATATATATATATAATCTGAATCTCGGAATCGGCTCCAACGATTTTCGTGAAATTCAGTATACAGGGGATTTCGGGGGCGAAAAATTGATCTAGCTAGGATTCATTTAAAAAAAATGTCGTTTTATCCCTGTTTTTAGGCAATGAAAAAATATCATTTGAATACGAAGCTTAATTTCACAATTAATAACATAGCTCTAATAGCGTAATTAGTTAATCGGCGGGTGTCAAATCGTGTTGACCCGGGTTCGAATCTCAGTCTCAAGATTAATTTTTTTTCTTTTTTTTTAATTTCACTCGTGATTTATTATTTAAATAAAATTAAAATATAAAGATACCGAGAAAAAAAAAACCAAAAAATAAAATGAAAATACCGAGCTAGGCTCGGTCACCCAGGTACTTAAATATAAAATAAATAGTACCGGGGTGACCGAGCCTAGCTCGGTATTTTTAGTATTATCTTTTTTTTCTCGGTATTTTTATATTTTATTTTTATTTAAATAAAAAATCGCGAGTGAAATTTAAAAAAGAAAGAAAAAAATTAATCAAGATACTGAGATTTGAACCGTGGTTTTCTCGGTAAATCCCGACCGTCCGATTTCCCACCTCAGCTATTACAACTTTAATGACAATTACGAAATTTACCTTCTTATTCTAACGATATTTTAGCAATTTTTTCATTGTTTAAAAACAGGGATAAAAAGACATTTTCTAAAACTGAATCCTAGCTAAATCAATTTATCGCCTCAGAAATCCCCTACATACTAAATTTCACGAAAATCGTTGGGGCCGATTCCGAGATTCAGATTCTATTAGATACCTCTAAAACTATCAGTGTGCCCCTACTATACTATGTATGTATTATACATATAAACATTCCTTTGGAATCACTCTATGTATTAAAGAAAACCGCATCAAAATCCGTTGCGTAGTTTTAAATATCTAAGCATACAGACAGTGGGAAGCGACTTTGTTTTATACTATGTAGTGATGGTTAACTTTTGGTTATTGTTTAGACGATTCGGAACTTACAAGTATTTCTATAATTTAAATAGACTATGTCTTAGCTAATTTGTTAACAAGTTGTGGATAGCAAGCGGCATTTATAAATAAATAGGAAATTGATACAAAATTATATTAATATCATAGCGGACTCCTTACATACTTCAGATTTGTTTTTCTAGCGTCAAACAATATTTATAGGTAGATACTTTGCCACGTTACATTTAAATTTTAAATTTAACTGCGTAAAAACTATTAAATAGTGTTGTTAAGTTCTTAGATTTTTAAGCAACTTCCAAAAAAGGAGGAGGTTCTCAATTTGTTTGTATTTTTTCATGTATGTTACCTCAGAACTTTTGACTGGGTGGATCGATTTTGACGAGTTTTTTTAATCAAAAGTTGATGCGTGTCATGTGGTCCAATTTAAATTTAATTGAGATCTAACAAGTGATTTTCGAGTTATATCTAATAATGCGTATTTACTTGACCATTTGTTTCATCGACCTACGTTATATTATAGATACCGCATAATTTTTCACTGGATATTCCGATTTTGACGATTCTTGTTTTGATCGAAAGCTGATCTTTATCTTGTAGTCTCATTAAAATTTGATTGATATCTGATAGCTACTTTTTGAGTAATCTATACTAATATAATAAAGCTGAAGAGTTTGTTTGTTTGATTGTTTGTTTGTTTGTTTGTTTGAACGCGCTAATCTCAGGATCTACTGGACCGATTTGAAAAAATTTTTCAGTGTTAGATAGCCCATTTATCGAGGAAGGCTATAGGCTATATATCATCACGCTAAGACCAATAGGAGCGGAGTCCACGCCGACGAAGTCGCGCGCAGAAGCTAGTCTTTGATAACGCGCATTTACTTGACATTTTTTTTATCTACTTACGTTGGTATATTATTATACTTTTTATTTTATGGCGTACCAAATATATAAAGACCGAATATTAAATTACACGTTGAACTTATAGTTACATAATGAAATAATGTTTTATTTTTATTTTTTAAGCGCAATCAAACCGTTCTTTGGATAAGGAAACGAGTATTGAAAAGTTTAGACGCGATGTTTCTGAAAGACCGGTGGAAATTATAAAGGGAGCAGCCCTAATTCCCTCCGAAGCTGGCGTTAAATCTATAGGACTACCACCTCTTCTCACCCTCAATAACAATCTATCTAAAATACCTGTTCCGATACCAAATATGTCGGTAGTTAGTTACGCTAAAGTGAACACAGTAGTCCATTCTACCGACTAATTTTAACGTAAACAAATAATATAATATTATAGCATACAAATTAATATTGACAAATAAAAGAATGAATATCAAAACGTCGTTTTATTTAATAGAGGCATGTAGCATCGAAATTAACAGTCACCGTTAAACCTTTGGCATTTTGTATACAAATATAATAAATGTATAAAAATTAAAGTCAATCTTATTAACTTTTTGTAGCTCAGTGAAAATCGACTTGAACAAAGGCTTTTACAAGCGAGCCTCAAATCGCATGTCCAAAATCAACGCATGCGTGACCGCATTAATGATTTGTCGCTCAGGGTTTGAAAGACACGACTTGTTTAAAAATAGCCGTATTGCGCTTACTTAAGCTACTAGCCATTGGGTCATGTTTGATGTGTCTATAATGTTTGAGTGAAATGTTTCTGAAAGTGATTATTCGGTTATACGGTCAGCCTGAAAATGAGTTCGCCAAAGCTCAACGAGAGATGTCCAAGCAGCATGAGCAATGGCAAGAAACATCTCAGTACAGAATCCAAGGAACATTCTCTAGATAATTCTGTAAGTACATGAGATATTTCTTGAAAACAGGTGATTGATCAGCAGGTTATTTGAACAGCATAATTGAAAAAAACTAAGAATATTATAAATGGACTTGTTTTATGTATATTGTGAGAATAAAAATAATAGTGTACTTTTATGTAAAAAACGAAGTATTATTGTTTGATAGATACCTATATCAAATTAAAAAAAAATTCTGAATGTCCCTCTCTTATAAAAATGTCAATGACCTTACAAGGCTGTTGACATGCGTAGTACTAGAATACTAATAGCAGCTGTTAATAAAAAATTAAGACTTTTTATTAACATTAATTTACTAGTTTGGTAATATGTACCTACTATGAATAAACGCTTTTTTGAATCATACTTTTAGATTCGAGAATCGATAAAGTCGGAAAGAGCAGGAGCGAAGTCTGAAGAAGACTGTAGGCGTCGTACTATCATTGTAGAAAAGAAAAATGGAAGCTATGGTTTTACATTGCAAAGTTACGGAATTCATTACAAAAAGGTATCTACTTTAATATATAAATATATTATATATACAATTATTTAGATATATATACTACTAGCTGATCCCGCAAACGTTGTTTTGTCATATAAGTTATTGCCCCCTTAATCCCTTATGACTTAGGGGTATGAAAAATAGATGTTGGCCGATTCTCAGACCTACCCGATATGCACACAAAATTTCATAAAAATCGGTCCAGCCCTTTCGGGGGAGTATTATAACTAACATTGTGACATTTTATATATGACTAGCTTCTGCGCGCGACTTCGTCGGCGTGGACTCCGCTCCTATTGGTTTTAGCGTGATGATTTATAACCTATAGCCTTCCTCGATAAATGGGCTATCTAACACTGAAAGAATTTTTCAAATCGGACCAGTAAGATCCTGAGATTAGCGCGTTCAAACAAACAATCAAACAAACTCTTCAGCTTTATTATATTAGTATAGATAAAGTCTGCTGAGGTGAAGAAACTAGCAAAGCGAAAATTGTTTTTTCTTTATCTTACTAAAAATTACATTATGAACAAATGCTTTGCTTTGTTTTATTGTTTAAGGATACATTATAATAATCAATAACCATAAAATAAACTTTTTTTCCAGGAACAAGAAATAGAAGTTATAACATACGTGGACCATGTAGAAGCAGATGGCCCAGCGGCTGCAGCGGGTATGCGAGAAGGTGACGTCATCCTCTCTATCAATGGAACAGACGTAGAACGCGCGGATCATGCAACCATAGTCACCGCTATCAATGCCAGTGATTCCCGTATGCGCATTGTTGTTATTTTTGAAGACTGTGTACGGAAAGTGGAGCTTCATCTTAAGTATATAAATATTCAACGTACTTTGCAATCCAAAATGCGTGAACTTGAACAACTTAGTATTCGTGAGAGACATGTTTTTGATTCTAATTGGAAAACGCATAGTCTACCTTCTCAGAAGAAGAAGTCTTCTCCGTCAGACATAATTTCAGATTCTGAAGAAAACAATATCAATGACAATATTAATAGTGCTTATTGTCGGCCTACTTTATCTAGTGAGAACGTAACTACTGCTAAACCGCCTCAACCAAACGTGTTCATGTACCAATATTTAGACCCAAGGTATGGTGCGTGTATTATACAACCCAATTTACGTACAGGGGGTTTCGTTATAACCGTAGGTTCGCCTAGGAATAGGCGTGATTGTCACCATTATGTTGTTAAAACTTCAACTGAATGCCATCGTGTTTCTGAAGCTTATAAGCCATCTAACGGCAAACATACGAAAACTCACAGAAATAGTCATAGTCATGGTTGTGCACCATGCATGCCCGCCTATAACAATCAAGACGCAAATAGTCTTGAAGCCTACGACCTCGCTAGCCCTTGTTGTGACCCTCACTGCGTTCCCAATTCTAGAAAAAAGGTACGCCGTAAAAAAGAATCGTCTAAAGAACACAAAAGAAAAGAAAAGTGTCATCAAGTCGATAAATCTACACAGAAACCAGATGCTTGTACTCACAATCATACTAAAAAAGTTTGCAGTTCTGGTCATTGTTCTAGTAGATATCGTTACTTAACAACGGAATCGACACAGACAAGCCAGTGTAGCTTACAGTCATATGCAACTAGCAATGCAACAGTAGCATGTGACAACTCAGCATCAAGTTACAGCACATCTCTTAGTAGTGATACTCTTTTCTGGGACAACGACCGGTCTGAAGCAAAGTCTTCACCAAAAATTCAATATCAAAGTTCTCATCAACATGTCAAACCTAAGTCTTGGGATAATTTGGCTACAAAAGCTATTGGAGGATATGGCTTTGGTTACGGCTACTTAGATACCACTGTTAAACAAACAAACAGATCCAAAAGTCATGGTCGAAGCCATGGAGGTCGTAGTGGTCAAAATAATCATGAATATCATCATACTCAAGAGAAACATACACACAGGCAAAATGGAACCCCTCATCATTACGTTTATGGAAGAAGCCAAAGCCATTGCCCACCAACGAAGTCTACTGAGAGTTTGATTGTAGTATCCAAATACCAATTAGAAAGCAGTGGATCAGAAAGTAGGTTGGCGTGCGATTGCGGTGACACAGTTGAATACTATCGTCGCATGGGATCCACAAAAAGCCCCGTGGAGTCCCATTCAAACTATTACTCACAGCGATTTATTTATCCCGCTCATTCATATAAAAAGAAAGACCCAAATGTTAGCTCAGAAATAACTAGATTGTAAATAGTTAACAAAACATTTGCTCAAATAAAAACCTAAAGCTTATTCCAAAATTTGTTCTAAGTAATTTATAAGCTTTAGTTATTTTGTTTCACACGATTCACAATTTACAATTGTAGTTTAATGGAAAAAATTTGGAAAAAAGCGTCATAATTTTGGTGATATTAATGTAAAGAGCACAAGAAATAGCAATATTTTTTCTCAAATAAAATTTTACAGCGAAAATTTATACATAGGTACGTATTTAAGTCATGAAATTTTCTCATATTTTGTGAATTATATCGCTGTGTAAGACAGCGGAATCAACGACCGTAGACCCTTTTGAAAACATTTTATCAGCTTTATACTCGTTGATATATAGTTTTTAATTAAAAAATTGAATATATATTAAGACTTTCATTTTATAATAGATTCCATACCAAAATTTAAAAGAAAATTTATTGACAAAAACAAGTTTTTAATTTATGGAGAAGTAGGTGTAGGTATTTACTATGCAAATCTATACCTACTAATATTTTAAAGAGATAAAGTTTTTAACTTTGTTTGTATTGGGTAATCTTCGCTAATACTGATCCGATCATGAAAATTTTTTCACTAACAGAAAGCTACTACTATTCAGGAGTGAACAAAAAATTCTCTGAAAATTATTATTAGTGTATGTAATTTGGGTTGTCTGGAAGAAATGGCTAAATAGCCATAAGTCTGCCCATTGTACTTCACAGTCTGTAAATGTCTTTAAATGTGTTTAATGTTTAAAAAGTAGTTGTGGTGTACAATAAAGTGTAAATAAATAAATCAAGTCGGAGAAATGCGAGCGAGATGAAAACATCACAAAAATAATTAACGCCCAACGCAGTGGGCACAGGTCAGCTAGTATTTTAATATAGTGTAACAATACAGATTGATCTACAATACTTTTTTTACTATATCTCAAACTTGGACCTCACGTTTGTATTGCATCCAGCAAACTTTTAATTCGCCGATCAGTATTCAAATAAGCATTGACAACAGACGTACCTATAAGCTAAGCTAATCTAATATCTATTAGTTCTTATTAGAAACTAGCTGTCCCCGCGACTTCGTCCGCGTGGAATTCAACAATAAAGTTATTGTTCAGTTCGCAGAGTTATAAAATAAATAAACTAAATTAAATGTGGCCTAAATTACTCCTTATTACATTAGCTGGCTGCCAGTGAAAGTCCCGTCGAAATCGGTCTAGCCATTTCAGAGATTAGCCGGAACAGACAGACAGACAAAAATTGTAAAAAATGTTATTTTGATATATGTACCGTGTCATACATCCATATGCATTTAGTAAAAAGCGGTTACTTTAATATTACAAACAGACACTCCAATTTTATTTATTTGGACTTATAAAGTATAGATGTATAGAATAGATTATTAAACTCTAAAATAAAATTTTGTATCTATTGTTTGATCCTTTTCCATTTCGAAATTTAAATATTTTTGAAATTAGGTTTTAGATTCAGACGCGTCAGTTTCGCAAATCGAGTACACTGTCTTATCTGCATCTCACTTCCTTATACGCAAATATATCCATCACTTACTATCCGAAATTAGGTGGCTGAACTGTGTATCTTGTTCGAGTTCATCTCAGTTCGAGGGTCAGGTGGCGGGCAGTGAGCCAGAGCTTACACAGAACTTATTCATTGTCCGCCGTCATGCGACTACCGCGCGCGCTTGGCCCGCCGCGGCTCTCCATACTAGCTTTACTAACCCTCATTGCATATGCAAACTCTCAATCTCAGGTAAAGTAAATTATATAAATATAATATTCTACTAGCTCACCTGGCTAACTTTTAGCTGACATTTTATTACGTTGGTGAATTTTTAAAGTGAAACTTCTTTAGGCGCATAAGGGGTAAAATTTGAGCGACCGCTAACGCGGCAACGCGTCACGCAGTCAGTATTTGGATGAGTGACCGCCTGGGAACACCTCGTGACGTTGGCTTTCTGTTTTTTTTTTTCAATTAATTTTTTTTCAATTAGTTTTTAGATTTTTTTAGTTTCGTACGCACGCAATTTCTTTTTTATTTACTTGTATACAAATCTAGGCCAAATGATAAAAATCACAAAAAAAAATAATTATCTAATTTGGTGCAGTTGTTCGGAGTTATGCTCATACATACCTACATTTTAGCGATTTATTTTTATATATATAAAAATAAAGATGATAAAGAACATGCACTTTCATATGATTAAATCTCAATCTAAAATCTGATTTCAAACTGGTCTAATTTTTCAGAAGGATATTCTATGCAAGTATCCAGGCACACGTGATTGTGTTATGTGGTTAGTAAACTTACAAGATGACGAAATTAGTGCAGATACTCATATGACGACGAAAATTCCTGAATTTTGTGGTTTCAGCGACAAGCAATTTATCCCATACCGGGAAAAATACGTTAAGGTAAATATTTGAACAAACTTTAAAACTGTGTTTTATTTATTTATTTTAAATTATAGCGCCACATCTGTGAATTTATTGCATATGCGAATAACAGAGCCACGTTACCAATTGCAATGCGATATCTATATTGTCTAATTTCTTGAATCTTGCTTCCGCAACCGACGTGACTTCTTTTGGACTGTTGAATAATAGCACAAAATTAACTGATTTTAAAGATTTAAAAGAATCTTTCAGAGTCAGTTAAAGTTTATGTTTTGAGTCTTTTAAAATTATTTGCCACCCGCGTGGATTCCTAGGCGGGCAAAGTAGTTAAAGTTTTCTGTTTGTTTAAAACAATAAAAAAAATCAGAAATTCTATGTATGTTAGCAACGGATATGGTTTTTTCAACATATTTTGATGAAACACATTTTTTTAAAATTCTGATCACATTTTATATGGTGTTCGACTCGCGTTCCTTCCTTCGTTCGTGTTATAGATCAAAAATATGATATATCATAAGATATTTCCACGTGAAAAAAAAATCCTCGTCCTTTTTTTTACTTTGTCTATATATATGAGCTACTCTGGCAACGTCCTTCTGCATAACCGTCCAATGCTATTTTTCTTAGCCCTAAAACGTCGATATAGTGAAATATTTAATACCAACTGCTGCGTACAACTAAAGAACCTCATATGGAATCAAATACTTTTTCTCGTAGAATGTTCTTTATTGTAAACTAGCCGTGCCCCGCGGTTTCACCCGCGATGATTTGAGGGAAAAATAGCCTTCTTAAAGCATAATCTTCCTATGTAAGTGGGCTAACCAACTAAGGGGTCGTTCAAGTATTACGTAACGCAAATTTTAAAGATTTTTTACCCCCCCCCCCTCCCCCCATGTAACGCGCCGTAACGTTTTCCTGTACCCCCCCCCCCCTAGCCCATAAAAGTTACGTAACACCCTGACTGACCATTTTTACCCAAATTTCACAACTTTGTTGCGAAAACTACCGTAAAGTCGCTTAAAAAAATCGCGTTTGCGGTAAGTATAAATATATATATACAAAAGGGATATAAACGAAAAGGGTTGCCAATTTGGGAGCTTTTAGTACACTAGTTTTTTTTTTATTGAAATAAAAAACAACGTTACGTAACTCTTTGTTCGAGACCCCCCCTCCCCCCCTGTAACGCATCGTAACGTTTTACAAGACCCCCCTCCCCCCTAATTGCGTTACGTAATACTTGAACGGCCCCTAAGAGGATTTTTTGAATTTGGACCAATAGTTATTAGCCTAAGAGGATTTTTTGAATTTGGACCAATAGTTAGTTAGTTCCTGATATTAACGCGTTTAAATAAGCAAACAAACTTTTCAGGTTTATAATATTAGTATAGATTAGTATAGGTTAAGAAATATAAAACATATATCTTTTACACATTCGAGACGTAAATATGTATTTATGTAATATACTGACTCTCACTGGATTGATAGAATAATCTGTAATGATTCAGTGAGATCAATCGATTTAAGGTCTTTTTTTAATTAAATAATGTGTTCATTTGTCATTTGTTGTATATTTAAGTAGCTTGATATATTTTGCTTAGTTTACACAAAATAAATTTGTAAACGCACGCATAAATATTTGTTAGCCAATACTTATAATATTATGTGTCAATCCTTTTCCTTTGCTGACATTTTTCATTCTACATTTTCAAAATCTAAAATAAGCCATTATATTATACGAATTTTGTGGATATATCTTGTCAATTCGAAACCTTTATTTAGGTACATTCTTTAATTTGAGGGGAGGATTTACCGTATCGACGAGATGAACATTAAATGTTTGACAGTTACGAAACCCATTGACATTTTGTATTGGATTTTTTTTTCTTTAGTTTTTTTTTCGTCATATTTCCAATGTTTTTAATAATTATTCTTGCTATTCGGGCCGGAGACAAATGCAACAAATCATAAAAAACCATGACAATCGGTCCAGCCGTTCTCGAATTATAAGTGTTCGAACAAACTCGAGCTCGAGAAGATTATGGCTTTATGGCCGTGCTTACGCGCTCACGAAAGGTATCATGCGGGAGCAAAGTAGCTCGTCTATTTAAATTTAGTCAAAATTAAAAATGGGATAGAATTTTTTTTCCCACGTGGAACGTGACAAGAGATTTTTTTATATATAGAAGATATAGGTATATAAGAATGTTTAACATAAAATACTATTTATTATGTACATTTTCAATAATTTTATTTAATATACGAGCATGAGTATTATGTTTTAATATTTTGTTAAAAGCATAAGATTGTAATTTTTTTTATTGTATATAATTGTGGTATAAATTAAAGAATCGTATAAAAGGTATAGGTAGGGATCCCTAGTATATTTTTTCACCTGATTAGTATCAAGCTAATTTTCCGAGAGTAGCTTCATTTTGATGAGACGAACAAAAAATTCCTCTACGAAAACTCTCAATTGTGGTAGCTAATAGAGTTAGCAGGAGATAGAGCTGCAGTGAGCGTAGGACCGGGATAACGTACCACGCAATTTGCAGGACAATATTACTATTAAATTGTATAAATATTTACTAACTTATCTATAAGAAAAAAAAATCAGAAAAAAAATTAAATTTTTGATGACCTTACGAGGTCATAAAATTGATGACCTCGTAAGGTCATCAAAAATTATTACTAACCAGCTGATTTTTTTTTCTTTAGTTAGTAAATATTTATATAATTTAATAGTAATATTGTCCTACAAATTGCATGGTACGTTATCCCGGTCCTACGCTCACTGCTGCTCTATCTTCTGCTAACTCTATTAGCTACCACAATCGAGAGTTTTCGTAGAGGAATTTTTTGTTCGTCTAATCAAAATGAAGCTAGTCCCGGAAAATTAGCTTGATACTAATCAGGTTAAAAAAATGTACTAGGGATCCCTACCTAGTACACAGAATAGGTAAAAAAATAAACAAAATGTTTTCTCAAATTCAAATTAACAGAAATAAATAATTATACAACAACTTCATTCCTTGTGTCCTTAGTTTTATAATAATAATAGAATTAACTACCCAAACGCTAATAATTTCAAAATGTAGATATAATTCTGCTTATGTTACCTACTACTTTAATGATTTATGTCAGTATAATTGAGTTCTCAATCATCTATTCAAGTTGGCCTAAAACAGACGCTTTAATTATATGAGCCCAGCAATCTATACTAATATATTAAAGCTGAAGAGTTTGTTTGTTTGATTGTTTGTTTGTTTGATTGTTTGTTTGTTTGTTTGAACGCGCTAATCTCAGGATCTACTAGTCCGATTTGAAAAATTCTTTCAGTGTTAATGGCTATAGGCTATGTATCATCACGCTAAGACCAATAGGAGCGGAGTCCACGCCGACGAAGTCGCGCGCAGAAGCTAGTATAAGATAAAGTACGAATAGCCTTTATGATTTAAGGCCGATGCATACGTAACGTGTTTTTTCCCGTACGGTACGGGACGTGAAGTTCGTTTCATACAAAATCACGTGCATCGTCCCGTACGTGATTCCGTTACGTATGCACTGTCCTATATATTTTGTACGAAACGATATTTCCAAAACTTCACGTCCCGTCCCGTACGGGGAAAAACACGTTACGTATGCATCGGCCTTTAATTTGCGTTTTTGAATTTAGATCAACAAAGACTTTAAAAAAATCCTCTCAAAAACTATGAGAAGATAATAGCGGCCAATTTTGTCCTGCAATAAAAATAATTGGAAAAATAAAATGACATATATTAGGTACTCGTAGACTATTTGATGTTTATCAAAATTTAATTGACGCTACACAATTGTTTTATTTTAGAAAAATGTTGCACTTTGATTTTTAAATGTAGTGACTAAAGTAGATTTTGCCTCTGGAGCCCTTCGTGCGAAGGGCGAACAAATCTTTAAAAAAAAACTACGGACAATTTTTCTTTAGGTAAAGGTATGGACTACTCAGGACAATTTATTAGGTAATTTCTTAGGTGACAACTTGAAACTGTTACTACAAGTACCTAATTAAAATTCTCAATTTCATGATCCTCCTCTTGATGGTATCTATTAATTTGTCTTTTACATCCATAACGTATTTATTTTAAACTAACATTTTTTATACATATAAAATTATACATACGTTCAGGTCTGGCGCATTTTTTATAGGATTGGCCATCAGTTATTTAAAAAGTTTAGGGGCTTTCTTAATAAGTAGTTTTAAGGACAAAAACAAGATTACGATATATTCTCAGAACTAAAGAATATGTGAAGGTTGTATTAATATTATCTATTGAATATGTAATCTTTGTTTTTATTAGAAATTCTTATTTTTTTTAAATCTTATACCTTATAAAATTCTCGTGTCACAATGTTAGTTCCAATGTGGTTACAATACTCCTCCGAAACGGCTGGACCGATTATTATGAAATTTTATGTGCATATCGGGTCCCTAATGAAAAGATACCCCTAGGCCCTAAATGATAAGGGTGACCCACCCCTAAATATATATATATATATATATATATATATATATATATATATTTGATAATTTTTTTATTTTTCTTTTATTATGATTTGGCTTTGAAAAATACATACAACCTTAAATTTTTACCCTTCTACCACCAACCCCTATTTTTAATAGCGTTTAGCGGCAAGACAACGTTTGCCGGGTCAGCTAGTTAACTATGATAATTGTGTTTGCTCGCAAACGAAAAATAATCGACTTCAATTACATCGACAAGTAATTAATACAACGTAATAAACCGAAAAAATAGTTAAGTAAATACGCGCTATTAAAGATTACTCAAAAAGTTGTAATCAGATCTCGATCTAATTTAAACAAGACTACAAGACAAGTATTAGCTTTCAATTAAAGTAAGAATCATCAAAATCGGTACACCACGTAAAAAGTTATGCGGTATAATACAACGTAGGTCGACGAAAAGTGGTCAAGTAAATACGCATTATTAGATTATAACTCTAAAAGTACTTGTCAGATCTCAATTAAATTTAAATGGAACCACGTGACACGCAACACCTTTCAATTATAACAAAATTGATCGAAATCGGGTCCACCCAGTAAAAAGTTCTGATCTAACATAAATTTAAAAAAATAGTCGAATTGAGAACCTCCTCCTTTTTTGGAAGTCGGTTAAAAAGTGCGTCTCCTGATAAAAGAACAATAGTAGGTATATTGTAGTAGCTTATATTATCATAATATTGAATTATTTATGTATTTTAAAGCATTTTTTGTTCTAATTAAATTTATGCGATAAACTTATTTTGTCAATAACCAAGGCCTATCTGTTGTTTCCTTGACCTGCATCGTTATTAAATGAACCTAGTTAATTTAGTACAATAGTACATTTATTAGTGTCAAGGTTAAAAAACTAATAAACCCATATTACAACTACATGGAGCATGGACAAATGAGCGGCTTTTTATCACTTACAGGTCACGCAGATTGAAAAAGTTAGACCGCTGAAAATATGGTGCAACAAAGTAGTAGTATTAGGGCGCTTATTTGATTGGAAGGAAGTAGAAAACGCTTTATTGACACACTCAAGAGTTCGTCGACAAAGTTTCATTCCTAGAGGAAGGTATCGTGGACAAACGCAGTCGCAATATTTGGCAATAGACAAAGGAAACGGCAAAGATGAAGGCCGAGCCGAAGCTCACTCTGCTGCAGATTCCTCAAGAGCTAGCGTCAGTAAGTTTATAAGAATGTTCATTAATTGCCTAGATATTAATATTCTAGAAGGGTACAGGGGTAAAACAAAAAATGTCCGATTAAAAAAAAGTTATATACTTAATTAACATTTTAATTTTTCGAAGTTAAAAACATTCTTAAGTGTCACTTAAAATTATAAATTGCGAATAGGAAATTTAGTTTACCTTATAAAGTCTTATTTTTAGGAACAAAATATTAAAATGAATATATATTTTTTTAATTATTAAAAAATTAAAGTAATTCACTTTTAGAACATACAAAAACTGGTAACGTCCACCGTGTTTCGTACAAGTAATGTCCAACTTATACCCCGTCCGGCCACTTATTATCTTTTTGACAGCTTACGCCTATAAATTACAGTTTTTTTTTTTCGGAATAACGTACTAAAAATTCTACTGTAATGTCCTACTTTATTGACGATTTGATTGATTGAGTGAAGTACCCTGTGCATAACAAACAACCACAGACTATGAAACAGTTCTTGAAATAATAAATCGATAATAAATCGATCTTATGATAAACAGCAATAACTCTGGTAATTCATTTATTTATTATTTATATATTTCATTTAAAATAAAAAAAACTAATAAACGCATAAATAAATAATATTTTTAAACTAAATGTATTTAATTAAATCGATTGAAAGTTCTTCTTAAATAAAATCGATTATTATTTCAAATCGAATAAATAACGTGTAAGGCAGTCACTAATGTCAAAATTTCTTGAAGTGTCAAAAAGATAATAAATGGCCGGACGGGGTATAATAATTTTTTTACATATTATTATTATACATGAGGAATGCCTTCAAAGTAAGATTGGGGCTCAAAACAAAATCTTTTTAAATCCATTGTCCCTGTACTTTTCTACACTAATAGGAAAAAAAACTGAGTAACTGAGGTAGGGCACAGTAGGAAATTTCCTGCTCAAAATATGGAGCAGCCCGACTGGGGTATTACCTCGACCTAACAGAATATCACAGCTAGGTAACACTGTTTTCAAGCAGTGTTGTGTTCCATTTGGTGAGTAAGGTGACCAGAGCTCCTGGGGGAAACTGGATATGGGGTCGGCAACGTGCTTAGGATGCTGCTGGTGTTGCAGACGTCTATAAGCTACGGTAATCGCTTACCATCAGGTGAGCCATACGCTTGTTTGCCGATCTAGTAACATGGAAAAAAAATTGGTAGGAAAATTCTAGCAATTCAAATTCATTTGATGTGTCTAATCCAGTTCCCTTTTTGCCACTATGGGTGATTTCTCCCATATACCATTATAATTACTTCTGTGTAAAATAACTCTAGGGTGTTCTCTTACACACGTTAATTCTCTTTGGGACTGCACAGGAAATGAGCATTTTTTCAGATACGGATTTTGAAAAAAATTTGATGATTTTTTGATTAGCTCGCCTATTCCTAACTATCAATCACCTCAAGTGGATCTTTGGCGACTAACTTTCAGCAAATCATACCACACGACACGGAGTATATATGGAACTTCTTTATCCCATATTTATCCCATAGCTTAGCTTTAAGCCCATATTTTAGCTTGGACATTCCTTCTTACGTGCCGTTACACTATGGACCTTCCCTATTTTGTTCCTGTATACAGTTTTGAGATAGAGACGATGAGATAGAGACTAGATATACTTGATTTTACGTTGAAAGGTGGGGATGAAAAGTTGTATGGAAGTATCGTCATGTTTAGAGCTAGAAACTTGAAACTTATTTTTTAGGCTGTTGATTCGATATAAATAAATACGAAATTCAAAGTTTGTAAAAGTTTTACCCTCAAGGGTATAAAATAACAAAGAGAATAGAGGATGAAAGTTTGTATGGAAATATGTAAGGTTTATGTGAATTTTTTATGTTTGCGACAAAAGACAAAATATTGAAGCTATTCTGATGTCCAAAATAAACCAAAAGATATATTCAAAACATGCTGTCCAAAGCCACTATTACACCCAGACGAAGTCGCTGGCACAGCTAGTATTTATATAAATAATTATAAACACGTATATCCATTGTCTGTTACCTAAAACACATCAAGTTGCCTTCCTAAAAACCGTGTTTTCGTTAAACTTATTTAAACAATATTTTAATCAATAAAAATCTAGATAATAATTTAGTAAAGGGTTACTAACCATTTGATAAAGTGTTAACCGAATTAATATATCTATACATATAATAAAATGGTAGAAAAGTCAAAACTGTACATTGTATATTTTTTTAAAAGAATACTTGGGGTGTGATCTACAATCGATACCGAAGCCAAAAATATAGTTTTTAGAATTTTTGTCTGTTTGTCTGTTTGTCTGTATGTATGTCCGGGATAAACTCAAAAAGTACTGCATGGATTTACTTCAAATTTGGCACGAATATTGTTAAGAAGTCGGGTCAGAACATAGGCTATATATTATCACGCTATCACCTACGGGGAACGAGCAGTGAACCTTTATTTCTTCAAATGTATGTCCGGGATAAACTCAAAAAGTACTGCATGGATTTACTTCAAATTTGGCACGAATATTATTAAGAAGTCGGGTCAGAACATAGGCTACATATTATCACGCTATCACCTACGGGGAACGAGCAGTGAACGCACGCAGACGACGTCGCGGGCAGCAGCTAGTTACGAATAATTTATAATTGAAACTAGCTGCTGCCCGCGACGTCGTCTGCGTGCGTTCACTGCTCGTTCCCCGTAGGTGATAGCGTGATAATATGTAGCCTATGTTCTGACCCGACTTCTTAATAATATTCGTGCCAAATTTGAAGTAAATCCATGCAGTACTTTTTGAGTTTATCCCGGACATACATACAGACAAACAGACAAACAGACAAAAATTCTAAAAACTATATTTTTGGCTTCGGTATCGATTGTAGATCACACCCCAAGTATTCTTTTAAAAAAATATTCAATGTACAGTTTTGACTTTCCTACCATTTTATTATATGTATAGATAGACTAGCCGACCCGTGCCCACTTCGTTGGGCGTTATAATCCATTTCACATAAGAAGGGTACGGTGAAATTTGATATGTTCCAATACACTCTCACTATTTTCAGCAAATCAGATAAATATAAATGTTTTAAAAACACCAGTTAATTTCTAAGGCAAATAATAATGCTTGATTAGATTGAATTGTTGACACGGCACGTCAGAGGGCGCAGGTTCAAATCCTGCTGATTTAAAATCTTTATATACTTTTATCTTTTTCCTTTTATCTTGTCACTCCTGAATAGTGTAGCTTTTTGTTAGCGAAAGAATTTTCATGATCGGATCAGTATTTGCGAAGATTACCCCGTATATACAAAGTTATAAACTTTACCTCTTTATAATATTAGTATAGATAATTGAAATAATTGAAATATTGCTTTAAAATTCGAATCAGCATATTAAAACAATCCAATTGTAGTAAAACGTTTTTTAACGTGACAACGTCTAATAAATCGATGAACGCCGGCGGCATGCACGAAAAAGGATGACTCGTTACGCTAATTGTCCCATTACGCTTATTGTACGCTTGCATCTATCTCTCTTCCACTCGATTGGCCTATGCGTCCGAGGAGGTTTTTTGTTATGACATTGTCACGTTAAACTATCGTCCGTAAACCAACTTTACAGACAACCAATTATTTTTTTATTTTATTAATATTTTATATATATTTCAATTTTCTTTTAAGGTGGCAATAGCGGTATGGGTCAAGCACAAAGTCAATCAATATATGATCCCAACTGTGACGATTGTTATGGAAAATCTAGTCCTGAAGTTGAGAATTTAAAACGTCCTGTAGGATCTCAACCAGGAAAAGGCATTTATGGACCGAATACAAGCTCATCTTGGCCTAGTAGTGATAAATTTGGGGCTACCCTGCCAACAGGACCTGGTACCTCAGGATATATCGATTATAGACCAAATGGTGTAACTAACAGTGGATATAGTCCTCCTGTTATTGGAGGTGGTGACTATAGACCAGGTGAATCCTTTACAAATAATGGATATGGACCAATTACGAAAACAGGGACAGTACCGAATGGAATATCAAATATGTATGACCCCCAAGCAAATAGTGGCACTAGCAAAACGAGCCCAGGGGATTACATATCACCTGGAGCAGAAGGTAATTTGGGCTTAAAGCCTGGAGATATAAATAAATATGAACCTGGTAGGAACCACAATGATTTTAGACCAACAGGACCGCAAATTGGATTTAGACCAGATACAGAGATAAATAGACGTCCGGGAGGAGATAGTTATTTTCCAAACCAAGGCAATATTTTTACCCATCGACAAGGAGACACTCTAGCTGGGCCAGGACGTAATTTACCCCAAAGTGGCACTTATGGACCAGGACAAACATCTTACAATAATCAACCCACACAAAGTGAATTAGGTCGTAGTCCCGATACGTCTTCTACAGGTACAGGATATAATCCGAGACAAGTCGGTACAAATTTTATTCCTGGTTGGCCTGGTAGCAATTATGGTCCTGTAAAGGAAAGTCCCACTGGATTCGGAACAGTTCAAGGTGGTATACCAAATAGCAATTGGCCAATAGCATCGGGTCCTTATCCAGTACCTGGAGGAACTGTATACTGCTGTGTCGTTCCAAATAATGGTGTGCCTAATCTTAGCGGTGGTCAAACACCTTACAATAGCCAAATACCTTACGGTGGGTACTATAAAACAGGATCAGATGGGTCTGCTCCCTCTAACCTTGGGCAGCAATATGGAATGCCTGGAAGTATTGCCACACCTGGAACTCAATATATACCTGGCGGTTCCTTAGTGCCTGGAGGACAATATTCATCTGGTGGTGCTGCAGGCCCGTCAACTACTGGAGGACAATATTTCCCTGGAGGAATCGGTAATGGAAGACAATATATACCTAGAGATATAAACGGATTCCCAATTCCTGGCGGACAATATATATCTGGTGGTATAACAGGTGGACCAGGGGACACAAGTAGTTCCTCATTGCCTGGTGGACAATATATGCCTGGAGGTACTGGTAGTGCTTCAGGGCCCGGCGGACAGTATAGTATACCAGGTGGAGTTGGATCCTCACTACCTGGAACAAAATACTTACCTGGAACGCAATACGTACCTGGAACGCAATACGTACCTGGAACACAATACTTACCTGGAATACAATACTTACCTGGAACACAATACGTATCTGGTGGTGTAACAGGTGGACCAAGTGGTACCGGCAGCTCTTCAATACCAGGTGGACAATATATTCCAGATATTAACAGAGGGTCTTCTATACCTGGCGGACAATATATACCTAGTGGTAACAGTGGTTCTACAGTGCCTAGCGGACAGTATACGCCCGGTGGCACTGTTATATCTACAGGGCCTGGAGGACAATATAAGCCTGGTGATACTAGCGGTTCTACAATACCTGGTGGACAATATGCACCTCCTGGAACTGGTGTTTCTTTAGGACATGAAGGACGGTATATGCCTGGCAACAATCATGGATCTACAGCACCAGGGGGACATTATATACCCAGTGGCACTGGTGTTTCTTCAGGTCCTGGAGGACAGTACGTACCTAGTGGATCGGGTGGTGCCACGGCACCTAGTGGAGATTATGTACCTGGTGGTACCGGGGGCTATTCAGGGCCCGGAGGGCAATATGTACCAAGAAATACTGACATGTTTATGCCTGGAGGACAGTATGCACCTGGTAGTACTAGTGGCTCTACAGTACCTGGAGGACAGTATTCACCTGGTGGTGCTGGTGGCTCTACAGTGCCTGGAGGACAGTATGCACCTGGTGGTACTGGTGGCTCTACAGTGCCTGGAGGACAATATTTACCTGGTGGGGTTGGTGGCTCTACAGGACCTGGAGGACAGTATTCACCTGGTGGTGCTGGTGGCTCTACAGTGCCTGGAGGACAGTATGCACCTGGTGGTACTGGTGGCTCTACAGTGCCTGGAGGACAATATTTACCTGGTGGGGTTGGTGGCTCTACAGTGCCTGGAGGACAGTCTTCACCTGGTGGTACTGGTGGATCTACAGTGCCTGGAGGACAGTATACACCTGGTGGTACTGGTGGCTCTATATTGCCTGGTGGACAATTTATGCCTGGTGGTACAGGAGGTGGTCCCAATAATGCCGGTGACTCATTATTACCTAAAGGACAGTATATACCCGGTGGTCCTTCAGTACCTGGAGGTCAGTATATTCCTGGTGGTTCTTTAGTACCTGGAGGAACATATACTCCTGGTGGTTCAACACCTGGAGGACAATATCTACCAAACGGTTCGCCAGTGGGCGGTGGACAATATGCACCTGGAGGAATCAGCGGTACTGCAGTACCTGGAAGACAGTATGCACCCGGTGACACTATAGGTGGCCCAGGTGTTGCCAGTGGTACTACAGTGCCAGGAGGACAGTATATTCCTGGTGGCATTGGTAGTATTAATACACCTGGAAATGAGTACAGGCCAGGCGGAATGGGTGGTAGTACTGTTCCCGGACATTATTTACCAGTTGACACTGGAGGTAGTACAGTGCCTGGAAGTCAATATGGATCTGGTAACACTGGTGGTTCTGGTTTACCTGGACGTCAAGGGGAATTACCGAGCTCTGGTGGACAGTATGGCAGAAATCCACAAGAATACTATAATCAAGGAGTAAGTATATTCGAAGGTTTAACAATTTAAACTTAATTTATTGAATATTAAAAAAATTATGTTCATTCTTAAACACAAAAAACCGATTTCAAATTACGTCGACAAGTATAGTACCATACTCATTGATAGAGATAGCTTAGCAACTACTTAGTGGGTGAAAAATACGCCTAATATACCTAAAATATAAATACATCATATAATATAATCTAATCCTTATAACGAGCCTTAAAACGAGCGATTCTTGTATATATATATATATATATATATATATATATATATATATATATATATATATATATATATATATATATATATACATCTATATATATATATATATATATATATATACATCTATATATACATATAATCTGCATCTTGGAAACGGCTCCAACGATTTTCATGAAATTTAGTATTCATGGGGTTTAGGGGCGATAAATCGATCTAGCTTGGGATTCATTTTTAGAAAATGCCGTTTTATCTGTGTTTTCAGGCAATGAAAAACTGCTACAATATCATTGGAATACGAATTTGAATTAGCCATCATCTATAAGGCTATAATAGCACAGGTGGGAAATCGGACGGTCCCGTAAATGGGAAGACCCAATTCAAATCCACTTCTCTAGATCGATTTTTTTTTAATTACACTCGTGATTTTTTTATTTGAATAACCAGTTCATATATTTTTTTATTATTACCGTAAGATTGAAAATATTATTCATATTTCATCAGTATGAATTTCGTATTTAAATATAATTTCCAAAAAACACGATTTACTCCATCCAACGACGATTCAGCCTGTAATATCCTATTGTTGGAAATAGGCCTCTTCCCCATGTAGAAGAAGGATCGGAGCTTAATCCACCATGCTGCTCCAATGCGGGTTGGCGTAGGTATATATTCCCTACTATGAGTAACGATCGCTATCAGGTGTACATGATAACAACCGGGACCGACGGCTTAGCGTGCTCACCGAGGCACGGTGGGGAGACCCACAAGGACTGCAAAAACACCCAGACCACGGCAAATATCTGTATGCCAATACAAATGTTGTCGTGTGCGGGGATCGAACCCGCAACCGCCCCCGCAACAGCCAATCGCAATCCAGTGCTGTGACCGCTGCGCCAACGCGGCGTCTTACTCCATTACCACTATAAAATATAATCTTACATTTGATGACGCGTCGACGCAGTGAGAGTAATCGCGGGTTTGATTTCCGTTCATCGTTTGTTTTGGGTATGGGCATTAGAGCTCTATTTCCGAACTCCTGATACAGGACGCTAATCATAGAGGGCCGTTGAATGTGATGCATTTGCAGATTGCGTTTACTACATTATTTTGTTGCAGAATTCAAAAGGACAAGGCAATGAGTTTAATGGTAAGTGTCTTCCACCATCTACATATGAGTAACTAGTTACATGTGTTAATTGATACTCCCAACTTGCTCTGGTTTGAATCTCATTGTTTTCTCCTCAATAATTTCTTAACGTACTGGTTAAAAATATTTCTTTTTATATATAAATTTATTCACCTATTGAGTGAAAAATGACCTATATAATTTTAAACTTATCAGTTTACATGTGACTTTTGACGTAGCCTTCATATATCTATCTATCTATCTATACTAATATTATAAAGAGGTAAAGTTTATAACTTTGTTTGTATATACGGGGTAATCTTCGCAAATACTGATCCGATCATGAAAATTCTTTCGCTAACAGAAAGCTACACTATTCAGGAGTGACAAGATAAAAGGAAAAAGATAAAAATATATAAAGATTTTAAATCAGCAGGATTTGAACCTGCGCCCTCTGACGTGCCGTGTCAACAATTCAATCTAATCAAGCATTATTATTTGATTTTTTTTTGATTTGATTTGATTTTGATTTTAAAACATTTATATTTATCTGATTTGCTGAAAATAGTGAGAGTGTATTGGAACATATCAAATTTCACCGTACCCTTCTTATGTGAAATGGATTATAACGCCCAACGAAGTGGGCACGGGTCGGCTAGTCTATATATATATATATATATATATATATATATATATATATATAATCAATTGCTGTTCGTTAGTCTCGCTAAAACTCGATTAGCCGATCGACCGATTTAGCTAAGTTTGATCTTGAAATCTTTGTGGAAGGCTTAAACGGTGAGAAATATAAATAATATGTAACGGAAAATACTAAAAACGAATATTAAATTTTCCAATACAAAATGTTCCTAGCGGGGAAATTTAATATATGTTGTTAAAAACGTTGTCAATTGGTTGTCAAATATTTATAGGTGCGTTCAGAAAGTGATTTGTGTATATTTTTCACAAATATACGTAAGTGATACGAAGTTCACCGGGCCATCTAGTATTTATTAATATTATAATTGCGAAAGATTTTGGGAATAATCTTGCAGAAATTCATCAATGACTTGTTATACGAAAATTACGATAAAGTTGGGATTTACAAAAACATAGGTGCATTAAAACGTTGGTGCAAAACGTTACGTCCCATAAAAGCGGAATAGTACAATTTAAAATCTGATGAAAAAATAAACACTAGAAAAAATATATTACTACTTATGTATCTTTAAAAATGCTAAAATCTTAATCTGTCGTTTTTTTTTTTATAGGAGTGCCACAAAATTATTTAGATCCTAAAACAGTAATTACGGACGAAGACGACTCAGAAGCTGAAGCTAATGTTGCTCAAAATATAAATGGAACCACTGCAAGCGCTTCTTCAAAAGGTGGGAACGACAAGGGTCGGGCACAAACAAGTGTGCAGGGAACATACACAGGGAGTGGATCTTTTCAAGCACAAGCACAAATTACTGGAGATAATAAAGAAGCTCAGAGTGAAGTTAGCGGGGGCAAAAAAGGAGCATCGAGTTCCGCTTCTGGTAGTGGACGAAATAATAAATCACAGGCAAACGTTCAATTAGGTTCAGAGACTGGATCTGTTCAGACACAGTCACAAAGCAATGGCGTAATGCATTCATCAAATTCACAAGTGCAGGGTAGTGTTAAAGGGGGAATGGCAGATGCACAAGCACGTGGACCAGGAAGTACTTCATCTCAAGCTCAAATAGGATTTACACCCTACAAAGATGAGGAAAAAACTCGTCACGATCTTCAACGCATTCCATTTTCGGGCGGGGGTATGGCATCGGCACAATCAAGTGGACGCACAGGTCAATCACAAACTCAGTTACATGGCACCTTCAAATATGGAATTACATATAATGGGGCCGCACAATCAGGAGCAAGTTTAGATAAGGATGCTGTATTTCCCAATAGGCTCTCATTTGAAAAAATAAATGTTTTTGACGAGAAAAACAAAAATATAAATGTAGATAAAATAAATATAGATACCACAGAAACACCGCAAGCCTTGGACTCGGAAATACCGTCACTGGAAAATTCAACTTTAGCGGAATCATATGACACTAATGAAAAAATTGATACACCTACAACAGAAAATATCGTAGACGAATCAATGAAAAATTCAGAAAGCAGATATGCCGGCCATGCGCATATAGACCACCATTTATCGGAACCTTTCAATTCAACTAACATTAACGTACCAACATCAATAGGTGGTAGAAGATCATTCCAAACTAATAACGAAAATATCCCTGACTACGAATTTTCTACTGACAAAGAAGATACTCAGCCAGAATACGAAACAGATGTAGGCTATGGTGATGGCAATGACGCCACAGAAGTTGAGCAAAATGAATATTCGAACTACGATGAATATACGAGAGATTCACTATCACATCAATATCTTCAAAATTCAAATAAAAAAGGTCTTGACGTGCGTCAAACAACGGCCGGGAATACTCAGCACATACTATTAGGATCTTTAAAAGGTCATAATGCAGAAATAGTACAAAAGGACACGGAGCGTCCTGATGAAAATAAAGTTTATCAACCGGGTGAGCGTGTTCCTGGCACTGGCGGATACACAATTCCTGTTGGTTTCACGGGAAGTGTTAAATCAGTTGCTTCAAAGGATAAAACCTATGTGGTAGGTTCTAAAGATTTTCCATCTCAAGCACAAACTGTTACTCTTACGCCGGGGACGGGCAAAATTAAATATATTCATCCTTCATCTTATGGAAAGTATGTAAAACCGAAAAACTTGAGATCTCTGCAAAGTCCAAAAGAAAATGATAATCGCTATGTATCAGTTTCAAAATCTGTAACTCGCGCTCTTGATAGTGACAATAATATTCGCAAACAATACTCACACACCTATTATACAAAGTCGTCCTCTTGCGGATATTTTACGTTTACATGCACAATGGTAAGTAGTGCAGAAGGACGAAAAAAAGTTTGTAAGCCTAAAATGCCGACTAATCCAGATGGAAGCCCAATAAGATGCTAGCATCTACAATAGGAAACGACAAACATTTTTATTTTATAAATGCATTTAGTATTTACCTTAGCATAGTCTAGTCTTATTAATAGTTAATAAGAAAGTAACACGCCTAGTATTTAATTAGAAAAATAAAAACCTTTAAATTACATAGTATAATATCCCAATCGAATAGCACAGTTCACATGCTGACATGGAAATTGCTATTAAGCTGATTATTGTGCAATATAAGTGTTTACTTTTATATTTAAATTAAATCTGTAAATATCAAATAAATGTATATTTTAACAACGTGTTTCAAACAACGACAACGCGACTATCTCGTGCCCCTATTAAAATAAAAACGACATTTGCGAAGTACCTAATATGTGTCAAATTAAGAAAATCAAAAGACACATAGCGATTAATTGATTTGTTGAAAAGCAGCTGTGATTAAATACTAAAAAGAATCAATGTACATTTCAAAGATATCATAAAAATTACAAATTTAAGATTGGGTTTACATACATTTCAGATATATCTAAAAGTATTTTTATATTCAATAATATTGAATCAAAGTTATGAAAGGCATAACATACGGCAAACACAAAAGTAGACAAAAAAAAACAATAATTCGGAATTAATACAATTTATTGATATATTTTAAGTACATTCATATATTGTTTCACATATGTAATCATCACATCGACATGAGTAGTGATACATAAGATATTTTCATATATTTTAAAACACATTTGACAAATCACTTAAGTGTACCTAAATAAATAGTAGCTCTCTAATTAACATTTTATTTCTGTAATAATACATTTAAGGAACGCGTAAAATAAGTCTTTGTTTTGATATATTTTTCTAAATAACGTACAATAAACATGTATGTATGTGTACAAGAACACTGGGCATATTGATACAAGTACAAAGTATTTATTCATTTATTACATATTAGGTACATACAATCTGCACGGACAAACTCGTTAATTATCTACGTATTTGTTGCAAGTGCCAATAAATTCGGGCTGACGACAGTACAATCTACGAGTATAAATTAAATCAGATTTTAATTATTTTAATAAATGTTACTTATTCGAACAAAATATGTCATAATCTGTTAAATATATCTATCTATTAAAATATGTTCTAAATTCACAGGAATGTGAATTTAAAACACGAACAGATTTCAAAAAACACATTTACAATATTCAAGACAATAGGGGATCGGACAAATTTTCAAAAAGCGGTTTAAATTAATCTTTATGGATACTTATACCCATAAAAATAAAATTTAATTAATTTACAGCCTTTTAGGTAGGTACTCAAAATCATGTTATAATATTGTTTGTTTAAAAATCCCACCAAAACACCACGTTATGAGATCTGACAGCGCGTTACGTCATCTGGAGGTAATAAACAAATAGTATATAAAGCACAGAGTACGTTGAATATACGGAGAGATAGTAACCCGTGCAGTCAATGCTTGCTCTTTCCTAAAGTGCTCTGTGGCTTGTACCGCCAAATGACGTCACGCACTCTAGTTAGTGTTTTAGTACAGATTAATAATATGGTAAATAACAACATTTTATTTCTTCATTTAAAATTTAAAAGTAATTATATTTAATTATTATTCGATAAATAATCGTAAACAGTATATTTATTTTATCTAAGTACATTATAGATTGTAATCTCATTACTGTCCGGTCCCCTATTATAAGGGATTAAAATATATATTTCAAAAAGGAAATTAAAACATTGACAATTGCAGTACTAAACATATTTATTATATGTCATTTTATGCAAAAGTTTACTTAGTACAAATGTGATATTACTGCATATTCAACAGATCCCACTTATTTCAGTGTAAGATTTTAAAACATAGCGATAAGACACGATATTTCAAATTGAATACACCCTCACTATTTTATATAAATACTGGGAAATAAGAAACTGAAGGACGGTTTAAAATTTTTATTTACAGTGCCGATTAAGTCCGAGTGAGTGTGCGCATAAGTAATAAAACACTATTTACTTTAATATATTTTTAGTAATAATAAACATTTCAAAATTGACTGTCACGTGTGATTCGATTTTTGCCTCGAAACCCGGTTACGATAAATAGATTTTATTATTTCATTGATTGGGTAAAAATAATGCACAATTTAGGTGCAGAAATATATTAAATTTTTATGCAAGAATGATTTTTAAAATATTGGCATATACATAAAATTGAATCTACAATTCATGCTCAGTGCGTGATTTAATGATAAAAAAATTACGTACATATTACGGACAAATTATTAGTAACTGGGTGTCTAGACTTTATTTTCTTTCAATCTAATTTTAATAGTGTATACACTTATCAGAAGATCACAAAAGTAAAAACATCATTGTTACCAATCGATATATTACTTGTTTTATTTATATACATCGATCATTATAATGATGTAAAAATATATTACAAATAAGGATGTTACATAAATCAGATCTGTGATGTAGATACTTCAAATATTTAATTTAAAAAAAATGAATTTCTTTTCATGTTCACACAATTTAAAATTAAAGCATATGCACGTTCTATTAAAACAGAAAAACTTCAAAAATACAGTTAAAATATAATACTAAAAAGTATGTGGACAATTGAACGTTCCACTTTTGCTGTCTACATACAAAATTAAGATCTTCAGTCAATGACTGGTATAGATAGGTACTTCTTGATTCAAAAGAAACTAATATAAAGAAGTCTTTACTTATTTATTGTTATAACAAAACAAAATAAGTTCATATTCTATAATATAAAATCTGGTAAAAAAAATCAGTCTAATTATGGAATGTTTCGTTTTGAAAAAAAAAAAATTATTATCAACTGCAATTATAATCTATGAAAATTATTATTTAAATTATTTTCGTAGTAATTTGTTTTCTTGGAGATAGTGAAGTTTAATTTTTTTGCAACTAAAGTACTAAAATATTCTTAAGTTACTAAATTATGAAATAATAATAAATAACTACTAGCTAAATTAATTAATTGCGTTAGAAACAAAACTTGACAAAAATATCAAGCACTATAAAGAGTTGGTGGGCATCTGGGCTCAATTTATATCAAAATAAATTTCTAAAATTTATATATCTAGTTACAAAAATAAAAACTTAAAGAGCTAGAAATTAATGATATTACGAAAACCTAGGATATTATAACAATTAAATATGTTTAAGAGTAAAACACTTTATTTAATTTACATACTTCTAACATGGCAATCAAAATTATATCACCTTAAAATTATAATATCATTAAATAGGTTCACCGAAGAATTCTCGTAGATTCTTAATATACGAGTATATTCAATGTCATTTTAAATAGACAGAGATTACTTCCCTTTTTTATATCTGTATATGTAATGTACTTGAGTATGTGTGAATTTATGTAATTTAAAACATACAAAACATTATAGATATATTTTACTCTTAACAAATGATTTGTTTACAGAATAAGATTACTTCATTTGACTCATTTTCCGTCTTATGATAATGTATTTAACTTTCCCAAAGAAATTTATACTAATTTTTTTTTTTTTAATGAAAAAAGATATATTTATAAGCGTAATTTTCGAGAGGTAGTAAACATTTAAAGCGACAGAAAAATATGACAGTATCAATACATCAGATTCGAGGAGACCTATAAATTAATATTCATAACGCAAACAAAAATAAAACAGAAGTCAGTCGATCGTTAAAACAACTGACCGCACAGAGAGGTCACAAGTAAAGGCAAATTTAAAAATTGAGCACGTTTTTATTTCATTATTTGAGCGACATTTCCCTTACGATTTATTATTAATAAAATGAACAAGATATATCCAGTCTGCAAAATATTCTCTAAAAAACGTTTCCTTTGCGTTTATTATGTTCCATAAACATAATAAACTATGCGAATGTTTAACACTAATCGATTATTTTTACTACAAAATCGACTGAAAAAGTAAAAAGATAGTCTAATTTATTACTTCGATACGACAGAGCGTTAATCCGGAACCTTACACTTAATGTTTTCTTTTTTATAAATGCATTATTGATTCGATTGATAGACTGCAACTGCCCGAAGTGCACATGTTCTATTGTCAATCACTATTTACATGTGAAACTATTCTATTTCAACATGCAATTTAGACCTTAAGGGCTTCAAAATTAAAGAACACCAATGATATTTAATGATTAAAGATATTTTTAACGTATTACTAAAACTATTAAGTTAGTGTAACAGGATTTATTTTATAAACTTATTGTGCAAACTTATATATTAATTTCTCAAATAAAATCATGCGTACTCTTTTTTTCCACACAACAATTAATCCATGAAAAATATTCATAAACACTACACACACAATCAATCAATAAAAAAAACACACTACAACCAGAGATACACTCTATGATTAAATATTCCTTATTGAGATCAATATTAAGTACAAACCGTACGAATAAATTTTGAAGTTCTTAAAATGACACATTTAATAAATACTGATGTATGGAGGAACTTGGGATTACAAAGATGGCTGCTACATAGTTGATCAATACTTCTTTAATAAATAAGTGAATAAACTTCCTAATCTAATGTCAGTACTAAAATTTACAATAGTTCGTTCACGTTAAGAATACAGTGAGTCATCAATGTTCGCCTGCCTAGCCCCGCCCCCTAACCAATCAAATCTTTTCAAATTACAAGGTCAAGTTCACAGTGACCATATTGCAGGCCGCAGGGAGTGGTACGAGCGGTAGCTAACGGTGTAGTTTTAAAGAAGTTAAATAAATTAGTAAAAGTATTTTCTTGTGTTTCACTCTGATTCCCACATTTATTAAATTATTATTTTTTTCAATTTTTTTTTCATTAATAGATAATTAATTGTTTTAATTTTTTACCATCAAATTGTTTTTTATTTACCAAACTTTGTGAATAAATTTTGTACAAGAAAACCAGAAATAAAAAGGCTTTTTTATTTTATTAATAAAATTTATGTACATATTTTTTATATTTATAATCATTTTATTTTATTTTATATTTAATTTTTTTCTTTAATTTTTTATGTATTTATATTCATCAATAAGTGGGTAAGTTAGAATTTCTGTATGGGATATGGGACTGGTTAGTTTGTAAAGACAATGTCACTTTTGATAGCTCTGAAAACGATTGTTCATAATTATGTTTTTTTTCATCAGTTCTTCAATTTCTTTTTTTTTTTTTTAACTTCACTGGACTTCAGCATCAAATCGTTTTCAGTATTAAGTAATTTCTTTTTTATTTTTTCATATTCATTGATTGAACTTCATAATCCCGTCCGACATTTTTTATATATTCTTTATTAAAATACAAATAAATCATTATTAAATAATGATTCAGGACACAGAGAGGCTGGTGCAACGAATACTTGTGAGCGCGCGAAATTAACAATTAAAAAACAGGTATAAACAATGATTTTTTTTAATCTCCACTAGGAAACCATTAATTATTGTATAAAGAATTTTAAAAAAATATATAATTTGTTTAATTTTTTTTTTTAATATATTTTTCATGGGTCAAAAGTATCCAAATTTGAGATTTTTCGAACCTTTAAAAATTCATATCTCTAAAAATATGAACTTTATCGTGAAAAGTCGTAGGACCTTTTTCATTTGTATTTTAATAAAGAATATATAAAAAAATGTCCGGTTGAATAATAATAATACCTTGCAATTGGAAAAAAAATTGATTTAAAAAATATGGCCCCGGATTTCCCGCTGGCAACATGCATTTATATCATCAGTAGAGCCCTACTTAAAGTGGAATAGTTTTCGGAACTCATGCGCCGACTCGTACTGTACTATTTGGAACAGCTTAGGTTTGATACATATAAATCCGTGCTTTTAGAGTTTACCATTTTTATATCATGAATTTTTTGATCTTTGCTAGAACTTAATAGATCGTAAATGATTTCATTGTAAATTTCAAAAAAAGTAGCCTATTCCCATCCCATTCTTTTCAAGTCCTCTTACATGTAAAATCTAAAATCTTGTTTATAGCTCTTATGAGAGTATCTTTTTATAGAGTCTCTTGAGATCATCAACCAAAACTCCTAATTCTTTAACTTTTTATGGCGCTGACTTAAGATCAAATTCCTTCTCGAGTTTATCATAAAGTAGCCTTTATAGATTATCCCATCCCATTCTTTTCAAGTCCTCTTACATGTAAAATCTAAAATCTTGTTTATAGCTCTTATGAGAGTATCTTTTTAATATCAATCAGTCTCTTGAGATCATCAACCAAAACTCCTAATTCTTTAACTTCTTTATGAACTATGACGCTGACTTAGGTTATCAAATTCCTTCTTGAGTTTGTCATACTCAGATGTTTCTTCGTTTAACTTTTTTATAGCATCATCCAAAAGTCGAGTTTTTAATTCGGTTAGTAGACGCTGATCGATGGAAGAAATACTGCGACCACGTCTTACAAGAAGAAAATACCATGAGGGATTTAGATGACGTCATAGAACTCACTGCAGAAAATTCTTTTATTATAAATACTCGAGGATAATAATGATAGAGATCAAAATATTAATGACTTAATTTTGATTTTTAACTTTTAAGTGTATTTTTTAAATTCATTAATCTTAATCTTTAAAAATATTATTTGTTTGAATTTTAACACCACTGTGAATACACCTTTACCCTGCAGTTGCTCTGATGACTCACTGCATTCTTAACGCGAACGAACTTAGTAGCTGTTGTATAAATAAATTTAAAAAAAAAAACTTTTTAAATAGTTGAAAATCTAAAAGGTACACGACATTTCAAAATTATGTTAAGTATATATTTTTATAAACATTTCAAACGATGTAGTAAGGAAAACGATCATAGCAACGACCTTTAACTTCAAACTATATGATGTAATGAAACCTTTGTAAATAGACCATTTTGTTATTTTATCAATTGAAATTCATTTACCCAGTATAGTACCCTGAAACACAAAATTTGTTTCTTATACTTGCTACATTTTCAATTGCATAAATGTTATTACTTCCTCTGTAATGACTTTGTTAGTGTTTTTCTTATTTAAAATTTTTCTTTTAACCGTTTTATAAGAAAATCTTTATAGATAATTTCTATAAACTAACTTTAAATTTTAATATGTATATAATATGAGATCAGGTTCAATCCGTATGCTTCTCTTCCAAATTAATATCTGCCTCGAACTTAATGAGATAATAATAAATTAATCTAAGATATTTTATGAACTACTAAAAAAATCATGACTGAGAAGATATTTACGCAATATAATTATGTATTTTAATAAATAATAATTATCGACTTAACTATTCGAGTCGTGATTTAACCATTAATTTTTAAGCGATAAAGACGGTAAATTCCGATACACCTTTCAAATACTGATGTGTACTATTTTAAAATAATTACCGAATTGGCACTCAATGGCGGCCTCTGTACCAACGTCTCATAATACCATCACAGTGTTACAAGAATTTTGCTTATCTTCTCTATATATATAAAAATGAATCGCTAAATGTGTTGCTAAGCGCAAATCTCGAGAGTGGCTGAACCGATTTTGTTAATTCTTTTTTATAATATTCCTTGATGTACGAGGATGGTTCAGACGGAGAAAAATTTAAAAAATTGCCTGAAAAAGTCTAAAACACTTTTCTATATTCCCAAACAAAAGATTCATAATAATACTTAAAAGTCAATTTGAACTTTAATACCAATCGACTGTTAGGCGGTACGAAGTTCGCCGGGTCAACTAGTTATTTAATAAGTGCCGTTACTATACTTTTGTACTTTAAGGAGGCTTTCTATTTATATATTAAATTTTATATTGAGAAATTTTTACAAAATTATTAGGATTAAATCCTGTGTTCGAATACAAACAAATAACTTCGTTTTCTAAACAAGATTGTAATTATTATTTATAAAAGGGCAAGAATTTGTTACTGTTCAATATTCTCTATCAACTTAAATCAAATTATGTTAATAATATGGATAGGCTTTGAAATCGGTATCAACTGTACACAATGTTGAGAATAAAAATATAATTAATTTGAACTGTATACAGATAAGCAAATGCGAAGCTATTGAACATTTATTACAATTTCTGCTTGAACAAGAATAAAACCAAGTTTGAGTGAACGTATTAAACTTGAATTTTTTACCACATTTTTTTTTTTTGAAATGAATTGAATCTTAACTACGTTTCATATCTTAATAGAGGAAGTAGTGAATAGTTAAAAACACACATGATATATTACGTTCATTTCCAAGACGGACATGCAAATTTAATCTTCAATTGTTATAATATTATTAATATGAAAAGATAACTCAAACATGATACACATGATGTGATGTAAGGTCGGTGAGACTATTTGAAGAAAAAAATTTATTTACTTTTTATACATACTTTTTGTTCAATTTTAATAATAATATGAATATATTATTTATTGTATAACGGAAAAAAATTAAAATAAATTACCAAACAAGATAAAGAACAAAAGACGGCCTAATACATAGCATAAAGCAATTTGTGATTTTATATTTTTAATGTGTGTTTAAGACGACATAATTTTTAAAGCTTTTAACACGCTGTAAATAGAGACAGTCATAAACAATAGATAAATGTTTACGCGTCATATTAGAAACGAACGAAATATAGTTTTATTTAAAAATGTTATTCCGAAAGGAAATAGTCTTTGATTTTCAACAATTTGACAAAAAATAAAATATATTATTATCTTATAAATTTACCGGTCCGGTCCCTTACGTGGCGCCTCGTAAACGCTTCAGCCTCTCCTTCTCTAGGTGATCTACGGGTGGTTCACGTTCGAACGATATTAGTTCTAGCGCTGTAAAATAATTGTTTTAACTAAAGACAATGTTTATTCATAATCAAAATAATCATATTACATGAAAAATACTTAAATATGCATTTTCTTTATAAACAACTAGCTGTATAGCTGCTAGTCGTACCAACTCAGAAACTTTTGTGGGCATCATGGCATGATCTAATGCATAGTTTACAATTCTACATATAATGGACAAACAGGCAAACATTCACTTTAATATATTATATAGAAAAATGATGCTATAATATAACGCAGGTTAAACAAAGCAGAGATATGGCCCTGGATTCGTTGCTGGGTCACTTGCCTTTTAATGATGTGGTACCTATAGAACGAAACTATGCGAATAAACTTGTTTTGCATACCCAGTAGGCCGGTTGTTGAGTAATAAGAGTTTGACTAACTATAAATGATGAACGTAATGGCTATGCAGCAGAATGTTAGGCTAACATTTAAGAAAAAAAATAGTAAAATTTACAATCTCTTCCTTTTTTTGATGTTGGTTAACAAAAAAGCCTACTAAATAATTAAAAAAAAACTCGTAGTCCCGTTTCGAGCCGAAACAAAACCCGATGACCCGTTTTGAGCAAAAAAAATGGTCAAGTAAGTAGTAATACAGTTCGTGTCTTAAGCGGTTTGTTGAGGAGTTGTCTAAGGGTGCATTTAGACCAAACGAACAAAGAGCTAGAGCTAGAACAAGAGCATTCTTTCTTGTTCTTTATGTGTAAACGAAAACTCGTATTCAGCGTTTACACCAAACGAACAAAGAGCTAGAGCTAGAGCAAGAGCATTCTTTCGTAATCTGTTTAGTGTTGGTCGATTTACATCAGACGAGCGAATGCTCATTCTATCCCCATCATCTGAACGAGTGTTTTTTGCTCATTCGTGTCAATTATGTGGTTGGTATTGGTAGTGCTTCGCTATGCTTTACTCTGATAGCGATATCCTAATTACAAGTGTTGCATTTATTAATTTATCGCAAAAACTCAAAAATAAAAGAAGGAAGAGACGTTGGTGGGTTACAAATTTAATGCAACGAAGGACACTGCATAATGTAGGTGAAACAATGATGGATATGCAAAACACCCACAACAACCCACAGACATAATTTGGTAGCCTTCTATCATTAATAAACAGTTTTCTTTAGACCAATCCATAATTTAATAGATTAAATAATAAGTATACAATCGCTAGAACACAAAAACGCTTTGAAGAGACCGCTCAGGGGCGCGAGCACGTAAGGGTGGATATAGACCAAACGAACAAAGAGCTAGAGCTAGAACAAGAGCATTCTTTCTTGATTTTTATGAGTAAACGAACACTCGTTTTCATATATATAACAACGAAAGAATGCTCTATGCCTGTTTACACTAAAAGAATTTGATAAGAATTTGATATAGTGGGGATAGAATAAGCATTCGCTCGTCTGATGTAAATCGACCATAAGAACACGCAAGAACGCTCTAAGCAATTATTCGCGCGCTCTAGCGCCGTTTACATCAAGCGAACGAGCATTCTTAGAATATTCCATATAATCTTGCGAACGCTCTAAGAACAACGAAAGAATGCTCTACGCCTGTTTACACTAAAATAATTTGATAAGAATTTGATAGAATGAGCATTCGCTCGTCTGATGTAAATCAACCATAATAATACAATACCTTGCTCGGTGAGCGTGGGCCGGTCGCTGAGGAACCGCCAGGCGGGCAGGCGCGGCGGGGGCGCGGGGGCCGCCTGCGGGGCGGGGGGGCCCTCACCCAGCAGCCGCCGCGACGACAGCTGCGCACTCACATGGCGAGCCAGCAGCGAACACTTCTCGAAGTTCACTCGGTTCCCGGCCAGTCTGGAATTATTTATTTTTTATTTTATAACTGAGGTATAGTGCACAACAGGAAATTTTCTGCTCAAAAAATGGAGCAGCCTGACTGGGGTAGTACCTCGACCTTAAAGAAGACCACAGCTAAATAATACTGCTTTCAAGTAGAGTTGTGTTCCTGTTGGAGAGTAAGGTGACCAGAGCTCCTGGGGGGAAATTGAGGATAGGGTCGGCAACGCGCTTGCGATGCTTCTGGTGTTGCAGACGTCTATAGGTTACAGTATTTGCTTATCATCAAGTGAGGCGTACGCTTGTTTGCCGACTTACATTAAACTACTTACATTAAAAAAAAAATGTACCGCTGTCATATTAATAGATGTACATGCGATTGGCACAGATATTGAGCAATACGATTCAGCCTGTAACATCCCACTGCTGGACATAGGCCTCTTTCTCCATGTAGAAGGATTGGACCTTAATCCACCATGTTGACCACATTCCACAATCCATAAGATAGCTATCAGGTATTTATGATAACATCCTAGACCGACGCTTTAACGTGCTCTCCGAGGCATGGTAGGCAGACCTAAAAGGATAGACATCCCAAACCCGAAAAAAATATTTGTACTAATACAAATATCCATCCAGAGCGGTTGTTGATAGATATTGAGCAATAGACGAGAATTGGAAAAAAGTTTTGTTCAGTACAAAAATAAAAATACGCAAACAGCACGTCGAAATGGTAAAATTTCATTACTAAAATGACTGTTCGCTAACTCAAACGTTACGTGTATTGCACCCATTTTACGCTAGACGTGATAGCAATCCACAGTCGACTCTTCAATGTTTTTTGTTGGCTAAATTTGAGACGACGAACTTAGTAAATAATAACCACGAACTCCGGCTTTCGAAGACTTTAACTTGACGAATTTTGCGTCTGGACTTTGACCAACATCCGTACAAGATCCAAATGACCTAACTGCTCAAAGTTTACGACCAAAGATAACGCCGTTAGTTTGCCGACTGCACTTCAAATAGTTTGCCAGAAAACCCCAATTCTTCGATGAATCATTATGTTAGTAAGCAAAATTGGCGTATATCTGATGGTACCAACATACGCAAAGTTTACCAGGTGATAATGCATCCGCAAAAAGTTATAGTTTCTTGTAGATATTGGACCGGTAGCGTTTTGTGGAAACGACTTTGGTGAGGCAGTTACCGTTATGTCATATTTCACACGTTGATGTCATATTCCACTTAAATTATGTTAACACCCTATTTATTTTCATTTTAACATTTACCGATATCCTCAAAATGTTGAAATAAATTTGAAGGCCAGCGCGCTCGAAAACAGTAGTGCCGAAAAACCATATTTATCGAGCATTCCCTTAGCAATTAATTAGAGTAAACGAAGCACAAAGCATTGGCGTGAATGTGAAAGTGTGAAGAACTTGTGTGTTTCTTATGGGCCCCGTAAACGATCAAACTTGTTTGTCAAACATATTTGATCAAACTTCATGTTTCATGTAACAAACATATTAAAAAAACCCGCAGCCCCGCACACGATCAAATAATTTGACAAACACGTTTGTCAAACAGAAATTTAATATGAAGTTTGATCAAATATTTGATCGTCTACGGGGCCCTTTACACACAAATTCTTAACATAACAGAGGCCTAATGCAGCCTTTTGTTTCAGTCTAAATTAAAACAATGCGCTTTTAATTAAATCTGCAAATTCGTAATGGAGCAGCGCGACGGATTAAACTTAAACTTTCTGTTTATAAGATTATTCTTCAGTACACGCATTTAGCATAAACATAAAAGAGTTTATCATATTTAAAAAGACAGGCTGTTTGACTTTATAGTCTCTTTATCAAGTAAATGTGTCATGAATAAAAACGACTTCTACAAATAAAAACAAATAACACGATTATGACTTCTCTGATTATAAACATAAAAAAGTTATAAAAATAGAAAGTGTACAAACTTCGTAGGCGATCCCTGGTTGGCGAAATGCAAATCCCTGCACGTTACAGATAACAAAGGAACGGCGGTCTCCGTGGGGGCCGCGGCCAGCGCTGCCCGGTACCTTGATGAATGATAAAAGAGTATTAATATTATTTTCCTATAAGAATACTTACGGGCTTGTCAAAAACACATATAAAAATTAAGACAGGTATTTTATCGTTTAAAATAATTTTATCATTTAATGCCCATAAATTGTCATTAAAAAAAATGCAAAATATGTTTGCAAGCCTTCAACTCCCGACTTATAAATAACTAGCTTCTGCGCGCGACTTCGTCGACGTAGACTCCCCTCCTATTGGTCTTAGCGTGATGATATATAGCCTATAGCCTTCCTCGATAAATGGGCTATCTAACAGTGAAAGAATTTTTCAAATCGGACCAGTAGATCCTGAGATTAGCGCGTTCAAACAAACAAACAAACAATCAAACAAACTCTTCAGCTTTATTATATTAGTATAGATAAATAAATTTTTAATTAGCTTATTAAAAAATTATGAAAATCTTATGAAATCTCACCTAGCATGATTTCCACTGGGTTCCACACATAGTTCCAATTGTCTCAACTGTTGCCCACATACTGCACTGGTACGACTCCACTGTGTGCAAAAAAATACAATATTACAAACAAACATTTTATTAACAATTTATTTTATTTAATAGAACACGAAAACTTTGTAAAAGACCACGGACTCAAACCTGGGGTTTTCGTGAACCCTCCTAATGAATTACCTCAACTTTACAGAAAATCACAGCCTCATAATAATGATCTCAAGTAATGTTGTGTAGGTATAATAGGAATAACAACTTATCATTAGGCACGTTTGTTTGACACCCTAGTGTCATAAAAAAAACTTTAGTACTGACTTGAATGTAAAATTACCGTTTTCTTTAGACGACTAATGGGCGCCATATTGAGTGCACTTATAATAGCCATGAGTGAATTGAAATTGCCCAAGTTGAAACATTCTCGTGCGGTCATCACCCATTGCTCCATAATGCGAGCGCGATACTTGCTTTTTACTGCCTGTGAGAATATCAACAAGATAAATATTATTAAGTTAGGTTATATTATTTTCCCTTAATAAGCTTACACAAAAAAGGCAGGTTTAACACAACTTTTATCCTTAATGTTGACAAAGCAAGTATATCAGTGGTTCAACTAGTATTTCATTCAAAATTTTAAGTTTCTGCTTAGAAATAAATATTCATCATCATCTCCCTGCCCTTATCCTATTTATATAGGGTCGGCACAACATGTTCTCCTCTTCCTCAGAATCATGCTATAAGTGATTTGGCATGTTGTTTTTTACGACCGGCCGCCTGCCTGACATCAACCCTCCTTGGGAATGGCTTAGAAATAAATATTATGGACAGAGAACTAGACAGTTCATAAGACCTTTAATATACATATGTATGATAAAACATATTATAACAAATATAAATCCAGACACAAGTATTGTCACTCTTAAAAGGTTACTTTTAAAGAAAATGTTATTAGAATTACCAAAACATGAAATATCAACGCTATAATAAATTGTACACTATTTGTATTATTAATTGTAAAGTTAATTGTACACTATCTGTGCCATTATAATCACAATTTATTGGTTTACATTACTATATACGTTTTTAGTTACGTATTTTAATATGTATAAAATTTGAGCACATCTTTCACTATAGAAACTGTGTTGACAGTTTGGTAGTAAATTCAGCACAAAACATGGTGGATAGTTGAATCTTACTGATTTTGATTGATCCCTTTGAGCTCACAACCTTAAAACCAAATATATCTACCTTTAAAATATCTGAAGCGACAAGGTAGCTCAGCCTATTAAACCAGTCAGCATAGGCCTCCAGATTCTTTGTGCTCTTAGTTTCCACGTGATGTAAGCTGATGTTCTTTTTAGACGTCGATTGCCCCGGTTGGGGAGGAGCAAATGTTTGTACAAACTCTTCAGGTCCCACAAATGATAGCCGATGGAGTTCCACAACAGTGAGTTGATTTGCAAGCTCTACGGGTGTCAGACCCAATGTCAAAATATCTCCCTGGACAGTGCAAAATATTATATTAAATTTTAAATTGCAGGCATCAGAGAAAGGTACAGTTTAATTTATGAAGCATACCATCATGGATTTTTGTCACACCGTTGAATGCTAATGTCTTTAGTTAATATTCTTTGTATTTTAAATAAATAAATAAAAAAATAAACATAAATAGGTATAAAATCGCGCGGATCACTTTTTATAAATGTAAGTCTCTAAATCCTTTTTTTAATTTTAATAAATTAGGTACAAACCTGTGGCAATTGATCAACGCTATTGACCTGTACAACATCAACTAACGTCTCCTCATATTGCTCGAGAGCCGTCAATTTATCTAGCAGCCTCTCCAGCATGCTAGATACTTCAGATCTAATAGATGACATATGTTCTGCTGCACATCTAAAGCATAAAAAGCAGCATTTTAAATATGTTCTATGCTTACACTTGTTTTGAACAAATGAGATTGCTTAATTTTTTATTTGTTTTATAACACAAATTTGCTGCATATACTTTATGCCCACAAATAATTACCTTTGGGTAATGCTTCTAACAAGTGCCATGACCCTGTCGTCGCGGAAATCATACGGAAACATAGCTGTCCACTGACTGAGTACCCGCACCAATGCGGCCATATCTGTCACCTCTTTTTCTATTAACTCCTTCATCTCTCCTTTACCCTACAAAATTACAGGTTTGTTTAACTTTAGCTTATTATTTAATAAAGTTGATAATTAATTATAATTTTGCATCGTCTTATTATTAATAACCTTATCTTTCGTTACATAACAATAGTATAAAATTAACATTTCAATTTTTACATTGTTTAATTATAATTAACAAAAATAATTTTACATTTAATAAAAAGGTGGCTTTCACAACCAAAAAAAAATATAGGCAGATAGCTTTAAAAGCACAAAGACATCGAGATATTATTATTATTATTATTTTATAATGCACTAGCAGCTCTTGGAGCTGATGCGTGCATATCACTGCACTTATTACTTTAGTTTTTAAATGTTCATCCAGTCTGTTTTTAAGTGTTTACTGATGGTGCACTAATCACTGACTCTGGCAGCTTGTTCCATTGGGTAACTACGCGATTTGGCAAGAAGTGAAATCTGGGGTTGCTATGGCAAGGAGATCTTGTAAGTTTTTGAGAGTGTCCTCTCAATTTTGGATTTGGATTCATAATATACTTGTATTCAATATTCTTGACATTATAATGTCCAGTTAGAATTTTGTATGTTTCAATGAGATCTCCCCTCTGTCTACGTTGTACCAATGTATTTAATTTAAGTTCAGAAAGTCGTTCTTCATAAGTCTTATGCCTTAGTAAGGTCACCATTTTTGTAGCTCTACGTTGTACTTTTTCCAGCATTTCTATGTCTTTCTTAAAGTATGGATTCCAGATTTGGAAAGCGTATTCTAGTAGTGGACGGATGTAAGTTTTATAAATTTTGATAAACAAGTTTTTGTAATAATGCTTAAAGCTTTTCTTATCATATAGAGCATGGAATTAGTCCTTTTTGTTATGTTGTTCCATTATGTTTGTGATGTGAATGTCCCACTTTAGGTTATGTGTAATGGTCACTCCAATATCTTTTTGGAAGTTCACGGGTTAATAGGTGTACGGGTCCTATTTTGTAAGACATTTTCGGTTTGTTCCTACCCATGTGTAAAACTGTACACTTTGCTGCATTTAATGACATGAGCCAATCTTGTGTCCATTGTACAATGCGGTCTAGGTCTTGCTGTATAACATTGTGACTGATGAGAGGGTTTCCCATTATTTTAGTATCATCAGCAAAAATGGACAGATAGGATTTGACAACACTTTTTAGGTCAGTAATAAAAATTCTAAATAGGATTGGTTCGAGCACAGATCCCTGTGGTACGCCACTGTGAACATTATGAGTTTCTGACAGAGTATCTCCAACTCTAACCCTGAATTTTCTATCTGTCAAGAAGTCTGATATCCACTGAAGAAGTTGTCCCCGGATTCCAAAATGCTCCAGTTTTGCTATCAACATTTTAATAGGAACCCGATCAAAAGCTTTCTCGTAGTCTAAGTATATGGTATCTGTTGGATGGTGTTTGTTCCAGTTTGAGATTCTCCTCATTACACAGAATCAAGTCTAACAGGGATTCCTCATCATTCTATATATTAGTTATACAAGTGACTAGTTGGACCAGGTTACTGTTTACATACATATAGAAAAAGTTGCCATGAAGTGTGTTATAGTGTTCAGTATCTACATTTTGCAGTGGCCACTTTAGGTTAAAATCTCCCATTATAAGTAAAGGTATTTTCCCTGCAGATGCTTTTTTGATTGTTTCAAATAGTGATGTCAGTATCCTTGAATGTGTAATGCGTTGGTCGATATACACCTGCAACTATTACCTCGAAATGACCATACTTCACGTTAAACCAGAGTGCCTCGGCCTGTACATTGCAGTTGTAAGTTGGATAAAGAGTTGCCTGTATAGGCATTCCACAGAGTTGGTGTGATACGTATATGGCCACTCCCCCCATCCCATTCCTTTAATTCTGTCATCCCTAAATAGCACGTAGCCAGTAATATCCACTAAACTATCAGAATTTGCAGGTTTTAAATGTGTTTCTGTAATGATAATACAAGTGGGTTTTAACTTATTTACCTCAGCAATAACCAAATCTCTTTTAGCCATTAACGATGCCAGGTTTGTATAGAAAAAGGTAAATTCGACAAAAGTGTTTCCACATGTCGTTAGTTTTTTGTACTGACAATGGTAGGAATACTATTTACATATTTGATGGTCAAGTAAGTTTCACGTAAGCTTTTTTAAGTAGTTACGTTGGTATGGCGTAAGGTCATTTTTAGCCTTTATATTGGCGGGCAATTTTTTGTTGTTCTTCAGTATACTTAAGGCTGCCTTTTTGTGTGAGAAGACAACTTTAAGTAGGCGAGGAGATGAGCCTTGCTGGGGCTTACCGAGGCGTATGACAGCGACGGGTGGTTCAGATTCCGAAATGTTGGACAATGCCTGCTGGACTTGAGTTTTATTATGTTGGTTTCGTACCTCTTTATCTCGAGATTCATCTCCCATTTTAAGTTGACATTCACTTACACCAAACATGATGATGTTTGCACTGCGCTTTTTCCTCTCCGCTAATTCAGTGAGTATGCTTTTCATGTTTGTAGTTTGGCTTTGCTTAGATTGGAGTTTTTCAACTTCAATTTTTAGTTGAGAAACCATATTCCTCAGTGCCGGTAGTTGCCTAACACCTAATTCACAGTCGGGACATAAATATTTTAACGTAGGAGACTGCAGCACCACCACTCTCAACTCCGTTGCTAGCAACCCACTACATTTCACACAAATTTGCCTTTCGCAACCATAACACTTAATTTTTGGATTTTTATCATCAACTTTAGATATGTCTTTATTACACTTCATGCAGTTGGCCATTTTATTATATAAATACGTATTCCTGATGTACAAAGAAGTAAAGTTTTTGTAGGGTTAGGTAAGGTGATGGTTGACACAAGTAATCAATTAAATCGTGTAGGTTTTTGCGAGATAACACATGCACTGTTGTTTTGGTCCAAAATTTACACAAACACAATATTTTTAGTTCGAAACAAGCAAAAAATCTAATATTTAAAATATTTTTTGTAACACGTCGCGAGAACACAAGTGCACTTTTTCAGCGGGGGTAGACGAAAAAAGATAAGATAATATAACAAAAATATGAAATTGTAAAGTTTAATTTTTCACTTTGCTAAATTAATATGCATTAATTTATACATTATTTATTTTGTCATGCTATAATAAAATAATAACATCTTAATACTACAGAAAAAGTTAATAAATAGTATAACATACCACTTTGTCATAGTTCTTAAAATATCTCTTTGATAGTTTAGACAGCAACTCATGAGGCTTGACAAATAGTCGAGAGCAGAGTAGGAATGTAAACGTGAAGGACTTGCTTGCGCCAGGACGTAACATGTCCACAAGGGTATCGAACGGTGCACTCACTAGTTGCCCGTCTTTATACTCTACATCAGTTTTCTCAACTAGCACAGCAGGAGCCAATACCGTTGCCAACTACAAAAATAACTCATATAAAACTTCAACTTAATAATCAAATTAACAACTATTTAACTATAGCATTTTTTTGTGCAAGTAGTCTCAAATCGTCCCCTTAGTAACACAAAAACGTATCTCGATTTATATCAATTTTGAGTTAAGTATACCACCAATCTCAAAATACCAAGTTCTATTTAGTCACAAAGATACGTATCTCTATGTCATTCTTATTTCTAAAATGGAGGTTAACGTACCTATCTATATTATGCGTAATACAGAAACTAACACAGAAATTTATCTGAAGATATGTCTGTGTGTAACTAACAATATCCGTAAAACAGAACCAATATCCAGATACGTTTTTGTGTTACTAAGGGGACGAAATATAGTCCCAGGTATACTATAATTTTTAGATCAGTAAACAATAAATATATTCAGTAAATTGAGACAAATTTGCTTTACCTGGGGTGTTTCAACAGTTTGGGCACTGACAAAATTGATACCACCATTCATCACCGTGTGTTTACAGCTATTTTCAGACATAAATTTATTCCCTCTTACCATTGAATAGTAGTCATCGTTCTGTAAAAAGAAGATCTGTTTCAGACTAGGAATTTTTACAAATGAAAAATGATTTTGATGATTCCTTTTTAATCGATAGTTGATGCTTGTAATGAGATCCCATTAAAATTTTATCAGATCTGACAAGCACATTTTGAGTTATCTCTATTAATGCATGTTTTTTAAACAATTTTTTCGTCTACCTACATTCTCTATTACTGGATGACGTTATTAAAGTCGGTTTTTTTCGTTTGCGACCAAACAGAATTATACAAACAAATTATTATAATTATTTTAAACAAAAAAGATAATTACTTTTTTTTGTGAATTGCAATCAAATAAAAAAACCGGTCAAGTGCGAGTCGGACTCGCGCACCGAGGGTTCCGTACAAACCTGCAGGTATATAAGTAAAAGTTATGGTATTTTGCTGCTAAATGAAATCCGTAACATTACAATATGGAAAGTTGGAGGAGCATAAATTTAAGACAAAGGTATCTTTATCTTTTCATTAATCCTTTAATTTATATAACATAAAATAAATAAATAAAATAAAAATCGCCTTTATTTCTATAACTATTAAAAATTCAATTAATACTAGCGTAAGTATTCTTAGTTTAAACATATGTATGTATATTAACCTATGTATATATTTACTAGCTGTGCCCCGCGGTTTTACCTGCGTTGATTTGAGGGAAAAAAATGCTTTCCTTTTTTTTAATAGTATAAGATTTAATTAGCTTGATATATTTTCCTTAGTTTACACTAAATAAATTTCTGAACGCACGCATAAATATTTGACCAAAGAGTATATAACCACTACGTTTTATATTTGACAACCTCGTTGACAACCAATATATATTATGTCAATCCGTTTTAATTACTGACATTATTATACATTTTTAAAATGTAAAATACGCCACTATCCGTATATTGTGGATATATGTTGTCGATTCGAAACCTTTATTTAAATACGTTCTTTAATTTTATCGGAGAGTTTACCATATCGACGGGATGAACATTAAATGTTTGACAGTTACGAACACGAACATTATATCTCATACAAATTTTCATTCCAACATTTCAACACCTTACATCCCTTTTTTCGCATTAAAAAGTTGCCTATGTCCTTTCTCAGACTCTAGACTATCTGTATACCAAATTTCATTTAAATCTGTTCAGTAGTTTTGCCGTGATTGCGAGACAGACAGACAGACAGACAGACAGAGTTACTTTCGCATTTATAATATTAGTATGGATTCTATACTCGTATAATTAACTCGTCTACATGTTTATAACATCACTTAATTAATATTGGTAATAGTAATAGTCGCCTCTGCGGCGTAGGCCTCTCCTAAACATTTCCATGTATCCCTTTCCCGTGCTTTCTGTATACACAGCGGTCCACATAATTATCTGGTTGAAGATATCTCTCCACCTTTTAATTGGTCTCTTTTTTCCTTGACCTGTCTCTTGGTAGGAAAGTTCTTTTATCGAAGTTATTTATTTACAAATTTTTTAGTCACTATTTAGAAATCTGGTTCAAAAATACTTTATTACTATTAAGTATTAAATTTGAACCATATTATATAGGTATAGTAGATATTTATTATTTATTTATTTATTTATTTAAATAGTCCCACAGATGATGTAACATTTATTTTGTAATTTAATTCGAGCCTTTTTGACCTTTGTACCTGTTTTCAAGTTTGTATAAAACATGTTTTCCTAAATTTATTTTTATTATTGTCTGATATTGTTTAAACATATATATTTTTTAATGTCTAGAATTCTCATTACAGTGTTAATATTACTTGATTTCATTAATCATTTCAATACTGTTGATTTTGACTTACTACTAGCTATACTTGGTTCTCTTAACATATCTCCTAAGGTGTCTGACTGGTTTCATAGTTACTTGCATGGTCGCCGGCTACGAATACATATTGAAGAACGTTCTTCATTCTGGTCTAGAATCAACGCTGGCGTTAAAGATAAATATATAATATGTACCTCTTCGCTTAAATGATAGCCTAACTTTGAAGATACCTTCACATTCGTCTTCCTTTTATTCTAAATCTTTCACTATTGAAGCTTATCGTCTTTGGAACTTATTGCCACTGTCTAACGCGCTCAATCTTTAATGACATTTGAAAAACTTGTTAAGGAAATGTACTTATCATATTAGATAAGTTCGCCCTTGCCAACATTTATTACAAATATGATGTATTTTATCTGTATTTTTAAAGTGCAATAAAGAATATATATATTAAATTATGTTAAGCAACTTTATTTTATTATTTATTATTTTTCATGAAGTTACGTTATGTTGTTATGTCATTCGTCTTAATCTATCAATTTGCTTATAGTGTATATACGTATGTATGTATGTATTTATATATTTGTGTATACATATGAGTAAACTTATATGTACATAATATGTGTCATTAAATATAGCATCTATTGTTATATAGTTATTTATTTATATCTGATTTTTATTTTATATTGTTCCTTTTTTTACAAAATTTTGCGCCCTTCCCCTAGTTTATATGCAAGTCCTCTGCCCAAAGGTTGCCTGGAAGAGATCGCTGTGTTAGCGATAAGGCCGCCTGTTGCAATTGATGCAAGTTTATTGTTATAAATTCTATGTATTGTTCTTTTGTGTATTGGTGTGCAAAAATAGTTAGTAAATAAATATTACTTTGCAAAGTTTTATTATTGAAAAACAAAGCAGAAATAAACAACATTACACATACTATTTCTGTGGTTGCGATGTAACTATACATTTAAGATTTTCGTAATTTTTCCTGTATCTGTGCTATAAGACGTTGCTTCATACCTGAAGATTTTAGGTCGACGGGAAGTATTCTTTAGATTTTTATTCCCTTGTCAGTTGTTTGCTAGTTTCAATATATGCGGTTTAAATTGCTGTTTCTTTTGATATCGTGGACATAGAAGTTTGATTTTGTTACAGCTTAAAGTTATTATAGACGTGAGTATTTGATATTAATTTCAATTTAATACTTTTACGCGTTCAAGAGAAAAGTGGTATTAAGTGTAAAATTATTAAAATATTTTTTTTTATATGTAGTAACTAAAAATTTACACTTTTCGCAATTTTTCCTGTATCTGTGCTATAAAACGTTGCTTTGTACCAAATTTCAAGATTCTGACTTCACGGGAAGTACCCTATAGGTTTTGATTCCTTTGCGACTATTTTCGATGAAAATATGCGGCTTAAATTGGTTTTTCTTTTGATATCGTTGACATAGAAGTTTGATTTTGTTACAGCTTAAAGGTATTATAGACCTGAGTATTTGATATGAATTTTAATTTAATACTTTTATGCGTTTATGAGAAAAGTGGTATTAAGTGTAAAATTATTAAAATATTTTTTTATGTGTAGTAACTAAAAATTTACACTTTTCGCAATTTTTCCTGTATCTGTGCTATAAAATGTTGCTTTGTACCAAATTTCAAGATTCTGACTTCACGGGAAGTACCCTGTAGGTTTTGATTCCTTTGGGACTATTTTCGATGAAAATATGCGGCTTAACTTGGTTTTTCTTTTGATACCGTTGACATAGAAGTTTGATTTTGTTACAGCTTAAAGGTATTATAGACTTGAGTATTTGATATAAATTTCAATTTAATAATTTTACGCGTTTATGAGAAAAGTGGTATTAAGTGTAAAATTATTAAAAAAAAATTTTTTATATGTAGTAACTAAAAATTTACACTTTTCGCAATTTTTCCTGTATCTGTGCTATAAGACGTTGCTTCGTACCAAATTTCAAGATTCTTAGTTCCCGGGAAGTACCCTGTAGGTTTTGATTCCCTTGAGAGTGTCGAAAATTTGCAGCATAAACGGCTGTATCTTTTGATTGCCTTGGCTTAGAAGTTTCATTTTTTCACAGCTTTAAGAGGCAGCAGATCTGAGTATTTAATATAAATTTCAGCTTGATGCCTCCACGCGTTTCTGAGAAAAAGGGTCTTGACAGACAGACGGACAACAAAGTGATCCTATAAGGGTTCCGTTTTTACCTTTTGAGGTACGGAACCCTAAAAAAGTGTTAGAATAAATACGTTAGTAATAATAGCTCAATGAGAATAAATAACAATTTCTTTTTAATGCACTCTCTTTCAAAACAATAGGTATTCTTCTTATCCTTTATTTCATTCTTATCCCTTATTTCATAAACTATACTTGCTTCCATTCTTATCCTTTATTTTATAAACTATACTTGCTTCCACTAAACTACATTTCTACAATGTAGCAACCAATATCTCAATTACTCGAAATAAAAATTTAGTTTCAAAAGTCAATCTTGATAGAATTTACTAACATTGCAAATTATTGTGGAAATGTTTTAAAACACCTTTATTTAATCTCTGCTGACAGAAAATATTACATTTTCATTAATTACATTTTCTACTGAACTGGAGCAGTTGGCTGTAAATTTTAAGCAACAGGTTTTAGAAGCATTATTCAGGATTACATTATAAAAAGAAAATTAAAAAAAAAGTTAAAATTTGTAGCAACAGGAGTTATAGCGACGATTGACGCCGCGTTGGCGCAGCAGTCACAGCACTGGATTGCGATTGGCTGTTGCGCGGGCGGTTGCGGGTTCGATCCCCGCACACGACAACATTTGTACTGGCCATACAGATGTTTTCCGTGGTCTGGGTGTTTGTGCAGTCCCTCTGCTCCACTGCGGGATGGCGGATATATTCGAGTAACGATTGCTATCAGGTATTAAAAGACCGTCACAGGGTGTAGATTTTCTCGATTTTTTATAAACGCCTGTAACTTTTAAAATACATAGCAAAGATTTTTTTTATTCTTTTTCTGTTAACTACTATGACTAGACCTACCAACCGATTCCGGCTTGGCGTCGACTTACGGGACATCCTGTATGTTCTTAGAATACAATATAGTAGACTTACATCGTAATAAGAAAGACCAGTGCCATGAAGCAGAGTGGTGTCCGGGGTCATCGATGGATGATCAGGTGGTGGCGGAGCAGGCTCAGTTGGTGGAGGTGGCAACTATGACACATTTAAATTGTTTTAGAATTATTTATGAACTTTAAAATAGTAATTACAATGATGACAGTAACACAGTTATGCTTTACTTTCATTACTGAGCCAAAATGTTAGCAAGTCTCTGGAATCTTTTAAATTCTTGGCAAACACAAGCTTTCAGATTACAAAAATGCTTCCAAGGCAAAAAAGATCAATAAATATGTAAGGATCAAAAAACAAAATTATTTATTACATAAAAACTGTCTTATCATAAAATTATTCAAGTATAACAGAATGAATTTGGCAATATTCTCACCTTCACATTGCATCCACTACATGACGCCTCATTCAATTTACTTGCGTAGTAATACATAGCCATTCAATAATAAATAACCAAGCAATATGTGTGCTTCTTACGAAGCCCAGGTGGCTTCTAAGTTAAATATTCCATTTGAATGTCTGAGAATAAGTTACACTATTTTAGATGATTGGTTAAATTTCGTGAAATAAAAATATTGAAAAAACGTTAAAGTAGTTAGATAACATTTTAGTTTTGAATTAACTAATTGATAATTGCTTAAAGTAACTACAACTTCATAAATTTTTATTTAATCGTATTTGTATAAGAAAAACTAGTCTTATTATTTATATTTGAATAAGCAACAGCGGCTAAACAATTCATTATTTACATTAATACAATACAAAACGATACAAAAATAGTACATAGTTACAACATTGCTTAATACATATTATAAATCGAATAGTGACTTGGACAGGGCCGAAACATTGATTTATATATAAGTGCTTAAAACAATTAAATATTCTGCATAAGTACAAAGATCTCATAAAAAACTTTGATGATTTAAATAGTTTATTAAAATTGAAACAATCGTTATTGATACGCTTTTACAGTTTGATATTTATGTCACGTAGGGAAAACCTTACAGAAAGTTCCTAGAAAATAATATTTTCAAGCAATACACATTTTTATATTAATATATTAGGTATTCATTCTAATAAAAGGGCTCAAAAGGTGTTGCTTTATTGATAAAACGTAAAACGTTACATCTGGATGCAGCGAAAGTTACGTTGGAAGCGAATATATTGTATTTACCTAGAAATTTATATAACAAACACAATATTTACAATTGTAAATTTACATTGATAAACAAGCACTTATTTAATTCAATAAAAAATATAAATACAATTTTATCAAATAAAGTACCGCCAATGCTAATACAATTCTCTAAACTCTGGTTGGCAATTGGCATTACTTTTTTTTTATTACCTATAGTTTTTACGTTCCCTGTTCCATAGTTCGTAACTATCTATTTGTCTATGTCTTAATAAAATCAAATAAAACAGTAAACATTTTACGAAATGATTTAAATATGTATTAAACCCGTAAATTTGATGTATGTGATATATTTTATTTTTAATAACATAAACAAAAATTAAAAAATCTAAACTACTGATGTCGCTTCAAGTCATTGCAAAGTAAAAAATGTATAATTATCTTAATATCTTTTAGCTCATTTCTTTCAAACTGCAACTTTAGCAATAAATGTCTATTCTAAGAATGCAATTTAGGCAAATTTTATTTCAAATGTTTTCTTTTTACTCTTGTCTTGCGATAACATTTTAATAAAAATCATTGTTATTGATTTTTGTTTATGGTTTCCCAACGCAGGCTTTTGTTAAGTTGGTAATACATGTTAAAAAAAATAGTGTGACGTTGTTTCCCCGTGCCCGCGTTTTTGTATATATTTTGAATTTAGATCAGTAACTATTGTATATAAGTGTAAAATGTGTTTCGTTTCCATGGATACATTAATATTTATGATAACGTACAGCTGAAAATGTATACTCATATGTAATGCTCAATTAATACCATAAAGTACAACGAGAAATACTCTGAATTGCCTTCTAAGAATAACAATTATGGAAAAACGCAGATCAACAATTACAACCCTACCTGCTATAGAAACTTTGCAACGAAATGTTAGAAAAACTCCTGCTTGCTATAAAAGGTAGATTTACACATTTTATGTACTTTTAAAGCATCTTCTTCTTTCGGATAATGTATTGCCTAAAAGGTGATTAAACTGATAAAAAAGACAAAACAAAAACCACCCACCAACCAGCCCATGAGCCCAAACCTTTAGTATTTAATAATATTTAATAATAATACTATAAAGCAATGATAACAATTATTTTTTCTGTTATTTAGAAAATCGCGAGATATACCCTTTCACATACCACATAAAAAATTAATGGAAAGGATAGAATTTGTAGAGAAGGAACCAGAACCTTTGGTAAACAATTATTTAAATATATAGGTATTTTTTTTGTGACTGTGTAGTCATTAATTAAATAGTAAAGCTTTGATAATTTATAAGTTTTCAATTTAGTTTTTGTCTTTTTAATATTAAAATGATTAAAAAAAGATAATAATTTTCTATACCTTCTTTAGACCGGATTTGCGGTTGCACAAGAAGAAAGGTTTAAAAGGGAAAGAAAAGTTGGAAAGCTTCATTTAGAACCTATTAAGTTTGACAATGGTTGGTATTTTTACTGTTTTTCTATTATACTATATATATATTATATATATCTACAATATTTTGTATTAAATTAGTTTCAATTTAATAATTAATTTTATTGGAGATGGTGCATTTTTTTGTCACAAATTATTATCTACAAATAAATAGTAAGGAAAAGGAATCCAAAACCCTCAGAGCAGAAAGCACTGCAAAATGCACCATCCGGTTAGTCGAATTCTATTCGGACTATAACTTATCTATACTAATATAATAAAGCTGAAGAGTTTGTTTGTTTGATTGTTTGTTTGTTTGTCTGAACGCGCTAATCTCAGGATCTACTGGTCCGATTTGAAAAATTCTTTCAGTGTTAGATAGCCCATTTATCGAGGAAGGCTATAGGCTATATATCATCACGCTAAGACCAATAGGAGCGGAGTCCACGCCGACGAAGTCGCGCGCAGAAGCTAGTGATCAATATTCTTTGTTGGAGACACCTGAAATTTAAAAAACATGTACTTTACTATGGCTAAACAGCAACAGTGGAAATAAGATACTCATTTAATTTTTCTAAAAGATATTTTTAACATTTCTATGGTGTTAAACTGTTAACAGACCCATTAGCTAAGTGACCTATGTAGAAAGCCTTCTTGGGCCCAAACCTGGGTGTAATATTTATATAATATTGTTACGTATTAGGGTTCGAATGATTTGGAGAGAAAGATCTGCTGACTCTTTTAGAGACTTAATTCACTAGCACTAGATCCAACACAAAGCACTAGGTCCAAACACTAAGCACTAACAATGTCCTAGGTCATAGCCGATGTCGTAGGTTTCGCTGGTATCACTCTTGATCACTAGTTTTCACTTCGAAGTCGCCTCGACAGTAGCTCAAACTGAACTGAACTAGCTCGCCTACCTGCGGTTTTTTATATCGGCCGAATCTACTCCCAGACCATTCTGGAAAGTTCGCACATGTACTCGGTTTTCGAGACTATTCCTCTATACAGTTCCTCTAACGCCATCTAGTAGGTACTGAGTGGAGGTTTCATGTCGTCTTTGTTACAAAGTGGTTTTACCGGTTGACGCTAGATGGCGCTAGTTTTGTGTATTCATAACAATATTTAAAATACAAGTAACTTGTTTTTTTTTCAATATTTTAACACTATCTTATATTAATTGTATAAAAAATTTCGTGTCACGATGTATGTTCGCGATAAACTCCGAAACTACTGAACCAATTTTTATCAAATTTTGTAAGCATCTGTAATCTGGTCAAAATGGGAAGATGGGTAGTTTTTATTTCAATTATTGATCTATCTAGATTAATAAAATTATCTCAATATTTGTTATTGCAAATTAAATTTTGTGTATTTATCGGTTAATTCTATAAAATCCTAATAGATGGCGGTTCGGCATCTAAGTTGCACAGATATCCGGTAGATGGCACCGTATTTCTATTTCTAGATTATAGATGGCGTGTTTGTATATAGAATAAAATAAATTCAATCTATTATAATTACTGAGCCACAGCAACGCGTGGCTGGGTTAGCTCGTCTTTAATAATAATACGTCACCACGAATTACGAGGTAGTACGATTTTTCGTCTAATTATGACTAATACTTGTTGACATGATATTCACTTACAGGAACAAAAGAGAAAAAGAAAAAAACGCTTAAAATACGTGATTCAAGTAGCGCCTCTGAAATAAAGAGAATGGATATGTGTACTAGTGATCCGTTAAAGGTTAAGCCTGAAGTGGCTTCGCAGAAGGAAGTTATAGAACAAGTTCGCAAAAACCCCTCGTGTGGTTTTCTGTATATGATATACGCTGTATATCCACAGAATGTTTACTTTACACCATATTATCTCAAGTGAGATTGATTGTTTTTTCATACTTTAATGAATTTATACCTCATATTTTTAAAACGATTTTTGTCCTTATATACCTATCTGTTATAATTTAATAATTTAAAGAATAATTTGTAAATTCTGCTTTGTAAATTTTCATCTTTTTTGTGTAAGCTCTAATGTAAGCTCTAATTTCTATGTTTATAGTGTATGTATCTCTCTATAGGCATATAGTTATGTTTATATCGGCCTATTTAAATTCTTACTATTATATGGTTAATATTGTAAAACAACAGCTCTGGGGTGCGTGTGTCGTGTAGGCGCCTTAATACCGGCGTTTGCTGGTTCGATTCCCGCTCGTGATGTGTATTTGTATATGTGCAAACGTTTATTTCCGGTTTGGATGTCTGTCCTTGTGGTTCTACCCACTGTTACTCAGAGAGCATAAGTTAAGTTGTCGGTCCTAGTTGTTATCTTTTACACCTGATAGCGATCGTTATAGCAGGGAATATATCCACAACCGACTTTTATTTTTTATTTTTATACAACTAGTTCGGCAAATAAGCATACGGCTCATCTGATAGTAAGCGATTACTGTAGCTTATAGACACCTGCAAAACCAGAAGTATTGCAAGCGCGTTACCGACCTTACCCCAATCTTTTCCAGGAGCTCTGGTCACCTTACCTACCCACAATCAACAGGACATAGCACTGCTTGAGAGCAGTATTATTTCGCTGTTATCTTCTGTAAGGTCGAGATACCCCAGTCGGGCTGCTCCAGATTTTGAGCAGGAAATATCCTGCTGTATATTTTATAAACCTCAGTTAAAACCCGCGATCCCCACTTACCCGCAGTAGAGCATCGTGGTGGATTAAGCTTCAATCCTTCTGGAAAATTAGGCCTAAGCCCAGCAGTGGGATGTTACATACTGAATCGTGTTTTATGGCGATCACATCGTTGAGCTTATTATTTTTTGAATCAAAGTCTCGTCTCAAAGTCAGTTATCCACCTCGTACTCTCCCCATATTACTTTAAATTATATTTTTTATAACTAAATATAGGGTCGTCCCTTATGAGGAGATCGATAAAAAGAATTACCTCACCATCAGTCCATGTGGCGTAACACATTACACCAATGAAATGGTCTTCACTAAATTGTCTGAATGGGAGCAAGAGTACACAATATTTATTAAACTTACAGACGTGAGTTAATTTGTAATATTGTTAATTAATTAGTAGTGTTGTTTCATTCATAAAAAAATTAAATGTAAAAAACCTTTTTAAAAAACAAGCTTTTATTTGAATGCACTAAAACGAAAAAAATAAATTTTTACTTTAAAACTTTTACTATCTACTTATAAAGTCATTACACATAATCTATATGATATAAAAGCTTGTCGCGAGATATGAGTACTCGTATTTCCTTAGTTTGAAAATTTTAATAGTTAAAATCAATCACATCAATTTATTTAATTTACTTGTTTACAAGCAAATCTCGCGACAAGCTTTTATATCATATAGATTATGTGTAATGACTTTATAAGTAGATAGTAAAAGTTTTAAAGTAAAAATTTATTTTTTTCGTTTTAGTGCATTCAAATAAAAGCTTGTTTTTTAAAAAGGTTTTTTACATTTAATTTATTTTTGACTTTTTAGTCGGTTATCACGTCACTTTATTCGAATTATTCTTAGCAAGCCCTTTCATTTGATACCCATATTGTACAAGTGCACTAAAAATAACTAGTCCGCACTCTTGGATATGCTGCCATATTGGATTTAGAATGACGTCACAAAGTTAACCATGCATTGTCATCCAAATTGAACCTGCATACAAAATTTCAGCTCAATTGGTTGCTTCAAAATTGAGTTGCAAGATTTCACCCGAACAAACATACATACATACATGCATACATACAAACCATGCATTGTTATCTAAATTGAACCTGCATACAAAATTTCAGCTTAATTGGTTGCTTCAAAATTGAGTTGCAAGATTTCACCCGAACAAACATACATACATACATGCATATATACAAACCATGCATTGTCATCCAAATTGAACCTGTATACAAAATTTCAGCTCAATTGGTTGCTTCAAAATTGAGTTGCAAGATTTCACCCGAACAAACATACATACATACATGCATACATACAAACCATGCATTGTCATCCAAATTGAACCTGTATACAAAATTTCAGCTCAATTGGTTGAAGATATCTGCTTCAAAATTGAGTTGCAAGATTTCACCCGAACAAACATTCATTAAATTTACATACATACATACATACATACATACATACATACATACATTGCAAGTTAAATAAAAGCTTGTAAAAAGAAATACGATAGATAAAAAATATACAAGTACATGGGGCGTAAAAGTGTTATTATACTACGACTACAACCTTTTGATACTTTACGTTTTTTTTTAATGTTAATTTTTTAAACTTAAATGTTCCAAATTAATGCTTCTATTGACTTATTTTTTTACATATAGCTTAGATAATTATATATTTGACGACGCGTTGGCGCAGAGGTCACAGCACTTGCTGTTGCGCTGGCGGTCGCGGGTTCGATTCCCGCTCACGACAGATGTTTGTATTGGCCATATAGATATTTGTCGTGGTCTGGGTTTATGCTTGTGTATTGTGTGTGTTGCCGGAGCCCCGACATAGGAGAAAAACTTACTGGGGGCCGTTGAGCGTGAAGCTTTTATTTATAAATGAATTTTATCTTCATTACTCAATCTGCTTTAAAATAATTATTTAATTTAAAATAAATTTTCAGATTAAATTTTTCCGCGTATATCGTTATTGGAAAGCATATTTTGTTTGGCGTAAATCGATATTGTTCCGTAAGTACAATAAAACGCGAACGAAGATCGCTAAAAAATTATTTATCTTGACGCCAGTATTGGGGAAAGCGCTGCTGAGTATACAGGCTATGTGTTGCGATATGTACATGAAGAGTTTTGCCGATGTGTCTCGAGATATGGATACCGCGTTCTTTTATTTTATTGAAGTACAGGTAAATCTGAGGTAACAATTTGTTTTTTTGTAATTTGGTAAACTTTATCGCTAGCCAGTTTAAGTAGTTTGCAGTGACGCCGCCTTCTGCTTTAAGGGTTTTGGGTTCAATTCCCGCCCCGAGTTTGGGTGTAATATGTATATTTATTTGTATGTGTTATATAAAAAAATGGTATGTAGCTATATTAGTTGATTGTTACCTATAATGTAGGCATTAAGTAACCAGTTACGATATTTTAAATTCATTAATTTCATAAGTCTAAATACAGTCAAACCTGGATAAGCGAGAGTTCAAGGGAGCACAATCTCATTCTCTCTTATAGAGGTTTCTCACTAACCCGAGTTTCTCGCTAATGCAGGTACATGGGTAGCGTTTCTCTCTTATAGGGGTACGCAGCAATAACAAGTCATAGCACTTTATAGTCTTTTGATTTTATAATTTTATAATAGGTGGATTCTGGTAAATTAAACTCCCTCTGAATTTCATTTCACGATTTTTCGGATTCAAACGTATTCACTATTTTAAGTTTATCACTTAATGACAGTACTTTAATTTTCCGTTTTGACATGATGCAGAACAGAACTTTCCTTCGCAATTGATTAACTATCTGAGTTAGTCCGACAAACAGGACGGCACACAGGCACACGTGTCCATTCGAAAAGAATGGAAAGAATGGAAAAGAATGCGATAAAATAACAACGTTTTTTAGTTCCCCGAAATAGAATAGGTACAATATTGACGAGAAAACAATACAAAAACAATGGTAGGAAAGATTCACGAAAGTTAAGAATGAGTCATAAAATAGCAGATGTTAAATTTGTAATTTTTTTGTCATTTGTTACTGTATTTTTATTGTAACTATAGTTCCTCCTAAATAATATAAATAAGGATCGACTGTCGCTTATAGAGGTATAGATAAGTAGCAGTCTCACTTACGGAGGTCCATGACGGAAAAACGACTCTCTCTTACAGAGGTTTCTGTTTCTCGCTAATAGAGGTTTTGGGAGCTTAAAATGACGGGTCCTGGCTATTACTCTCACTTCAGTTTTCTCACTAATCCAGTTCTCACTTATCCAGGTTTGACTGTATATAAACATATATTTATTTATATTTGTTATCTCAAACAATAGATGAAACGCGTCGAGTACATACGTGAAAAGTTGTTGGCTTTTCGGTCGATAGTTCTAGAAGTGGTTACAGCAGCTTGCCATGCGGCACTGTATCAGCAAGGTTTTACATTCGACGATAGAAATGTCCCGCCCTTCCAAATAATACGCGGCAAGCCTACTGGAGGCATGTCTTACACCGAGAAAGCAAATAAGAGAAAGTATTGTGAAAGACTTGCTTGGTTAGTAAGAATTATAATCGTACTTAAAGATTTTTTTAAACAACTAGGTCGGCAAACAAGCGTACGACACACCTGATGGTAAGCGGTAACCTTATAGACGCCAGCGACACCAGAATCATCGCAAACGCGTTGCCAACCCTAGACCAACTGCTGGAGCTCTAGTGATCTTACTCACCACAGGAACATAATTCTCTTCTGTAAGGTCGACGTACTTCCCAGTCGGGCATCTTCATATTTTGAGCAATATATTTCCTGCTGTATTTTACACATACAGTAGTATCTAGTATAGTCAGTGTCCTAGCTCATAAAATGGACTTAAGTGCATGCTAAGTTTTATTTAAAATCATTTACTAGGTGATGCAGCCTATCTACAAATAGATAGACAGACTGACATCCTTAATTGTCATTCGTACATTATTACAGTCACATTTTAAGTCATAAGTGGTGTGTGAACTATTGCTTAATTTATAGTTTCATAAAGCTGGTCGATTATATGACAAACTATATGCTACATCGTCTCACGAAAAAGTCGAACACGATGATGGCGAATATGCTGCGAACACACATGCGGTTCACTCCTTCGCCGGAATTACTCGCCGGTGCTGATGTCGATGAGGTCTTGGAGGTCTTGCCGCGGCAGACTGAGACTTGCAAGGTGGGATTTTATATTATTGTACTGTTGCTGTTATTTCAAAGGCTATCTATCGGAGATACAATCGGTATATTGACGAGGCTCACGCAACCGGGAAGCGAGAAACAAGATAGAGGGCCCTGTGCCAGCAGCTACACGAATAGCCACAAACTTTAAATATGGCGTTTTAAAATTCATATACCTATTCTTAATTTTGTTTGTATTATTTTTTGTGTAATACCCACACATGAGGAAATTCTAAGCTTTTTAATATCATATCAAAAACGTATCCGCCAACCCGCATTGGAGCTGCGTGGTGGATTAAGCTTTGATCCTTCTCCTGCATGGGGAAAGAGACCTATGTTCAGCAGTGGGATGTTACAGGCTGAAGCGAAGCAAAACGTAGCTGAATATAGCAGCCGAGCTTAGACCATCAAGCAAACTCCGCAGTTTGGTATATAGTGTTAGGTGTAGCTCGATATTGTTTTTTTTTTTTTTGCGAGACTAACTTGCATTTGTGCAACTTTATATCAGTAATCACGGAGGAAGAGGAGGGAACATCATATCACATACAGTTTACTGTATGTGATATAATTTTCCTCTACAATTAAGTATTTCTTTCTTCCAGTGGGCTCTTTTCCAAATCGATGCATACGTTCTACCCTCTGGAGAGGTCCAGCTCAATCCAAGCGAAAAAATAGTTTCCGATTACATGGAAAAAATAACAAATTACTGGGACGAATACGTACGCACTTTCCATAATTTCCTGAACGAGGAAACATTGCAAATATTTGTGCAGCCCACTGTGATGGGAAAACAGATGGACTGGTCGGCGGGACAATCGCCTAATCTGTACTTTTTAATGAACCAAGACAAAGCAATGATAAGTGATATTCAATTCATACCAGATTCTCTTCACCAGTCGTTTGAAAATGTATGGACTTTCTTGCAAAGGATGAATACTTTCGTGCAGAACTTTAAGGACGCTTGCGACATGGACACTAACCTGATTAAAAATGAAAGAGACGTAAACGAGTTTCGAAAATTATGTACGGAGTTAGTGAGACAAATGGATGAAATTGAAGAAGTTGTTAGTTACCAACCGTTAGGATTGCTGTTTCTTAACATTTGTCCTTTCCAAGAGTTATTTAGACCGCAACCCAGAAGATTATTTGATGTTGTTAACAATGTTACACCGGAGTAAGTAGATTTAAAAGCAAGAAGCTTAAAAATATAAATATATTGCAAAATTGGCATGTATAATTTTTGTATTCCACATACCCCGGTGAGAATACTTTGTTAGGGGTCGGAGAAAACAAAACATTTCACACATTTCATAAACGTTTGTTGTCGAGACCACGTTAAACATTTGTATGGCCGCTACAAACATTTGTGATATGCAGATCGAACTCACGACCGCTAGCACGTCAACCAGTTGGTGTGTAGTGACAGTGTATCGTCTAAAGGGCCCCGTAGGGCGTAGACGATCAAATATTTGATCAAACTTCATATTAAATTTCTGTTTGACAAACGTGTTTGTCAAATTATTTGATCGTGTGCGGGGCTGCGGGTTTTTTTGATATGTTTGTTATATGAAACATGAAGTTTGATCGAACATGTTTGACAAACAAGTTTGATCGTTTACGGGGCCCATAACACCTGCATACCTCCAATGTGAAATGGCAGATGGTTCCAACGTACCCAATTTTAATCCAATAAGACTTTTAATATGTCAATACGAATAACATAATTAACTAAAGATAAAAATGTACATTCACATACAAGTGCTTTATCAGAACACTATTACGTTTTGTTTAACTTGAACGTTATTTTTATAGTATTGGTCACGACTGTATAGAAGAGATCCTGTCTGGTATCGAGTCCATTAATAATGATATATCAAAAGAGCCGGAAACCGCCGGAGAGTTGGTCGCCTTTAATTACTTGTTAGACGGCCTCGAGAGTCGAGTGGCGGTTCTTGAAGAAAGACTTGAATATTTACGAGAGCTTTATGATCTTATGGGTGAATTCAATATAGGAATACCACCGGATGATATGAACGAATTTCTGGGTAACTGTTTTTGCTTGTTATATAGCTGTTATTTTAGCATTATTATTATTATTATTATTATATTAGTTGCGGTGTCAACCGCGTGTTTTCCTATTTCGTGGGAATGTCCTGGTAACAAGTAGACTGAGTGTTATTCTAGATCTCCAGCAACCAAGTTTCATTACAGTTACTTTAGTAGTTTTGCATGAAAAGGTAACCACCCATCCATAAGTCCAATCTCATAAATTTTTGCATATATATAATACTAGCGACCCCCCCCCCCCACAGCTTCGCACGGTTGCAATGCTGACACTAAATATAAAATATATATTTGCAATGTAAACGCAAAATAATGTGTTTATTTACGACATCACATTAGACACCTCTAAAACTGTCAGTGTTCCTCTGCTATATTATGTATATATACACTATACATTTAAACCTTCTTATGGAATCACTCTATTTACTAAAGAAAACCGCATCAAAATCCGTTGCGTAGTTTTAAAGATCTCAGCATACAGACAGCGTGAAGCGACTTTGTTTTATAGGTACTATGTAATTATTAGTGGTATTTTTTTAAAATATCAATATAAAATCTAAATTTAAGGGTTTTATTGATTTTTTTTTCTTAGGTTTAAGTGTGGTTCTGGGCACATTACGTACAAATGTCGATGCGCGACTGGAAACACGCAGCAAACTTGCCGGTATGTTCGCGAGCCAAGTCGGGAAAGATATAATGGAGTTGATTGTCGATATTAACAAACTGAGGGATGAAATAGCGGTACGATACTCAACATTTTGTCCTATTATTTATGTATCAATAATAATCATTGTACCAATAATGGTTTAATTTTAGCAACCGTGGCTCTACGACGAGAAATCAGATATGGAGAAGGTTATGGAAGTTTTAAACGATTTAATGGAAAATCTAATGAACTACTCAGCCAGGGATAAACAGATACGCGAATGGCAGAAGATATTCAAGGTAATAAAGTATTAGATATATATTTCAACTAGCTTCTGCGCGCGACTTCGTCCGCATGGAATAGGATTAATTCTGTCATACATGATTTGTGCGAAACTTTAACCGTTTACGCAGCGGAAGCTCTCAAAAGGAAAAAACCCCGATTTTGAAACATTCTTCATTAGTGCTACGCTCCTATTGGTTTTAGCGTGATGATATATAGCCTATAGCCTTCCTCGATAAATGGGCTATCTAATACTGAAAGAATTTTTCAAATCGAACCAGTAGATCCTAAGATTAGCGCGTTCAAACAAACAAACAAACAAATTCTTCAGCTTTATTATATTAGTATAGATAACGTTAGATATTAACATTAGCTTTATCTGGCAAATCATAGCCGATTTTTAGATGGCCTTCCATATAATATTTTGATTAACATTTTTTTGCCCTCTTATCTTATCTATCTTAAAATTAGATTCCACCGGCTAGACTAGAACAACTTGATGAAGCCATTACTGACGTCAAGTTGAGGCAAATGCTTTGGAAATCTGCAAAGGAGTGGAACGACGCATACAAAACATGGTAACAAAATCATAATCATAAGTGTCACAGTAGCGACTACTTTATATAAACTTTATAAAGAACATTCATTTATAATCAAGGTACGAAGTAGCTTTCAATACTTTGGATATGGACGAGATACAGTCAACAACGATCAACTTCGGAAAGATATTCAATCAACTCGATAAGGGACTGCCGCCTAATAAAATAGTACCCAGATGTAAGGAGACAATCGATATCATCAAAGAAAAGGTAGTCGAATAAGCAAATTGTATAACGTCATGTAAACAATGTCATAAATAACATTCGTGATATTATAGTTGTAAAATTGTATGTTATCACCTTCTTGAATTTTCATCAAGGTTTACTTATTAGTGTATTCACTGTCTCAAGTTGTGGCTTTCCACATTGCCTTTCAATCTCCTCAACCTTGATGGAAATTAAAAATTGTGAATTAAAACAATTTTAATACCAAGTGTTAGAATAGCTATAACTTTACATGTTATCATAAAACCATTATTTTGACAATAACAATCAAATATGTTAACATATCATTATCTAAAATAGAATTGATTTATTCAGCCAAAATCCCACTGCTGAGCGTAGGCCTCTTTTTATTTAGGAGAAAGAGATGATATGGTAATAAATATATATGTATAAATAAAATCCCATATCTTGAGACAGATATTGGAACATAAAGCAACTCTGATGGAAGTCTAACCAGCAACTGTCGTTAGTTTTAATATCTACTATTCCAGAAGATTTGACTAATCAAAAAATGAAATAAATTAACTATATAAATTATGATTAGTTGCCAGTTATGTCGTATCTCCGAAACCCGGCCTTGAAGCCACGTCATTGGGTAAAGATTGAGGAGATACTGCACACCCGTATTACACCTGACATGGTGGTGACGCTTGGCATGCTAGAAGAACTCCAGGCGTTCCAGCATGCAGATGAATTGATGGAGGTCGCAGGACAAGCAAGCTCAGAGGCCGGCCTCGAGGCTTTGTTAAAGAAGGTATGATTTAGGGTTGTCTATCAGTGTTGTGTATGATATTTACCATACGAATCTTTTGACATATGATCTTGGAATAGTTGAATTCGTAAATCACGGTTTGTGCATTTTTGTGAGAAATATGTTTACCACTAACTGTAACAATGTAACAAAAATATTTAAAGTCGAAGGAATCTAAAGTAAAATTCTTATTCATTTAAAAAACTTCGAGTTCAAGTCACGTTCGTCGCCAGCTTTTGTTGTTATGTTTCTAAACTTTAAATCTATTTTTAATGTGATCCTAAAAATCGCTTAACGAGGCTTACGATCGCTTACGAGGTAAATGTATATACATTTATATGTATACTAGCTGACCCGGCGAACTTCGTACCGCCTAACAGTCGATTATTTTTTTAATACTTATCCTTTCCGGAACCCCTCCACTAACACTTAAACTTTATGGTATGGTATTAAAGTTCAAATTGACTTTTAAGTATTATTACGCGAATCTTTTGTATGGGAATATAGAAAACTGTTGTTTTTAGACTTTTTCAGGGAAGTTTTTAAAAATTTTTCTCCGTAAGAACCATCCTCATACTTCAAGAAATATTATAAAAAAAGAATTAGCGAAATCAGTTCAGCCGCTCTTGAGATTTACGCTTAGCAACACATTCAGCGATTCATTTTTATCTATAGATATATATATATATATATATATATATAAAATATAATATAATATATAGATATATATTATATATATATATATATATATATATATGGGAGATATAAAACTTAGGCGAAGAAGATGGCAATTACAGAAATATGATAAACTATCATTCAGGTAGGGCATAGCAGGAAATATTCAGCTCAAGGTTTAAAACAGCCCGACGTGGGGAGTCATTCAACCTTACAGTAAATCACCACTAAACAATAAAGCTCTCTAGTAATGTTATGTTCTAGTGGTGAGTAACGTGGCCAGAGCTTCTGGGGAGGGTCGGGGAAAGGGTTGGCAATACTCTGAAATTCTTGCTGTTGCGAGCCATAAAATAATAACATTTCATATCAAAGGTGGAAGAAATATGGGCGACGCTTGAGTTCCCAGTAGTATTACACAAGGACGCTCGAGATGTATACGTGTTGGGAGGCTTGGATGAGATACAAGCTAGTGTGGACGAGAGCAACATACACGTGAGCACGATACTCAGCTCGAGAAACTGTGGACCGATCCGCAGCAGGGTCGAGGAGTGGGCGAAGAACTTGGAGCTGTTCGCTAAGACTTTGGTGAGCTTGTAAAATATTCGACATTGCTATTATAAATATAAAGATGATTTTGTTAGTTTGTAAAATAGTCCTCATAAATTGTACAGCTAAAGCCTACTTGGTTTATTGAAATCGGTAAAATCGGAGTGCCAATCAATCTTTTAAAATATTTTTAACCGACTTCAAAAAAAGGAGGAGGGGAATTATTATCTCGGTGGACCGATTTCGATGATTCTTATTTTAATCGAAAGGTGTTGCTTTTCACGTGGCTTCTAATAATGCGTATTTACTTAACTATTTATTCGTCGACCATTACACACATGTTGTTACATGGTCCCTGTCGATGTAATGGGCATGACGAAAGATTTTCAAAACCTCTTCCGTAATGTGGCTACACATTTACTATTTACGAAAATACCTATATTTCGGTAATAAACTTAAATTTAAGGAAGATTAAAACTATTTTTATAATATGTTTTCAATGAGAGCGGCAAAACGGCTGCAGGTGTCATGGCGTTGACTCTGACGTCACAAAATAATCTGGGCTGGGCCTTACTTTTTACTTTACTCTTTGGAGCGCGCCTGACGTATTATGTTATGTTGTGACGTCTGCGCTGTAATTTGTGTTTCATTCAAAATTGCCGATTGCAGTATTTTAATGTTTTATTTTATTGAAAATCACAATAATCTTATTATTTTACATAAAACTAAACCAGTATTTTGAATTTTTTAAATATGAGTGTTCACCTGAAATCATTAAATTGACGATTTTTTGATACTGTCGTCATGCCCATTGAAGTCGATTTTTTTTTTCGTTTGCGAGCAAACACAATTAAGTAATTCGTAAAAGTAATAAAGTGCTATATGTCACTAGAAATACTAACAGTCCGATGTCTATTAAGAGCTGTTATATAAGAAAAAATAATTAGGTAGACAAATTGAAGGTATTTAAAGTAGGTAAAGCTAAATAAAATTATTATTCCTGCAAATAGGAGGAGTGGTACATTTGTCAACAAACTTGGATCTACCTGGAAGTGATCTTCTCCGCTCCAGACATTCAGCGACAGCTTCCTAATGAAACGAGACTTTTTACTATCGTTGATAAATCTTGGAAGGACATTATGCGCAAACTTGCGAAGGTAACCCATCAATTATCAGGTGTAAGGCCTCATTTACGGAGACGCGGGGCGTCGTGCGTAGCGTGTGGCGTGGCGGAACGCACTAAATTCAAATGTAGGACGTTGGATAAGTGCGTTTACGGAGAAGCGATTTTACACGCGTTCATTTTCATACATTTTGACACACGCGCGACGCTACGCCACACGCTACGCGCAATGCCTCGCGTCTCCGTAAATGAGGCCTAACAGTTACTTTGTAATAAATAATTGAACACTTCTGACTTTTGAGTTTCGTATTCGACTATGATCTTTACGATCTTTACAATAATGTATTAACGATAACTTTAGCTATCAAATAATCAGCAAGTAGCATACGAGTATTTTATTAGCATATCAAATCATTATTTATAATTTCAAAACCGTCCAGTTAGGATTTTTTTGCAAAATGTTTGAAAGATAACTTATTGAATTGACATTTTAGTTTTGAATCTCGCTTGTTGAAACATTTTTATTAGATTTCTCGCGTCTTATTTTTTATTCTACAGGTACCACTAGCGATGCCGGCTGCAACACAACCCAAGCTTTACGAAGAATTTGTGCGTAATAACGAAATGCTGGATCAAATAATGAAATGCTTAGAAGCGTACTTGGAAACTAAACGCGTCGCATTTCCACGTTTCTTCTTCCTCTCTAACGACGAATTGCTTGAAATATTGGCGCAAGTATGACTTGATTAATAGTACAAGCTAAGCTAAGCTTTAGAAATAATTCTATCATCTATGGCATACAAAATATAAAATACCAAACGTTAATTTGTTAATAAACTACGGATATAAGTCTGGTCCTATATTCAAACCCTATTCGTTTTTTGAGTACATTGTAAAAACCGAGCTCTACAGGTCCGCTTTAATTTTTTTTATAAGACGGTTTGTTAGAATTACCGAAAATGTATGTTTAAATTCAAATGAAATCGCGCGATATTTGTATATATAATAAGTTTTTAAATATTTTAAGTTTGAAAAGTCGTACGTTTGTCAATAGACCCGAAACCCGCATGCAGTCCAACCACATCTTCGCAAGTGTTTCGATGCGATTGCTAAACTTGAGTTTGGAGTGCGTTTACCTGAAAGCGAAATGGAGATAACAGAAGATGGCACATTGGTCGAAAAGGAGATGTCGTTTAATACGAGAGATGCCTTACAAGCTAAGCTTGCTAAAACAGCTAAGCCTGAAGATTTGACAACCGATATAATAGCCATGCTTTCGCCGGAAGGTGAAAGAGTTAATTTGGGCAAGGTTGACCAATATTTAATAAGTATACGAAACTAGTTTAAAATTCAAAATGAAAATAACGCAAATGTTTGTGACTTTTTCTTCTAAATTTCAAAAACAAAAAAAAATCTTAATGAAATACACATAGGGCTAATTTTATCCTAATTGTAAAAGGATCGGGAACTATACATTTAAAATAGCGGGCAATTGTGATGTAATAATAATTTTATTTATAGGGTCTTAAAGCTCGAGGGAATGTGGAAGACTGGTTGGGTAAAGTAGAAGAGGCGATGTTCGCATCGGTGAAGCGTTGTATGAAGTTTGCTTTACGTGACTATATGCAGCGCCCACGAGTCGACTGGGTTACTCTTCATGCTAACCAGGTATAAACATCTAAGAGGCATTGGCATCTGGAGACAGAAGAAGAGGCGTTGGCATACTAGTCACACACATACACAGACGCACACGCATACGCACACGTCACGCACGCACGCACACACACACATTTTAACCACAAAATATTTAAATAAGTTATATAGTGAGGCCAAGTGCCTAAAAGGATAAGGACTTCACTAAGAACAAGAATGTTGTGCGTAATTTTAAATAAAAATAAGTATAACGTTTTGTGCCATTTAAAGATGTATCTTTATATGGTAAAAAAAGCGCTATATATACTATAGTATATACGAAATAATATTAGAAAGTATACAATTACTTCTTAAATATTATTTAACTTTTTTAGGTTGTCCTAGCCGTATCTCAAATAATGTGGGCGAAGGGCGTCCACGAAATATTCGCTTTGGATCTGCCATTGCGCATAGACACCGGTCTTTTGAACTACGAGAAGAAATGTATTTCGGATTTGAACGACCTAGCGGCTTTAACGCGGAAAGACCTCAGTTCTCTGTTCCGGAAAGTTCTGTGCGCTCTCATCACAGTCGATGTCCATGCTCGGGATACTATCACGCATATGGTTGAAAAGCATGTACAAAAAGCGTAAGACTGTCTTCTACCATCATTTATTTTATTTGTCTTTGGTAATTGTTCTCCCGTTCTGCTCTTTACCCTTCTGATACCACATTGTTACACTATAATCACTTATTTGGTTGAATCACTTATTTGGTTGACCTTTGTAAATACCTATTGATGTAAAACACTATACACACATTGCCATACAATTGGCTATCTTGCTCACGTACTCGTACAAAAGCGAAGACGAAGTTTTAATATGATAATGCTTTATACAATTGAATATGTTGGTTACATATGTTAACTGTAAGCCTCTCTAATGTAACAATTTCCTACTTTATCCTCTCTCACTACCCACATATTATCATATTCATAAATGTTTGTTTTTGTCTGTATTTTAGTTATGATCCTATACTCTGCGGAATTATAAATACGAATGTTATTTTAACAACCGTTTTAATAAATCAGTATTGTTACATCTCTCTTTTGAATTGTAGAGACGATTTTGAGTGGTTGAAGATGATCCGCTACTACTGGGAGGAAGACATCGACAACTGTGTGGCGAGAATGTCCAGCGCTATGTACATCTACGGACACGAATACCTTGGCGCTGGAGGTTTGAACTTTATACTTCTTTTCACGTTCTATTATGTAAAAATCCACTCAATATTGTCTAAAATCTTAAAAAATAAAAATGAATCTCTGAAATGTAAGTCACGCTTAACTTCCGAACGACTGTTCCAAATTGGAAAAATCTTTTTTTTTTTCTTGTCAACACAAGGTTTGTGTGAAAGAAAATTAAACAGAAAGCCATTCTCACGTAAAAAAAAAACATGTCAGTACTAAGTTAGCTGAGTCAGCTAGTATTATACAATACACGTACTTACCTAAAAAAAATGTTCAGATTTATTTTTAGATTTTTACTGATATCAAACATTTTAGGTGTCCTAGTAATAACACCGCTAACTGATCGATGCTACCTATGCCTCATGGGCGCCCTGCAACTAGATCTTGGAGGGGCACCCGCGGGCCCCGCCGGCACTGGCAAGACGGAAACTACAAAGGATCTTGCTAAGGCACTTGCTATTCAGTGCGTCGTATTTAATTGCTCGGAAGGTATATTAATAACAGTTAAAAGGTATATTAGTAACAGTTAAAGAAAGAAATAAAACATTTACCGCCCAGATAAATATGAAATAACCAAACGGTATCTCTTAAATACGAGAATTTTTTGCACGCAGATCTACACATCTATACTAATATTATAAAGCTGAAAACTTTGTTTGTTAATTTGTTAGTTTATATAAAAGTTTGTTTGTTTGTTTGTGGGTACTTACTTTTGCAAATTAACGCGGGTAAAAACCTGGGGCACGGCTAGTTTAAAATATATATATATATATATATATATATATATATATACATAATGTTAATTGATATATTTAAGGTCTGGACTACAAAATGATGGGGAGATTCTTTTCGGGCTTGGCGACCTCCGGTGCTTGGTGCTGTTTCGATGAGTTCAATCGTATCGACATCGAGGTGCTATCAGTGATCGCGCAGCAACTTATTACCATCAGAAACGCGAAGGTCGCCAGGCAGTCTCGGTAAGTCAAATATATTTATTACATTTATCGGTTCCTATCTAGGAGCCTACTTGTTAAACTATTTCATCGGAAATACAAGAAGATGATAAAAAGAAAGAGAGTCGCTGCTCCCTGGGTCCAAGCTTAACCCACCCCGCTGATCAACTGCAAGATAGTTTCCTACCACAAGTAAGTGATCTAACGAATGTCGGATTTATCACATTCGCGAACGCGAATGCGAATAATTGTCAACACATTCGCAAATGCGAATGCGAATGTTGACTTTTCAAATAATGCGCGTTTAAAAAGTTTGACAGATATGATATTTCTTCTTCTTCTTATTCTTCTGGTTAATTAATAACTTTCAATAGTGCCAAATGAATTTTGCGTCGGCCATGTTTAAATCGAACGTATCAGAGCAGAGATAGATAAAAAACCTATATTTTCTGTCAGCTGTCAATTTAAATTTGTTCACCAAGATTAAATCTTGATTTGAGATTATTTTAACTAAAATTTAAAAGTGTAAGAGATAAATCAAAAAGATATAAATTAAAAAGTACAAAAGACATTTGTAATACCTATAGTTATTTTGCTACCTCAAGAGCCATCTGTGCCATAATTATTTTGTATTTAAATATAACTAAATAACATAAATCTCATCAGCAGTATTTTTATTTCATATCTATCTATCCAAATAATTTACAATTATTATATATCAGGTTAGCTGCCTCGTTAACGTTTTTATCTACACTAATGTTGTCACATTCTATGTACTTATGTTTCCAATACTTGACTTATAATTACTACTGTTATAGCACAGACAACAAAACACTCAATTTAAGCAATTTCACATGATGGTATAATATCCACATCGATATCGTAAAATCTCATTATAACATCGCGCGCATGCGCGCAGCTGCGCTCTCGTTGGTTAGATTTTAATGGCGGCAAAATCACTGTGACAATACACGTACGCGTGAATTTAATTTAATAAATTAAAAGTTAAAAATGGATAGCGACGATGATATTTGTACGCCTCCGGATATTCTAGAATTGGCAACAAAATTAACTCACAATCTTTTGCCAGAAAAATCTAGAAAATTATATGAAAAATAAACTATTGTCAGCTTTTGTATGCAACTGCATATAACACGGGTATTAAAACACTCGTTACTATTATGAAACTCGCTGCGCTCGTTTCATAAACTCACACTCGTGTTTTAATACTCTTCATTATATGACAGTTGCATAGACTACTATTAAAAACGGCAGAACCGTTGACCGTTCCGTTCTGCTATTACTATCCATAGTGTTAAATTAAAGGCGAAAGCAAATTAAAATCAAATAATGAGTTAATTACAGCACACGTTTAATTACAATTTACTACAAAGGATTATAAATTTCGTTAGTAGATTTGTAATTTATTTAGAACTGCCATCATACTTAAAAATAACTAACTAAAAAACTAAAAAAATGAAATCTCGGACTGCTTCAATTTAATAAAATAAAATAAAAAACATTCGCCAATTAATTATTCGCATCATTTCATGCGAATGCGAATACGAATGCGAATGTTAAAAAATCGCGAATATTCGCGAATGCGAATGTGCGAATGCGAATATTCGTACATCACCTAAGTAGGTAACGATCGCTATCAGGTGTATTTGATAATAACCGGGAGCTTGGCGTGATCATCGAACTGTGGAAAAACCCACAAATACATATATAGGCACACTTAGAACAATAAGAAATATTTGTAAAATTACAACTCTGCTCCGAGAGAGAATCTAACCCGCGCGGTGACCACAAGCACCACTTCAATAATAGATAAGGATTAACAACTTAGTTAAACTAATAAGTTTCTAAGATGATTAACAAATGTGCGATTCTATCGACTTCTGATATAGTGTAAATCGAAATCAAAAAGAACTTTATTCAAACAAACCTCAAAAGCACGTTTGAATCGTCATTTCACAAATCAAAATTTATTATCGTTAAAAATGAAGCTACCACCAATTTCAAATGTAAATTCTACAGTGAACAATCGGCAAGAAATTTAGCAAAACTACTCTTTATTAATATAAATTAAAAGTAAAAATCTTTTAAAAAAACATGGTTTTATTTGAATGCGCTAGTTAACCATGTGTATTTTCATCCAAATTGAACTAGTATACAAAATTTCAGCTCAATGGCTTGAAGAATATCTGCTTCAAAATTGAGTTGCAAGATTTCATTTCACTCGAACTTACATATATACATACCTACATACATTGCAAGTTAAATAAAAGCTTGTAAAAAAAACTGTGTTTTAATATAAAATTGGTAATATCTTGCATGAAATACGTCGTCACTAAATCCATCACATATCTTTATCATTATTGTAATCCTGCACCGAATAATAATCTGAAATAATGAATGGAACAGGTTTATGTTCGAGGGTCGGGAGATCAAGCTAGTGCGAACGTGTGCCGCTTTCATAACGATGAACCCAGGCTACGCGGGCCGCACCGAACTGCCTGATAACTTGAAGGCCTTGTTTCGACCTATATCCATGATGGTACCGGATTATGGTGAATATATTTCATTATTTACTTTTTCTCTGACATATCAGAAGTGCAAGTCTTACCACTTTTTTGTACTACTAAGTCTCACAATTTATTACATTTTTAACCGACTTCCAAAAAAGGAGGAGGTTCTCAATTCGACACGTATGTTTTTTTTTTTTTTTTTTATGTATGTTAGCTCAGAACTTTTGACTGGGTGGACCGATTTCGATGAGTTTTGTTTTAACTGAAAGGTTTTGCGTGTCATGTGGTCCCATTTAAATTTAATTGAGATCTGACAAGTACTTTTAGAGCTATATCTAATAATGCGTATTTAATTGACAACTTTTTCGTCGACCTACGTTGTAATAATCCGCATAACTTTTTATTGGGTTTATCGATTTTGATAATTCTTACTTTATTCGAAACCTTATGCTTTTAATGTAATCTTATTTAAATTTGATCGAGATCTAATGTCTTCTTTTATAAGTAATCTTTGATAACGCGTATTTACTTGGCTGTTTTTTGTATTATATCTCATAACTTTTTACTGAGTGCACCGAGTTTGATGTTTCTTTTATAAATCAAAAGCTAATACTTATCATGTGGTTTTATTTAAATTTGATCGAGATATAATTAGTACTTTTTATGTAATTGAGTAATCATTGATGATACGTATTTATGAGCGCCTCGCTACGCAACGCCATCTATGGGGCTATGTTAAAACTACTTCAGTTTAGAATCAATCCAAGGATGCAACGTAGTGCGCTGTATTATCCGCTAGGCGCTAGCGTAGCTATACGTAGTATTACTTGTCGATGTAATTGAAGTCGGTTTTTTTCGTTTGCGAGCAAACACAATTATTACTTAGGATGATAATAAATACGAAGATTTTATCCACATGTATAAAATGTATGTGTGTGCCCCCTAGCGTATAGGTGTCTCCAGAGTGTAATTCTTTGAGGGCAATGTTTCAATCTAATGTTTGAGTTCGATAAGTAAGCTATATGTTAAACAATGTTGTTGCTATTAGTTTACTCTTATACGACCTGGATCGAAATTCTAAAAATTGGATAATTGAATTTTAAATTGCAGTTTTTATCACTGATCGATATCTTGAGGGTTACGAAAATAATATATCTGTTTAGATATTTTTAACTACGATTAATAACTTTTTTTTTAAATAGCATTAATAGCTGAAGTTATTCTATACTCCGAGGGTTTTGAATCTTCTAAGGGTCTTGCTAAGAAAATGGTGCAGATGTACAAATTGTCGAGTGAACAACTGTCCAAGCAGGATCATTACGACTTCGGAATGCGCGCCGTTAAGAGTGTACTTGTAAGTTAAATAATCTAGATTTTAAACAATATTATGAACTACGGATAATTAACAACAAATACTTGATTATGATAATATAATTACAATTACAATTTACAATTTGTAAAAGTAAGTTGATAATCTGATTAGTGCTGATTGAATACTTGTAAGCAAAACGGTTTATCAAGTGGAACATAGTTTTCTTGATAATCATAATGGCGCGATATAATTAAAAGTTCTGCTCGTTTGGTACTTGCAACACTTGACTGAAACGACTAGAATTTTGCAGTAAAATATACAATTACTACATACAATACAGCTTCTGCTCGCGACTTCGTCCGCGTGGAATCGGAACAATTCTGTCATAGGGTAACAGCACCAGTGGCCAGCCAGGAACCAGTGGTCAGCCTTTTGCGTCGTTTATTGGTCATAAATATCGCTACAATTAGAATAAACGGATCACTTGTACTTAAATAGATACTTTGATTCCTAATTGATGAATACGTCACACGATAGTTGCGGCAGGGGACCAGGGGGGAGAAATAAACTCGTTCCTACAGGCGACGGCGGTTGAAAAGAGCAGTAGTTCCATGTCCGCCATATTTATTACTTCGCGTGGTGTTCTCTTTAAAGGTAAGAAAAAATATGTTTTATTATTAAATTTGATATTATTTTATGCAATTTGGCTTTATGTATTACTTCATTTATCGAATTATATTAAATTTGAATAAAAATATCGCTGATTAGCGTAAATATTGTGGGGGCTGACCATTGGGACCTGCTTTTTTATAAAAGATCTATTGGTCGGCCCCCCGGGGCTGAACACTGGATTCTTGAATAATTTTTAAAATTGCGAGAAAAGGCGGTCATTAGAACCGTTAAATTTAAATTTTCAAATTTATTTAGGCATGTTCTTTCATATTCCGCAAAAAACCCAGTGGTCAGCCGCGTAAAACATTTTACTTTTACGCGGCTGGCCACTAGGTGTTGCTGATCCAGTATTCAGCCCCGATCTAGCTGGGTACAAACGAAGATACTGTTAACTGACCACCCATAGACTTTAATACGTTACGACAAGGTTTATGTTCGTTTGTAAATGTACAGATAGCAGTGTTTTCGATTGTACCCATTTAGGTAGTATTTTTAAGGACGTCGGTAGACTACATTTTAGTTTTACCTGAAATAGTTACAAAATCTATTTGGGCAGTTTGTATTTCAGTAATTGCAAAAGTACACATGTAAAGAATTTTTGATAAGTAATTCTGTATATTTTTCAACATAAAATGACGCCAAAACAAAAGTATCCTCCAAAGAAACTTTCTTCCGCCATGGAAGCCATACGAAACGGAATGCCGATAAGAGAGGGTAGTAGAAGTTTTGGATTTCCTCGAGGTACACTACAAGATTGGTTCCGTCTATGTATCCCAGAAGGCTCAAGATAAATGGGTGTGGATTCCATTTTAAATAAAGCAGAAGAAATTGCCTGGTGGATTAGTATCAAAAATTAACAAAATGTGGGTTTCCCTTAGAGACTGACAATTTATTATATACGGACCAAGCAATAGTAAAGGCCAACGGAAGATCTAATCAATAATCAATCAATAAATAAAGTGATTGCTCCTAGAAGCTATAAAAACATTTAACAAATTGTCAAAGGAAGTGAAAAGGAAACAATTACTAGCAAGTCGAAGTAGCAGCTAGTCAAGTTTAGCGGTTTTTTCAGCAGATGGAGATATTTTACCACCATGCGTAGTATTTTCTTATGTAAAACCTCCTAAAGAAGTTGTGTCTAGTAGGTATACCAGATCATTGGTTCCTTGGGAAATCTGATAGTGGCTGGATGAAAACCGACATAGCTATTCTATGATTATGTTCATAGAGGATTCAATAAAATATGGCTTAAAGATAATGAATGATGTACAAAACCCTGTGATACTCTTTGGTGGCCACAAGTCTTTTAATTATATTTACATAATATATAAGTATGCATACATAATAATATCGTTGATTTCATATAAATAAATAATTAGTTTAATAAAATGTTTTTATGATTAAGTTCTAGAAAATAAGAACACAAATAAGTACTGCGATTGTTTGCTTGCGATAATATTTCGGTCAGGTGAAATTTATTTTTTGTTTTGATAATTTAGTTATAAGAAATAACAGATACCTAAATAATATAGTTGATTTTGATATAAATAATGCTCATTTTGATCTCATACTTATTCATAGTTATAAGGGCTGAATACTGGGTTCATCGAGGCTGATTATTGGATTTTAGAGGCTGACCACTGGCAAAAAGTGCCATTTTTTGTTTGAATTGAAATATATATTTTATAAAGAGAAAGATTGTTTTTGACATATGTTGTTTAAAAACTATAATAAACAATTAATTCAATCATGTAATCCGTTTCATTATCCGACGAATCCTGTAAAAATGCCAGCATTCCAAACTTCAAAAAGTTGTTATGAGGCTGACCACTGGTGCCTTTACCCTACATGATTTTTGCGAAACTTTAACTGTTTACGCAGCGCTAGCAGCGGAAGCTCTCAAAAGGAAAAAGAAAACCCCGATTTTTAAACATTCTTCATTCAGCCTATAGCCTTCCTCAATAATAAGTGGGCTATCTAACACTGAAAGAATTTTTCAAATCGGATCAGTACTTTCTGAGATTAGCGTGTTCAAACAAACAAACAAACTCTATACTTATATTATAAAGCTGAAGAACTCTTCAGCTTTATAATATAAGTATAGATAAATAATATCAAAATTCTTCATAAAAGGTAATGGCCGGAGCATTAAAACGAGCAAGTCCAGATCAGCACGAAGAGAAAACACTGCTCTGCGCGCTAAATGATAGCAACTTGCCCAAATTCTTGGCGGCCGATGCTATACTTTTTGCTGGTATTCTCTCAGATCTGTTTCCTGGGGTCGATTTGCCAGAACGCGACTATGGGGTTATGGAGGAGGTAATCAGTAAGTTGTTTGAATTATTCCTATCCCTAACCTATGCTCGACTACTAGTTATTATTAAAGAACAAAATCAAATACGGCAAGTCACATCGATAATATCAAGTACTTAATGTTTCTACAATATAATAATAATAAGTGCACATATGAGGTAACTATACCACATTATAATGCTGTAAGGTGTCGCGACGCTTCTTCTGATTTTCATCTCTTGCTTGACTGGTCAAGAGTTATAATTTTTTTTTTAAATATATATCTTAAGTTTCGATTCTAAAAGTAATGCTTATAATAAAATAAAATTGCATTTAACAGAAATTATTTTACTGGAGAGAAAACTACAAATAATGGAATGTCAAATTCGCAAAGTGATCCAATTACATGAAACAATGATTGTTCGCTGGGGCGTGATGCTCGTAGGACCGACTGGGGGCGGCAAAACTGTTGTGTTACACGTGAGCTTATTATTGCTTATTACTTTGAACAGTTCTCGTACAAACGATGATTTTACATTTATTGAACATTATTTTAACCGACTTCGAAAAAGGTGTGTGTTGTCCCAGAAGTTTTGTACTGGGTAGACCGATTTCGAAGGTTCTTTTTTAATCGAAAGGTGGTGCTTATCATGTGGTCTCATTTAAATTTAATCGAGATCTGATATATAGTTTTTGAGTTACTCTAATAAGGCGTATAATTACTTGACTATTTTATCGTCGACCTACGTCGTACTACTGGTACGATGTAATTGAAGTCGGTTTATTTTAGTTTCGAATGCGGTCAAAAATGTTCCAATCATTCAATATCAAAGGTCATAATAAAAATGAAATCACACTGGTAACAATTTTATTTATTTCTTTAAAAAAAATGTCGCTATATTTTATTAGAGTATCAAATCGTAACCTGATACTAGATATTTTTCATTAGGTGCTAGGTGATACGTACACGAGATTATGTGAGAACGGCGTGGTCGGTCCGCAGTACCAGATTGTTCACAAGTATATAATGAATCCTAAAAGTCTAAGTATTGGCGAGTTGTACGGTGAAGTCAATCTTCAGACTTTGGAATGGCACGACGGCATACTCCCATTGTCGTTAAGAACTGCCGTTCAGGTAAAGTTTACATCCGTCACATTTAATACTGCCTAAATAAGAATCGCTCTGATAAATGTATTCCGAGAGAAGCTCGGGTAGTATGTTTAAGTGTTATCCGTTATTTGGTACTAAATCCTCAATTTTTTATATCACTATTGAGTTAAAAAAGGATATGGTCCACCTGATTATAAACGGATAAAGTAATGTATAAAAGCCCGCAACATCAGGAGCATTGCAAGAGCACTGCAGACTCTGTCTCCGGCCCTCCCCAGGAGCCTTACCACAGAAATACCAAAATATTTGAGATCAGTATTTTTATCTGTGATCTTCTTTAAGGTTGAGCTTCTTCCCCAGTAGGTACTCCAAAGTGTGAGCACCCAATTTCTTGCTGTGCCCTACCCCAAAGAAACATTAAATATCGACTACAAACTTTAGACGATAAATTTCGAAAATTGTATTCTCGACTAAAGGAACTCTTAACTTTAGACACTTATATATATAAAAAAACACTAATGGTTAATATAATTATGTACATTTTAATATAACTTTAGTGCGAAGATCCCGACCATCAATGGCTGATATGCGACGGTCCCGTGGACGCGGTGTGGATCGAAAACATGAACACTGTCCTCGATGATAACAAAATGCTGTGTCTCTCCAATTCCGAACGCATAAAACTAACGCCCTATGTTCATATGGTTTTTGAGGTAAAGTTTATACGTATTTATACACTTTCCCTAATGATGGTCTAAAAGAAGAGATAGTACAAAAACATAGTTGTACAAAAAAAAACTGTACTATATTCGATAGTTTTAAAGTATTTCTGAATAGTATGGTTGTAGTATACCTACAATACCATGACTATTTTTATCACATAGCTAAGTACGAGTGTATAGAAAATATGCTAAAATGAAACAATAAATGGCACCTAATTTTTAGACGATCCTATGTTTAATAATAACTAGCTTCTGCGCGCGACTTCGTCGGCGTGGACTCCGGTCCTATTGGTCTTAGCGTGATGATATATAGCCTATAGCCTTCCTCGATAAATGGGCTATCTAACACTGAAAGAATTATTCAAATCGGACCAGTAGATCCTGAGATTAGCGCGTTCAAACAATCAAACAAACAAACAATCAATCAAACAAACAAACTCTTCAGCTTTATTATATTAGTATTATAATAATGAAATGTGCACAATTCTGTGTTTTTCATAATATGTCAAATATCACGAAATGGTAAGCTACTTATAAGTGACGAATAATTCTCCTGACTGGCCTGACCCACAAGGTAGCTGATCTCGCCCAAGCCTCACCCGCGACCGTGTCTCGCTGTGGCATGGTCTACATCGACCCTAACGAGCTGGGTTACCTACCGTACGTCCGCTCCTGGCTTGAAAGTGTCGTAGAGAAGAACATCGTTCACCAGGAGAACGTGGACTTCCTCTATGAACTGTTCAAGATGATCGAAGTCGGCGTTGTGCATGTTAATACAAAGTGCAGTGTTGGAATCAAACAGGTATGATGTGACCCCATTTTTTATATGTAACATATGTAGCCTTTTCAGAACAAAAGCTCTTTTTGATTATATTAGAACTGTTTTTATTTATATTTACAAGTGTTAAGATACAGTGAGAACGACTGAACCACCGTCCTAACAAACTGGGCTCTTTGTTAATGTAAAAAGTCACTGATGTATGGATATATTTTAAAACTAGCTGACCCGGCGAACTTCTTACCGCCTAACAGTCGATTCTTTATTTATTTATTTTTTTATACTTATCCTTTCCGGAATCCCTCCACTAATATTTAAACTTTCTGGTATGGTATTAAAGTTCAAATTGATTTTTAAGTATTGTTACGAATCTTTTGTATGGAAATATAGAAAAGTGTTATTTTTAGACCTTTTCAGGCAATTTTTTAAAAATTTTCTGTCCCTAGAACCATCCCCGTACTTCAAGAAATATTATAAAAAAAGAATTAGCGAAATCGGTTCAGCTGCTCTCGAGATTTGCGCTTAGCAACATATTCAGCGATTCATTTTTATAATATACTAACTGACCTGGCGAACTTCGTACCGCCTTTTTTTTTCTTAAATATAATAATTACATATACCAAAATAAAATATAGCCTATCTTTCAAGTTGGATCAAACTGCACACGGTGTGCAAATTTGATTAAAATCGGTTAAGTGGTTTAGGAGTCCATTGAGGACAAACATTGTGACACGAGATTTATATATATTAAGATATAGTACCTGGGTGACCGAGCCCAGCTCGGTATTTTTATTTTATTTTTTGTGTTTTTTTTTTCGGTATTTTTATATTTTAATTTTATTTAAATAATAAATCACGAGTGAAATTAAAAAAAAAAAGAAAAAAAATAATCTGGAGACTGAGATTCGAACCCGGGTCAAAACGATATTAAATCCGTCGCTTTCCTAATTACACTATTACAGCTGTAATAATAATGTTGAAATTAAGCTTCGTATTCTAATGATATTTTTTCATTGCCTAAAAACAGGGATAAAACGACATTTTTTTAAAATGAATCCTAGCTAGATCAATTTTTCGCCCCCGAAATCCCCTGCATACTAAATTTCACGAAAATCGTTGGAGCCGATTCCGAGATTCAGAAAAAAAAAAAATATATATATACAAGAATTGCTCGTTTAATAGTATAAGATATAGAGAAGAGATAACAATATTGTAAAGAGCCAATCAGTCTATTTTTTTTTAACTAGACATTTTTTGTGACTTTTATGAATGATCTCAATATTCAATCTTAAAATTGTTTACATTCATTTATAATTAATTATATGTATTGCGATCTAAACTAATAAGTTGCTCATAACCAATTATCTTCATTTTGTAATTTACATGGAATTATTTCTTACGTGCGTTGATTTTAAATTTTTTAAATCAACTCAACTTTGTATAATATTAAATTCTGTATGTGCTAGGTCGACATAAGTAAAGTGATGGCTTTGTGTTGCCTCCTCGGCGCTTTGCTATCGGAGCCGGGGGACAGGTTCATAGAGAAGTCCGCAGTCAAAGTGTATATCGCTCACACATTTATATTCTGCTACGTTTGGTGCATCGGCAGTAACATCCTCGAAGTTAACAGGAAGACGTTTGAAGAAGTCATTAAACGGCAGTTCGAGGCTTTCGAGGAAGCAGAATAGTAAGTAAACCTAACCTAAGTAGTTCTGTTCGATATTTACGTCAGCAAATACATATACTCGTATTACCAAAATTTGGAGTAACCACACTTGGTAAGTACTTCAACCTTACGTAGCATCATGGCTAAATAGTATTACATTCCTGTGATGAGTAAGCTAGCCAGAGCTTCTGGATTGGGTCGGGGGTAAGCCAAACAACGCGCTTGTGATGCTCATCGTTTAATACACATAAATAAAATCGTGTTAGAGGTGTCTATGCGCTTACTTACTTCCTCTAAAACTATATAAAAATATGAAAGAAAGTCGTGTTACTTACACTATTTATAACTCAAGAACGGCTGAAATGATTTGGCTGAAAATTGGTAGGGAGGTAGTTTAAAACTAGGAGACGGATATAGGATACTTTTTATTTCGATTGGACCCGGTAGGTGACGCTGCTATCGGTATGTAAGCATTCAAATTTGGTAGCAGTTTTCCGGGCAGGACAACGTCTGCCGGGTCCGCTAATATATAATAAAACATTAGAAACTTTAATTAGCCTTAATTTCGTCACCTGTGAGCAATAATATTTTACTTCACGATTATTAATCGTGAGGTAAATCGTTATTTTCGAAAGAAATTCCGAGACAAGTACATACGTCAATGCAATCTACAGCGTCGCTAACGTTGATGATTAAGGTCTATACTTTCTCCCTTATTGGAATTATGACCTTACTGAAGAAAGACTGTAATACACTTTTGCATAATAATGGGCATGACGAAAGATTTAGAAAACCTATTCCGTAATGTGGGTACACATTTACTATTTACGAAAATACCTATATTTCGGTAATAAACTTAAGTTTAAGGAAGTTTAAAACTATTTTTCTAATATGTTTTCAACGAGTGATACAAAACGGCTGCAGGTGTCATGGCGTCGGCTCTGACGTCACGGTACAGTAGTTCGTTCCACCTACGACCCACAAGTGCCCACAACGCCATCGACCACGACCGCTGAAAACCGCTCAGTGGTCTATACACCGTCCAATCGTTTATTATCTTTTTGAACGCTCACGCCTATAAATTACAGGCTATTTTCAACCATTTTCAACTTGTCGACTAGACTACTGAGCGGTTTTCAGCGGTCGTGGTCGATAGCGTTGTGGGCGTTATGTGGAACGCGTATTATAGCGTGACGTCATGAGCTGTAGTTTGTGTTTCAATCAATATGGCCGATTGCAGTATTTTAATGTTTTATTTTATTGAAAATCACAATAATCTTATTATTTTACATCAAACTAAACCAGTTTTTTGAATTTTTTTAATATGAGTGTTCCCCTAAAATTATTAAATTGACGATTTTTTGATACTGTCGTCATGCCCATTCTGTAAAATGCACATTTTTCCAGTTTCCCTCAAGGCTTCAATTTCTTTGACATGTTTATGGACACTAAACATCGCAAGTTGAAGGTGTGGGCAGAGATAATACCGGAGTTCATATACGACTGCAATCAACCATTCTTCGAGACGCTAGTACCGACTATAGACACGGTTCGATACGGTTACCTCTTCGAGAAACTACTGTCTGCTGGAAAACCTGTCATGTTTACGGGAAATACTGGTAATAATATAAAAAAAAAGAATATAATCATTAGTATCAATAAATCATCAACTACATTTATTCCCACCTCTATTATCAAGCTAGTGATAGTTATTTAAAAAAAACTGATATATTTATTACTTTTGGTTTTAAGGTGTGGGCAAAACTTGTATTGCGGCTGAAATTCTAAAAAAGATGGCTGCAACCGGTATATACATTCCGATGATATTGAACTTTTCTGCACAAACTAGCAGTCCAAGAACACAGGTTACTTTTTACTATTTTGCTATGGTTGCTTTTGTTTAATTTGAAAATTTCTACATAACTTTGTCACTGTAAAATATAAAGATTAGTGAAAACTATTTACAATAAGAAACTTATTAATTGGGTCTAATTTAGAATCAAAACGTATTTCTACATAACAGTCAATGTACTTCGGCTAACATATTATATAAATAATGTGGTGATTATTTAAACCTAAAGGAAAAAATGGTTAAAACAGGAGGTAATAGAGTTACGCCTGGACAAGAGGCCGAGGAAAGCGATTGGAGCGCCGCTTGGAAAAAAAGTTATTATATTTATCGACGATGTGAACATGCCTCGTCTCGATGTCTACGGAGCCCAGCCTACCATTGAATTGCTTCGGTAAATAAAATAAGAATAAAAAATATACAGTACTCATAATAAGGATTTTTAAGGCAATGTTAATCTAATACTTAAGATAATAACAAAAACCTTTAAATAATTCTCAAAATCAATCCTTAATACAATTTAAAAAGCGGGGCTCGGTAAAAATCACGAAATACACAAGGTGGTCAAAAATATATAACCAGCCACCAGCTAACACCCTGCAACGTTAATGTATGTCTGGACATTTTTATCACGTTTAATTTTCCAAAATTTAATCAGATCATGCCTGTATTTCAAGAATTTATAAAGTAAGTAATTTATGGGATACCGTGTATAACTAATTATCACCAGAAAGGGCAAAGGCTTTAAGGAGTTGTTAAGAAATATCAATAAAATCTTAGATAGACAATTTTCTGATAATAGAATCAAACCCGTTGATTTCGAAGGAGTGTATACAATGTTTTGTCCTAGACAAGTATCCACCCTTTTATTCAACGTTTCAATAGTGTCGCTAGTGAGGAACAAATTCTGAGACAACGTTAAAGTAAATGAATGGACTTTTTTTAACAAATTTCGACAATGTTCATATTGTTTTAGAAATACTTTACTACAAATGTATAGTTGTAAATATGTGTCTTATTAAAGATATTAATTAATTTTGTAGGCAGTTCCTTGATTTTGGGGGTCTCTATGATCGTGATAAGCTATACTGGAAAGAGATTTTGGACGTGGTATTGTCATGCGCATGTGCACCTCCCGGAGGAGGCAGGAATCCTCTTACTGGCCGATTCGTGAGACACTTTGCTATGTTTTATATATCGGCGCCCAACGCTGATGCTATGAAGACAATATTCAAGGTATTTAAATTTACAGTATTTTATTAAATTTTGCGGCTACAAAGTTGAAAACTGTTGATCCTTATGATTTTAAAGAATGTTGTGAACTTGTGCTAGCCATGTCAAAACCGTTGTATATCTTTCATATAGTAATATATCTTAACTTAAACCTTATACCTGAACTTAGGAGAAAATATAAAAATATGAATAATTCATAAAATTATTTGTAGTTTATTTAAACGGTTGGACAAATTCTAATGGATTATTCATATAAAAATGGTTTTCAATTGAAAGAAAATAATAGGCACAATAATTGCGAATTTATGGAGAACGTATAATTTTTTAGTTTAGCCATATTGCGTACGTTATATTGCAGGCTATTCTATCCGGTCACATGGAAGACTTTGTTACCGAAGTATCCGTCCTCGGCGATTCAATAGTGAACGCTGCTGTGGAAGTATATCTCAAAATTTGTTCGGAACTGTTGCCAACCCCTGCCAAATCCCATTACGTGTTTAATCTGCGAGATTTGTCTAAATCTATGCAGGGAGTATTGCAGGCCAACGCTGCTTATATGAGATCGCCACAAGCAATGCTACGGTACAAATTAAGTCATATGTATAATCGCACGGTCATATGTTATATTCGTTAATATATCGTATTCCTTTATAAATGTATACTAACATTATCCTGACAGGAAAGCGCACAAAAAAAAGTAGAAAGTTAGACGCGTACATACATTTCGCTGAATAATTTTTATTTATTCACGTAATATATTTTGTCTAAATATTTTTTAGATTATTCTATCACGAATGTCTCCGTGTTTTTCACGACCGATTGATAAATATTGAAGATAAAAGCTACTTCTATCATCTTATGAACACCGTCTGCCAGAAGAACTTCCAGCAGCCGATTCTCGAAATACCAGATGATCCGATTATTGAACAACCACCTTTACTTCTCTTTGGCGATTTCTTGAATTCAGCCGTGCCCAAAGAAAACAGAATTTACCAGGAAATACCTGATATGGAAAAATTGATGATTGTATTAAGGGTATAGTATCTGAGGAATAGTTTTTCGCTTGTGTTTATTCTTTAATCGTTTAAGGCGAAATATTCTTGCAATACACATTCACGATAAGCATACTCTTTAGAGACTACTCATCTCATACAGTCAGAGCAGATCTATGTCAAATCAAAATTTTTAGTTCTCATCTAATTTCTACCTTCGTATTGGATAACACCACCTCAATATACATGAACTGTAACTCATTCATTCATTTAATCCAAATGGCCGATAAGTGCCCGAACAGCGCGAATGATTTCGCCAACTTAACATACCAGAATTTGCTGATACCATTCATAAGTTGTAGCACATATCGCTTTCATTCACCAATAAAGCTCAAGTGTTCATTCCAGGAATACCTAGAAGAATACAACTCGACAGCTCGTGCGGAGATGCATCTGGTGTTGTTCCGTGATGCCGTGGAGCACGTGGTTAGAGTAGCAAGAGTTTTCCGCGCAGAAAGAGGACATTGTCTCATGGTGGGGCCGGGAGGCTCCGGTCGGCGATCCGTTGCAACGCTTGCTGGACACGTTAATGAGTGCAAGTGAGATGTTGCATGATATTGATCTTTTTTTATGGTATATGGGGTAAAAACGTCACCATATCTTTATTAACTTTACCTCTTTATAATATTAGTATAGATTAAAATGAAAGTAAATCTAAATTAGGTGCATGGGCATGGAGCTGAAGAGGAATTACGACACGCCTGAGTTTCACGATGATCTTCGAAACATGTACATGCGTGCTGGAGTCGCCGGTGAGGATACCGTGTTCCTCTTCACCGACACGCAGATCACCAAGGAAGAGTTCCTCGAAGACATCAACAACATGCTCAATTCAGGTTGACAATTCTAAACTATATTTTAAAATTTTCGATGGTGAAGGAATAAAATAGACACCTGCATGTTTTATAGGAAGTTTTTATGAATGTGCAGTCATTAATTTTTGTCGCAAATCCAAAAAAGATATACGTAGTTTTTTTTCAAATCCTTCCTTTGATTCTCTTATCTAAATTTGAAACAACGACGATTCGACCCTTTAATGCACAAAAGAAATTAGTATCTTTTGATTTTCATCACGCAATGTAAAGTATCGGTGTTAGTTTGTTAATTTTATATTTTTTACTGTAGGTGAAGTACCGAATCTTTTCGAAGGTGATTCATATGAGCAAGTACAGTCGGGTTGTCGCAACGAAGCAGCCAAAGTGGGCATTAATCCGAGCGACCGAGATGCAGTGTATTATTACTTTATCAACCGTGTTCGCAGTAAGCTGCATCTTTGTATTTGTATGAGCCCTGTAGGGGAAGCGTTCAGGTAATTATGTAAAATCAAATCAAAATTCAGATAAAAATCAATTATTTTCCTGCCATGGTGTTTTGTTTCGTGTCCCTTTTCATCCTTTTTTCATCTTTTGTGCATTTTTGTGTGTCTGTCCATTTTAAACCTATTATTATCTGTGTGTGTTATTGCTTAGACGTCGCTGCCGCATGTTTCCGTCGCTAGTCAATTGTTGTACGATCGATTGGTTCACGAAATGGCCACCGGAGGCGCTACGGTCTGTGGCCAAACAATGTTTGCAACCACTGGACGATGACGTCATCGTTGCAAAGATCTCTACTCTCGCTGTATCAATGCATCAGGTTAATTTTAATACCATCAACAACATAAATATTCTTTAGTCACTTTGTACTCTGTGCATTTGTGCTGTAGATACTACAGCTTCAAAATGTTGCCATGTATGTTTGTAGTTTTTATTTTTTACACAAGATATAAAAGTAAAAGCCAAAATAAAAATAGGAACCCAAAAGTTCTAAGCGGGAATAATTCAGCATGTTTTTTCTATTCAGGTTTTATATCTAATAGGCCGAGTTGCTTCAAAGCACGGGTATAAACAGTCTTATCAATGACAAAACATCACAGAAAATTAGTTAACACGTGACCACTTTTCTGGACATTAAACTCTTTTACTCCGGACTACAAGCTTATTGGATTCTAGAGTTTCCGCCCAACGGCGGCGTAACCCAAGCTAATATAATCATATCCTATATCTATAGCACTCGGTCCAATATTCAGAAAACGACATGTTGAAAATTAAATTATTTGTGAGAAAAACTAATCGTTTTATACACAACAACCACACAACCGGGTTTTATGTTTTGTTGCTAATTTTATCAGGATGTAGACGTGATGACGGAGCGTCTCTACGAAGAAATGCGCAGATACTTCTACACGACGCCGAGCAGTTACCTCGACCTACTCAAGCTCTATCTCAATTTGCTCGACAAAAAGCAACAGGAAATCATAAGGGGACGAGATCGCATTTCTTGTGGACTACAGGTACACTATGTGCAGTATTTGTATAAACTATTGCTATGCGATAAGACACAAAAACTGTAGGAAGTTTAAAAGTAAAAAATTAATATAAGTACATAACAAAGGAAAAAAACGACCAAATCAATTTTTTTTGAAGTCTTTGAAAATCTTTAGCCTATTTGTGAGAAGTAAAAACTGTTTAAGTTTTAACTTTAGAAAGAACTTCTGTTTTCCGTTAAAAGAAATAAGTGCACCAACTTCAACTGCATATGTGACACATGACATACATTTAAAATTGGTTTTCTATCTTATTGATTTTTTTAATTTTGTTATCAATATAATTCGACCAGCGTTTACTATTTCACAGATAATATTAAAAAATAACTGTCTCAATTCTTAATTTTTAAATGCAGAAACTGTATGAAACCTACGAGGTGGTCGGTGTGATGGAACAGCAAGTACGTGAGATGGAACCTATTCTTGCAAAGAAAGCCGAAGAGGTATTACCAACTTATCAGATTTTAATATTAATAATAATGTGTAACTATTATTGTGTGTAATTTACATTGTTTTTATATACGTTTTAATTATAGGGAATGGCGCTCGTAGCTCGACTCAAAGTCGAACAGAAAGCTGCGGACGAAGTGAAGCAAGCTGTTATGAAAGACGAAGCGGAAGCTAAGGTTGATTTAATACTACAAATCTATCGTTAAGTTATATTGATATTAATTTGAAAACTTTCTTTCATGTTGTTTATTCAGATTTGCCCATGTACTTTAAATATAAGTTTGTGAAATTGGATGAATGAGTGATGAATATTGGTTATTTTCATGCTATTTAGTGGGATTTAATAAAATTTACTTTGTGTACAGTTGAAGACTCAGATTAACACTTTGGGTACTTTTACGACTAACGTTTCCATGAATTAAGATGTAAGCTATGATATAATAATAAACGCTTAATACTCAAGGCCCCCAGCAGGATTTACTCCTTTGTTGAGGGTCCAGAAACATACAATAAACAAGCATAAACTTTCTGAGCAATACAAACACATGTATAGCCAATACACATTTTTGCCTTGAGTGGGGATAGAATTTACGACCGCCAGCGCAATACCTAGTTCTGTAACTGTTACGCCAACGCGTCGTGAAAATGACGAGCACTGATAATTAATTAATAAAATTTAAGATAAAAGCAGAGGAGGTGAAACAAATAGCGGACGAAGCAAAAGCCGATTTAGCGCTAGCGATGCCTGCCATGGAAGCTGCTCAGAATGCTCTCAAAGCACTGAACAAAGCGGACATAAACGAACTGAAGGCCTTCCAGAAACCGCCGCCGCTTGTCCGATTTGTTATGGAACCAGTGTGCATACTGCTCGGAGCTAAGTTAGTGGAGTTCATTTAATATAATATATGAGCACGTTAAGCAGTCGGTCCCGTAGAGACCATTGACACCTAATAGCGGTAATTACTCATAGTAGGGAATACTCGTATACCCGCTAACCCGCAACACAATTTCTTTACCAAAAGTAACTTTAGATATCAGATATTTATGATAACAATCGGGACTAATAACTTAACGTATTTTTTAACGCACGATGGGGATACCTAGAAGAATTAGAATTTTTTCTTATGGTGTACGATATTTTCGCACTGAGTGGCAAACGTAGAAGCAACCGCCAGCGTTTAAACAACTAAAAAACGCTGAACGCTAACGCCACCCCTATATGGTTCCCACTATACGCACTAAGCGATTCGCTAGTACATTCTTAATACGTAAGGCCAAGGAGTGGAACTCTACCGGCGCCTGTGTTTCTGGAAAGTTACAATCTGGGGATCTTCAAGTCGCGAGTGAATAGGCTATTTCTAGGTAAACGTGCTCCATCCTAGACCGCATTCTCATTTAACATCAGGTGAAATTGTGGTCAAACACAAGCCTATCAAATTATATTTAAAAAAACTGCACCAAAATTTTTGTCTACGCATTCTCAACAGCAAACACGAAGTGTATAGATAGGTATTTAACAAATTTCTACTTTGGTGTAATAGGATTTTTTACAATAGTTGCGTCATTTTAACTTATTTAAATAATCGAGAGTTAATAGATAGTTATTAAATATAAAACTTTTAGACCTGATTGGGATTCAACGAAGAAATTACTTGCGGATGTGAACTTCATTCGTAACTTAGAGGAATACGACAAGGATCACATCCCTGATGCGATGCTCAAGAAAATAAAAGTGTATTTGACGCACAAAGACTTTAATCCGGATACCGTCGTTAAAGTTTCAAAGGTAAGGTTTTAAAAACTTCTAGTGATATAACTTATTCCGAATTTAATTGATAAACTGATATTGAAAATATTAAAATGATAATGCGTTTCTCTTTAATGTAATAATACTATGTACCTACTTGCTTAATATGTAATGGGAATAAATGTAAATGCAAAAACCATGTGCCAAAAAGTATGCAAGAATGTGGCGTTAGTTTTATTTATCTACTGCAAAATGGGATATATTTTCGATCCCTAATCATTTTAAGTCAATCTTTATATAAATTATATTTATATAATATATTTTATAAAACAAGTACAGTACCCGACCATAAATAATGCACATCGACCTTTGCGAAAAGACAATGAGGATCAGTAAAGTTCTAGCAAATTCAATAGAACTAGTATCCACGTTATTCTCTAAGACATAAGAATGATATTTCTTTTTGAATTATCCAAATCGGACCATTACTTACGAAGATATTAAGTTATAAACATTATGCCGTTCCTGCCGCTACGTCAGTGTACGCGGGATGCGTGTGACGTCACTCGGACGTTCCATGCCAGTTAGCCCATAGTAGCGACAAGCTGCGATGGTGTTTTCATCTAAACTATCTGTCCTACAAAAAATTTGTAAGGACATAATTTGTAGCAAATTGCTTTGCCTACAAATATGTTCATATAACTTTTTGCCGAAATTTAAAAATTAAAGAAGTTATAAGCAAAAAAGTGAGAAAATTTCTATAAAGATTTTCTTTTTTGCTCTATAACTTTTTTTTTATACATTTCACAAAAAAAATACCTCTTACCAGTCTTGTAGATGGTTTTTTGAGGAAAATTTTTCTCTACAATTTTTTGAATTTCATTCATTTAAAACGCTGTTACAGCGCTCCAAAGTTGACCGGGTTCGTCAATGCTCATGAGAATCCGGTCAAAACGAAATGTTTAACTTAGTTTTATGATCCGGAGTGAGTTTTATGAGTCGGAGTGATGTCACACGCATCCCGCATACACTGATCCCACTTACATGACGACGCGTTGGCGCAGCGGTCACAGCACTAGCTGTTGCGCTAGCAGTCGCGGGTTCGATCCGCGCACATGACAAAAATTGAGCAAACAGGAGCCGATTATCAATGTTAATTTTGAAACTGAACAAGAAATACAATTTCCTGATATCATTCTCGATGACGATAAAGGAATACCTGTTATAATCCTAACTGAATTAAATTTGCTGGACAAGATTATTCTTCATAAAACAAAAGAATCTGCTGAAATGTCGTCTGCAAGTTTCAACAAATTCAAATCAACTATGGATTGTCCGCTGTTTTTATTAAACGATAAAGATGTCAGTGAATCGATCGGCTACTTTTACACGTTACATGTTTACAAAGAATTGTTGGAGAATACCGCAAAGACAGAGCCGCGAACACGAAGACCGTTTCATGGTGGCCTTGTACTGGTGGATTCAGATGAATTTGACAAATACAACGACTACATTTTAGCAGCGACATATTTCGAATCCAAAAAAGTAAATTACAATATTGGATTATTTTATTTCGTGCTGTGGAAAAATTCTGAAAGAAAAGAATGGATGGATAGAAATGTTGTGGAACGGTTCAAGAAATATGTCATGCGACGTATCAGTACGACGGTATGTAAAATTGGTCTGTCATCGCTACCACTAGACCCTCCAGATAAAACCTCGCTCTTAACTGCGTTGTGGTACTGCGTTGAATTATCTTCATGCATTTTCAAGCATGATCCCAAACACTTCACGCACGAACGCTTGAGAATGTACTACAGCGTAGCACATAGTATGATCGAAGTATTACAATATTTTAACTATGATTTAGATTTAAACGCTGTTAAAACACGCATCGATTTGATACGAAACGTTATGATTCTAAAAAGGATTTCAAAACGCGAAGAGAAGGTTTACTATTTGTTGGAAAAAATATTCAAAAAAGTGAACGGCTTTCTCGTTTGTGAGATTGAAAAGCCGTTTAATTTAAATAAACTCAATTATCTAAAATTAGATCACAAAGGTATGCTGCGCGATAGTGTGATTAAAAAAAAAGTTCGTTTAAATAACTATGTACATTTGTTGCACATCGTAGACATTTTCAGCGAATCTAAACATGATGAAGACAAATTTGAAGTGTGTGAAAAAACATTCCGGCCTTTTTTTACCATCGACCAAAATAGGGCATTCTACACTGAACTCGTTAAAGTTTCAAAGGTAAGGTTTTAAAAACTTCTAGTGATATAACTTATTCCGAATTTAATTGATAAACTGATATTGAAAATATTAAAATGATAATGCGTTTCTCTTTAATGTAATAATACTATGTACCTACTTGCTTAATATGTAATGGGAATAAATGTAAATGCAAAAACCATGTGCCAAAAAGTATGCAAGAATGTGGCGTTAGTTTTATTTATCTACTGCAAAATGGGATATATTTTCGGTCCCTAATCATTTTAAGTCAATCTTTATATAAATTATATTTATATAATATATTTTATAAAACAAGTACAGTACCCGACCATAAATAATGCACATCGACCTTTGCGAAAAGACAATGAGGATCAGTAAAGTTCTAGCAAATTCAATAGAACTAGTATCCACGTTATTCTCTAAGACATAAGAATGATATTTCTTTTTGAATTATCCAAATCGGACCATTACTTACGAAGATATTAAGTTATAAACATTATGCCGTTCCTGCCGCTACGTCAGTGTACGCGGGATGCGTGTGACGTCACTCGGACGTTCCATGCCAGTTAGCCCATAGTAGCGACAAGCTGCGATGGTGTTTTCATCTAAACTATCTGTCCTACAAAAAATTTGTAAGGACATAATTTGTAGCAAATTGCTTTGCCTACAAATATGTTCATATAACTTTTTGCCGAAATTTAAAAATTAAAGAAGTTATAAGCAAAAAAGTGAGAAAATTTCTATAAAGATTTTCTTTTTTGCTCTATAACTTTTTTTTTATACATTTCACAAAAAAAATACCTCTTACCAGTCTTGTAGATGGTTTTTTGAGGAAAATTTTTCTCTACAATTTTTTGAATTTCATTCATTTAAAACGCTGTTACAGCGCTCCAAAGTTGACCGGGTTCGTCAATGCTCATGAGAATCCGGTCAAAACGAAATGTTTAACTTAGTTTTATGATCCGGAGTGAGTTTTATTATATCTTCGATGTAACAAAGCATGAAACGATGCCCAAAACTAAAATTTTCTGAAACATCCTTTCCAGAGACAAAGTTTTTACTGATTTACGTAAACAAATTGAAATATTTATTTAATACACTTCCAAGAATACGAATCAAACTTTCTTGGCCATATATAATTTTTTTAATTTGTGGATTTATATAAACCATAATCACACATCAAAACTCGAGTCAAACGCTGAAATCCAAGGAAAATTGTAAATAGCCCTCCTAACTTAGTTTTATGATCCTTTTTTTATTGTAAATATATTCTTAAATTTTTTTTTTGTTAAATCCCTGCCTAAAACTTTACTTATTCATTGGCATAAGCTGTCTGTGGGGTAGGCCTACTGGGAATACCACGTTAAAAAAATATGATTTATGAGATATTTGATTACCTAAGTAGATACATTCGAAGAAGATTAAGAGAAGTCAACGCATTTTTGGAAAACATTAGTATTTCCGAAACTGATTGAGACTCAAAAGTACTCTTCTACACATATGTGTAATGAGGATCAATAAAGTTATAGCAAATTCAATAAAACTAGTATCCACGTTATTCTCTATGATATAAGAAAGATATTAAATTTCTTTTTGAATTATCCAAATCGGACCATTACTTACGAAGATATTAAGTTATAAACATTATGCCGTTCCTGCCGCTACGTCAGTAATAATAATAATAAATAATAAACGTTTCACACTCAACGGCCCCCAGTAGGATTTTTTCCTGTGTCGGGGGTCCGGAAACACACACAATACACAACCACAAACGCCCAGACCATGACAAACATCTGTATGGCCAATACAAATTTTTGTCATGTGCGCGGATCGAACCCGCGACTGCTAGCGCAACAGCTAGTGCTGTGACCGCTGCGCCAACGCGTCGTCATGTAAGTGGGATCAGTGTATGCGGGATGCGTGTGACATCACTCCGACTCATAAAACTCACTCCGGATCATAAAACTAAGTTAAACATTTCGTTTTGACCGGATTCTCATGAGCATTGACGAACCCAGTCAACTTTGGAGCGCTGTAACAGCGTTTTAAATAAATGAAATTCAAAAAATTGTAGAGAAAAATTTTCCTCAAAAAACCATCTACAAGACTGGTCAGAGGTATTTTTTTGTGAAATGTATAAAACAAAAGTTATAGAGCAAAAAAGAAAATCTTTATAGAAATTTTATCACTTTTGCTTATAACTTCTTTAATTTTTAAATTTCGGCAAAAAGTTATATGAACATATTTGTCGGCAAAGCAATTTGCTACAAATTATGTCCTTAGAAATTTTTTGTAGGACAGATAGTTTAGATGAAAACACCATCGCAGCTTGTCGCTACTATGGGCTAACTGGCATGGAACGTCCGAGTGACGTCACAGCCTTCCGCGCCGGCCGGTTAGTAAACTCCGCTAGTAATTTGATCATAACTTCGTCAGTTTTTGTCGTAGAACAAAAATTTTTGCACTCTATGTTAAGGATTTCTTAGTTCTATAAATCTGCATTCTCAACTAAAAACGTTACGGATCCTCATTGGCTAATTTGGACTTCGTAGCGCATTGTAGTCTAAGATCCTGGGATCTTCCCAGGTCCAGGTCAGGGTCTGGGAGACCCAGACCTTCCTTATTTCTGATTGACAACATATATCTACTATATATATATATATATATATATATATATATATATATATATATACCCAGTGCAGCCCCGCACAAGATTAAATAATTTGACAAACACGTTTGTCAAACAGAAATTTAATATGAAGTTTGATCAAATATTTTGATCGTCTACGGGGCCCTTAATGTGGGTCAGAAACAACGCTCTAACTGGGTACAAATTAGCCGGCTGTCTCTTTCCAAAGGTCGATGTGCATTATTTATTTATTCAATAAATGTTTTCAGGTGTGCCGTTCTATGGTCTTATGGGTGCAAGCTATTGATATGTACGCAAAAGTCTTTAGAGTTGTAGAACCAAAGATCTTAAAGTAAGTTTCATTTTAACTTTAACTATTGTTTTTTTTGTGATTAGAAATTTAATAATTAAGCTAGCAAGTTAATTTAATTCTTGAAATTTAAAAATTCTTATTCAATACACGATAATAGTCGATGTGTTCAGACTTTGTTGTAAAAAGCAAATATTTCAAAACTCAACTACGATATAGCACGAACGAGAAGTCTTATGCATAAACTTCACTATAACAACAAATAAATAATTTTTTGCTAATTTTAATAAAACAACTGTTTAAGTTTCTGAAACTTCAATTATTTATTAGACACAAAGAAGCAGCGGCAATATTAAAGAGCGTAATGGCGGTACTACGGGCTAAACAAAAAGAGGTCGAGGCTATAGAAGCACAGCTAGAGAAAATGATGAACGAATTAAAGGTACCTATATTACCCGTTCGGGATACATATTTGATGTGTATAAATATTTCATCCTGGGATGTACCTATATATGTATATAGTCGCTTGTGTTTCCTCGCCGCACCTCGAAGTGCACGTAAAGCCGCGCGTCGGTCTATTCATTTAACTATTGCAAATAAATTATTTTCAAACCCTACAAGACCTTTATCCAATAGTACATTTTACGTTATCCTCCAACCCGTAGTAGAACAGCTTGAAAGATTAAGCTCCAACCCTATCACTGGTGGCAGACACAGCAATGGGCCGTTTAAAATTCATTTCTTAAATAATTTTGTAACAGGTTGTTGAGGAGGAGAGAATAAAGCTACAGGCTGATGTAGACTTAGCTGCCGCTAGACTAATGCGAGCGGGCAAACTGACTCAGGCTCTAGCTGATGAGAAAACGCGTTGGGAGGAAGGCGTTAAGGTAAAGTTAACTAAGCATCCGCTCCTGCTGTTATGCGCTTGCCGTGTAGGTGGTTTGCGGGTTCGATTCCCGCTCGGGGTGGTTATTGATTTGGACGTCTGTCCTTGTGGGTCTGCCCACCGTGCCTCGGAGAGCTCGTTAAGCTGTCGGTCCCGGTTGTTATCATAGACACCTAATAGTGATAATTACTCATAGTAGGTAATATATCCACAAAACTGCAGTAGAACAACGTGGTGGATTAGGCTCCGATGTCTCTTTTCCTACATGGAAAAAGAGGCCTAACTTCGAGTCGCCCGGCAGTGGGATGTTACAGGATGAATCGCATCGTATCGTAAATAAAAACTTTCACGCGTGCCAATTTTTGTACGTGAACTTATGAATAAATGTAAAACGTTAATTTGACAATGGTGAAGCTGTAGTTGTAGTAACAGTAATATGTATATTTTTTGTATTGATGCGTGATGATATAGCGCAAAATAGCACGTTATGAGAAAACTGCTCACCAGGCTTTTTTCTTTTAATTTTCTTTTACACAAACCTTGTCCTGACAATAACGTAAAAATATATATCCAATTTGATGCAGTCGTTTAGGAGTTGTGCGTGTACATCCATTAATGCGATTTATTATTTATTTATATGGATCGATACAATTTGATTTTTGCTACGTAGCAAAACTACTATACAATAAACTATATAATTATAATATACCTACTTACAAATTAATTATACATGAAAATGGTGACTAGGGATTTTTATTATTTCCAGGCAGCAACATTCAGACTGAAATGCACAACGGGTGATATAATAATAGCTTCAGGCTGTATTGCGTACTTTGGTGCCTTCCCTTCGCATTACCGTCGCGAACTAGAAACTAAATGGGTCCAACAGTGTCAGGAGTTAGAAATACCTTCGTCAGATACTTTTGAGTAAATATCGCTTGAAACTTTCACAATATGTTACAAAACCGTCAACTAATAGAATAGAAAAATGTTACGTGATGAATTTAAGGAAAATCTTTAATTACATTTTAATACTTAAGTTTATAATAATAATACATGTCCAAACAACGATAGTTGATAGATATGTAGGTGTTTGCCATGTTAATAATTAAAAAATAAATTAAAGATAAACTCATATATATAAGGATACAAGACATTTTTATTTTCAGTCTAATAACTGTAATGGCGGACTCGTACACGGTGCGTACGTGGAACGCTCAAGGCTTACCGCGCGACGCCGTCTCTACTGAGAATGGTATTCTGGTAACTCGTGCCGGAAGATGGCCACTCACGATCGATCCACAAGAACAGGTCATTTTATACGTTAAAATTCTATTTTGTATATTGATTAACTTCCTTAGTTTTGTAAGTGTGTAGTCAGTGGCGTAGCTAGGCAACCGAAGGCCCTGGGGCAAAATATAAACGAGGGCCCCAACTAAACTATTTAAAATCGTTTGTTCTGTATTTGTCCTGTTCCGAATTCGACATACTCAGCATTTTTCGTAATACAGTCGACTTCGTAATAAGCTTTAAAACCAAATACAATTTTAACTTATTTTAGTGAACAAATTAAAACTATTTTATGAAAATATTAAAATAAAACATCTACCTGTTACCGTTCAAAACAGTACAGTAAAGTCCTGTAACAGTATGCAGACAGTGGAGGTACATTAATATGATCCCGTTGAGCACCCTTTGGGTCAGTCAGACAGTCAGTTTTTTTTATGGCTAATAGACAGGCATTTGACCGCAATCTCACCTGATGTTAAGTGACGATGCGGTCGAAGATGGAGCATGCCTGCCTAATAACAGCCTATTCACTCTGGCCTTGAAGACTCCCAGATTGTATCGTTCAAAAGTCAGTTCAGCCTATTGTAGTTCACTGCTGGACATAGGTCTCCCCAAGTTCACGCCAGACATCCCGATTCTCCGCAATACTCATCCAGCCTACCCCGGTAATTACAAATTATGTAGATCGTCGATCCAATGGGCTGAAGGAAGTTCCACACTGCGTTTGCCAAGACGCGGTCTGCACTCAAGGATACGTCTGCTCCAACGGCCGTCGGTCCTGCGACACAGGTGACCAGCCCACTACCGCTTTAACTTGCTATATCCGTGGGCTATGTCGCTTATTTTCGTTCTCTTGCGGATAGTCTCATTTATCCTATCCTTGAGAGAAACCCCAAACATTAGCCCGTTCCATTACACGTTGAGCGACTTGTGGACCAGTCTCTTTGTCAGTGTCCGCGTCTCGGCTCAGTATATTAACACAGGCAGGACGCAATGCTCGGAGACTTTTGTCTTCAAGTAATGCGGAATCTTCGAAGTGAAGACTCGACGAAGCCTGCCAAACGCCACCCAGCCTAACCGAATCCTCCTATCGGCCTCCTTCTCGTAGTTAGTTGTGCGGCCTAGTTGGATGGTATGGCCTAGGTAAATATAATCCTGAACAACTTCGAGAAGGGTACCATCGATCGATATGACTTGGTTGTTAAGCATAACTTTCGTTTTCTCCAAGTTCATACCGAGACCGACTCGTTAGAAGGACTCGTTTAGGCCGGCCAGCATTTGGCCTAGCTCATCCAAGGTCTCCGCAAAGATGACGATATTATCGTTGGCGAAACGAAGGTAAGAAATGGATTCGCCGTTGACGTTGACGCCTCGTTCCCCCCAATCGAAGGTCTTACAGAGATCCTCCAGCGCAGTGGTAAACAGTTTAGGGGGTATTACATCTCCTTGTCTTACCCCATGCTGGAGGAAAATGGATTCTTGTTTTCTGGTCTTGGATATGAACGGTCATCGTCGCCGCATCGTACATACATCTCAGTACCTCGATGTATCGCCAGTCGATATAAAATATCTGCAGAGAGTCCAGGACAGCCCAGGTTTCGCCATACACAGCGGCTGATTATATTCTTCTGTCTTTTGTATAATCTGCCGAACAGTATGGATGTGGTTTACGGTGCTGTAGCCATTTCGAAGCCCAGCCTGCTCCGGTGGTTGGAATTCGTCAAGTCTTCTGGTGAGACGATTCGTACATCCCTCGAAAACAGCTTATAGACGCGGCTCAGAAGTGAGTTCGGTCTGTAATTCTTTAACAGAGACTTATCGCCTCTCTTAAATATCAGTACCACCACACTCCTGGAGCACGCCTCCGGTATGGTACCTATCGGTGGATGACGGCGTTAAAGAGTCTCGCCAAGACTTTTAGGGCAGGTCACCCTGCTGCTTCAAGGAGCTCAGTCCTAACTCCGTCATCCCCCGGAGCCTTCCGTTTTTAAGCTGCCCGATTGCCGCACTAATCTCATCTGCTTCAATGTCCGAGATGTCTTCCGAATAATAGCTCAACAATGGTGCACACGGATCTTCAGTGTCTCAAGTCTCAGGCTTGCGTGCGCTCGACGAGTATAGCTGTCCATAAAATTTCTTAGATCCTCTCTCTCTTAATTCCTCAGATCTGAGAAGAGGTCGACAGCAAACGGTCCTGCCATCCGCTATTTTGAGCTTCGCAAAAAGACTTCAACCCCAATGGTCTTTGGAAAACTTTTAACCCCATATTCTGCTCAATAAGAGTAGTAATCTCTCTCGTATTTGAGCAGTGGAAGTCTCAGCGTACAAGTTTCCGTATCCTCTTGGAGAGAGCCTTAATCTGTTCTGGAGAAGCTGCTTGAGCAGCGGGCAACTTGCACCTCCGCCGCATCAGATCCAAGGCTTCGGGAGAAAGTTTGTACTGCTTCGTTGACTTCGTCATCAGATAATTGTGTTTGCTCGCAAACGAAAAAAAACCGACTTCAATTATATCGACAAGTAATACAACGTAATAAGACAAAAAAATTGTCAAGGAAATACGCGCTATTAAAGATTACTCAAAAAGTTGTAATCAGATCTCGATTTAATTTAAACAAGACTACATGACAAGTATTAACTTTCGATTAAAGTAAGAATCATTAAAATTGGTATACCGAGTAAAAAGTTATGCGGGATAATACGACGTAGGTCGACGAAAAAGTAGTCAAGTAAATACGCATTATTAGATATAACTCTAAAAGTACTTGTCAGATCTCAATTATATTTAAATGGGACCACATGACACGCAACACCTTTCAATTAAAATAAAATTGATCGAAATCGGTCCACCCAGTCAAAAGTTCTGAGCTAACATACATTAAAAAAAAAACAGTGGAATTGCGAACCACCTCCTTTTTGGAAGTCGGATAAAAATGTCTGCGATCCAGTATACACACCGTCTCAACACGTTGTTGGTTATCTTGTCCAGGTCACTAGTAGTTTCCAGCGAATCGAATCGCTTTTGGAGTGCCAGTTGGAACTGCTCGGAGCCACATAGTGTTTGGGGCAGCGTAGCTTGGAGAAATTTCATCAAGCGGGTCCGCTCTTGTTGGAGACATATATTCAGAGTGCCAAGCAATAGTCGGTGGTCGCTGCCGGTGTTAAGCCTATTAACTACTGAGACAATCTCTGCATATAAACCTTTTATCTGCTATGATGAAATCAATCTCGTTCCTCGTCACAGTATCGAGGCTTTGCCATATTCACTGCCTTTGGGGCTTCTTCTCGAAAATGAATTCACCAAGAAGAGCGCTCCCCCTTCCCCCGCTTCGAGGATGTTGACGAGCATCTACCCCCTGCGATTCCTGTGCCCCAATCCGTGTGGTCCGATTCTCGATTCGTCGCGGTCTTTTACTCCTACTTTAGCGTTGAAGTCTCCCATAACAACGTTGTAGAAGGCCGAAGTAGTGCCATGTATGGTCCTTGTAATATCTTCATACAAGGCTTATACTTCATCGTCAAAAGCCAGCTGTAGGATGGCTATCCCGACATCGGTCGGCTTCAATAGTTCCAAGGTGGTAGTGGAACTTTGTTATCCCTTAGTTGCCTCTTACGACGTCCACGGGTAGAGGGGGTGGCTAAATTCTAGACTGCCGTAGCCACACAGCAAAACCCCTTCAATTACATCGACAAGTAATACAAAGTAAGTAGACAAAAAAAAATCAAGTAAATGCGCGTTATCAAAGATTACTCAAAAAGTAGTGATCAAACAATAAAATTTAAATTGATACAAGACAGGTATCACTTTTCTAATAAAACAAGAATCATTAAAAATCGGTATACTTTGTGAAAAGTTATGCGGTATAATATAACCTAGGTCGAGGAAAAAATAGTCAAGTAAATATGCAGTATTATATAAGTCGAAAAATGGTTGTTAGATCGCAATTAAATTTAAATGGAACTACGTGACAAGCACCACCTTTCGATTAAAACAAAAATCATCGAAATCGGATTGAGACCTCCTTCTTTTTGGAAGTCGCTTAAGTTGGTGTTGTAAAATTGATTATTTAACTGACTGCAGAACGTGCATTTAACTAAGTTATTGTTGTGTCTAGTACATTATTGAAAAGAGTAATTTATTTGTTTTGCAATCGATAATAATCTAACGATAATTCTTCAAAAAGTTTTCCGTCGAGTGTTTCTCATAGGTCCCGCCTTGCATAAAGCGTGTGATTTTGAAACACGCTAGGGACAGGGGAGTTACCTCCAAGTTTCAAACAAAGATTTTCGAGACTTGTGGAAAATTCCTAATAATGGTTTATTAATTTCGCGTTCATGGAATCTGATTTATTTATATTCCGAATGTGGGAGAAATTTTCATTAGTTAAATTTATAGTTTGTAAGTCAGAGTCCGAGGGGCCCCCTGAGCTTGAGGGCCCCGGGGCACCGCCCCGCCTTGCCCCTTAGTAGCTACGCCACTGTGTGTAGTCCATTCGCGTTAAGAAAATAGTGACTCAACGCTGGTCCATAAACACGGCCTTGACCAATTAAATTAAAAGTTCGAACGCCTGTCGATGTTTGAATGGCCTTAACTATCCAATTGGATCGTGTGTTCTAATTTACTACAACATGATTGGTCAGTAGGCGTGGCTAACTTAAACGACAGCAGTATCCCACTATTTCTTTAACTCGAATAGACTGTACTTACTTGATAATTTATTTATTAATGTATGTATGTCGTCTAGACTTGACGATATTCCAAATTTTTTGAATAATTTTACACACCTACAAACATCCGTTCTTGTAAGTCCTAAGGTTGACTGTTAGAGGACTAAGTCCAAGTTTTGTACAAATAAATAATGTATTCTGCAGTAAAGCATAAATAAATAATACTTTACATACCAGGCGAATAGATGGATAAAAAACATGGAGCGCGACAACGGTATACAGATAACGAAGCTAAACGATCCCGCGTATCTACGAATGTTAGAAAATTGCATTAGACTGGGCTGGCCGATGCTAATAGAGGACTTGGGTGAAACGCTGGAAGCCACCCTCGCGCCCGTGCTTCTCAAGCAGACATTTTTACAGGTAATTTAAAATAACATATTTTATAACGTTCAATGTCCAAATATATTAAAATCTGGCCTAGATAATTATATTATTCGATCACACGCAAGCAAATTCTAAAATACCCACAAATTAGGTCCCACTGTAATGTTTTCGTTAGTTTTCAAGTAGTTTTGCTTCAACGTATAAATAATAAATGCCTCATATCATTAACTGAGCAACATAATATTTGTGATTTGTTGTTACTGTCAACTTCGCCTAACATGAGAAAATTATTAAAAAGGAAACATTGGTAGAAATAACAACGATTGTAACAACGCCTTACCTTAAATTTAGATTTTAGAAGATACATAAGTTCTGTTTCGTTATTTACTTATTTTCTTAAATGCATGAATCCTCTGTTTGGCCCGACTATTAAAAAGGTTGAGCAGCCCAAAAGAAAATCGTTTTTTACATAATCTCTATATATATAAAAATGAATCGCTGAATGTGTTGCTAAGCGCAAATCTCGAGAGCGACTGAACCGATTTCGCTAATTCTTTTTTTATAATGTTTCTTGAAGTACGAGCATGGTTCTTACGGAGAGAAAAATTAAAAAAATTCCTAAAAAAGTCTAAAAACAACACTTTTATATATTCCCATACAAAAGACAGGACAACGTCTGTCGGGTCAGCTAGTCTATACATATAATAAAATGGTAGAAAAGTCAAAACTGTACATTGAATATTTTTTTAAAAGAATACTTGGGGTGTGATCTACAATCGATACCGAAGCCAAAAATATAGTTTATAGAATTTTTGTCTGTTTGTCTGTATGTATGTCCGGGATAAACTCAAAAAGTACTGAATGGATTTACTTCAAATTTGGCAGGAATATTATTAAGAAGTGGCGTCAACATATAGGCTACATATTATTACGCTATCACCTGCGGGGAACGAGCAGTGTACCTTTATTTGCTGTATAGCGTTCACGCAGACGACGTCGCGGGCAGCAGCTAGTTATTGTATATTATAATAATCGTTTCCAGGCGGGTCGTCTGCTCATCCACCTCGGCGACAGCGACATCGAGTACGACACCAACTTTCGGCTGTACCTGACCACCAAGCTGGCCAACCCTCACTACTTACCGGAGATCTGCATACAAGTCACATTAGTTAACTTCACTGTCACGCTCTCCGGACTCGAGGACCAGCTGCTTGCGTAAATAAATTATTGTACTATTTTGGTGAAAAGTGTAGTAATTGTAGTTATAAGTGGTTCAATTCATCTGATACAGTAACTAAGTACGTTTGTGTAATAACTGAAACGTAGAAATAGCAATCGGAACAAGGTTGGGCAAGGACTCTACAATGGAGTTTTCATCGACCTTATAGAGTCGACTGTGATGAAAAACATATTTGTGGAAACGGAAATATTGAGTAAATAAACTGAAAAAGAAATTTTCAAAGGAAATCAAATCTTGGGGTATGACGATTTTTTCAACATCGGTAGTGATGATTTTATTACTGGTATGAGACCAATCAAATATTCTTACCTCATCTACAACACAATCTACCTGAAATCTTTAATATCTCACAACTTACAGTTCAACTGAGGTAGGGCACAGCAGGAAATTCCCAGCTCAAAATATGGAGCAGTCCGACTGGAATAGTACCTCGACCTTACAGAAGACCACAGCTAAATAATACTGTTTTCAAGCAGCAGCAGTTTTTTTTGGGGGGGAGGGGGGAGAAAGGAATGATTTTTAATAATATTATTACCTTTCAGAGATGTTGTACGCCTCGAACGACCAGATCTAGAGCTACAGAGGTCTGAACTAATCGTGCGCATAAATACCGACAAGGCGACGTTGTTAGAAATAGAGGATAAGATACTGCGGCTACTGTACGCGTCGTCCGGCAACATCCTGGACGACGAGGAGCTCATAGAAACCCTCAACGAGAGCAAGGTATATAATTATTACCATTAATAAATCATTGATAATTACGATATTAAATCGTTTAAGTTGTTAAGGTTACCGATTTAGTTATGATATTTTTGTTTTATAAGTAATTTAAATTAATGTGATGATTTTTAATATGACCCAGTAAGAGTCGTAGAAAGTTGATTTTTAATAAACAGACGTAACAGTTATAATAGCACTCAAGGACTGGTAACAAAATAAGTCATTTACCATACTGCTCAACTGTAAATAAGCTAAAATAAAAGATTTATCCGCGACATGAAGCTTTGCTCTACCATGATTCCATTTACTGGCGAGCTACAAATAAAAATGTTTAATAGATTTTTAATGCTTAAAAAAGTCAGTAATATTATGAAAAAAAAAAATATTACAAAAAACTTAACAGATTTAAATAATTTCATTATAAAAATTAAGAGGTAAATATTAAGAAAAAAATATTAATTTTTAGTACGTAAATATAGTGTAATAAAATACAACAATTACTAATAGGGGCATATATTGTTAATAGGGGCTAATGGCCGCGTTGGCGCAGCGGTCACAGCACTGGTTTGTGGCTGTTGCGCGGGCGGTTGCAAGGTAGATCCCCCTCCCAGTCCCGGTATCATGTGCACCTGATAGCGATCGCTGCTCATAGTACGGAATATATCCGCTAACCCGCATTTTAGCAGCGTGGTGGATTAAGCTCCGATCCTTCTCCTACATGGGGAAAGAGGCCTATGCCCAACAGTGGGATATTACAGGCTGATGCGAAGCGATTTAATTAACAGAAAGCACAAATCCAACACTCTATAACAACATATCTCGTTAACCAGGAAACATCAGAGATAATAAACGCGAGGCTAGAAGAAACTGAAGCGACGGAGATCAGGATATCGGCGGCTAGGGAGAAGTATCGCACGGTGGCGACGAGGGGCGCTGTTCTGTATTTTGCAGTAGCACAGCTGGCAGACATCGACCCTATGTACCAGTTCTCGTTGAAGTATTTCAATCAGGTTACTTATATTGTTCTTACTTTAGCTTTTAGGAATAGGGGTTTCTTAGGACCAGAAATTGATGTGTGAGGGACTTTGGAAGAATTGATTTCAGAAAATATACCTACCCTTATGCTCATAGGACAAGAGAGTCATACCACCAGTAAGTTACGCTGTTATATATATATATATATATATATATATATATATATAATGCCGCTGCTCAAATGCGGGTTAGTGGATATATATATATATATATATATATATATATATAATGATAACAGCGTAACTTACTGGTGGTATGACTCTCTTGTCCTATGAGCATAAGGGTAGGTATATTTTCTGAAATCAATTCTTCCAAAGTCCCTCACACATCAATTTCTGGTCCTAAGAAACCCCTATATATATATAGTGATGATATACAGTGATGTACATATATTTTAGTGTACATATCCGTATTGGCAGTACTTTGTAATGGCAGAGTAATGTTTATTCACGGGTTGGCGCAGTAATCACAGTAACTTGTGGCAAATTTTTTAATAGGCTATAATATCAGGAGGATAGATCAGGCATATGTGTTTGTATTGAGTGCGTCCATGTCCCTTTCGCAAGACTCACACCCTACCGGGGGTCGGTGTGTGTGCGTTTTTTAAAAACGACTTCTTAGTTCAAATAATCCAACACTAAAATGTCCTCTCTTACACGATACATTAATAATGAATATTCAGTTTGTCCCATTGTGATGCATTTAGAATAAAAAATGAGTGGTATTTTTTTCAGTCGAATATACCCTGTATTTAAAAGCATTTTCAAAAAAATGTCCCACCCTGGGTTTTTGACTGTCCCTTGACTTGTTTCTAGGCTCACTTAAAATTAGGCTTCAATGTAATTATATTAATGTATAGATATGCTGAAACATATATTTTATTTTATTTTAAGCCTTACTAAACATCTTATTCTGATTCATACAATTTATTTATTTTTTATTTAACAATTTATTATACGTACAAAACTTAAATAATAAACAATGAAATAAAGGCATTTTAAACTTAAAATGTATAAGTTTTTAACGTGTCCGACCCTTATGTTTGTACAAGTAAGTTGATTTTCTGAAATATATTCATATGGTTAGCTACTAATTTTTTTACGATAACATTGGGTTTGACTATTTTTCTTTCATATTATTAAAAAAAATTACACCGATATTAATATTTTATCTATTTAAATATAATTTAAATAAAACATAAAAATTTGAAGTCTGCTGACATGTCAAATGTGTGACGGCCAAAACCCTATTTCATAATACCTTAAATATTATTTTGCAACCGCAAGATTGTTAAAAAAGAAACCAGCAGCCTTAGTAACTAGAAAGTTTACTGCAGTGTAACGCGTCGGGCTTGTCGATTCATGTTTTGTGTGTTCATCGACGACGGTTAGATTTTTTCAGTCAGGTAAGTGACATGATATTTCTTACACTAGTGATACTTCTAAATATATATTATTAGAAAATGATAGACAATATTAAGGTGACCAATCGGTAGTTAAAATATTTGATTCGATTGTTTTATTTCTAATCAAAATTATTGTTTTACTGGATTAACGATGAAAATGTGACGTCAGCTTGTGACGAACAAGTCTCGTCACATACTTTGACTACCAATAGTCACAAAATTGACTCCAAAAGCTGAGGCTACATATTGTTTTCTAATGAGGCTACATGTTTTTTACCCGACTGTAACATTCATAACATGTGACATAACATGCGACCATCATGTAAACCCAGCTTTTGAATATTTTGTCTGTCAGCTGTGTGACTGTCCCACTTAAAGTGCATAAAAAATGCGTGTTTTTTATTGTAAATGTTAGAAAATAGTCAATTATTTGCATTTTAATCTCTTATAAACAAATTTCTGCACCGCGTGATAAATAATAGGAACGGGAATATTTGCCACTTTACGCAATATCTGAAAAGATAGGGTTGCGAATGCATCAAACGTCACAAAATTGCTCAGCAGAGACATTTTTTGTAAAATATTGCCTCAATGTTCAGTGTGCAAATTGTATTTTATGTAAGATTTAAAATTATCTTTAATTTAAATGAAAAAAAAAATACTAGGTAGTTGAACAATTATTTCAGAAAAATAGATTTTAAAGTAGTCACACGGTTGACAATATTTTGTCATAAGTCACCTTTGTTTGTAATTTATTCAAAAGTATTTAATTATTTTCGTGAAACAAATTAAAATTTAGGTAGTATTTTCATTCAATTACACAATGAAACAATAATTTGGCTAATAAACTATGTTTTTCCAAAAACCATGTTTTTTCACAAGGAGGGACTTTTTTTTGAAAATGCTCTTAAAGTAATCTAATCTAGTGGTATTCAGAACATGCGAACCTTAAATCTTCAATTTTAATGTAGTATATTTGTATATATCAGTCGGCTGTTTATTTATTTATTTTATTTTATTTTATAAGAACCACCAACAGAATTACGTGTTTAAAAAAAATTACAATCAGTTATTATGTCTAGGCATTAAATACACATATAATTCCTCTTAAAGGTAGTTACAGCATGCACTTTAGACAATTAAGTCGTCTGTTACCTAAAACAAAATCATTAAGTTGCTAAGTTGGGAACAGACGAGCGTGTGTATAAAAAAAGATAAAACAATTGATTAGTTAGATGTATACGTTTCCTTGTCGTCCCAGGTCTTCAACCAAGTGATAGAGAAGAGTGAGAAGAGCGACGTCCTCGAACAAAGGTTGGACATTCTCCATCGTGAGATCACACTGTCTGTATACCGGAATGTGTCCCGTGGTTTGTTCGAGAGGCACAAACTTGTGTTCAGTTTCCTGTTGAACGTGGCGATATACTTGCACGGCGGGCTCGTCTCCCAGCACCAGTGGAACTTTGTCTTGCGAGGATCAGCTGGCGCTAAAGTGGTATGTCCTTATTGATAACCTTCTTACATTATTTTTATAAATGGACTTAATATATAGAGATAGATATTCCCTAGAAAGTATTCTTAGTAAGTTGGGTTTTTCCCAGATATTTTTTTTTTAATTTTGTTCATAGTTCAGAACTTGTGTTCTGTATATGAGATAAATCGAATTTTCTTTCGACATCGGAATTGTCGCTTTCTTTATTTTTCAAATAAAAAGACACCGACTTAAAATTACTTTTATTTTCATATATCAGCTTAAAAATCATAGCTATATTCTATTTCACGACATATTGTTGAAGGTGCCGCCCAAAAAACCAGCAATAGAAGCTCTCACGGAGCAAATGTGGCTCACGATCAACTACTTGGAAGACTGTGATAGCAGTTTCGCAGGTCTAGCTGCGGACTGTCTCAAAAAGATTCCCATTAAACTGGGCACTTTTTCATTGGTAATTTTATTCTATCTTATTTTTAAGGACATTAAGCGTTGCATATCCTTCTAAAATCTTATCGGTAACCCAACATTCTTGAGTACCATAGTGATCATACTGGCCGTGCCCATAACGGCCTACCCGGCTTCTTTTCTATACACCTACGCCTATGAAATTTTATTTATTGATTTTTTCGAAGATATGTTGGTATATGTACATTTTTTTTTGTTTTATGAATCTAATTGTATCACTAATATTATCAAACGGGTTATTTACTATGTCTGTTGTTGGTCTTTTTTTGTGATTTTTCGATACTAAGATAGAGCATGGTAATCCGAGACCTTTACTCATTAAACATGGTAAATATCCCGTATTACATATAAATAATAGTGTTAGTGACTATCGGTTTCAAAATTTAATTGTAGGACATTCATATAAACAAAAAAGATTTATCATCTCCGAAGATAAATTGGGACGAGGTACTGGATCCGTTCCAGAAGTTAATGTTAATAAAGTGTCTAAAAGAAGAAAAGCTTGTCTTCGCCATCGCCCAGTACGTGAGCACGAGCTTAGGATCTGTGTTCATAGAGAGTCCTACAGTTCAGCTTAATACCTTGTGAGTATTGCCTTATTTAAAAACAAAATGCGTGCGTACAAAGTTCACATGTCAGAAGTGAAACTTCTTTGGCAAACTAATTTTAAAAAAAAATTAAAAAAAAAAACGATTTTAAAATAAAAAAAGTAATTGAAAAAAAACAAAAAGCCAACGTCACGCGGTGTTCCCAGGCGGTCACCCATCCAAGTACTGAACGTCATGACGCTGCCGCGTTACCGGTCGCTCAAATTTTACCCCTCATGCGCCTCAAGAAGTTTCACTTCAAGAAACTATTAATATTTATTGCAAACAAGACGTTTAGAATGATTGTAATATCCGGCGGCCCCACAGTAGGCAAGCCTGTTCTGTTGGTACGAGTTACAATGATAAATCTCTATTATAAACAACCATCAATAAAGTTTTATTTAATTACTATTTTCTTATTAAACAAGATATTATAGAAGGATGTTTTGACTTTAGGTAGGTCGACTATGTATGTACGTTTTTTAGGAGCTGCGGTGCGGGTAGTCTTTGGAATGAATCACTTTTTGGTAAAGTTTGACCAGTGATGTCAGACGTACCATTATAATGGTACACGTACCATTATTTAGCAATATTTAGTGTCACGTACCATGTACCATGACGATTAGTCATGGTACATGGTACGTGATATACATACGTACGTACAGCAATTAATTCGAATATCAAAACAAAAAAAGGTTTGTTTTCTATTAACGGTATACGAAATTGATATATAAATTTTTTTCACTAATTATAGGCTGCGATTTCCGACAAAATTTACACATTAGTGTTGGCGTACCATGTTTTTGTGGCCCGTACCATTTTTTTAGCTAGTTCGGTACCATGATTTCTAAGTGGCCGTCTAACATCCCTGAGTTTGACAGATGTGCTTAATACGAGTATGTAGAGCTGGCTAACATTGAGTAGTTTGCACTCATTATATACATGTCTTGTAGGGTTTCTGAAAGGTTTCTTACACATAGTATGTAATATATTATTAAGATCTGGCTTAATGTAAAATATACTGTTTTAAGTAAGCATCATAACATTTGCTGTTTTATATACTCTTTTTGACAAGCACGAAATGAGCGCTTGAAAAAATAAAAAAAATATTTGATTACCACACCCCGAGGTATTTAATTATTCCTGTTTTTGTAATATATTAACAATCACAGTACTTGTAACTACTAGCACTACATCATTGTAATTTAGTTCTGAAAGAGCCTTTAAGAGCGGTGGCAAAAATCTTATAAAAACAGATAAATTTTGTTTTTGTGATATTCAACGTCAATAAGTTATAACTTGGCCATTATAACACCTCCATCATCCCCAACTCAGCTTTAGAAGAAAACCTCTGACTTTAAATCTATACTAATATACAGGGTTCGGCACTCGAAGTGTTACTAATACAAAATGCTGTAATTTTGTTAATTATGAGCATATTTATTTTAAAACTTTAGTATCGAAAAGAAAACATATAAAATAAGGCAAGGCAATTCGTTGGTCTAAATTGTCATTTGATTTACACTTTAACCATACGCGATCATTTTGTTTGTTCGCATATTGCTGAACCGTAAAAATTTTTTCATCGGAAAATATCAAATTTTCAAGCATACCACCAACGTGCAAGTGCTTTAAGTTCTTAGCTCTTTCTAGACGAGTTACCTTTTGTGCAAGTGTTAGGTCTTGCACTTTTTGTAATTAATTGTAGGGCTTCAGTTGAAGTTTATTTTTCAACTAGCTGTACCCGCGACTTCGTCCGCGTGGAATTTAACAAAAAAGTTAAAAAAAAGTTCGATAAAATGATCTTTGATATTCTTTGATTTCCTTTAATAGCATGAGCAGGCGGTCGAGCGATGCGGGGCAGACCGCAGAGGGGATGGACTCGCCCGCGCCGTTATAGGCATCTCAAGGAAAGAACGCTCAACGCTGGCTCGCCGAGCATTAAATGTTTCGCTGCTACTTACTTCTAACGACGATATCTCAAAAACTATTTATCTGATTAATATAGTGTAAAGGGCAATTTTAATCTGCATTAAATGCCTAAGCTAAATAACATATTCATTTGGATTAAGATTAATACTGAACTAAAGAAAATATCTTTAAAAATAACGTAATGTTTTTAATTAAAAATTTGAACATAAAAGTGGTTATTGTAAGTCAACCCTAAGAGATAGAGATATGCTATCGCGGACTTTTTTGTAGAATTTTTATAGATTTTGAATTCGCTAGTACATTATACAACTATATCTTTGCTAGTTTACGCAGCGTTCGCGTGGAAAGCTCCCCGTTGGCGAGATTTTTTGCGACCTCTTCAACATTTATCGCCGTATTTCTGCTAATTTACATTAAAACATAATAAATTTTATACCTAAACCTTCCTCAAGAATCACTCTTTCTATTGTTAAAAACCGTATAAAAATCCGTTGCGTAGTTTTTGAGTTTATCGCGTTCAGACAGACAGACAGGAGGACAGAAAGACGCGGCCGGGGGACTTATTTTTATAATAAGTATAGATAGATATGCGTCCTATGCTCCGGGCAGATACATTAAGACTTTTTTGACTTTGACCAATTTAACTGCGCTTTGTCGTGGATTTCGTTCAATTCTAGCCTACCTTTCGAACCATTTCTGATGATGTTGCTGTTGTTGGATGTCCACCTCCATGGCGTTTTTTGATGCTACCCATATCATTGTAACGCGTGATGGTCCGATACACAAACATTTTGTTCAAATGTAAATGTCTTAGCTCATTAACGATGAGTGACTGCGATTTTCCAGCCAAATACAAAGAAAATAATGACACTGTTTCGTTTGACTTCCATCTGCAAAACTTTTTTTTACAACGACGAAAAATAATATTCTTTTGTAAGTTTATTAACAATACAATAGACTAAGGAATGTGAAAAAATGGGCGCCATACTGTAAACAGTTTAGTTGCTATTGCAACGTAAAGTTAGTAACACTTCGAGTGCCGAACCCTGTATATAAAGAGGAAAGATTTGTATGTTTGTAATGAATAAACTCAAAAACTACTGGACCGATTTAAAAAATTCTTTCACCATTTGAAAGCTTAGTTATCCTTGTATAACATAGGCTTTTTATCCCGGCGAAATAATAGGTTCCCACGGGAAATTGTTTGCGCACACGGGTGAAAGCCGTTGAGAACAGCTAGTTACTATATAAGATTGTAGCTTTTTTTTATATCGCAGGGTAACCCATTTACGGGTGATATCCAGGACGCCCGGGTAGGCAGTAGGTACTATACCGTATGTCGGACTCAGCACTTGGGGGTGCCACTACCGCACTAAACCCCCTGCGGGAGCCTTCAGCTGCTTTAATTGGAGGGTCCCGGATCTGCAGGCAACAGGATCCCTCCAGCGACAGGCTGGCCTCGGCGAAAAGGCCAGACTTCTCCTCCATGGGGACTGTCCGGCTCACCTCTGAACAGTCCCGACGACGCCGTGTCTAGCAGGACCGGGTTCCCATCCCGACCCGACACGGGCACAGGGGCGTTACTGGAAGCGCATTAAGTAGCGCCTCCTACGCACCCCCATTCATCGCCCGCGGGTGGAAGCCACGTCGGCGGCCTCCTCTCTCGCCCGCTCGTCAGCCTCCTTCTGGGACATAACTGTCTCGCAGAAGGAGACCATCGCCTTCCAGGACTCGTCGTTGCCGAGCATCGCGGTGATGACGCTCGGGAGTGACAAGTCCCCTCCGAGGACATATAAGATTGTAGCTGTGTCATTAGCATATGATGTCATTGTTGGCGCAATCGTGGATATCATTTATATACATTATAAATAGAATGGGACCGAGGATATACCATTGTTTAATAATATAGATTTATTTACTACTAGCTGTGTGTGACTTCGTCCGCTTGGAATAGTGACTTTGGACAGCATTTTTTGGGTATATCTTTTGCTTTATTTTCGACATCAGAATAGCTCTAATATTTTGTCTCTTGTCGCATACTTATAAAACATTCACATAAACCTTACATATTTCCATACAAACTTTCATCCTCTATTCCCTATTGTTATTTCACACACTTGAGGGTAAAACTTTTACAAACTTTGAATGTCATATTTATTTACATTAAATTAACAGCCTAAAAATAAGTTTCAAGCTTCTAGCTCTAAAATTGACGATACTTGCATACAACTTTTTATCATCACCTTTCAACCTCTTACCTACTCCCTGTTTTTCGCATTAAAAAGTAGTCTATATCCTTTCTCAGGCTCTGCACTATCTGTCTAACAAATTTCATTTAAATCGGTTCAGTAGTTTTGGCATAAAAGACAGACAGAAAGAGTTTCATTTGGATGTTATGCTCGGTTATCATTAAAAGACAAATTTAGAAATGTGTATGATGTTGCAATTTCGTATTGATTATATTATAGGTACACTAGCCGACCTGTGCCCACTTCGATGGTCGTTAAAAGATTTTTACAGTAATTTGATATGTTTCAAGTTTTTTAAATTTAACTATTACAGAATAATAACGAATTTTTAAATGAAGTATACTTTGGTAAACGTCGTGAACACAGTCGTTGGGCGCGCCGTCCGCTGCTATTTTACATCGATGTTTATTTAGTTGGTACCTACAGTTCGTGAAGAGATGGCGCGATTCGTAACACCTACTATTATTTTCACTGAATTTTATGTTCAATTACAATAAAATATAGCCTATATCACTCCTGAATAGTGTAGCTTTCTGTGAGTGAAAGAATTTTCATGATCGGATCAGTATTTGCAAAGATTACCCCGTATATACAAACAAAGTTATAAACTTTACCTCTTTATAATATAAGTATAGAAGTATAGATATAATTTGTTAAAATCGTACAAAAAAAATTTCAAAAAAAATTATCTGTCTGTATGGATATAACTTTCGAAAGATTGCACAAATTAGATAATTATTTTTTGTGCTCGGTGTTGTGAGGACTAATATTTATCGGTTATCCATACTAATATTATAAATGCGAAAGTAACTCGCCGCGTTGGCGCAGCGGTCACAGCACTGGTTTGTGGCCGTTGCGCTAGCAGTTGCGGGTTCAGACATACATACGGCAACATAATATGTCCATACAGATGCTTGCCATGGTCTGGGTATTTGTGCAGTCCTTGTGGGTCTCCCCACCGTGCCTCGGAGAGCACGTTAAGCCGTCGGTCCCGGTTGTTATCATGTACACCTGATAGCAATCGTTACTGTTATACATAAGCATCTGTATGGCCAATACAAATGTTCGAACCCGCAACCGCCCGCGCAACAGCCAATCGCAATCCAGTGCTGTAACCGCTGCGCCAACGCGGCGTCTACAGATTAAGATCTACAGATTAATCGTCTACAGATTAAGATATATCAAACCTATCTTTTACACTTTCGCGGTGAAAATATTAATATAATATATTGACTTTGACTGGATTGACAGAATAATCTGGAATGCTTCAATGAGACCAATCAATTAAACGTTTTTTTTTTTTTAATTCATTTGTACATTTATCATTTATTGTATATTTAAGTAGCTTGATATATTTCCCTTAGATTACATACACTAAATAAATTTCTTTAAGGATAACCCACAATAACAATTTTTATCCTTTACTTTTTACGAGAAATATCTAATGGCTTATTTACGAAGCGATTTTAAGCAATGCAGCATTAATCCTCATCCAAATAAGTAACTTAAATACATTGTACATTTAATATAGAACAATATGACCCTTACACCATGTAATTTAAATGAATATTTTCGAAGATATTACAGTTTTAAAATGCAGGGACATAGCGGAAAATCTATCTTTTGTTTTTAGTCGAACGAATAGTAAGTAATAACATATTTCATTACAAGTGCGGAAAGGCTGTCATTGCAAAGAGTTCCGATAAATGTCTACAGGTCTAAGGCTGACAGTCGGAACAAGTTGCAATGACGGTTCCGCACGTATACTGAACGACTATTTTTAATATAGTTGCGAAAAAAGGAAACAATTTAATAAAATCGCAAAGAAAATTTCTGAAAAATGGCGCCAACCGTAGAATATAAGCAGTGTTTTTTTTTCTTCACCCATTCTGGTAGGCAAAGGGAAACTATGCCCATACAGCCAAGTCTTCAGTAGAAGTTTTGTATTGATATGAAATGAAAATGAAATTAAGTGAGATGAAATGAAATGAAATGAAACCTAACCAAACTCATTCAATCAAATCATTAAATCTGATATTGAAACAAATTAGTAGCTTCTTTTAAGAAATATACGTATTTGCATAAATCATAAAAACTTCTATGATTTTTTTTAGTAAAAACTTCATGGTTGGTTTTTCTTTTTAATAGACATTATTTTGACAGTTGGGAAAGAGAACGCACGAGTGCGGGAAAGCCGAAAGGTAAAAAAAAGCACGAGTGTGTAATAGCCCACATCCCGAACGCTATACGTCCCTGCAATACGTGACTTTTTGAGCAACTGTATTAAAAAATATTTTTTACTGCAGCACACACTAATAATATGGCAATTTGTTCGTAATCATACTTATAGTTTTAAGGTATGAGTTCAAACAAGAATTGAGTATAAATAGCAGGGTCAAAATTTCAACGGTATATTTAGTATCAAAATTGCACCCGTGCGAAGCCGGGGTGGGTCGCTAGTTACAGCAATAAATACCGAACAAAAATATTAACAGTTGATGTTTATTTTGTACTAACTCTATTACTATTTATTCTGTACTGTAAAATAATAAGCATGTCTTATCTTTGTTATATATATGGCATGTTTAATTTTTCTCTTTTTTCGTTATTTAGCTCAAATTGCATACAGAAATAGCGTGCCGTTTTCGAGTTTAAATTTTGTTATAAATCTATGCAGTTCTTTTTGAGTTCTGTTTGTTATTACATATAGTCAAACTCGATGAATTTTAGATTTTTTTTAATTGTCTTGCTCATTTTTGAAACGAATTAACGATACCTACAATTTTTAAGAAGAAAATGCACAACTCCATCTATGACTTTTAAAAATAACAATTAACCTCGCCAACATGATCAAATTTAAATTATTTATATCCAAAAAGGGATTGATGATGATGTTTTTGAAATCTCATAGATGGCGCTGCTTTATATTTGTCTTGAACTACTGATATTCATTTAATTACGTTTATCGGCCTAAATTACTAACATTGCGTAATTTTTACAGTGTGAAGCTAGCTTGTAGCATGGTTATTATTAACATAATAACAACAACATTCAAATATGCGTCGTTAGATTACACGTTGTTACAGAATGCGTTGAGTAATAAAGGGTCACTGCTCGTTCTCCGTAGGTGATAGCGTGATAATATGTAGCCTATATGTTGACGCAACTTCTTAATAATATTCGTGCCTAATTGAAGTGAATCCATGCAGTACTTTTTGAGTTTATCCCGGACATATATTTGAAGAAACAAAGGTTCACTGCTCGTTCCCCGTAGGTGAGAGCGTGATAATATGTAGCCTATGTTTTGACCCGACTTCTTAATAATATTCGTGCCAAATTTGAAGTGAATCCATGCAGTACTTTTTGAGTTTATCCCGGACATACATACAGACAAACAGACAAAAATTCTAAAAACTATATTTTTGGCTTCGGTATCGATTGTAGGTAGGGATCCCTAGTACATATTTTTCACCTGATTAGTATCAAGCTAATTTTCTGGGAGTAGCTTCATTTTGATGAGACGAACAAAAAGTTCCTCTTCGAAAACTCTCGATTGTGGTAGATAATAGAGTTAGCAGGATATAGAGCAGTAGTGAGCGTAGGATCGGGATAACGTACCACGCAATTTGTAGGACAATATTACCATCAAATTATATAAATATTAACTAACTAAAAGAAAAAAAAATCAGAAAAAAAAATCAATTTTTGATGACCTTACGAGGTCATCAAATTGATGACCTCTTAAGGTCATCAAAAATTATTACTAACCAGCTGAATTTTTTTTCTTTTAGTTAATTAATATTTATATAATTTGATGGTACTATTGTCCTCCAAATTGCGTGGTACGTTATCCCGGTCCTACGCTCACTGTTGCTCTATCTCCTGCTAACTCTATTATCTACCACGATCGAGAGTTTTCGAAGAGGAACTTTTTGTTCGTCTCATCAAAATGAAGCTACTCCCGGAAAATTAGCTTGATACTAATCAGGTGAAAAATATGTACTAGGGATCCCTACCTATTGTAGATCACACCCCAAGTATTCTTTTAAAAAATATTCAATGTACAGTTTTGACTTTCCTATCATTTTATTATACGAGTATGTAGGTATAGATATGAAAAGAATCACGCTACGATAAATAATTACTATAACTATTACTACATTTAAGCGGTATATATATATTGGTTCTTAAACTACATTGATGATGATGACTCATTAATAAAAACACCCTCAGAATTTACTAATCATTCACGTAGCTCTCATTGTAAAAGACATTCTCTTTTAACTAATTTTTAGTACACAACAAGCATCATTAGTATTTCGCATGGCAGTACATTTCAAACTGTATCAATACTTCGCCGAATAACAATCGCCGTTTCAAATAAAGTATACAAAAGTAATTCGCTGTAGTGCTGTAATAAATTTGGGATGATAAATTCGGGTAAAATAAAACTCAAACGACAACACGTGGATACATTTATTGAAGTAAATAGAGCTTACACACCAATAGGATTACATTCTTATAATAGTTGAGACGTTTCTCTTTTACCCTGAGCGAGAGAGCTCTGTAGACGATTATAATTTGCTTAAAACTAACACATATCGGTTAAATATAATCACATTGATAGTTGTCACACAACACCTATTACATTTAGTTTAAAACTTTACTCAAAAGTGAAATAAATCTTAATTGAGAAAAGTATAAACAGAGCAAATATAATAAGTAGGTGAGAAGAAGAGGTATTGTTTTTGGTGTTTGTATAAATATACGAATAACAAATACAACTTTATAAAATAAGTAACAATATCACTTAAATTTGTTACGTTTAGAAATCTATAAAGATTTTTATAAAATATAGCAATAATATACCCAACGAGTATTTAAAGAGTTGGTCGAATTTTAAAAATTAAGTATATCTAAGAATAAATTTTTAAATTATCCATAGTATCACATGTGAAATGTCTCAATAGGCGGAGTAGAAAAATTACACTATAAATAAAACAAGTGAATGAGTCAGTAAACTTAAGAAAACAAAATGTAATACAAATTAATGTACCATCTTACCCTATACATACACTGACACATCGAGCCTACACACCAAGCATAATATGATCGTATTTTGTTAGTTACTTTGATACATAAGTTTCAAAGTTATCTATATATTCAAAGTTTAAAATCCGCAACGAATTTGTGAAACAATATCAAGCAACATTGAGACTCTAATGAGTTTATTAATACATAGGTATAACTACCGGACGGTGTGGTACCGTAAACATAAACCACGGAGAAAAGTTGGTTACACTTTTTATAGAGAATAGTATCCCTGACATGCTTAGCAATACGTCAGGATACAACTTCGTCATTCAGGCAATAGCAGTCGGGTCCCAAGCATATTTTCTATTTTTAATGCTCAGAGCGTCGAGAGCGTTGAGATCCTTCTCAGAGAGCCTGAAGTTTAAATTCCTGTTTTCGTTGAGATGAGCCAATTTTGATGATTTAGGAATAACAGCAACTCCGCGTTGTAGTGCCCACACCAACAGTACTTGAGCAGACGTCACATCGTAGAAGTTGGCAATATTTTTCACGACAGCGTCCTCTATAAGATTACTGTTGCCACGTGATAAGCCGCCGAAAGAGCAATACGCCTGAAGACGGATATTATGTTCGCAGCAGTACTGTAGCATCTCCAGTTGATAGAAGTAGGGGTGCCATTCGATCTAAAACAACATGTTAATTAGGTTTTGTATATACCAAAACATACTCGTATTTTACAAATGAACCGCTACCTACCTGATTGACCATGGGGCCGATGGCCATAACTTCAGTCAGCTGCATTAAATGCCTGAGGGTAAAGTTCGACACGCCAATCGCATGTACTTTTGATTCGTCATATAACTTAGAGATCGCCATCCAAGTCTCCGCTCGAAGCGCTTCATTTTTTGTGCTTCTCGTATCAGAGTTGGGAGGACCGGGGAAATGGATTAGGTACATATCGATATAGTCTAATCCCAAATTTTCTAAGGACTTTTCGAAAGCCTTAGAAACGAATTTGCCTCCCTTTGAACGTAGAGCTGTGAAATTTATATCACATTAGTGACTTTGCTATAAATAAAATAAAATAATAGTTGAATACATACGCAATTTTGTCGTTATGAACAATTCTTCCCGCGTCAGACCATGTTTAGGCAACAGCTGTTTAAACGCTTCACGCATCAATCTTTCGTTGCCGAAGTCTGCGGCTGTATCTACAAATATGGCAAAAAGATAAAATTTTGAATTTTAAACACCGTTTTTGATACTATGTTCAACCACTTACCGAAAAGACGATAGCCGGCCGATAAAGCATGGTCAATGGTCTGATACATGAGCTCCTGATTACTAAGGCGAAAAGTGCCCACTGAAATTACAGTTCATTAATGAACGATGGAAAGAAAAATAGTTCATAAAAATATATAATAAGTACTTACACCCAACGGCCGGCATGTTTATACCGTTTTTTAAAGCGAAATGCATATCACCGTAATTCACTCCTGTAGCCATTTTTTATCTTCTAAACTCGCAAAGAAATATTAATTTAGCACATTCAATTTATTTTATGGAATTTAAAAATTTCAAAATGCACTTTAATAAGTGACGTCCGAGCCATCCGAATCCGTGCAAAGAGTGAGTGCAATATGCAGCAGCCGATCCTATGAACGCTAGAAAGGCTGTATCGATTCGCGCACTCCGTCTAGACTATTAATAGAATATCAGGGACCTGAGATACATGTTATTGATTTGCCTTGTCGCGGGTTTAATCGTCTCGATAACAACTAATTAAAATCTGTTAAAAAATGCCAATTTTAATTTTAAAATAATATAGTAAAATTATGATAAAAATTAACAATATAAAAAAACAAACGACTTCGTACGAGCTAGTAACAATTCGTTTTAATAAATTAATGCACAAATTGCAGTGATCATTTGCAAAAATAATTATTTTAATCAAAATAATTAATAATTATTACATATACGTTATGTTGTTTGATAAAAATCATTTTTATTTTTTTATTATGTAACATATATAAGGTGTTCAACTCCTAACTGTGTTCCTTTAAAAAGGGGGGTTCACTTGGTGTAATAGATCCTGTTTTGCGTCTAAAAATTAGAGCATTTTTAAATTTGACTTAGTTTTAATGGACGAGCTATTTTGATAAACAGAAGTAGCTCTGTATGAGACTTTTTACACATTTTTTTTGACGTGGAACTTGATCTACAAGACATCATACAAAACCCCCCATTTGAAGGAACGTAGTTAAGAGTCGAACGCCCCAATATAAAGTTATTTAGTAATATTACATATATTTTACGTTCATAATAATTTAACTCGACCCGCGTTGTTTTAATTAAATAAACCATAAGTTTATCGCACAGAGATACACGAAAAGATACACATACAACACACATATACATAAATATTAACATCAAATCACTTAATATTTTTAATTTTGATTAAATAATTTTAAGCTTAAATTTAAGAATATTGCTATAATAATCATTTTAAAAACAAACGCATACGGCATACCATATTATATCATATTTATATATAGCTGCTAGGTGTTTATTGAGTCTCTTGCCGTACCAACCCTTTTCGGTCGGTACAGCGAGAGAACTGAAGTCTGTGTCGGACGAGTCTACCACATCGCATCGGTGGGGTGATGCAGGATGCAGGGTGCACCCCGAGTTCACAACCCACCCCCACATAGCTTATTACATAGTTGCATATACAAATCGGGCAATATTCGCATTATATCGAATTTAGTTTTATTATTGCATCGATGATCATGTTATTCAAAGGATATTTAGTTGTATAAATGCTTTACTGCGATGCCTTACTTACATTATTTTTTTTGTTATCTTTAAAAAATATATTATTTTATTCTTTTAAATGTACTTATTTGTTTTTTAAACATATTTAGTAACTGCAAAATAAAATGCATTAGTAGGCATACTATTAGTACCAAGTTAAAATAAATAAGCAATTATTATTAAAAATATTTCATTATTTTATTTTAAATGGATAATATTTACTTTTCATACTTTTAACGGCTAGTTTCAATACTCTATATCTCGGATTTTGCTTACTAGATATAAAATTATGATGTAAACTACATTTCACTAGCTGTGAAAACTTGTAATTGGTCATAATTTAATCATTGTTTTTTTTTTATATAATTGTATCTATTTAGCTGTAAGTTTTCGAAATTTGAAAATAAAATAAAATAAATACAAATTGTATCAAAAACCAATCACTAGCAGGCCACAGAAAGATTAATTATTAACAAGTAATATAATTAAAAGAAAACAAAAAACACGCCTGCGTAAAAAACGGAAAGAGCAAAGTCAACATTTTTTAAACTTTCTTATTGTATTTCTTTATTATTATTACGGTAATAATAATCATAATATACATTTTCGAAATCCTTGTATTGAGCCCTTTAATTTGATACCCATACTATAGTATTCTAAAAAAAAAAATATTTCTTCATTAACTACAATGGCTTCGCACAGCCGCCATGTTTGTTTTTTTTAATGTCACCTATCTAAGAACACTTGGGCTGCTAAGGCAAATCTAACGATATCTCAATTATGCAAATCCGTTCAGCGGTTCTAGAGAAATGAGGTAATTAAGAATATTACATACATACATACATACATACAAGATACGCGCGAAAAACATAACCCTTCCTTGGCAGTCGGGAAAAATGGTCGTTATTCAACGACTTAACGCTAAATAGTGAATAGATAATTGTAGGTGGTATTAAATTGTCATTTCTGGTAAGTAAAAAATATTTTCGAGATGTTTAAATTAATTGTATTAACTTGTCGAAACTTTGTAGGTATGCTGATACAGCTAGTTCAATTCCTCTAGTGTTTGTACTGAGTACCGGGTCGGACCCTTTCGGCGCTTTCCAAAAGTTCGCAACGGAAATGGGCATGAGAGACAGAGTACACTCTATATCTTTGGGTCAAGGACAAGGTCCCGTTGCGGAGAAATTGATAAATAACGCTAAACCGAAGGGTGATTGGGTTTTCTTACAGGTACATTTTTATATCTCTTCTCTATATATATAAAAATGAATCGCTGAATGTGTTGCTAAGCGCAAATCTCGAGATCAGCTGAACCGATTTCGCTAATTCTTTTTTTATAATGTTCCTTAAAGTACGAGGATGGTTGTTACGAAGAGAAAATTTTTAAAAATTGCCTAAAAAAGTCTAAAAACAACACTTTTCACTATTCCCATACAAAAAATTCGTAATAATACTTAAAAGTCAATTTGAACTTTAATTCCATACCATAAAGTTTAAGAGTTAGTGGAGGGGTTCCGGGAAGGATAAGTATTAAAAAAAATAAAAATTAAAGAATCGCCTTTTTTACTACTATTAACTAAAAGAAAAAAAAATCAGCTGGTTAATAATAATTTTTGATGACCTTACGAGGTCACCAAGTTGATGACCTCGTAAGGTCATCAAAAAATGATTTTTTTTCTGATTTTTTTTTAGTTAGTTAATATTTACATAATTTGATGGTAATATTGTCCTCCAAATTGCGTGGTACGTTTTCCCGGTCCTACGCTCACTGCTGCTCTATCTCCTGCTAACTCTATTATCTACCACAATCGAGAGTTTTCGAAGAGGAACTTTTTGTTCGTCTCATCAAAATGAAGCTACTCCCGGAAAATTAGCTTGATACTAATCAGGTGAAAAATATGTACCTACTAGGGATCCCTACCTATAATATGTATATTGTAAAATATCAGCCTAAAAAGCAGGCATTGAGTTCTGACTTAACGGACGACTGTGTACGTACGTTAAACTCGTAGACAGAGAAATACTAACTCTGTCTACGGTTAAACTAGATTTCTTTAATAACCAAAAATTTGTATGCGTTTTTAATTTTATTTTTTTATATCTTATCACTTGTCAACAATTTTGCCTGACTGAGGACGCAGAATCCGCCCGTAGTTCATAATTAAAAGCTCAACAAAAGTTAAGATACATTTAATCAATCATTTTCAATAACAGTAATGTTTGGTTTATGGTAATATGACGCACATGTTTGAGATCTAATTTTATACTACAGCAACAAGTGTCGAGAAAAGTCTTGTTACACTTTTTTTTTCAATCTCGCTCCCATCCCGCTCAGTGCGTGTAGCGCGCGATAAGGAACTTCCTTTCAATAAAATCTTCCACAATTTTAATTAAAAATATAAATCTAAAAGATTGATAATTATTATATGAAATAATATTACTAAATTATTACTATTACTAAATAATATTATACTTAATATTATACTCATATAATATATTTGGTGGTTGGTTAACCTTCACGACGCCCATGTCGGTCTAAATAAATGCCCCGTCTCGTAACCCACGAGAAAAAAGGCATTTATGATTCTCCTATTTTATGTGTCTGATAATAATTGTTGCGTGTCTCTGTCTAGTGATGATTGTGTGTTTTGTAAAAGTTGGTCTTGTATGTTGTGTACGAAAACAGTATCTCCAAGCACTTTACTGAGTATGATTGTTGTATGTATGGCTGCTTGTTTCTGAAGAATGCTAATGTCAATGTTGGAATCTAGCTGTTCTATGTACTTTTTTATGCTTTTAGCTACTGCTCCTGTTGCTCCTATTACTATTGGGATGACAACCGTTTGCGTGTTCCACAAACGGCTGATTTCAGTTTTGAGTAGGTGGTATTTGCTTAATTTTTCAATTTCTTTAGCTCCGATGTTATAATCTGACGGTACAGTTATATCTATTAGGTAAGTTTTGTTATTATCTTTATTTGTGTAAATAATATCCGGTCTATTGTGCGTTATGGTGACATCAGTTTGAACAGGGATTTCCCACATAATTTTGGCTGAACTATTTTCTTTTACTTGTGGCTGAGTCAGCGTTTCTTTCCACCATAAGTGAGAAACTTCCATTTTATGCCGTCGAGCTAAGCACCAGTAGATGTACTGGACAAGGTTATTATGTCGTTTAACATAATAGGTCCCTGCCAGTTTTTCACACCCAGATATTATGTGCTGAGCGGTCTCATCTTTGCTTGCACATAACCGACACTTGCCGTCTACTGGTTCCTTAAGTATGTCACGTTGGTGTTGTCGTGTCATAACTGCTTGGTCCTGTATTGCAAATATTGAGGATTCGATACTTGGAGATATCTGCTGTTTCTTAATCCATTTAAATGACAGTTCCTTGTCTATGTTACCCTGATCTAACACTTTTTTAGGAAATTGTCCATGTAGCTGTTTACTTCTCCATATTTCATTATGCCTATTTACTATGGATTTCCTAATTTCCTCGTCTGTAAGTGCATTTCCTTGTGGTAGGTGTAGTTCTTTTTCAATTTCTTGTGCTTCCTTTATTATTGAATATTTATCTCTACTTGTATCATGCTGTACTATTGCTTTGATTAGGTGATCGCTTTCTGCTTTTAGATATTGCTTATATTTAACTATCTGTGTTTTATACATGTACTCTACATTTAGTAAACCTCTTCCTCCCTGCTTTATTGGTAAGTACAGTCTTCCTACTTCTGCTTTCTGTTGATGTGCTTTTTTAATCGCTAGTAGTTTTCTAGTTTTAACGTCTATTTTCTTTAGGTCAGTGTTTTTATAGTTAATTACGCCGAAAGAGTAAAGTAATACCGGAACAGCGTACGTGTTTATACCTTTGATGAGATTTCGGGAATTCAAGTGTGTGTTAAGTAACTTTTTGACTCTTTTTATGTATTCTTTAGTTATTTGTTCTCTAATGACGCTATGTTCTATTTTTCCAGATTCATGTACTCCTAAATATTTATACCTATCATCTATTGCAAGTTGTTTGAAAGTTTCACCACTCAGAAGTATATGCCCTCCACCTGCTGCAATATTTCTGTGTCCTGCATTTAAATGTAATACGTTGCATTTCTCTAATCCAAATTTCATACCTATGTCGCTTGTAAATATCTCTACGCTATCAAGTAATACTTTTAGATTAGTTCTATTGTTTGCATATATTTTAAGATCGTCCATATATAAGAGATGATTAATCCAGATACTATCTTTGAGTTTGTAGCCTTTCATTTCATACTTATTGAGCACGAATGAAAGTGGGTTTAATGCTAAGCAGAACAATAACGGAGAAAGGGAGTCGCCCTGGAATATGCCGCGTCTGATATAAATCGGTTCGGTAGTTATTGATTCGTGCGAGCCACGGGCTGTCATGATTACTCGCCAGGATGGCATGGCTAAAAGAAGAAATCTCTTAATCATAGAAGGACATCTATAGACATCAAGCAGCTTGAGAAGCCATTCGTGTGAAACACTATCAAAAGCCTTTCGATAGTCTATCCACGCCACACTAAGATTCTTTTGGGATTGGTGTGCATCCTCTAATATGGCTTTATTGACCATTAAGTGATCTTTACAACCCCTGACTCCACGGCGGCATCCCCTTTGTTCTTCTGAAATTATGTTATTCTCGTGGCAGTGGCTATATAAAACGTTGGCTAATATAGAAGTAAGAAGTTTGTACATATTTGGTAAGCACGCTATAGGTCTCCAGTTTTTCGGATCCTCGGTGTTTTCATTCTTAGGTACCAGTATAACTTTACCTGTCGTGAACCACTCTTCTACTGGCTCTGTTCCTGAGACTATGTTTGTAAATAGTGAGGCCAAGTATTTGTGTACGCTGGTCAGATATTTTATGTAGTAATTTTGAATTTGGTCTAGGCCCGGTGATTTCCAATTGTGCATTCTACGTAAGGCAAATTTTACTTGGTCTTCTGTAATCTCTACTGAATCTACTGTATTTACTTCGTTTGACATTGTTTCTATTTCTTTAATCCAATTAGCTTCCGCGTTGTATTGTTGAGGGTTTGATAAGATTGATTTCCAGAATTCTTCTACATTTTCTTTACTCGGTATTTTTATGTCTTTTGTGGCATTACTTCCCAGGCTTCTGTATAGTCTATGTTCGTTTTCGGCAAATAATTTATTCTGTTCTTTTTTTGTATTCATTTCTTCGTATCTTTTTATTCTTCCTGCTAGTGCTTTGATTCTTTGTTTGATGATTTCAGCTGTATTATTATGATCATTTTCACTTTGTATATTGTGTTTTGTGTATAGTTTGTCCCTAATTTTCCTCATTCTATTTGTATTTATTCCTCTTTCTATCTCTATTAGTTGTCCTAGCTCTTTCCTTAGTTTTTCTATCCTGATTTGTATTCGTTTTTTCCAAGGTGGATCACGTTTTGGTTTTATGGTCATTGTAGGTGCATACGGAGTTTGGTTATTGTCTATTATTAATGTTTTAGCAGTTGCGTACAAAATGTTGCTAATTTCGCGGAGACTATTGTTAGTTACTAGTAGATTAGGTAGGTATTTATTGAGTGTGTTTAGATTTTCAATGAAACTTTTGTTTATTTTAGCTTTAGGTAGGAGTAACCGTTCTTCAATGGGGATGTCTTTAGTTTCAGCTAATGTTTGTAAGAATTGTAAAACTATTGGTTCCTCATTCTCATTTACTACTATATTTCTCGTCAGCTGGTCAATTTCTTCTGCTCTTTCTGTTGATGTAGGTTGTGTGTTATTAGATGGTGGGTTGTGTAGTGTTTGTATTTGAGTTATACTTCCCTCCTCACTTTGAGTGGAAGTATGTTCTATGTGGCTTGGTGTTGAAAATTGCTCTGTGTTTTCTGTAACAACTATGCCTTCGGCTCTTTTTTGTATGCGGTTGAGAAGTTCTTGAGAAATGACATTTTGTTTAATAACTCTACGAGCTTGGTTGGATAAAGTGTTTCCGTTGAATTTTTGGATTTTAGGATTTTCAGGGTTTCTTGCTGTAAAAAGTTCTTCTAACCTATTTATGTACCCGGCTCCTCCAGATCTAGCCTTAAAGTAACAGAACATGAGTTCTTCAAGCTCTTCCGTTGACCACTTGCGTCTTCTGTCATCACTTACTGCTTTATTTGTGGTCGATGCAGATGAGCCGACAGAGTTTGTGGGCGAAGCCCTACTCTGCAAAACATCATCCACCCCCTCCCCACCCCGTTGGTCGGCTGTAGTATCTTCGGGTCCCCCGACTCTCGCCCGCCTGCTCAGCAGAGAGCCGCTGACGGTTTGCATGCTGTCACGTCCAGCGCCAGCTCCAAACGTGCCCCGGCGCTCACCCCCGGGAAGCGGCTCTGTACGTTCATCATTAATAAAACTCTCCATTTTACTGGGTTTACCTGAACCTTGTTAGCCGTATAAGTTTTCATTGTACACGTTGCCCGCCCCCCACGAGGTCTGATGGTCGACTCGGGCGTAAGGTAGGATTTTGGGGGGCATATTATACTCATATAATATTATACTTAATATTACTAAATAATATTACTTAATTATTATATGAAATATAATAATTTGGTTAAGTTTGATTTCTTCTTAACGTTATGTATAAACGATATAATTGTTGTTTTTAACAGAACTGTCACTTAGCGGCGTCATGGATGTTAAGTCTTGAACTAATAGTCGCTAACATGAGCGGTGACCCCTCGAGCCTCCACGAGGAATTCAGACTGTTTTTGAGCTCTATGCCGACCCCAAAATTCCCAGTTTCAGTACTTCAGAACTCTGTCAAGGTTACTAATGAACCACCGAAAGGACTCAAAGCAAATGTTAAAAGAGCTCTTATAGAGATTGAGGATGACTTCTTTGAAAATAACGGTAAACTCAGTTTTACATAATAAACAAACTAATAAACGCTTCACACTCAACGGCCCCCACTAGGACTTTCTCCAACCTTTCGGCAAACTTTTATATGGCCAATACAATTAATGTTCATGAGCGGTAATCGAACCCGCGACCGCAAGCACAAGCTAGTGCTGTGACCTCTGCACCAACGCGTCGTATAAAAATACTAAAATAGAATATAATAGTATTCTGTATTACTTTATTGCAAAATCAATATAGTTTGGTATAATGATGAAATTGCATATATTAATTTGACTCTGATATTATAAAAGAGTAGCAGTTAAAAATGCACTTTTCAATTGATCAGTGTAATTGATTGCTTACGAGTGAAATCAAAGAGACTATCACCTACATTTATTGATTGAGAACAATTGACGATAACATAGAAGTTCGTCGACACACGATTAAGGGCGTAATTGGGAGATTGTCGGTACTCAAACGGTTCAATCCAATTGGAACTAAAATATCTTTAAAAAAATTACTATTTTTTAACCCCAGACGCAAAAAGAGAGGTGTTACAAGTTTGATGACATGTCTGTCTGTGCGTCTGTTTGTAACATCGTGGGTCTTGAACGGATAGACCTCTTTCTATGCATTTTCTTGCGAGTTTTAAGCTATGTTTGGTAAAAATCGATCAAGCAGTTTGAAGAGTATTTAAATTAATTATGCCTTTTCTAAAAGATGTAAGGCATTTTCAAAATAAAATAGAATGATTACTTTATTATTCGACTAAGCGCTTCAAAGGTTGCCTTTTTATTATTTTTCTTTTTTTGCTTTGTCGTTCTTTTTATAATCTCTGAACAGCTCAACTATCTTTTTTGGTGTGCTCTTACTATTGCAGTATTGGGCCAGGACTGGCGAACAATGCTGTTCGGTATTTGCATGTTCCACGCGATCATACAAGAGAGAAAAAAGTTTGGTCCCCTCGGTTGGAACATCACTTACGAGTTTAACAATAGCGACCGCGAGTGCGCGATGCTCAACCTGCAAATGTTCTGCGAATCAGGTCACGTGCCTTGGGACGCCTTAGAATATATTACTAGTGAGTTTAATATTCATATAACACTGCTTAGTGCTTCATAACATTTTTGAACAATGTTTTGAATCAAAACAACTTGATTTTAGTGGATATATGTTTTTTACAATAGTCCAAGTAACTGTAAGACAAAAGGATAAAGTTGACTATAAAATTGGTAAAATATTAAGACGAATAAAAGTCTTTTTTATGATACGGTTTTTAAAGTAAAACTTCTTCACGCACGCTTGACTTGGGGAGTAAGCTAGTGAAGAGCTTTACGGAAAGTGTGATTGGGCGAGCTTAAATAATATTCATAACATCATACAACATATATATACATACTACATATACGTACTGTATACCTACATACAGACGGAACTAAAGAAGTTTTACTTCAGTTGTTTTGTCTAAAGCACACTCGTCTTTTATTAATATTGAATTTATCCAAAATTGAAAGGAAAAGTCTTGTCAATTCAATTTACTTTGGTCAATAAGGTCAGATAACGTACGGCGGTCGCGTGACTGACATGTGGGATCAACGTTGCCTGACCACCATCCTGAAGCAGTTCTTCTCGCCGGCGACGCTAGATGACGGTTACACTTATTCCCCGTCAGGCATCTATTACTGCCCACGATTGGAGAAACTGAGCGACGTTCGCGACTACATTGATACGCTACCTGTCATCGAGGATCCGGAAATTTTCGGAATGCACGAGAATGCTAATATTGCCTATGAGGTTTTCTTATATTTTCACTTTTTTCCTCTTTTCATAATTTTACACATGATAACTACTCGGCCGTTAGTCCTACCAAAAAAGTTAGACAATATGATTATAATGATGTTTAATCGTACATATGTTCTGTTAATTCCTAACTATAAAACTCTTCTTTTCGCGGCTGTTTCTTCTAGCAGCTGTTTTATTATTCTTAAACAAATCATAGATGTCCCCATTCACAGTAAAAATATGTTGATAAATATTTCTTAAACTTTAGTGACTATAATCTGTCTTGTAAAAAAGTGATAATTTTCTTTTGAACAGCACAAAGAAACGAGCACATTAATAAAGACGATAGTGGACGTGCAGCCTAGGTCTGGTGGCACGGGGGGTGGCGACACTCCCGATCAGATAGTATGGCGTATTTGTGAACAAACAAGGGCGGCAGTTGTTCAATCAGTGGACCGTACGAAGGCCCACCCTGATCTACTGACGCCGGACGACGCCGGCCAGCTCCACTCTCTCACCACTGTGCTACTGCACGAAACTGACAGATTTAACACTCTACTCGCTCTCATACACGCCTCGCTCAACGAACTGCAGAAGGCGATTAAGGTAAGATATGAAAAACTGCAGGACATAGGTCTTATCGTCGAATATATGCCCAACTAATATGTACCAGCTCCTAAAAAACCGGTCGCCAGAAGTTGTTACCCCACCAGAATAACAGGCTGCTGCCTCAAATTAACTGCCAGTTATTTCAGCAAAGATTTTGATGGTGAAATGAAAAAATGACATTTTGTATCTGTCTGTTAGTTTTTTTTTTTTTATACGACTAGGTCGGCAAACCAGCGTATGGTCCACCGGATGGCAATCGGTTACCATAGCCTGTAGACGCTTGCAACACCAGAAGTATCGCAAGCGAGTTGCCGACCCTCCCCCCCCGCCCCCACAACGAACGACCCACAGGAACAGAACACTAATTGAGATGAGTGCTATTTAGCTGTGATCTTCTGTAAGGATTAGGTTCTTTCCCAAGCGGACTGCTCTGGATTTTGAGCAGCAGCTTACGTCAATATACATAAGTTAACAGATTTCTTTTCCAATGAAAATGTTAGAACTATATTAATTCTAATAAATATTGCTTATATACCTAAGATTCAAAAGTGGAGGTAGTAAGTGAAGGTGTCTATAAGTCTGTAGGTTCATGTAAGTTTCTTTAATAAAGCCTACTGGGTATTTTATGATTTTCTTTCAAAATGTATTACTAATACCTAACCTACAATGTAAGGTCCACTCATATTTGAGATCGTGAATTACGTACAATTGATAATGTCATCAAGCGTTTATTTATTTTTGTATTTTGCAGCCTAATTTATAACATATAATGCAAATCTAGTTCTCTTCTTTTAAATTTGCTATAGGAGCTTTAAGCTCAGGGTTAATCCAGTGCTGCGCATGCGTAAAAATATTCTAGAAATATCCTGTATCATTCCATAGACCACCACTTACCTAATCCAATCAATACGACGTACTACAGGACCAAAATGTTTTTAATTCGTACTACAGACTCCACACAACCTACAAGAGCTTTCATACTTGCATTAATAGATTATGAGCTTATTTTATTGCCGATGTATGTAGATATGATGACCTATATAATATAAGCAATCATTACGCCATGATTCTGATGCTGAGCGCATGCGTATTTGTATCTGATTCTTGAATTAACTACGTAGATATAAAATATACAAGTGAAACGCAATTTCAATATGCCAATACTATAGTAAGGATGCAACCGCTCACAGCTTCCCGACGCATGCGTACTACAATAGTTCTACTACTAGAAAGCTCTGCAAACTTTATATATAAAAATACGACGACGACTAATATATATTATGTATGTTGAGGTGACCTATGTGACGCTCGATATTTGCTTCCCATATTTTTGAAGTGAAAACTTCTTTAGCGGCGTTGAGCACTTTTGTGGGATGGGTAAAAACTGTGAAACTCGCGCACGTGGGCTGATCGAAAATTCGTAAGACGGTTGGAGAGTATTGTTGTAACATCGAAATCGAACAATCGATTGTTTTCTTTCGATTGTCGATATTTAATAATTAATTATTATTTAATTATTAAATATATAATAATAATTATATAATAATAATTAATATATATTTAATAAATTAAAATTATGGATGTAAGTTGATTTTTCTGAGAGATAAACTTTTTAATGTAATATAATGTATTTTAATGTAGTATAAATTGTAATGTTTGTGTACGATAGCGCAATAAATAAATATTGTATTCTACCACATAAATGATAGTACTTTTATATTGATAATAAAAGCAATTCGTTCAAAATTATTCCCTAACTATTCCAAAAAATCAAAAATGCACAACGTTAATAATCAAGTTTTCACTTCTGCCGGCACTCCCGGAGTGCAACCCGTCTTTTTTATTTATCTGAGACTCATGCGCATTAGCGGCGCTAGAGTAAATTACACAATTTAGTCGTGCTCAAACTAACTAAATTTAAAAAATCTTTTTTATTATAAATTTAATTAAACTGTTTCCAATCCCATCTCGATAGATGAGATCTAATAGTCTAGTTTTTTTTTTAGTGATAAAAAACAAAACTTTATAAACAAAAAAAAACCTCCAATCCGCCTTTAACGTATGTTACGGAAGTTAATTGAATATGTTATAGAAGTTTTTATACCTATATTAAATTATTATCGGCCACGTAATTGTAACTTTGCATTCAACGGGACTCAGTTACCGAAATATCGGGAATTTCAAAATAGATGTGACATTGAAAGTTTAAAAACTTTATTAAAAAAATAGTTGTTAGTAGAGAATTTGCCAGGAAAAATTTAAGGCATGAAATAATTTCCAGGGTATTGTGGTAATGTCGGAAGCATACGAAGAGGTCTTCAACTCCTTCCTGAATAACAAGGTGCCAGAGATGTGGCACCGTCGCGGGTACAACTCGCTCAAGTCTCTGGGAAGCTGGATTCATGATTTAACCCTGCGCATCGACTTTATTGAGGTCTGACTTTCATGTGTACCTACATATATGTCCCTATCATTTATAAAACCTGTAAACTGTGTAGTTTGCTGTAAAATCTTGTATCTATTTTTCTACTAGATAAAGGAAACTAGTACCTACACCCAGACGCCCAACTGAAATAATTCCATGGCCAGGACGCTCAGTCAAGTTTAAAAAAAAAGTATACTTTTGACGATAATAGCATATACCTACTTATATTATATACTGTTTTCAATGTAGTAGATACTAGTAGTAAAAAAGACTTAGGTACCAGAGACAGCACAGATCTTGCTGTAATTGTATAATGCGTAGACAAAAAAATAGTGTTTGCAATAATTTCCAGCAATGGCTGACAGAGGGCGCGCAGGCCAGCAGCTGGGTGTCGGGGCTGTTCTTCCCGCAGGGTCTCTTAACAGGCGCGCTGCAGGCGTACGCACGTCGCTACCGGGTACCCATCGACGCTCTGATCTTCGACTTTGTACCTCTCCGCTGCTTCCTGTCGCAGGAAGATGTGTACCGGCAGAACAAGAAGAAGACGAAGGTAGTACTTCTCCACTGATGGTAGGCAATATAAGCGTGAGTGCGTAGGCGTTATCTACACGCATGTACCAATTGTACCACTCTTCAAGAATATTATACATAGTATTTGTTTAGTCACGTTTTGCAGTTAGTGTTCAGTAAAATTTTAACAATTATATATATATTCAACAACCGCTCTCGTGTAGTGGGTTCAATTCCCGCTCGGTATGGATATTTGTATTTGTACAAATAGTCCTTTCCGGTTTGGATGTCTGTCTTTATGGGTATCCACACAGTGGATCAGAGAGCACGTCAAGCCGTCGGTCCCGGTTATTATCATAAATACCTGATAGCGATCGTTACTTAGTACATAACATATTCGCCAACACGTCGTGGAGCAGCGTAGTGGATTAAGCCCCAATCATTTTACATGGAGAAAGAGGCCTATGCCCAACGGTGGGATGTTATAGGCTGAATGCGTATTGCGTATGAGTAAAATTTTATAAATTTTATGGAATATTAACAAATAAAAATATATCGAGACATTTTTGGCCATATATAGAACTCTTTGGTGTCTATGGTTAAAATTGTGTATTTAAAAAAATTGTTTGTAAATAAATTTAGGAGGAGACGAGTGTTTTCGACTCGCTAGAAAAGCCCGAAGACGGTGTTAACATTCACGGGTTGTTTATTGACGCTGGACGCTGGGATCCCGAAAAGAATTTGCTAGTCGATGCATTACCAGGTATAAATATGATATTCTTTTTTATACTCCACAAACCACAAAATTTAAAACAACCCAATTATTGTGTTCATAAATATAATTAAGTTGTCTTTTTAATCATTTTGTATTTACCTACTTACCGTATTCATTAGCCGATCTAGCCATAATATAACGTCGATGGAACAGCCTTCTTTTTTTTAAGGAGAATACAAAAAAATATGTATATTTATGTTCTGATTATGCGTGTTCAAGGTATGTACTGAGTGTGTGTGTTTGTATTAGGTCAAATGAATCCCCCGCTGCCGGTGGTGTGGTTCAAGCCGGTTCTATCGCTTCCGAGGCCGGACCCGCGGTACGAAGCCCCACTGTACAAGACAGCGGAGCGAGCCGGAACACTGTCAACGACAGGCCACAGTACTAACTTCGTTCTACCCGTACTACTACCCTCCGACATGCATGCAGACTTCTGGATCGTACGCGGTACCGCACTGCTCACACAGATCACTGATTGACGTCCATTGTTCTATATTATACTACTTATATTTTGTGAATATGTTATTGTTTAATTTTCGTTTATACAAACCTTGTCCTAGCAATAACGAAGACGAAAAATGGAAATATCCAATTTTTTTATCCAATTCATTTCGGCGATCCATTTTTATATTTATTTGTACCTATATAGACTGTCCGAGGTACTGTGAAGACATTAGTTACAGCTACATTTATGTTTCGGAACGAAGTTCCTTATCGCGCGCTACACGCACTGAGCGGAATGGGAGCGAGATTGAAAAAAAGTGTAACAAGACTTTTCTCGACACGTCTTGTTGCTGTAGTATAAAATTAGATCTCAAACATGTGCGTCATATTACCTACCAAACATTACTGTTATTGAAAATGACTGATTAAATGTATCTTAACTTTTGTTGAGCTTTTAATAATAATTAATTTCTAAAATAAAAATTATTATAAAATAAAATAGTTTTTATTTTTTGGATATTAAATTAATTTTTTTATTTTATTTTATTTATTTATTCTATGTACGGAATGTGCTTTTTACATAATTATATCCTTTACTCTTTACATTATTACTTATATACTTATAAACAAATATACCGGGTGTATTTGGAACGCTTGAAAAAAACGAAGAGGTATGATAGTGTTGGCATCAGTGTTGCCAACTTTATTTTTCAGAAGATCGTACCATATCCTAGAAAAGATCGTATTTTGCCTATATTTCAAGGAAAAAAATCGTACGTAATGAAATTTCAATAAAACAACGTAAATAATTTTAAAACGGAATGCTATTATAATTTTGATTCAATATTTATTATTTAAGGAACATGAATCAACATTTAACATTAAGAATTTTTATATTTTTAGTTATGAGAAAAGTTACATAGGTATATTCTCAAACTCAGATGAAAGCGTGATTTTACATGGGTATATCTCAAACTCAGATGAAACCGTGATTACGTATCATTTCCGTAGTATATAGATTAATCCAGTCAAATTACGCCTGAAAATAAATTAAAAAACATAAAATACCGCAGTTTGGGGATTATGATGGATCGAGATCGACGGGGGGTGTATTCTGAGCTTAAATTCCAATTTGAGCTGTTCTCCGAAGGTCAGCTCAAAGTCATTTCGATGAAAACACGTTTAATTAAATATCTCGAGAATGGTTAGTGTTAGGCAAAAAATTGTAAAGACCTTTTCTCTTCTAAATTAAATTTACTAACTTTTTATCTGAAACTTTTTTTCTAACACCAATATCTTCGGAGTTATATACCTTAATAAAGTAGAAATCCGCGCGAGCGAAATGCGCGCCATTATCGCGACGCGTATTCACAGACACACCGTCGCGTGCATTAGTGCGGGTAAGGAACATCTGTTCCTCGACTCTCATACCTGGGGTAACCGATAAAGCAGATAAAACTACTCTCGCTTTAAACGGCGAACAATTTATTTTGAATTTGTATCGCAAGTTTTCAGGTGACACGGATTGTACAAATCTCAACGAGCTCCTTTATAAGGGATACAAAAAAATGGCAGGCAGTGGGGGGGGGGGGTTAAATTGGAATCCCTTACTCCTACCTCTGATGCTGCATTTTTTCACTCGTTGAGGTGTTACTACCAAGTGCAATACTGGCTCGAAAATTATCTGAAACCCGAGGAGTGAAGCTGGCGTCGCACCCCCCGTGGATTGGAGCCGATACCAATGTCACTGAAACCAGCTCCGGAAGATTTGCTCAGATCAATTGCGTGCAAATGCAAAAAAACTGCGGCATAAGCGTGCGGATGTAGAAAAGCCGGCATGTTTTGCTCAGTAATTTGCACAAATTGCCAAGATAACTATTGTTCTAATATCGCTAATGTTGTTGATGATGATATTTTTGACGCAATGGACGAGGACGACGTATGCCCCGATACCGTCAGGACCTTTAATATTATCGAACCACTTCCATCCACCTCGCGTGCTTAATTTTACGAATTGTTTGATATATTTTCCATGAATAAATGTGTTAAACAGTTTTCATTATTCGTTAACTTCTTTTTCTACTCCTTATTCACATTATTTCAGTCGATTAATAGATCGAATTAATTTGAATTCTCATATATTTTTCCTTCGTTATAATGATGGGTGTAAGATATGAAAAGATCGTATATTTTGCGTACGATTTCGATTACTCGATCGTACATCGTACAAGAGCCAAAAAGATCGTATAAATACGATTTAAATCGTACGGTTGGCAACACTGGTTGGCATGACCCGACATGATACAAGTGAAAAAAACGCAAAAAGAATTTTTTTTTCTTGCCTCTTCATAACTTTTTTTGGTATATACGGTTTGAGAAAAATAATGAAACAAATTTGAAGATAATGCTTTAAAATAATCGTGTTTTAAAAAATCGGCAATGTCACTGAATACCACAAGTTGATGCGCACCATCAGCTGACCGGCGCGAGGTCAACGTACTCTCGCACGCATAATGCGCGCGTCTCGCGGTCAACGAGAGTTCGCAAAATACATGTTATAAAATGTTTTTAAAAACATGTTTCTGAGATAAATGGTTATATGCATTATATAGTATATAAATAGTATATTATTAGGTTTAAATTTTTTCAAGCGTTCCAAATGCTCCCTGTATATTAATATAAATTTTATAATTTAACACTGTTAACATGATATTTTTCAATATAAATTATGGCTGTACATTAGACGTCTAACAAAAAGCGAAAGGATCCGGACGAGGGTCCATAGACCTCTCACGCCGTTTTGTCATATAAAAAGTCGCTGCAAGTGTTAATGTACCTAAACCTAGCAAACACTAAACGGAAACGGGTTCATCATCTACTTGCTACAAAACTTGCTGCAGTTGCTATTTAATTATTACTAGTTTAATCTTAGAGTTTAATTAATACCAGAGTTCGTAACTCCAAAAAAACTCAACATTTGTGTTTCATACCACATTTTTATTTTAAAGAAAAAGATAAACCGAGTATTTCCTATTCTAATTCATTGTAATAATTATTTACATTTCGTTAAACCACCTTATCCGAGACAAAAAGGTTAAACTTCATTTGAAGCCATAATTTATAATGTTATGGCGTCAGAAAATTAGTCATAGATTTTACGATCTTGAAGTTTTTATATGTTTATAGCTCGGGTTTATAGACTTATTTTTTAACGTATACTTTATAGTTAGGATATTTATTTGGTGTCACAGAATATCAAATAATTATTAATTTGTGTTATTTTTGCACTATAATAAAGTAAGTTTGTTTGTTTGTCGCTGGATTTAAAAATAATCTACGAAACTTTTATAAATCAACAAATTATTATTACTTAACTAAAAAAAATTTTTATTGAGTACCTTGGTTTTAGATAACATTGCAGATATTAAGACTAAGTACGCTTTTAATAGTACGACTATACATGACACTTGTATCCTTCCAATCTTCCATGAACATTTGTATTAAAGAATTTTTGTATTTTCTGTAATTGTGCGCAAGAAAGAGATTACTCATGCTTTGATTAACAAATAATTCGAATGACACAATTTTCACGTGTACAAAATATTCCTTAGAATCGTTTAACAGCGATTAAAATACTGATAATAGTATGATAGATACGATAAGTAATCATTTTGATGGGTTTTTCCACTAAAATCACGATACGTTCTTTAAAAAAAAATAATAATCATCGCCTTAAATATCGATGGTTTTTTTTTTCTTTTAAATAAGTTAAGAATATAATATTAGACGGGGTTATTTTTATTGGTATACTAAAAGACTGACACACGTTGGCTTATCTTGTGAACTATCAAACGAGCTAAGTTTTTAACAATACCTACTAGTGGTTGCCCAGAGGTCGAAAATCGACAATAATTAAAAATTTAAATTGAAGAAAACCAAAAAATAATGAAAATAAAGAACCTTTTTTAAAAAAATTCAATTTGACTACAAACTAACAATCAATGAAAGAGCGGGTTTGTGTCATTCGAATACATGATATGTAGTGTATGGTGTTTTTTTTTATTTATTAATTTAATGTATGTTTTATATAAATTAATATAATTATTATATATATATGTGTTTTTTTTTTCATGTTATGTCGATTTTAAAGTTACGTATTAATATGCTTTACTTACTACTGTTTCATGTTTTTCACGTATAATTTCGACCATGTTATGCCTCCAAGTTCTTTATATGGCCCTAAGCGGAAGGACGCCAGTTTAGTACATCTTTCCTATAATTAGGTTCTTAGAAAAAGATTAGCGAATAGTATGCATAAAAAAAAAATTGGGAAAAACAATTGAGACGAATAATATTTATTTGAAATTGATTTATTTAAACTGGTTAAATCATTATATTTCGAACAATATCAGAAAACATATGTCACGTTGTTATGTAAAGGAAACGTTGAGATAGGCGAGCTGTGAGTGGAGCCGAGGCGGGCCGCGCTGCTTCACATATAAATATAGATCTATAAACACAGCAAGCGCCCAGCTCCACAGGCACTGCTTCAGAAAGACCTATTTACAAAGTACAATTATTCGCTATCATTACGAGTGAACGTGAATGAGTATCACAGTACTTCCGTTAATCTGACATTATATTACATTGATTGGTGTCAATTCAGCCGTACAATTGCTTTATTACATGCCTATATTAGAAAAATAAAAAGACCTAGACCGGAGTTTTTTTTACCTATCTATCGCTAATGTTAGTGACGCCCCGTGGCTACAATCTGACGCTAGCGCTCGGACCGCCGCCGCCGGTCGTGTAATCTTGTGATCGGTATCGATGACGGTCAAACCACATCTAGCCACTATCCTACACCAGTATACTACAGTGTACATATCAGTGAGACTGCGAGTTAATTTTAACTTGTCAATATGCTAATTATACCTACTTACTTTGTTTTCAATAGTTTCCCTTGTAATTTATTTAATACGTATAAAATATCAAGGTTTGTTTTTTTTTTCGAATAATTTCTTTATTTTAATAACAAAATTAAAAGAAAACAACATTTTAAAACGGTGATCTAAACACTTGTTCTGCTTCAGTTAAACCTTAACATTTTTCCTATTGGCTCATTATGAATGCAAGACACTTGTATCCTTACATGAACATTTGTGCAAGGAATATTGTACAAATTAATGTTCTATTTTATATATAATTTATAAATAAATTTATACAATATTTAGATTTTGTTTACAATAAGAAGATATCAATGGCTATTTTATTACTAATTTATTTCTATAAATAGTAATTTAAGGTATACCAATTAAAAACAATGCAGATGAATTTAATAAAATTCACCATAATTATACAAAAGGCTGGGTACTATTATGTACGGTAGGTATCTATACTTTTGGACTTGACAAGAATGAGAACTTCTTGACGGTTTCTAAATCGATAGTGTGTTTGAACGACGTAGCTAAGTTTTGAGTTGGAACAAATACCAACATCTTACAAAATGTAACTGAAGATTCTATCAACATGTACGTTTTCTAGCTACAATCAAAATCCGTTATCAATTTTACGTTTTTTCGTTATTTTTCTGTAGCGTCAAAGCAAAAGATCATAGGATCTATTTTAGAGTGTATTTTATTATATTATATTTATTGTACATTTGAGAGCAGCTAGATGTGATGTGACTTTAAAACTTATATGATTCTTTTCATTAAAATCAACTAAGATAAGCTACAAGAAGTCCTGGTTACTTAATAATAATTACAAAATACTTGTTTTTACAAAGTTTATACATTGATTGGTTAAAACAAATAGCAGGCGCATAGTGCACGCCGTGTAGAACGCGTGGGCGCATTATTAATAAAATAATTATTTTTTTAAAACGAGTAGAATAGTCATTACGAATGGATATTTCAAATAATTTAAAACAAATAGCAGGTGTATGCACCTAAACACGGCGTGCGCTATGGCGCACGCCGTGTAGAACGCGTGGGCGCAATATTAATAAAATAATTATTTTTTTAAAACGAGTAGATAATCATTACTAATGGGTATTTCAAATAATTTAAAACAAATAGCAGGCGCATAGCGCATGCCGTGTAGAACGCGTGGGCGCATTATTAATATAATAATTATTATTTTTAAAACGAGTAGATAATCATTACGAATGGATATTTCAAATAATTAAAAACAAATAGCAGGTGTATGCACCTAAACACGGCGTGCGCTATGGCGCACGCCGTGTAGAACGCGTGGGCGCAATATTAATAAAATAATTATTTTTTTTAAAACGAGTAGATAGTCATTACGAATGGATATTTCAATAATTAAATCCTTTACAATAAACAGATTATAAAACACTGCTTCCCTTCACTTGAAGAAAGAAGATAGTTAATTAAACTTCTAATAAAAATGGAAAGCTTATCAAATTATTTCCGCGCTCTGCATACTCAAACACAAATATTTCTCTACTATCTATAACACATCGGATCCTTTCTTTATAAAATTTAAGAGGTCTTAAACGCCCATATTGTGCACTGATCACTTTTCAAATAACGTATGCACTACTTAACCTACCTACTTAAATGATATCCACTTTTCATTAAACTATTCCTTTAAAAACGTCTTAAATTCATTATAGAGCGAATCCTTAATTGAATCAGTGGTAATCGCCTAGCTAAGAACAAATCGCACTGTTCGAGTTGACCATCCCCAGCGTATGATCACGAGAACGATTTCTTACAATTTAATATTGAGTCACACAACACAATCAGTAGTCATTCGATCTACATTACATAGAAAGAAAACGGAATGAACAATATACGTCATCTTCTCGGGGCGAGAGGGGCGAGGTGAGGAAGAGGCGGGTGGGGGGCGCCGGGGGAGCCCCCCACCGCGGACCCTAGTCTTCCGACATGAACGAGTTCTGCGACTTTAGCTCTTCCAGCCGCGTTATCTGTTGACGTAGGTACATTATCCTGGAAAAAAACATCCACCATATTAATATTCTACACAGACGAAATCAGTAAATGAATTTGAAAGATGTTTTGTAATTATACATAAATACATACATATATAGACATGCAGTACGATTAATATTATATAAAACACTTACTTTTGTTCCTGCAGAGTGGCTTGTATCTCGGTGTGTCGTACGACGGAACGCGAGCACTTGAGCTCAGCTGAAACTCGCGTGCATTGTAGGCAGCCTAACTGGTACGCTTCCTCGGTAAATTTGTTGGCCTGTTATAAACCAGTAATTTTTAAGTTTATTACGAGCTCTAAGCTGTTACGTTTATACCTATAATTGAGAGTAATTAAATACTAATGTAAACATTTTTGACTGGCCAATCCCAATCTGTATTTAGAAGTCTAGTTTGGATTTCCATCCCAGTCTACATTATTACACTTATTTTAAATTGTATACGCAAATAAGTAACATCAAATGGTTGTTATATATTGCTGGTTAATAAAAAAGACAAAAATATATATTTTTAATATCTAAAAGATAAATATCATCAGCAATCGTTAACAGACATACATCTTGATGTTAAGATGGGCGCGATCCATGTCAACATTACAACAAAACAAAAAAAAACTGGCAGAAAGGCAAGATAAGACCAGAGGCCTGAGTCAGTCAAACTTAGTCTCAAAAAAATGGACAACTGTAGTTAACTGTAGTCTAACCAAAGATTTGTAATTGTGAAGAGGTTATATGCAACTGCAGAGACTAATCTGATAATGTAGGCTTTGACTAACCTGTTTCTCAAGTATATCGGCGGCCCAGCCGGTGACGTGAGCGGTCAAGTCGGCGCGCATGTAGTTGACGAGCGATGGCGTCAGCATGGGCGGACCCTGCAGCGACCCGCCCACCACCGACGAGTAGCTGCCGAGGCATTCCACTGCGCGAGGTACACGACATTACTATGTGTTCAGAAACATTTAGGGTTTCATAGGGGTATAGGGGTAGGGTATTTTTACAAATAGTTTTCTGGCTTGGATCTCTGTTCTGGTGGGTCTCCCCACTGTGCCTCGGAGTGCAGGTTAAGTATGCAACCCGCATTGGAGCAGCGTGGCGGATTAAGCTACGACGACCCTTCTCCTATACGAAGATGAGAGGCCCTCACATTTCGCAGCTTTATAGAGCAAATAAAATCAACTGATAAAAATGACTAGCCTGTTGGCGCAGTTTGTAGTGGCCCTACTTTCTGCTCCGCGGGTTGAGGGTTCGATTCCCACCTGAGTCTGGGTGTAATATTCGTATTTAAATATGTATTATTTCTATGTAATTTATAAAAAAAAACCAATAACAGTCGGCTGTTACCTATAACAAGCATTACTTACCATAAGAACAGACGACTGTGTGACATACATGTTTTAAGATATTTATTTATTTAATCAAAAAATTTAGCCGCTTCGATTGGCAATTTACGAAACAAAATGTAACCATATTCAACTTACTTTTCCTAGGCAGCGCATTTTCGAGATGTATGGGAGGAGCATGAGGGTCGATGTTCTCCGAATGTGTAGGCGTGGGCGGGCCGGCGTCCCGGTGCGGCGTGTCGCCCCCGCTGCCGGGCGAGCCGCCGTTGTTAGGCGCGGCCGCGTTGGACGCCACCGGTGCGCTAGGTAGCACCGTGCCCACGATACGAGGCAGCGCCGCGGCAAGTAGCGAGCCGCTCTGTTCGTTTATTTTGTATTATATGACTTACTGTTATCGTACTGTCGTTTAGCATTGGTTTAATTTAGGACTGCTATTGCCTAAACTTATTGCCCATTTTTATGAATACATAGTCTTGCCCTAAATATTGTTACAATGAAAAAACATTTTTTCTATTGCACGTAACATTTATTATAATTACAGTGTTAGTTAAATACATTAATATAAACATTTTTTAAATCATATCACAATTTTCGATCCAGCGGGATACGGTAAGGACAGGGGCGGCGGAAAATTTGATATGATTTTAAAAATGTTTATAATTTCCTCATGTGTGGGTAACACAAAAAAAAACGGACATTAATATAAAACCATTAAAAATATATAAAGCTTATTCGAAATTTCGAAGTGGTCTCCATTGGCTGCAATACAGTCCTTTAAACGTTGACGCCAGTTATCAATAGAAGCACGCACTCTTTCCATGGGAAAATTCTTCACTGCCAATCGTATGATTGTTTTAGGGATTCCAAATTATCATGGCATTTAGAGTAAGCCACACTCTCTAAAACTAACCATAAATCATAATCCAGCGGATTAAGATCGGGACTAGATGACGGCCAGTCTTTAGCTCTGATGAAGTTCGGAACGTTGATTTCTAACCAAGATTGGGTGGATCGAGCTTTATGACCCGGCGTCGAGACTTTCTGAAAGGACCATTCTTGGCTATTGAACATGGTGTTGTTAAGGGGCTAAGCTACCTTCTCAAGAATGGTATCTTAATACACTTGTGCCGATGTTTTGATACCTTTTTTTACAATAATATGGCTCAGTCACTCCTTCATAGCTAACACCTCACCAAACCATCACTGAAGTCGGATAATACTCACGTTGTACTCTGTTGACTAATTGGGAAGCTACCTTAGAGATTTGAGCATAAACATAACTGAGGTAGGGCACAGCAGGAAATATCCTGCTCAAAATATGGAGCAGCCCGACTGGGGTAGTACCTCGACCTTACAGAAGACCACAGCTAAATAATACTGTTTTCAATCAGTATTGTGTTCCTGTTGGTGAGTAAGGTGACCAGAGCTCCTGGGGGGGGATTGGGGATAGGGTCGGCAACGCGCTTGCGATGCTTCTGGTGTTGCAGGCGTTGCCCTTAAATATTCATTTTATTTTAATTTTATTATTTATTATTAAAGTAAAAATAAAACTGAGTATTTTGTGAATATTGCATGTGCCTACCTGTTGCCATTATTGATATCGAGCAAAAAAGGGCAAGAAAATCGCGTTTGTTGTATGGGAGCCCCCCTTAAATATTTATTTTATTTTGTTTTTAGTATTTGTTGTTATAGCGGCAACAGAAATACATAATTTGTGAAAATTTCAACTGTCTAGATATCGCCGTTCTTGAGATACAGCCTGGTGACAGACGGACGGACGGACGGACGGACGGACAGCGAAGTCTTAGTAATAGGGTCCCGTTTTTACCCTTTGGGTACGGAACCCTAAAAATGACAGATTACAAATTCAAATGTAATATTTTGTTTATTTTTAATTGTAACTGTATTTATGGCCAGACTATGTATAGAGTTATAGACAAATATTAAACTAGGATTCTTCGAAGTCGTAAATATAGTTTTCCCAGAAATAAATAATATCCTCGATAACCTTTTAGTCCTCTCACATGCTCTAACTACTAGACGAACTAGCACAAACATACTGATGGCAGCACTGGTTCGACTTATCATATATTTTCTTTTACTACAAACATTATCGTTCTGCCAAATCAGTTTTATGATAAATACGGGTTATATAATAAATACAGGTTATATAATATTAGTTTAAAGTTACCGGTTGGTTCGAATTGTCGAGAACAACGACGGGAGGCACGGCGTTGCCATCACTTCGACTCGCGCTCTCTCGCGCGCCGTACGAGTTCTCAGACAATGGCGTGCTCCTGTCTGGCGATATATCCATGTCTTGTAAAGATTGCCCATCTACAGTTCAAAATTTAGAATGTTTACTTCAATGTTGATTTAACAATTAACAGGATGCAGGGCCGGATCTACCATATGGCTTTTTGGGCTTCAGCCCAGGGCCCCGTGGATTCAAGGGGCCCCCAGCTAAGTCAATTCAAAGTCAAAAATAGACGACAATGCGAAAGAATCAATAATTTCATTAAATTTTTTATTCTTATATTAGGTACTTCGAACTGACAGTTAAAATGTTCGGTGGCCATTACACATTAATCTCAATCGTGGTCAAATTTGGTGGGCCCCTAATTACTATTAGCCCAGGGCCCCCTGACCTCACGGTCCGGCACTGACAGGATGATTAAGAATGTGTATGATAAGTGATGTGTAATGATAAGTTATTAATAGTTTTTACTTAGTCAATTTATCAACATGTATCTATTTGAAGTATGCAACTCTTATATAATTTTGTATATTAAACATGCCTTTGCCGTCGTGCTGCGAGGGCGCGTGCTTCTGCCGCGTCCTATCGTGCCCGTCCTCCTCCCTGCCACCGCTCCAATATCTTTCCGACGTACTGTTCGACCGTTTATTTGTTTTTTCCGATTCTCTTCGCCCCGATCTCGAACTCGATCTCTTGTCTCGTTCGCGATCTGTAAATATTATTTTTATTTAGTAAGAAGAAGTTGAATTACTAATTTTAATAGCTACTGTAAAGTGGTAGTAGGGGACTGTGGTTTTGTTGTTATTTTAAAAAGATATGACTATATTTATGGTTCCGTACCACAAAAGAAAAAAAAACGGAACGCTTATAGGATCACTTTGTTGTCCGTCTGTCTGTCAAGACGAAAGGGAATCAAAACCTACAGGGTACTTCCCGTGAACTTAGAATCTTGAAATTTGGTACGAAGCAACATCTTATAGCACAGATAAAGGAAAAATTGGCGAAAAGCATAAATTTTTAATTACATCATATAATAAAAATATTTTTAATATTTTTTGTACGGAACCCTCGTTGCGCGAGTCCGACTCGCACTTGGCCGGTTTTTTTAAACAATCACTTAAGCTGTTATTTTTCTTAAGAATGAAACAAGATGGTCATTCGCAACACCCAAGCATTCTATATTCTATCTAAGTAAAGATACTTATCTTCTTATAAAAAAAAAATCGGCCAAGTGCGAGTCGGACTCGCGCACGAAGGGTTCCGTACCATTGGCTAGGTAATCAACAGTAGGTACATTGATTTTAATATCAGGCAAAAAGCGGCAAAAAATTCACTTTTGTTGTATGAGCCCCCTAAATATATTTTTTTTATTTAAATTTTATTATTTATTTTTAAAATATACATACAATTAAGTATTTTGTGAATATTTCAAGTGCCTGTTACCATTTATTAACATCGAGCAAAAATAAGCAAAAAATCGCGTTTGTTGTATGGGAGCCCCCCTTAAATATTTATTTTATTTTGTTTTTAGTATTTGTTGTTATAGCGGCAACAGAAATACATAATTTGTGAAAATTTCAACTGTCTAGCTATCGCCGTTCTTGAGATACAGCCTGGTAACAGACGGACGGACGGACAGCAAAGTCTTAATAATGGGGTTCCATTTTTACCCTTTGGGTACGGAACCCTAAAAAAGCAATAGACTTAATACCTACCTCTGTACTTTCCGGCAAATACATAAGTTCCTATAAAGCCGCATGGAACAAAAAGTTATAATTTCGTTAAAATGAATTATTTTGTTTTATAAGTCTACGAGTATAATAGTGAACTATATAACAAAGTAAAAGAGAAGATTATTATTTATTACATTATTGTTAGAAAGTATGGAAAAAAGGCCCCGGCAGACGTTGTCCTGCCCGGAAAACAGCTAGCAAAGATTGTTTAGATACCGATAGCTGTGCCACCTACCGGGTCCAATTAAGATAAAAACTACCCTATCTCCCAAGTTGGACCAAATTACAGATGCTTACAAAAGTTGATAAAAATTGGTTTAGTACTTTCGGAGTTTATCGCCCACATACATCGTGACAAGAAATTTATATATAGATATATATATATATATATATATATATATAAGAGCCGTAGCGTGCATTTAATATAGGCAGAAAGGCACTGCCTACCTTGGCATGTTACTAAAAATTATCTATAAAATATAAACATTAGATATTTTTGAAAAAGACACAATATAAACCATAATTCAATTTAAATCTCCTTCAATTTGAAAAAGACGTCATATATGAATGCGATATCAGCGCCAGACTCGACGACGGGCATTTTATGAAACCTCTGTCTAAAACTACGCTAAAATCCCTAACAAATGTTAGTAATATCAGAATGACATAATTATAATCTTACAATTCTATGATGTCACGCTCACGCGTCATATAGAATTCGAACAAAGTATTGTTTTTAACATTGGTCGTATAGTAATAAAAACAGGCACTGCCTCACAATAAATTGTCAACTTAAATTGTCTTGGATTCGATAGAATTTGTGCCAATAATTATGATTATTTATTGACACTGTCGCGGATCGCTTCCGCCATCCAATCACAGTCCACAGATCACTTCAGTGTATTACATTTTGATTGGCTAGCCATTGCATGGGGTCTGTCATGGCGGATTTAATGACAATTCAGTATTCACTTTGAGTTTTTTGTTTGTGCTTTGTTGTAATTACTTAATTATAATGAAAATATTAATATATTAGTGATGGATAAGTTTACTTGTGAAATATGTAACGGTGGTGTTTGTTTAATGAAAGTAAATAGTGCATAAAAATTCAATACGTTCGATTTTACAGATAAATTAAAAATTACAACTATACATTACAAGAACTACCTTTCAGAGGAAATGACGAGTCTAACTTTTCTATGAGTAAAGGTAATTATTCAATTAATAAGTAATTAAGAGCAGTAAATAATATTCATGTAAATTGTTTTCAAGTTGTAATATAAAAAATACTTAGTAACATCTAGTGTAAGTAATAACTAATAAGTATCGTGTTTTGTTTCAAATGACTAGTATAGATGGCGCTATGAGATGTTTTGTGATTTTTAATTGTCTTTTTGAAAAAAAAAATCAATTCATTTTTTTAAATTAGTTTGCCAAAGAAGTTTCACTTCTGACATGTGTACTTTGTACGCACGCAATTTTTTTTTGACTGCCTACCCTGTCTAAAATCTTTATGCACGCCACTGGTAAGAGAAATTACATTTAGAACAGGATAGTCGATATTACAATAGTCCTTTGCTAACATTCCACAGCACGGTTGATACACAGAGAAATGTTTACATGTACAGTTGGTTTTATTAAATTAGACAATGGGTATTTAGTTATTATTTATTAATTGTACCTACATAAATTAATATCGGGTTGCACTCCGGGAGTGCCGGCAGAAGTGAAAACTTGAATAGTTGCTGACAGTCACTGTCAGTGAAAGTTAAAGGCAGATTTACATTGAGTCAGTAACTAACGTCTGTGCACTGCCGAGTCAGTGCTGACCTGGCACTGCCATCGTGTAAATTGATTTCAAGTCAGTACAGCACTGTCGCGTCAGTTCAGTGCTGTGTTCAAGGATACCACTTCATATTTTTCGGCGTCAGTCCGCTCCCCCCACCACCCACGCTAGTGCAACTGAAGGCAGATTTACACAGGGTCAGTAGCTGTCGCCAGTGCTGGCGCCGAAAACTGACTCATACGATTTACACGCAGCCAGTATTTCGTCAGTAGTCTTATGGTGTCCACACGTTTGTAAAGTCAGTGCTGAAAAACGGATTCTCGAAAACAGCAAAAAATGAGAGTTAATAATTTGTTGAGAAAATTTACCTTTTCTCATTTCTTTATTTCTATAATTTTGTGGTTTATTATCCCACAGGCATTCATTATTGCGGTATAGTTCAATAATCTTTAAATTCCGCTCAGTTTTCGCGCCACTTTGTGATGTGGTGCAACGCAGCGTGGTCCAATAAAGTGGTACAATAAAGCGACAGCGACTGACTTCGGCATTTACACGGCGACAGTTGCGCTAGCGGGGGTGGTGGGGGGAGCGGACTGACGCCGAAAAATATGAAGCGGGAATATTGAAGTCAGTACTGCCACGACAGTGCTGTACTGACTTGAAATTAATTTACACGATGGCAGTGACAGGTCAGCACTGGCTCGGCAGTGCACTGACGTTAGTTACTGACTCAATGTTAATCTGCCATGACGCCGTGTAAATAGTCCAGTTATTATAGTAAGTTCACCTCGGAATTCGAGATACCCAGCTGTAAGTCTGTAAGTACTTGTATATTGACACCCTAAAAGTTGTCTCAAAACATACATGTGGTAGGGTGTACGCAAAATTTTTAAATTTCAAGGTCACAAAAATCGGGTTTTTTGCGCTTTTTTTGTAATTATCTCATTTCCTATGGGTTTTTTTGCTATTGTATTAATATCAATATTGTAGAATACAAAATTTTCTCCAAATTTTGTTTAAATTTTTTTTTATACGGTGAACCGTTTTCGGAGTAGAGGGCGGAGAGCGCGCGGTCACAGGATCACTTCCGTATGGCAGCCATAATAGCATGGCTTATTGAAGTTCATTTTGTTTTTAAATGATCGATTTGTCCTTTCCTGTTTTTGACGATGACTTCTTCTAAGAAATATAATAAAGTTTTTGGAATTTCTTGATTAACATTATGCAACATTTTACTAGGAGGTGGATAAGATTTAGTTTCAACTATAGATATCGGATATCTTCTCTAATAATTGCTGCTGCAGCTTCTACAATTCTTAGCCTTTCTGCTTCAGGATCTATATTTTTACTTTCGTACCAAAGAGTAGGTGTTACGAATCGCGCCATCTCTTGACGAACTGTAGGTACCAACTAAATAAACATCGATGTAAAATAACAGCGGACGGCGCGCCCAACGACTGTGTTCACAACGTTTACCAAAGTATACTTCATTTAAAAATTCGTTATTATTCTGTAATAGTTAAATTTAAAAAACTTGAAACATATCAAATTACTGTAAAAATCTTTTAATGCCCAACAAAGTGGGCACAGGTCGGCTAGTTGTGTATATAAGAAAGGCTCTACGAAGCGAATTTTTTTTACGACAATGTTTTTTAATTATTTATTTTTTTTTATTTACAATTGAGACGTAATCACGAGAAAATTTTGTTCGTTAACAATCGTTTAACTTGTTGAAAAATTAAGTTTAAATAAAATTTCTAACGGGAATTAAATATTTATAGTGTTTAGAATACACCATAATTTTTTCAAATTTAAAAAAAATATTCCAAACTTGTCGACTGGGCTTAACAAAATATAATATTACTAGCCGACCCGTGCCCACTTCGTTGGGCGTTATAATCCATTTCACATAAGAAGGGTACGGTGAAATTTGATATGTTCCAATACACTCACTATTTTCAGCAAATCAGATAAATATAAATGTTTTAAAATCACCAATTAATTTCTAAGGCAAATAATAATGCTTGATTAGATTGAATTGTTGACACGGCACGTCAGAGGGCGCAGATTCAAATCCTGCTGATTTAAAATCTTTATATATTTTTATCTTTTTCCTTTTATCTTGTCACTCCTGAATAGTGTAGCTTTCTGTTAGCGAAAGAATTTTCATGATCGGATCAGTATTTGCGAAGATTACCCCGTATATACAAACAAAGTTATAAACTTTACCTCTTTATAATATTAGTATAGATTACACGTATAAAGTTATAAACGCGTGTTGGAGTGGACTTTGCGGCTCTCGTACGTTGAAACTATTGATTTTACAAAAAAAAGGTTACTACATAAATTATAGGAAATTTTCTCTAGTTTATTTTATTACATAACTATTTTTATCGTAAAATGAGTTGGAACGGAGTTATTCTCAAAAAACTACATTTGAGCGACATTTTTCCAATATGGCGGAGCGAGCGGCAAAGATACGAGGTGGCAAAGTGAAAATTTAAAGAGAGCAAGTCGAAATCTATAAAATTACCAATTTTCAAAACTACCGGAAAACTTTCCAGGTAACCCCCTTTTTGAGCACCAAATGACTGTACTATAATAACACTTAGGCCTCGTCCATACTGCGAGCCTAACGCGGTGGCGGTGCAGTGGTGGCGGCGGGCGCGAAATATCGAACATATGAAACGCGTCTTTGCGTCCATACTGCAGTGGCTGAAGCGGAAGCCTACGCGACGGGACTGGGCGATACAACGAGCGTAGTTTTCAAACATTCCTATCCGCGCGTTATGTCCACACAACGGCCTAGTCAGCAAGCGATCTAATGCGCGGGTGTCTGTCGTTTATACCTTTTTTACGTGGGGAAATTAAAATTAGAATCAAAATTCTGTACCCTAAATTGAAACAATTCGTTCAACGTTACGTCCGGACTCTTTGTATCTATAGTCCATTGAAATGTTACAATTTAAGGACCAAGTATTGCATTTGTTAGAGGACGCAATTTTATTTTTGGGACATGTGTGGGGGGTCAATAGAAGCTTAACCCCAAGTTTGTGGGGTTGCCGCCCTTGTCCCCCTTGTTATAGAACATTATTCATTAATTCCTATGATGGTACATTATTTATTAATTCAATAAAAAGTTCAATATAAATAAATAGAAAGAAATTTGTAAGGATTTAACAAAAAAAATTAAGAATGAATTTACATAAAAAAAAGGATCATAAAACTAAGTTAAACATTTTGTTTTGACCGGATTATCATGAGCATTGACGAACCCGGTCAACTTTGGAGCGCTGTAACAGCGTTTTAAATGAATAATATTAAAAAAAATTAATGATAAATTTTTCTCAAAAGACCATCTACAAGATTGGTCTGAAGTAACTTTTTTGTAAAATGTATTAAAAAAAGTTATAGAGCAAAAAAGAAAATTTTTATAGAAATGTTGTCACTTTTTTGCTTATAACTTCTTCTGTAAATAAATAAAAGTTAAATGTAAAAGTGGGAAAATTTCCAATATTTGCAAATATATGTGGTGGAGGGAAATTGAGGACGGAAATCCGAATGTCCGCAAATTCACCCAAGTAGGGTCGCAAACGAATAAGCATCACATGCACTTTACAAAATCTATAATAATAAAAATTAACGTTGCTAAGCGCATAACTTTTGTATATTCCTTAAAAATCCCACGGAAGGTTTTTAATTTTTATACTAAAAAAAAACAGAAAGAACGAAGTCGGACAGACTTCGTTCTGTCTGGGCAGCTAGTTAATAATATAAATACATATATAATAAAAAACAAAAAATAAAATTAAAAAAAATCCCCGACACAATAACCTACTTATTTATTACCTACTATTTATTTTTTCATTAGTATCACATGCCTACCTAAGTCTTTTACCCGAGTTTGGAGCGGTCCCCCAACGCGATGTATTTTTTTTTTTAGAATTATTATTACTCGTACAAGATATGTACTTAGGTACTTTAGGATTGAGTTTCTTTCATTATTTTTTACTTTTTAAAGGGAACTCAGGTTATTGTATCGGGGTTCTTTTTTTAATTTTTAATTTAATAACCCTAGAGCCCGTGACGGCCAGACAGACCTTCGTCATTTTAGAAAAGCTGAAAGTTTCTCAGTGCATGCTTCCAACACCGATAGAAGTAATGGCCAAATAAGAAAGTTTAACTCATGGTTACTTTGGCAGATACTAGGTATCAAAGGCGTACATAGTGGCAAATAACTAACGTCATTTATTAATGCGTAACTTTTTAATATTCTGTTCGAAGTAATATTAGATATCACGTTAACCAGAGCCGCAAATTTTGTAACTAAACTTACGTCTACGTTTGCTGTGTGGCTACGGCACTAAATAATGTAGCCACCCCCTCTCTTCCCGTGGGTGTCGTAAGAGGCGACTAAGGGATAACACAGTTCCACTACCACCTTGGAACTTAAAAAGCCGACGGATGGCGGGATAACCATCCATGCTGGTTTTGAAATACAAAGGCCAAAGACGGGCAGCAGCGTCTTCGGTGCGAGAAAGCCAGCCCTGCGGTCACCAACCCGCCTGCCCAGCGTGGTGACTATGGGCAAAACACATGAGTTCGCGTCATAATGTCGGGCGCGAACTTGTGGACGCCTATGTCCAACAGTGGACTGTGATAGGCTGTAGTGGTGGTTATGTCATAGTATAAAACTGATCTTCATACGTGTCACTTGGGTACCTATTAGAAGATTTTTCTTTCAGTTTCTTTTCAGTTCAATTTCATATTTGGCCACGACTATGTGAACCTGGCGCCAAAGCTGGATCCGCCATTGATTTGGCCATTACTTATATCGGTGTTGGGAGCATGCACTGAGAAATTTTCACCTTTTAATGAAATGACGAAAGTCTGCCCCCCCTGGGCTCTCGGTCTATAATTTTTATTACTTTTTATTATTTTTATTACTTTTTAAAGGGTACTCGGGTTATTGTGTCAGGGTTTTTTTTTAATTTTTGATTTCAAATTTTCGGGTTTCGGGTGAATTTTTACAGACTAAAAATTCTGTTAAGCTTATTGTCCAACACAAGGTATGTTTAATTGGTTTCTAATTGGTATACCTAATATATCACTGTTAAAAAACTTGTATTAACGCAAAATGTTTTAAAATTATTATAAACTCTGTACATTCGTATATTCTATTGTTTATAACGTATACTCGTAAAACGTAACGTATACATCAATAAGCATCGAAATATACTAGTTTATCAATTAATTAATAAATATGCACAGCTTATCCGTAAAAATAGTTTAGTTTCTATGTAAAACATTGTTACTTATACTTATTATTATTATTCCGTATTCATAAAGATAACAACAACAATACTATTTATTTATTTACTTAACAATGTTTGTACACTAGAAAACAATATACAACAAATAGCACAAAACAATGCTGGTACAAAGGCACTACTTATCCCATGATGGAATCTCTTCCAGTAGTCCTGCCACAGGAAAATTATAAAATAATCGCAAAATTAGCGTGTACAATAGAAATAAAAAATAAAAATACTAAAAAGTACTAAAAATAAATATATATGATATATACAAAATTCTACAATTTGAAAAGCATACACACATAAAAAAAGTATACAAACATAGATACAAATAATATAATACATACGATAATATATTCTAATGCGCATGAACAGTTAATTAAATTGATTTTAGGTTATGATTGATTCTACTACAATTCAATTCAATACTACTAAGTCTCAACTTTAGTTACTGCCGACAATACAATCAGTCTAGCGAAAGTAGAAGATTTCATACTGAAACGTACCCTGCTATATTTGTTTATGCTATGGTGAACTCCAATTGCCTCCAATTATTGTGTTTTTGGTTTTGTCTTTCGACCTAACTAAAGTCTAACTAACTAAAACATCAAAGCTGTGTTAACCGAATTATACGACATAAGTAAATAGTACCTGGGTGACCGAGCCTAGCTCGGTATTTTCATTTTATTTTTTGTTTTTTTTTTCTCGGTATTTTTATATTTTAATTTTATTTTTTAAAAAAAAAAGAAAGAAAAAAAATTAATCTGGAGTCTGAGATTCGAACCCAGGTCAACACGATTTGATACTCGCCGATTAACGAATTACGCTATTAGAGCTATGTTAATAATTTTGAAATTAAGCTTCGTATTCTAATGATATTTTTTCATTGCCTAAAAACAGGGATAAAACGACATTTTTTTAAAATGAATCCTAGCTAGATCAATTTTTCGCCCCCGAAATCCCCTGTATACTGAATTTCACGAAAATCGTTGGAGCCGATTCCGAGATTCAGATTCTATATATATATATATATACAAGAATTGCTCGTTTAATAGTATAAGATAGTCACTAAAATTAGCAACATAGGCAGCTAACAAGTCCAGAAAGCTACGCCAAACCGAAAAAGCCCTGAGATTTTTGCAGGACTCTAATTTGTTTGATCGCGTTATTATAAGAAATCCTTTCTAAACGATAAAGCAAATAAAACCATTTGCAAGTGGATCTTGTCTCATGGAGAATCAACAAAATATTTGGCAAAGTACTTTAGATTACACTGGTCAACAAAATTTTAACTTTTTTTGTCACATGAAAAGTTATACCGAATTTTGAATGTACTAGGGCCACTAAACAATAATATGTGAATGGAAAAAAATTGACACGTCAGGTTCCCTTGTGACATCGAAACATACATTTTCGTAAAAAGTCCAAACATCAGCTACATTTAGACAAATTATTGCTTAATATAGAATAAATACAATTATGATTTTCGTGAACATTTGGCTTCTGGAAGGTCTTTTTTAAGTCTCTTACAATAATCTGCTAACATTCCTGGAATCCACCTCCCTTGATAGCGCTTCTCCATTAACGAAATGTCCAGATGGAACCTCTTGCCTTGTTCTTCACTCACAGCACCCAAATTTGCCGGAAAAAAATCTAGATGAGAGTCTAGCATATGTATTTTTAAGGACATATTACCCCCCAAAGCTTTATATGACATTATAAGTTCATTTATTAAGTCTTTGTAATTTTCCGATTTATGGTTTCCTGGAAAATTTTGGACAACGTTCAGTAAACATTTTCAGGCGAGTTTTTCCTGATCATTCAGTTTTTCTTCAAATCTCTTATTCTTTATCAGTTGCCGTATTTGTGGACCTACAAATATTGCCAAATTAAAGACATCTTCTCTCGAAAATTTTCTCGCTGAGTTTGGGGAATTTCTCTCAAAGATATGTAAATCCACTTCCATCGATCCATCCAGTTCGGCACTATGTAGGATGGGTCTGTTGGCCGAAGACGAGTTTGGATACTGGATAGTGTGTTTGGAATTGGTTCTAATGCCTTTTGTTTGAATCAAACAAAAATAAAAATCACTTACATGGTCCTTTGGTTTGGACCAAATCATTTTCTATAGCAAATGGCATATGTCTGGGTTCTTGTTTAGGCCAACCAAATAGCAGTCTCACAAACGCTAAACAACGTTTATGTGGAACCCAGGATTTATCTTGATTCCTCACAGAAAATCCAAAATAGTCTAAATAGCACTGATCAATTAATGATGTGAAATTTCGACGCTGAGATGTAAAATTTAATTCTCCACGCACATAACAAAAACTTTCAGGGTTGTTAGAACACTTTCTTGGCATGTTTACGATGTAACAAACGTATAGAAGATGTAAGTTAGTTGAATTCAATAGTTATACAGTCGTCTAAATGAAGTTATTCAAAAAAAGACACGTGTGTGAGGTCAAAAATGAATATGTAGCTGTCACAAAAAAACTGGACGTGATGGAAACAAAATTACTATATATTGTTGATGAGGATACACCAACATTAACAAAAATCATCACAAAGTTCGTGTGACAAAAACAGTGTTGACCAGTGTTATTAGACAAATAAAAAAATATAGTAACTTGGTTCAAGAAAAACAAAGAGAAAAAAAAGTGTTATCGTACGAAGTAGCCCCGAAGAAAAACGGATAAAAATTGTGTGATCCAACTGTTAACAAACTTAGAAGGCTTCTTCGAGGTATTGTTTTTTGGTCACGTGGAACCTGAAGTTTATAACGCATTGAATGAAACGCGATAAAGAAGTAATATAAAGAAATTTTATATAAATCAGAAAAATATATTTCATAACAAGTTAGGGGTTGTTCATTTATCACGTGAAGCTTGAAAGAGGGGGAAGGGATTCGGAAAAAACACGAAACATCACAAGAAGGGTGAGGTGTAATGAGATATCACTTGTAATTATTTTTCGTTGAATGCGCGATTTCTAAACCAAAAAGAACAACCAACACAAGCTTGATGTCTGTCCGAAAATTTTTATAACGATGCTTAATTTTCGAAAATCTAAGCAGATTATACCTGTATTTAAAGACTAGCTGACCCCGCAAACGTTGTTTTGCCATATATGATATTAACCCCCGCAACCTCTTTTTGTGGGTGGAATTTCGTAAAATCCGTTCTTAGTTGACCTCTACTCAGCGAAAGGAATATTCCTACCTAATTTTTAAGTCTCTACTCTTTATGGTTCCAGAGATAACATGATGAGTCAATATATAGGTGGAAATCTCTTTTATATCTATACTAATATATAAAGCTGAAGAGTTTGTTTGTTTGTTTGATTGTTTGTTTGTTTGTTTGTTTGTTTGAACGCGATAATCTTTGGTACTACTGAGCCGATTTGAAAAATTCTTTCAGTGTTAGTAAGCCCGTTTATCGAGGAAGGCTATAGGCTATGTATCATCACGCTAAGACCAATAGAAGCGGAGTAAACGCCGACGAAGTCGCGCGCAGAAGCTAGTATATAATATTCTGAAAATGTCAATATACTTTGCACAAAAGTACGAGATTTTTGGAGATGATATAGTTTAAAGCCTCACCAAATATCACCAATCTACCCACGGTAGACAGTTAAAAAGTTGCTAAAAACATGACGTGATTAATGGACTACCCCTTTTGCACGCGTCACACGCTTAAGCGTGTGGGTGTGCTTTACTATCGAAAGACGGCTCTGTGTCCATTTTCCAAGATAAAATCGTTCTTATACGTTAAGTTAGGCACTGAATTTAAAAAAAAAGGTTGTTTCGGAAACTAGACATGTTAATCTATAAAGTCAGCGTATTTTCTTTTCATTTTGTTTAATATTTATAACAAAAAAACGTAATTAAAAAGTGATATGTCAGCTGTCCGTTGGTCTGTGCCCTTTTGTTGTCTTCACGTTGTAGAAAAATATAAACAATTAATTGTAATAATTTCTTTTGAATAATACTTCAGTCACTTTAAGGATGAACTGTATATCTTTTTATGATTGAACTCTTAACCGTTTTAAAGATATTAACGAAATTCGAAAGATTTTCTGGGTTTCTTTCATAAATATTTTTTCTTTTTTAAACCCCGGCGCAAAACGAGGGGTGGTATAAGTTTAACGTGTCTGTGTATCTGTGTAACTGTCTGTGGTACTTTTTTCTAGTTGATGAGGGGATCTGACTACCTTCCTTATGTCCTATCGATTCGAAATTTGGTACCGTGTTACTTTAATGATATTGAAAGTATATGGTAGGGTAACCATGACCTGATCAGCCGTTCGAAGATCATCAGCTCTTTAATAGTTGATGAGGGAATCTAATTACCTTCCATATGTCCTATCGATTCGAAATTTGGTACCGTATTACTTCAATGATATTGAAAGTGTATGGTAAGGTATCGTATTATGTATAGTAAGGCATCCGCCAACCCGCATTGGAGCAGCGTGGTGGATTAAGCCCTTTAATATATATAACAAAAAAATGTAATCAAATAGTATATCTACAGCTGTACGTTGGTATGTGCACTTTTAGTTGTCTTCTCGTTTTAGAAAAATATAAACAATTTTAGCGAAATGTATAAGCTATTGAACGATCGGATAAATAATAAGATGTTATCTATCTTCGCTGACTATTGAAGAATAATAATGATAGAAAAACAATATTCAAGTAGCAAAATATAAAAAAGTAGCAAAATACAAAATATAATTATAAGATAATAGAAAAACAATATATTCAAGTAGCAAAATATAAAATATAATTATTAGATAACGTGCTACGGGTACGTACATAATTTTACTTACTAAATTGAAAAACAAATTATCAAGAAGAATTTAAAATCAAATTCTTTGACGACTATCAAAAACACCCCACATTACTCTCCTCCGAGACCGAAGGTCAATAGCCGGTTGGCGGGCCAGTGGAACCAGATGCTGCATAGCTCTCAATGAGTTGGAACTGTCTGCGGCGATGCTTGCGAAGCCTGCGTTGCCGTTCAAGCTCGAGGTTACCAGCTTAACGAATGACCACCAGTTTAGCAAATGAGCTCGGTTTAGCGAATGGATGAGCGGATGATAAAATATTCGCTAACTCCGCAGACTTTTTATTAATGAATTGTTATTTTGTTATAATATAAAAATGAATCAAGTAGCAAAATGTAAAATATTAACAAGAGCTTAAAATCAAATTCTTTGACAACTATCAAAAAATATTTTTATTAAAATGATAAAAAGAGGTTTTTATTATTATTTATATAAAAAGTCTAAATATGTAGAGACGCCAATTAACCTCTCGTCTACCGGACTTGCCCGAACCATAGAGCATATTTAGAGAAGAGGTGTCACTTCATAGTCAAGACAAGACTTCAAATTTTACTATACCCTGGGGTACCAACTTTGCGGTTGAGCTCTATTTTTTTCGTTAAATTGGTAATAATGAAGCATAGTGTTGTCATACTGCTATCGTACCGGATATCGATAATAGTGTGGAAAAAGGTCGATAAATTAGTCGATAAAATTATCAATATTTTTCCGCGTAGCCGCTGCTTGCTAGGTTTTTTTTTTTGTTTTATAAATAAAACAAACTTTTTTTTAATTATTTATATTTTAAACTCTTCTAAAATATTAATTATCCTCTGTTTAATTTATTTTAATTATTACAAATTAACTTAATCCTAGTATACCAAAATAAATAAAATTATGGCAAAAATCTTAGTACATCATAATTATATATATAAAAATCTTGTGTCACGATGTATGTTGCCAATAAACTCCAAAACTACTGAACCAATTTTTATCAAAATTTGTAAGCATCTGTAATTTGATCCAACTTAAGAGATAGGGTAGTTTTTATCCCAGTTGGATCCGGTAGGTGGCACTGCTATCGGTATGTAAGTAATCAAATTTGGTAGCTGTTTTCCGGGCAGGACAACGCCTGCCGGGTCTGCTAGTAAATTTCTAAAACAACAAATGTTCACTATTTCACATTCTCAACAATTTGCAAACTTATTTATTTTAAGATACCACCTGTAGCACAAATCTACATTGACATTATACGTCTAACTTGTCTGGACAATATTTGAAATAAATTTCTTTTTAATATTATACATCTATACATATAATAAAATGGTAGGAAAGTCAAAACTGTACATTGAATATTTTTTTAAAGAATACTTGGGCTGTGATCTACAATCGATACCGAAGCCAAAAATATATTTTTTTGAATTTTTGTCTGTTTGTCTGTATGTATGTCCGGGATAAACTCAAAAAGTACTGCATGGATTTACTTCAAATTTGGCACGAATATTATTAAGAAGTCGGGTCAGAACATAGGCTACATATTATCACGCTATCACCTACGGGGAACCAGCAGTGAACGCACGCAGACGACGTCGCGGGCAGCAGCTAGTATTATATAGTTTTAACTAGCTGACCCCGCAAACGTTGTTTTGCCATAATAATATATGTTATTAATCCCCGCAACCCCCTCTTGTGGGTGGAACTTCGTAAAATCCGTTCTTAGCTGACCTCTACTCGGCGAAAGGAATATTCCTACCAAATTTCAAGTCTCTACGCCTTATGGTTCCAGAGATATCGTGATGAGTCAATGGGTAGAAATCTCTTTTATATATATAGAAGATTGTTTCGTCACCAATATAGAAGATTAATAAAAAAAGTAATAATTTTTCCAGCGTCATTTTAATAACAATACGTCAAAAGAGTTAGGCGACAAACTTTTTATTAAAAATACATGTGTGTTAATTAATAGGTTGTCTCCCGTGAGGTTAGATCTAACCTGTCATTATTTATCTAGCTAGTATTTACAATGTAAGACTCCAGAATTATATGTTTACAATCAATTTTTTGGCTTTCTAATGCAAGAAATAAAAATGTAAATGTTGTTCTTAAAACTAAATTGAAAACTCAAATGAACAAGCTCAAAACAATATGGATGGATATGGATAAACTAATTAGAACGACATAATATTCTAATAAAATTAGTAAAATTGTGTGTTAGAATATATATACAGAAATCCGAAAAATACCCAGAACCCAATCCGAGCACCCCACTATCCACGTGGTCTTGGTCTGTCTTACCCCTAGAGTGTTCTGTTGAGAGCCCGGAGCGGATAAGGCTGGAATCCCGACTGAGTAGGCTGTATGGTCTTAGACTTTTGCCTGTTTGATAGATAGAACGAAAACATCTACATCGATATGTCAGTTCATATTAATCTGTTCTTCGTATCGTATATTATTTACTCTTCAATCAAGAGATATTTTTAACGTGAATACGAATAATATTATGTATAAAAGTGTTACAAATAGTTTCTACGTACATACGTGTATTATTACAATGTGTGTTTTAAAAGCCACGGAACGGAGTATGAATGCACTTCTTGCAGCATCGGAGCTAAAATACGTATAATTAAAATTAGGTATTCGGTAAGTATTTAAATAATTTTTACCTTAAATTTTTTTGCCGTGATATCGTTATAATCATGAGATTGCTGGGGATGGGAGAGGCACCAGAGGATAATCCACCACACCCCCTCCCCCCAATTTTTCAAAAAACCCCATAAATCGAAATACTATAATCTAAAGGCTTACCGAAATAAAATACATATCATACATAAATAACCTCTTTCTTAGAGTAAGTGACATTTGGAAAAAAAAATTATATACTTGACGTTTATGACGTTTCACACACTACATTACTGCCAATTTTTACAAAAATTCAAGTTTGGTATACAAAGTATAGTAAATGAGTGTCACCAAATTGATGCGTCAGATAAATAATGACAGGTTAGATCTAACCTCACGGGAGACAACCTATTAATTGTAATTATTCCTTTTGAATAATACTCCAGTCACTCTAAGGATGAACTCTTTTTCTTATTATGACTGAACTCTTAACTGTTTTAAAGATATTAACGAAATTCGAAAGATTTTCTGGGTTTCTTTCATAAAAATTATCACCGTATATTTTTTTTCCTCTCTTGTTTTTCATGAATTATTTATTTTTTAAATAACTTCTGCCTGCATCTAGCGACAATCATGATATTTTTGGCAGTGAAGTTAAAATTGTACCTATGTTTCGTGACGTGTCGACAGATTTTCGATAATATAAAATGCCAAAAGAAAATAAAAACTCTGCAAGAAAACGTGATCAATTACAACGTGATTATAAAAGAGAACGTCGTAAAAATTATGAGTCTTTCGAAAAATTATAAAGATGATGTTATGATTGAGCTGAATAAACCTGAGAGCTGCTGTCTTGGAAATAAACATAGTGGAATCTATTCTGCTCAAATTCCTAATAAGGATGGTGTAAACCTTGCTCAAAAAAAAGGTCGAATGTCTCAAGTTCGTCAAAACTATGATTTTAGACAAAGCGAACGAGAAAAAGATAGGTTAGCTAAGCAGGCTCAGCGATAATTTAGTGCCTACCTTAACATATAAGAACGATTTTATTTTGCAAAATCGACACAAAAAATAATAATATTTTATTCAATTGATTTCTCTTTTAGGCAATTATTATTAATTTCAATTCGTAACACAATGAGCGTGTGAGGCGTGCACTTTTGGATTTTCCAAATTATCTTATTTTTTCGAATTAAAAGATAAATTATTGGTTTTTAAAAAACGAAAAGACGAAAATATATATATTACATTTACATCTAACTTAAAAAGTAACTATTTAGCATATAAATTTTCTTAATTAAAAACGTTCGCTAAAGAAAATTTCGTTTACCTATCAATTTATTTTCATGTTGACTCAGAGTTATATCAGTGTTTATTTAAACGTGCACTTATCAATTTGTCACGTCATCAAATGTTTTTTCTATGTTACAAAAAATCCCCAAACTTCAGATAAATATATGTTACTGTAAATGCACGAATTACGGTAAATCCTAAGATTTAAGAGCAAAACCTAAGATTTACCAACTCTTAATGGTAAACGCCCGAACGATTTTGCGATTCGCACTTTTGTGTCCCAGACTCCCAGTTTAGTTGACCAGTGTCAAAACTTAAGACCTGCGTCGGTCTAATATTGAAGTTAGATAGGTTAGGGTTATTTTATTTTTTTATTTTTTTTTGTATCGAAAATCGAAATCATGCCGATAAACGGTCTAGTTTTGAAGTAAGATCACGATTCAGCCTGTAATATCACCAATTTAAGTTTTTTACTGAAATAAATGAATAAAAATTAATCTTTGTTTTATTCCCAAAACCAACTTTTACTAGCTGTCAGTGGTAAAACCTAGCATGTACTAAAAAGTACTAGTAATAGCCCGAAAAAAATGTTCCATTTTTATAAATCCTTACATTTACCAACTCACGTCGGTAAATCCTAAGACTTACTCTTAAGAGCGTGCATAAGGCGAGCAAAAAATCAGATTTCACCCGCGCGCCCGATGAAACAAAATATACACAAAGCCTCGTGTCAGAGTGCGATAGACGATATAGTTTTGAGCGCATTACGAATGTAAAAAACGACAAATATGTTATTTTGTATATAATTCCGAAACTAAAAGTAATTACATTAAATGCCTTGGCATAGCCTTTACTCATATTTAAATGTAATTAATTATCAAATTTTTGTCTTAATGGTCATAACCATATCGAGTATAAATAGAAAAAATATAAAAATTAGAGGTTACTTCGTGATTATATTTTATCGAGGAAATTTCCTTATTTTATGTTTTTGATATGGGTCAACCCTTGCAAATATCACGTAGTTTGTCATATATTTTTATTTTAAGATTTGGTCTGGAACTTTTCATGTCAAAACAAATAGAAGATGGTAATTTTGCATTATGCGCACTCTTAAATATTAGGATTTGCCGTAGTTCGAGCTTTTACAGTAACATATATACATGTTCAGTACTTACAAGACAACTTTGCCTATAAGAATTAAGCATTATTAAGATTAAATAACTACTAATCTTCTTTTTCCATTTTCTAGTTATTGTAATGGAGATTATAGACCGGGAGATAGTGACACAAAATATTAGGTCATTTGTACCAGTATGGCGGTTCGTCAGGGGTCTAATTACGTAAAGGCAAAAAGGAAAATTATGGTCATAGCGCTCGCACCGGCGGCCCAATCGCGTGGGCGTTAATCGAACGCGTCGGATAAATAACGAGTGTCGAACGATTTGTTCCACAAAAATGCTTGTATTTTCAGATAGTCGAAAAAAAAGAAGTAGGCGGTAGCGGAATGCCATACTTCTCGGGTGTGACTTACAGCCCGCCATACCGACGCGAATACATTAATTTAAATAAAACAATTCAACCATTTGTACCAGGCTAATTTTTGCAAAGCTAATCATCGTCGAGTACCCATTCACGAAAATCACCTTGCCATACTTTTCCGACAGTTCCCAATGGCCGCCATACCACTGCAAAGGAGTAATTTTTTTTATTTTCGCCAAACGATTTGTAAAATTTTACATTAAATTTTATATTGTTAAACAAAAATTATATTATAATAAATACAAACCATATATCTATTAATTATGTTAATTATTTGAATATTAAATACAGAGTGCATTGTGTCTAATAAAAATAATTCCTCTACTTCATAGTTACCTTTAAAGAATTCACCTTTCTTGATAAGGCCGCCATTGCGCACTTGGTTTTAATAAATGTTTAATTAATAATAATATGTGCTTTTAAAGTAATCTATGTAAATAAAAATTAATCGCTAAATGTGTTTCTAACCACAGTACTCGAAAATGGCTGGATCAATTTTTCACACATCTGTTTATTTCAAAACTAAAATGCATAGGTAACTAATTTTTTTTAATGATATCTATTTAAATATTTTATTTTACAGAAATTGTGAGATAATATATTAGATTCTAGACATACCTTATACTCAAGAATTAGAAAGTTTATTAATGAATCAATGTTGCACTTATTGCAACTTAATTTGTAACACCAAAAAAGAGATAAGGAAAACATAGAGAAAAAACAATAGGTTTTTTTTAAATCTAATTAAATATATAAATTAAATATATAAAAAGGTTGCCTGGAAGAGATCGCTCATTAGCGATAAGGCCGCCTTTTGTACTTATCTAGTTATCTCCTGTTTTTATTTTTGTGATTTTGCTCATTTTCTTTGGTGTACAATAAAGAGTTTTTATTATTATTATTATTATCTACCTTGGCCACACCATTCAACTAGGCCGAAACAACTTCGAGAAGGAAGCTGATAGGAGGATTCGGTTGGGCTGGGCGGCGTTTGGCAGGCTTCGTCGAGTCTTCACTTCGAAGATTCCGCAATGCTTGAAGACTAAAGTCTTCGAGCAATGTGTCCTGTCTGTGTTGACATATGGAGCAGAGACGTGGACACTGACGAAGGGACTGGTCCACAAGTTTAAAGTCGCTCAACATGCAATGGAACGGGCTATGCTTGGGGTTTCTCTCAAGGATAGAATAAGAAATGAGACTATCCATGAGGCAGTGGGCTGGTCATCTGTGTCGCAGGACCGATGGCCGTTGGAGCAGACGTATCCTGGAGTGGATACCGTGTACTGGCAAACGCAGTGTAGGACGTCCTCCGGCCCGCTGGACCGATGATCTACGTAAGATTGCCGGTGTAGGCTGGATGAGGATTGCGGAAAACCGCGCGCTCTTCTGGCGCGAACTTGAGGAGGCCTATGTCCAGCAGTGGACTGCAATAGGCTGATATGATGATTGATGATGACCTATCTAATTGTATATTATTTTTAATTAGACCAAAGTTGTAATGATAAATAAATAATTAATTATTTTATTTTAGTCAAACGTTTACAAATTTCTTCAGCATACAGATATCAGAAAAATGTGCATTACAGCTAACATATATATATATATATATATATATATATATATATATATATATATATATATATATATATATATATATATATATATATTGGCATATATGGACGTTTTATAATAAAACCTCCTTTTATAATTCATATAAAAATTAAAAATTGATGTGACGTCTGGCTCTCTTTCGAATTTTGGTTTGAGCATAATGGTGATATCGAATGAGATATAAATTGGTGGTTTATTTTGCTTGGTCAATGAATTATTTTGTTAATGTAAAATTAGATGTAAATGTTGATGTAAATTGTGATAGTTTGAGATATTATAAACCTAATAATTGTAATGTTCGTGATTGGTGTTCAAATTTAATAAATGTCACTTCTGGTTTCTAATAACAATATATATATATATATATAGTACCTGGGTGACCGAGCCTAGCTCGGTATTTTCATTTTATTTTTTGTTTTTTTTTCTCGGTATTTTTATATTTTAATTTTATTTAAATAATAAATCACGAGTGAAATTAAAAAAAAAAGAAAAAAAATTTATCTGGAGCGAGATTCGAACCCGGGTCAACACGATTCGACACCCGCCGATTTCCTAATTACGCCATTACAGCTATGTTGACGCGTAGTGAAATTAAGCTTCGTATTCTAATGATATTTTTTCATTGCCTAAAAACAGGGATAAAACGACATTTTTTTTTAAATGAATCCTAGCTAGATCAATTTTTCGCCCCCGAAATCCCCTGCCTACTAAATTTCACGAAAATCGTTGGAGCCGATTCCGAGATTCAGAAAATATATATATATACAAGAATTGCTCGTTTAATAGTATAAGATATATATATCAGATATAGGCAATAGGAATACAATACATTTATTACATTGGCATTTATTATGGGAACATAACAATAGTCAATGACAAAAAAACTATAGAACATCTCAATAAATAATATTTACAACAGTTTGTAAACAAAAAGTAATCGTATTGTCATAGTAAACAATTTTTGTAAATTTAAGGGTAAATGTGAATACATGGGCGCATGACCGTTTATCCGACTTTCTCTAACTGGAAGTTCTGACAATATAATAGTGTTAATTTCTATAAATTGTTATTTATTTATTTACATTTTGTAATGCTGCATGTGTGTTCATGTGTAAATGCTTATTTTAATTATACAATAACTAGCTGTGCCCGCGACTTCATCCACGTGGAATTTAACAAAAAAGTGTTCAGTTTGCAGAGTTTTAAAAGAAATTTTCTAAAATAAAAGTACCTTAATTTACTCCTTACTATATCAGTTCTCTGCCAGTGAAGGTCTTGCGTTCTACTATTACCAGAGACCAGTAGGGTAAGTGTCGTCAGCATACATAAATACCGCAGTTATGAATATTCAAGTTACATAATTGGTTTATATAAATAAGGAAGAATGTGGGTCCCAATATGCTACCCTGGGGTACACCACAGGACATGTGTTCTTCATCACTAGGGAATGCAATACCGGGATACCAGGATCCCGAAATACCGGGATCCCGCACTATTTTTGCGGGACCAGTCCCGCACATAAATCGAGCGGGATCCCGCGGGATTAGCGGGACTGGGCAACGGTAAACGCCATGTGTTGTTCAGCACGCGGAATCGCGCGAACTGATTCAGCTCATGATAAAAATCATGATGATTTACCTTTTGCTACAGTGGCCGCAATGGTGCAAGCTGAAACTACGGACTCTGAACCGATGTCTCTTTGAGATGAACTTTAACAAACTCTATCGAGTTTTAAAACTGCTTGTCGCTCTCATTATCTCATTTTTGTCTATCTCATTTTATTATATCGCTTTATTAATCTCTCAATACGTAATTTTAAATAATATATTTTTGTTTCATTTTTTAACCGACTTCAAAAAAGGAGGAGGTTACTCAATTCGATCGTAGATATATATATTTTTTATGTATGTGCGGGGATAACTTCGTCGTTTATGAATCGATTTTGATAATTCTTTTATTGTTGGAAAGGAGATATCCCTAGTTCGGTACCATGATAAGGAAACCAGGATCTGATGATGGATTCCCAGAGAAATCGAGTAGGAGGTAAATGACTACTAGTGCGTTTGTTAATTTTTTTGTCTACTTACGTTGTATTACTTGTCGATGTAATTGAAGTCGGTTTTTTTCGTTAGCTAGCATACACAATTATTAGTTCTAGATGCATTTATGATACAGGAATTCTATCTTTCCAAAATGACTTTCAGAAACATGCGGGATCCCGCAAATACCAGGATCCCGCGGGACTGAGACCTCTCAGTCCCGCAAATACCTGGATTAAAATTTTGTTGCGGGATTGCATTCCCTATTCATCACTCACTTCAATTTTAACAACATGGTCATAGTCATGGTTTACACCGCGAATTCCAATCGATTCCAGTTTATTTTGTACATCGTTCCATAGCTTAATTGGTTAGAGCACCGACACGGTCTGTCGGAGGTGCGGGTTCGAACCCCGCTGGATCGAAATATTTTTGATATGATTTAAACATATTTATAATTTCCTCATATGTGGGTAACAAAAAATAAAAATAATACGAATTACTGAGACAAGATTAATTTACGAATAAAGATAATCTAATATACAAAATCTACTACTTACTGTTTCTTGTTGTATAAGTTTCTTTGGATGATGTTCTTCTAGTTTCCCATTCCCTAGGCTTTTCCCACTGTGACACTTCACTGATACAATTATAATAATACTTCTTTCCAGATGAACTAATGTGTTCTGACCATTCACTGCCTGAAGGCACGCTTGACGAGCAAGGAGCACTTCTTTTGTCATATTTACTACTCCTATTAACACTACTACTCAAGCCACTAGTCCTACTTTTCTTCTCCGATTCACATCTTTCATGGTTATTTTTCTCCCTCTCACTGTCTTTGATACGTTTCTCCTTCGGGGATCTGACATCTGCAAGTTTTTACCAAAAAAATTGTTATAATTTAGATAGATTAACATCATATATCCAAATATAAGCAATTCGCAGGTATAAAAATAATATATGGTTAATATATGGTTAATATTTCAAAATTATTTTCTTGCATGTCAAACTAAAATGTTATTTTTAATTCGCTTGCTTGTATTATTAACACAATCTATAGTGAATAATAACATTTTTGTATTATTTAGTTATATTTAAGATAAGCATTATTTTTAACAATTTCATTATTGTTTAATAAACATATTTTTTTCAAAAATTTTACGCAAGCATAACGCGAGCAAAACCAGTAAATGAATGAACTATGTGATGTTATTTAATTTAGTTTATTGGTTAAAATTCAGGTAAAATGTTAAAATATTGATAGTAACTATATAAAACACATTTTGCAGTATCTGTATCAATTTAAATCGCTTTCAAATAGATAAATCTAATTAAAGTCAAAAATATGTTACATAGTACAAACAGGAAAATAATACAGAATAATCTGACACTTGCTCATATTTAACGGTCACAAATGACACTTTCTGTACCTAAATACAGAAATATATTAAACAAGATACTTAAGGATATTATGGAATAGTAGTAGAAACTAAATAAAATTCAACAATTGATGTTTTCTTATACGACAATTTCAATGGTTCAATATCAAAAATGTTATGACAAAATTAAAAATACAATTAAAACACTTACTATGTGTGTCAATGCATTTGGCCACTAACAGTATTAACTTTATTTCTATTTTTTGTAAGGGCTTTTTAGTTTTATTGAGTTTGTCTAAATTTAAGGTAGTGTAAGTCTAGCAAAGTCTATCTTTAATATCTCACCTGTATACTTATTTCTAGAGGATTTGTAGTCTCTATCTCTCTCCTTTTCAGAACCCTTCTGGATATAGGAATTTCTTGATGTATGTGTAATATATTCTCTTTCTTCAGCCATGTGGCTGTAGTGGTGATGACCATGCCCAGAGTGGCCAGTGTGTCCCGCATGACCACCATGCCCATGGCCCGAGACATTGCCATTGGGCGATCTAAGTGGTGTGTAGCGGTTGTCAGAAGTACTGTAGTCATTAACAGTTCTCTTGGAATTGTACTTCTGCATAATAAATTTCACATTACAATTCAAGTAAAACTAACTTATGGTTAAACTTTATAAACCGAATTATTGTTTTTTTTTTTATAAGATAATAGTTACGTAAATTACAACATAGCAACTATCTACTTAATGAAAAGACAATACCAAAACAAGATCACATATTAAACTGTCATCTGCTTTTATAAACCTATATACCTCAGCTATACGTAGCTGTGCGCACACTAAACTGTTTTTGTTGTGATACCTGGCTCTAGTAAATAATTTACATGAAACAAATCATCAAACTTCAAAAAAACATTGTCACATTGTTTTCTTTGTAAATTTCTATCATTTTAACGTACAAATCATAATGAATTAGAACCTATAAAACTTCAGTTAACTAAATAATGTAATTAGCAGGTTACAAATTTCGTGTTTATTTGTATGAAAGTGGGTTTTAAAACAAATAGAGAGGAATAAAAACGATTAGAACAAAGACAAAATAATGGTCGGAAGGTGTTAATACGTAGGGTAGTAAATTAATCAACATAAAACCATTTTCACTTTTAACTCGTATACATGATCCAAAAGCCATAAATAGATTATACGATTATTATGGTTAAGCTTACTTGATACGGATGGGTCTGGTGCTTCTCAAAGTACCTGAAACAAACATAAAGTTTTAGTCCTTCCGTTCAGAGTTACAGTTAAACTCAATCGCCGACCGCCATCTAAAGATTGCGAAGCCGAAGCATCATAAAACTTATCGTACCCATCGCTTATTCGCTGAGGTTTCCTTGCATGCATTACCATCAATGCAAATGTACTATTTATTACGGCCTCTGAAATAAAATGCAATAAAAGCCCACTGTCATTAAAACAGTTTTACAGGAGGCCGTGTTATATCTTGATGGACGCCATGTCACATTCGAGTCACTCAAGAGAGAGTCGATAGAGACGCGAAAGAGATAAAAACTATACCGACTACGTATAATGTAGAGCGATGTAGGTAGAGGAACGACGAGGATATCCGACAATTCTTTCGTTTTATCTATGCGTGTATCGAAGGTTACCAATTTTGTACATTGTTGTAAAAAAAACACTAATTTTTAGATAGCAATTATTCAATAGATATAAATGCAAAGGTAAATAACTAAATAGGTATACTTTGAAATCTTAGAAAAATAATTTTTTTTAACGAAATCTATAGCAATTATTCAATTGATATAAATGCAAAGGTAAATAACTAAATATACTTTGAAATCTTAGAAAAATAATTTTTTTAACGAAATTTAATCAATAATTGCACGTTAAAACCGTAACTGAAATGGTAATTTTTCGGCCGAAACTCTCGTAAGTAATTATAAACACACAATACCTTTTTTCGTGTACGTTTACTTGATATTTACATATTATAAATTAAAAGGCATAGTACACAACATAGTACACATAGTAGTCAACATTTTCGATTAAAAATATAAATATGTAGTACCTGGGTGACCGAGCCTAGCTCGGTATTTTCATTTTTGTTTTATTTATTTTTTATTTTGTATTTTTCTTGGTATTTTTATATTTTATTTTTATTTAAATAAAAAAATCACGAGTGAAATTAAAAAAAAAGATAAAAGGAGTAATCTAGAGACTGAGATTTGAACCATGGTTTTCTCGGGCAATCTCGACCGTCCGATTGCCCACTTGAGCTATTACAACTATAATGACAATTGCGAAATTAACCTTCCTATTCTAACGATATTTTAGCAATTTTTTTTCATTGCCTAAAAACAGGAATAAAACGACATTTTCTAAAAATGAATCCTAGCTAGATCAATTTTTCACCCCTGAAATCCCCTGTATACTAAATTTCACGAAAATCGTTGGAGCCGATTCCGAGATTCAGATTCTATAATTATAATATATATACATAACTAGCTTCTGCGCGCGACTTCGTCGGCGTGGACTCCTCTCCTATTGGTCTTAGCGTGATGACACATAGCCTATAGCTTTCCTCGATAAATGGGCTATCTAAAACTGAAAGAATTTTTCAAATCGGCCCAGTAGATCCAGAGATTACCGCGTTCAAACAAACAAACTCTTCAGCTTTATATATTAGTATAGATATACAAGAATTGCTCGTTTAATAGATATTCTGATTACTACTCTTTGGATTACTAACATTTTTAAAAGATTCGTTCTGTTCTACTTTTTCATAAATATAATCAAAATTTTAAATTAAGACCCGAAAATAAAATAGTTCAATATTCTTTAACGTAATTACATTTCAAAAAATTAAAATTATATTCATTAACCATAAATATATATTTTTTATACTGGTAGCCCTGTTTTTATAAGTAACAGAACAGATAAACCAAGAAATTTTAGGTACTTGCAAAATGTCAAAAGTACAGTCCTCTGTCCTCAGTCCTCATCTTAAAAATTACACATAAGTACCTAACCTCACGCCTTGCATTTAGAATTGTTACGATTTTGCGAAGTTTGAACTATGTCTAAACCTGTGGATCTAGAATTAAAAAAAGCATTCGTGGAATTGCAAGTAAAAATGGTGGAGACAAGTAAAAAAATTCAAGTAATTGACAGTCAAATCGGGGTATTAAAGAGAGTTTTGCAGCACGCAGATGTAACTCAGCGTGAAATAAGCACTTTACCATCTGGAACTAAAACTTATGAATCTGTCGGCAGAATGTTTCTTTTGACAGACTTAGATGAAATAAAAGGTAACTTGAAGAATAGAATATCACTTCTAACAAACCGCACTTCAGAATTAGAGAATAATAAACAATATTTAGAGAAAAATCTCAAAGAGAGTGAAGACAACATCAGAGAAATGGTTCAACAACGAAAGGAACAAAATGAAATGAAGTCCACTTAACATTCAGCAAAATACAATTTCTTTTCCTTTTTATGCTACTTCTTATAGTTTATAACAATATTAAATAATATTATAATCATTGATTTATTTAATTTCTATTTTTCAATAATTGACATGTTTAGACACTCATTAAGTGACAAACTTGTAACGTAAAAACTGATCTTAATTCTTAGTATTATTATGTTCTCATCTGATTTCAAAATAAAATATTTTGCACTACCAAAATTTTATTTAAATTAGGTACTTTATTTCTTATTTGGTTTTGTCCCTTAACTAATACTTTTTATATATCTATTCCTTAATATATTATACCTTACAGAATATGTTAAAAACCAAAATTATAACAAAAAATGTCAAAAGTTAAGATTTAATGTTGTTAGTGAGACTACTATGATTCTTTTAGAACTATAAGGCTTATCCATTACAACTTAAAAGTAGCTTATTTAAAGTGATGTACTTACTCTATCCAAAACACCTTAGCATGCCATTGTATGGATGGTGCATTACTTTTATTGTCACCCATGGTGTCTTGAATATCTTGCTACATCAACTATTACAGTTGTCTTTACATAAAACAGCTGGCTATTGAGGAGCCTAAATAGAAATTTTACTTGTACATAAAGTTGAATGACTTACAGAAAAAAAACAAATATTGTGTGTAGAATTGAAACGAAAAATAATAAAAAAAGGCCTTTATTAAAAAACATACATATTTCATTGTACCTACTAAAAGTAAAAAACAATATACAAACAAAAGTATCTTCGGCTAAAATCCACATCCTGGACCGTCGAATTATGGGGTTTTGAGGGGTGCGGGGGGGAGGGGGTGAGTGGGGACCACTCCCACGCAACAGAAACCCATAGTTATGGAGATATCCATTGTTAAAGTTTTGAGATATAATTATGTATTATCTATTATATATGAAATATATATATTATATTTTTTCTATATATAGTACTCATAAATAGAAAGCTTTTTGTGAATTCTCAGGTTGCAGAAATTTACATTTTAAGAAATATAATTTTTTTTATGTTGCTATGGAATATGAATATAACACGCCTTTGTACCCTTTTTTTACTTAAATATATTAATTTTATTTTTAGTTATTTACTATCATATACAGAAAATATTCAATATTTTGTTTAATTTTTAATAATTGTTAATGAATTATTAATTTAATTTTTTTATAAAACCGAATCGGAGCACCCCACTATCCACCTGGTCTTGGTCTGTCCTACCCCTAGAGTGTTTTTTGTAAGCCGGAGGCGCGGAGGGAGGGCAGCCCTCGCCCGCTGTCAACGCTCACCTCCGCAGCCTCGGCTTGCTGGTCGCCAAGGCGACCAGCCTCGGCCTCTCCGGCTCGCCCGGGTGTCTGCGTTTTGTAACGCAAGGGCGAAAGGGCTGCTCTTCCGAAGCGCCGGAGCCGTCACGGAATGAAATTATACCGATTAACTGTCAAATATTGAGGTTAGGTCTATGAGATTTATTTTTCTATTTTGTCAAGAGCGGTGCATTACCTTGTATCGCTAGTGGTATGGGGAGTTGAGGGTGACCGCCGCCCCCCTCCCCCTCTCGCCTTTAAATTCGTGTAAAACGAACTATATTCTTCTTATAATCTCAGAACTTTAACAATGCATATCTCCATAACTATGGGTTTCTGTTGCGTGGGAGTGGTACTGGGGGTAGCCCCCACTCCCGCCTCCCCCCCGCACCTCTCAAAACCCCATAATTCGACGGTCCAGGATGTGGATTTTAACCAAAATCATAATCATTCGCTTTAATAACACCTAATTATGGTCCAATTTCTAAAAACAAAATATTTCCATGATCAATTATTGTTATAAATTGTGTGGGTGAACACAAAAAAAAATATTACTTACAAAATTATTAATCTTAAATACAAAGTATAGTCTTCTTTGAATCTAGGTTTGTGATTTTCTCGATCAAGGGCGGATCCAGCTTTGGCGCCAGGGGGGGGTCACAGTCATGGTCAAGGCGCCAGGGGGGGGTCACAAAGTCGTGGTCAAGTAAAAAGAAGTTACAATTTAAATTTTATAATGATAGATACAGGTAAAAAGTAGGTATTTTATTAATCCATGTAGGTCATGTACTTAAAAATACCTATATTGTGACAAAAATCTTGTTTAACAATTTTAATTAGTGGTCCACCTAGGTCCTGGACACAGCCCAGGGGGGGGGTCATGACCCCCGTGACCCCCCCCCTGGATCCGCCAGTGTTCTCGATCAGTTTTTGTTTATTATTTTATCTTATGCATGATACCTATTAGAATAATCAATAAATTTAAGACAGATCTCAAAAATTTCGTGTTGCAGTAGAATTTAAAAAGCAAACATTTAAAAACAAGTATAGAAAAATATTTAAAAATAATTCGGTAAATATTTATATAAATTCCTTCGTATCGAGTTTATCTAATCTTTGTTTAGAACTTTAGAAAACCAGATTTTCATTACAAGAACTTCGTAATTCGTATTGGGGTTACCATCTCACATCTGTCAAACTCACTACACCAAACAAAAAACATTTGCGCGGTTAAATGGAACTAATGATAAAACTCAAATAGTAATACTTTTTAAGCTAGATAAAATAGAGATAATTACTTTTGTTCCGTATAAAATCCCTATATATTTTTTAATTCATCTCGTAGAGTCGTAGGGACGTTCCACTGAGCGACCACAACGACCGAAACAACGACCGCAAAGCCCTTTCTATCCTCTATCGTTCCACCTAAAGCCCAGTTTACACTTTGATTTGTGCGAGTGCAAGTGTTTAGTGCAGGTGTTAGTAATGTAGTAGTAGCGTATAGTAGTAAGTAGCGTTTGGCGGCTGCAGGTACCTTTGCCGTTGGCTATGCTGCTCGTGGTCGTGTGTGAGCTCTTTATACTGGTAGGTTGTCTGGCTTGTAAACATGTTTGGACATGCTTTATTTTGAATGGACGACACTTGCTGTGTTTTTAGCACTGCCGTAAATAGTGCGGTGCCACCGGTGCCCAAGCACAGGGCGTATAGACTCTGGGAGGTGCAAGAATTAAATGGTCAGACGCAGGCAGGACTATTATTTTGTCGGTTAATGCTCCTGATAAGTTCCCGCTGTGCCCCTAGTGCTCGATTCCAACACATTACGTAATACGTACCTACATGCCAGTATCATCAAAAACGTCTATTAAATTAGACAAAACATCACGCTAATTTTTTTGGCAGCGCATGAGCGTATTTGTGTTTAGTGTATAACGGAGCTACATTCCTTATTCGAAACTCTACCATACCAAGTACTTACTTAAAATTAAATTTATTTACAGTTTACTAAAATTTGCAGGGTGTTATTTTATTATAGAAGTATGAAGAACATAGCGGCACAAAAATTAAATCATAAGGATGGGTGGGCAACGCATTAGCAATAATGAACTTGCGTTTGAGTTTTAGTGAGTGATACACATGTGATACAGTGTTACCTATATCCCATCAAAAACATAAATGTGAAAAATGACAGCCAAGGCCCAAGTTCAATAATAAGAATATGAACGTCTGTTAAGCTAGAATGGTCAAATGGGCAGAACCACTTAAATTTTTGGTAAATATTGAGTGCTTTTTAAGTGCTAATTTAGTGCTCCAATATAAAATTTTACGCCCAAGAAACATGATCATAAATTATAAAACTGCTAGCTTTCACGTAAGCTAGCAATGGACAGCCGTGAGCCGGCTATAACGCTCATAGTGTTAAGCAGACCTAGGTGTTAGCATTAATAATTTAGTGCTCATTGAGTGCTTCCAATATAATTTATATTGGAGCACTACTTACGTGCTACACTAGCTTACGTGAAAGCTAGCAGTTTTATAATTTATGATCATGTTTCTTGGGCGTAAAATTTTATATTGGAGCACTAAATTAGCACTTAAAAAGCACTCAATATTTACCAAAAATTTAAGTGGTTCTGCCCATTTGACCATTCTAGCTTAACAGACGTAGAATATGAATACGTTGTTTGTGGACTTCGCCGAAAAAAGTATTGAGACCTAAATGAGCGCCAAGCTCTACAGAAAATGCCGAAAATGTCTGTTAATTAAAAACATGACATACCTATTAAATTGAATGTAGAATAATTTGCATGTACTAATTAGATATCACTTCGATTAAATTAAGCTTAAGATTTCACTGCATGTACTGCAAAATATTCTACATTCAATTTAATATGTCATGTTTTTAATTAACAGTACCTGGGTGACCGAGCCTAGCTCGGTATTTTCATTTTATTTTTTGTTTTTTTTTTCTTGGTATTTTTATATTTTAATTTTATTTAAATAATAAATCACGAGTGAAATTAAAAAAAAAAGAAAAAAAATTCATCTGGAGACTGAGATTCGAACCCGGGTCAACACGATTTGACACCCGCCGATTTCCTAAATACGCCATTACAGCCATGTTGACGCGAAGTGAAATTAAGCTTCGTATTCTAATGATATTTTTTCATTGCCTAAAAACAGGGATAAAACGACATTTTTTTAAAATGAATCCTAGCTAGATCAATTTTTCGCCCCCGAAATCCCCTGCATACTAAATTTCACGAAAATCGTTGGAGCTGATTCCGAGATTCAGAATATATATATATACAAGAATTGCTCGTTTAATAGTATAAGATACATTTTCGGGATTTTCTGTAGAACTTGGCGCTCATTTAGATCTCAATACTTTTTTCGGCGAAGTCCACAAACAACATATTCTTGAGTTCTTATTGAACTTGGCTGTCATCATTTTTCACATTTATGTTTTTGGTGGGATATCATTACTTTTTGTAGAGATATTTATTTGAAATTTATTCTTTTTTCTTGCGTTTACGCTGCATTTTTTTATACTTTAGATTGAATTCTGTACTATATCTGTGTATTGCGGCGCCACGCGCGCCAGCTGTCGCGCCGACACACTCCGTTGGCCGTTTGTTTAACGCGTATTACAAGTTTTTTGTATGGGGACATCCTTTATTTTTTTACTTCATTTTATTTTTATACTTGTTTTATATAACAAATGTAATAATACATATTTTGTGCAAGTTTCAAATATCCACTTATAACGGTTCAGACGCTACAATAAAAAACCGTTTTTTTTTTTGTATGGGGACCCCCTCTATTTTTTTAACTTTCTTTTCTTTTCAGATTTTTTCCTGCGCTTACACGTAATTACCTAGCTAGATGCCAAATTTCGACTTCCTAGGTTCTGGAAGTAGGTTAGGTTTTTGATCTGTCAGACAGTCAGTCAGTGCAAAATTGGCGACTTATTTTGAACCTTCATTTTTTGTAACCGTTTCAACTAGGTTAATGAAATTTGGGGTTCTAGTTGTCCTTATGGATATAAATAAATTTACGTAATTTGGTCTGTTTCTGTTGAATAGGTTTTGAGTTATGGAGGGGTCAAAAGTCGCTCAAAATGGTTCGTGTAAATATACACACGGCGCTGAGTCGCCAGTTCTTTTGCTTGAACTGGGCTTGACACGCTGTCGCGTGTCTAGATTAGGCGAAGGGTACACTTAACATTAGATGGCTCGTCTGTTTGTTTGCCCACATCAGTTCTTTAAAATATAGTATAAAAGAACCAGTCGGATAACGCTCTTTTATAACTGTCCTATGAGCCTAAGGGGTATTCTGTAATAGCATATCTGACCTGTGGCCTCTCGCTATTTGACCCAAACTCCTGGAATAGTGCAGGGTTCATCCAAGATTTCTGAATTCCTCAGTCTTAACGGCTGATTCAAATCCTATTTGAGTAATGCTATTAGTCTGGACTAGCTGTGCTCGCGAGATATAGTGACTTTACATGTTCAACGTGATTATGTATTTAAATTGGCATTTTTTTATTTATGAACCGATTGACATGAAACAAACACAAAATGTTACGTGAAGCTAACGACGTTAAGTCCACGATTCAGCCTGTAATATCCCACTGTTGGGCATAGGCCTCTTCCCGATGTAGAACTAGGATCGGAGCTTAATCCACCACGCTGCTCCAATGCGGCTTGGCGGATATATTCCCTACTGTGAGTAACGATAGCTATCAGGTGTACATGATAACAACCGGGACCTACGGCTTTACGTGCTCTCCGAGGCACGGTGGGGAGACCCACAAGGACTGCACAAACACCCAGACCACGGCAAAACATCTGTATGGCCAATACAAATGCTGTCGTGTGCGGGGATCGAACCCGCAACCACCCGCGCAACAGCCAATCGCAATCCAGTGCTGTGACCGCTGCGCCAACGCGGCGCGGCGCCTTATAGTTTGCGTCATGTATAAAGAACGCTGGCCTTCAAGTTGCGCAGAAACGATTTATCGGTCTAACAGGTGGTATGAGGTAGAGGAGATCAAGTGGTTATATACTCTATGAGGGAGATCACTCGCCGCATGCTTGCCGGTGTGCTATTGGTTTGGTTGGACAGTTCGCCGTCGACTCAAAATCGCTGGCGCACAAGTCGAATAAAGTGAAATAGTTTACATATAGGGAAGTGAGAAAAATTATTTATAACGTATATTGTTTTATGAAGAGAGAGGCTGATAATAATGCAGTTAAAAATTTAAAATAACGTATGAACGACACCCACGACGACTTAATGAAAGGAGTTTCACAACATTACTTTTTATTTTTTGTAATTAGATTAAACATTCTTCACTGAATCAACATGTTTTTTAATTCTATTTAATGATATTATATCTATATTTTTTAATGTACCTACCAATAACCATTAGTGTGATGCCTCGAATTTTGCGGGCGGCGGGGCGGGAGCGGCGCGGGCAACGACGGCCCGTTCTCGAAATCCCTCATCTTTTGCCGTTGCACTCACAAAAAAAACACTGCAATGCTGACGCGCGGGCGGTCACCGCTTGACTGAAGTCACCACTCACCGCTCGTTGCCCGCCACCGCGCCGCTCGCCTGCCGCTGTTTTCGAGGGTCGGTCCATTTGATTGTACGCATTAGATCCGGCCGCGCCCGCGCCGCCGCTGCCACCCCGCTACCCGCAAATTTCTAGGCATCAGCCTTATACGAAGCCGAGAGCGAAAGGCTAATTCGAAAATAAAACAATAGGCCTAGACGCCTAGTAGTTTCGTGCGCGAGGCTACCTATGCGCAAACATACCATACCCCCTCCAGTTTCTTTCAGCGTTCTTTTTATATGATGAGAGTTATACTGCAATATATTTGTGAAAACCGCATCTAAATCGGATAAGCCGTTTCTGAGATTAGCGTGCACAAACATGTTACTTTTACATTTTTATTATATGTATTGATTGTTATCGTAAAGAAATGTGTGTAGTGAAAACGAACATTTTGGTATAACTTAACTATTTCTTTCGTTCATTTGATATTTAACATTCGGAATTTTTTTAAGCGAGCATTCGCTCAAGTTGCGTGTTTTGGAACTAAGCTAAGAATAAGAAAAAAGCGAAAAGCCAAATAGAATAACAGAAACGATGACGATTCAGTTTCTCAAGGTAAACAGTGAGGAATAATGTTGTCTTTTTTCCTGACTGTTTACCTTTGAAGTTATTACTGTTAGAATAACCTGTTTCTTCTTTTATTATAATTATACCAAAAATACATATTATACTTAAAGGCCACAAATAGGCGGCCACACATTTCGTTCTCATATTTTTCGTAAAACAGTTGTCATTCAACAGCGCGAAGCACAAAAAGATAAATAAAAAGAAATCATGAATAATTTAAATTATTATTAATATATTTTAGAATACTTGGGAAGTCAACGTGTTCATAATGTTATAAACATATTTTAAATTTCCTGAATTATATATTTTTTTTTTGAAAATCTTTATTTCCATTTTTTACACATAAAGAATTGTTTTCAATATTTCTTATAATAATAATATTTTTATATAATCCTAATTTCATTAAACATACATGTCTAAGATTATTTTTAGCAGAAGTACTTAGTTAATGCTAATTAAAACAATAATATTTAAAACAAAATATCAAATTATTTACACAACAATGTCATTTAGGAAATTAACATAAAATTTAAAATTATATTTTAACAATACAATTTCTTATGATCGTAATAAGCAGTAAAATAAAGCTATAAACTTTGAAGTGACAAAAGCCACTTATTATACATACATTATCAAAATTAAATAATAAAACCTATTAATGTTATTGCAAGGCCTGCTCTAATGATTGATATTTAAGAACAAATTGCAAATATACTTTTACTATCTTATATGTATAAAATATACAGAGAGAAACAAGTGTTCTATATTTACTGTAGAAATTAAAATGCAATATATTTAGTTGCAATGTTTTAAATAGACACAATAAAACTAATATTCTTTTTTCTAACAAGTAATAAAGTTAATGAATGTTAACACAACATTGTGTTTTCTCACAACATGCTAAGAAACATTACTGTACGAGTTTGACAAGATGAATACTTTACTCCGTGGATTATAATAACATTAAATTTGTCATGTAATACTCACAACAGCGATTAATATGAATATTGATAAATATTTCACAAAAATGCTATATCTCTACAGACAACATAAATTATTTTTAAAAACAATTGTCACATCGATAATATTTGTAAAATTGGTTCCTCACATCATAGGGAGGATGTAGATAATATTAAAGCCAGGAAGGTCGATTTATGGCATCATATGGTTGTCGAACTCCAAGTGGAGTTGTATAGGCTGATGGGTAAAGGCCCATAATTTGAGCTCCAGTCTGTCGATGCAGTTCCTCTTGATAGCGTTGCAAGTATTGTTGATATAATGGTGAAGACTGCTCTGTGCTTACAAATGGGTAGCCTGCACGAACCTGTGAATGTCCTATAAACGGAAATGAACTTGTACTGTGATTTGAATTTTGATGTGCTGGTTTAACCAATTTTTCTACATTTGCTTCATTGCTTCTTTGTTGATGGGCCACTGCTGCCGCCATGTAGTTAGCGGCCATTAGTTGATTTGTACTATTTCTAAAGTCCTCTATTGTAAAGGCGCCATTATCGCCGTACATTCCTCCTATGCCCATGTTAGTGGAAGTTCCGAAGTTAAAAGGATTTCCTGGCATCATACTTGTTTTGACTGACGTCAAAACGTCGCTACTGCAGGTAGATGTATGGTAGGGTTGTCCAACTGTTGTTGCAGACTGTTTTATGTCTGATGTTCTCTTTCTCTTATTCTTCTTTGAATCCATTTGTGTACTCGCAATGCTAACAGGACTTTTATAAATATTATTATCTTTATTTATAGCCGTTATTGATGGTTGGGAATATACACTGACTGAAGTACTAACTGGATGTGATTCCGTACTTATACTTTTGTTAAACATTTGTGCCATTTGGAAAGTTTTGTCGTGATACAGTGAACTTGTGCTATTTGCAAAGCTTGTTAAATACCTTTCATCATTTGAATATCGCTCTAGCATTTGAGGAATATTTGGTAAATTCCGCAAAGTTTCAATTGGAAGTGAGGAATGCGTACTATATGGCGTTTTGTAGGGTAAAGATGACACCAAAGGGTGATTCTGAACGTGTTTTTCAGATTTTTGCGACTTAGGTATCATATCCATATTTTTTGGGAGATTGCTATCACTAATAGTTGTGTTTACGCTCATGGGATCGCATTTTAAAAGATTTCGTGGATTAGGTATCCTTAATTCTGCTGAGAGGCTGGGTTGAATATCTTGGCTTCGTGTAATGCTTGTTCGGGGTACTGCACTATAGTTGTTAAATTGTTGATGTTGTACATTTTTATTATAGTTAATAGCAGTAGCATTTGAATCACTTGTTTTTAATTTGTCATCACTTGTAGCCGTATAACCGTTAGAAGAATAATCGGAAGGTAGTATATCCGGTTTACGTATTTGACCTATCTTCCAATTGCCATAATCAATAGCTGTGGATGTGGATGTATTACAGGAGTAGAGTTTCTTATTAGCAAGTTCAATGTCATTCAGAGAGAAATTGCTTATATGCTGTCCTGGTGGTAATGTATCATACTGATTATGATGTGCGAGCGGTATGGTTTGATTAATATTAATGTCAACATGGGGTCTTTCGTGAATATGAGCTGGTGTCAAATTGCAAGTAACAGGTGGTTTAGTTATTGGTTTTGGTATTTGTTGATTATTTATGCCTAAATTAATAGCAATTGCTTCTATTTCATATCCCTTTTGCTGTGGATTTATATTAGGTTTCGTTTCTCGGTTAACAAATTCCACACTATTTGAATCTCCATTAGTTTTTTTGTCTTCGTTATTCATGTAACCCATATTTATCATATCTATGTTGTCTTTATTTTTCGAATTCTCAGTTTTCGTTAGATCTATATGAATAGGCTCTTTTTTATAGTCACGTAATAAATCGTTACTTTCGTACGAAACATTTTCTCTAGGTTCTGACATGCGTCTTTCAGAGAAATCAAGAGTATTATTTTTATCACGAATGTTATTTAATTTTAATATTTCAGATTTTTCACTTAAAGCTAAAGCTATATTATCTACTGAACTCGGTGGTGTTGTTTGCACTGGACGTAAATTGGAAGAATGCGCAGTTTTAATAAATTCAGTTTTTGTCGTTGACTGTGTAGCTTCTTTTTCTTCAGAGACATTCTTTGAAGATAACGAGGTTTCAGGCTCACTGTATGTACGCTTTTTGACTGGAAATAATGTTGTTTTTGAGTCTGGTGGTAGTTGCCCTGCATTTTGTGGTTGCGGCTGTGTAATACTAGGCTCTGGAGATACTTGTGGCTGGGAATAACTTGTTTGTGTGGATGGATATGGTGATGGCGTCGGTGAAAAAGGTCCATTAAAATGAGTTGTCTGAAAATTATCAGGACCTAACTGTGTATAGTCGTCATGAATTCGAGCAGGTTTACTGACTAGAGGTGCTTTAGATGAGTCGTAATATGGCGGAGCATTTTGGCCATATGTTGGCAAAAGGCTTGTGTTGTGATCAATAAAGTAATTAGGCGTTGATGAACCTGTGGCACTGTTAGAAGCATACACATGTTGAGAATACGGTGAGTAAGGAGACTGCGGCGCATCCCTTGGACTACAACTTTTCTCAGGACTACTTTTAAGAGAAGTAGTGTCTTGGTAAAATCCAGCACGTACAGTGCCATTAATAATTGGATAAGTAATTTTTTGGAAATCATCTGTCCTTGGAGAAGCAGGTGAACGTAAGAGTGGTGAAGTGTGAGACATTTGATGTCTAGGTGAGTCTAAATCTTGACTGAATGATGATCTTTCAGAAATTGAACTTCCTGTGCTGGTTCTTCGTTGTCGTGGCGTTGCAGTAACACTTGGATGTGGGCTATCTCCTCCATCAAGAATTGGAGAATTAAGATCATTTGGAGAGTCATATTTAGTGGTTGTATTCTGTGGACTCGTTTTCGTGTCAGTGTTAGTATTTTCCAGAGCTTTATCGTCAATTTCTGTTTCATCAATTTTCTTTTTAATATTATTTGACGCGTTTGTCGTTTTTGGTGCACCAAAAGCTTTAAACCACGCACTAAGATTTGGAGTAGCTTTTTCTTGACTTGGTTTCATTATTGGCAAAAGATCTGTTTCTACTTCAGCGTCTTTTTTAGTTGGTACTATTTTCTCTTCTGATTTATTTTGAACCACTGTCTCATTCTTTTTAATGTCTTTCACAAGATCTTTAACTTTTTTTAGTTCTTTTGGCTTGTCACTTTTTATATCTCCATTTTTAAAGTTGTGATCATTTCCAAGAGAAAACTCAACACAAGGTAAAACAGAACCTAAGCTGAGTTTTGGACTACATTCATCTAATTTGGTTATATCACGAGCTTTACTAAGTGGACCAAGAGTGGAGACTTCCTCAGTTCTGTCAGTATTTTTGTTACCTATGTTAGTTAACAAATTACCCTTGCTTTTTCCGGGCTGTAATCTATCAATGGTTCTTTGAATTTCTCTCCGTTTTAAAATTTTTGGTTCACGAGATGACGGTCGTTTACGAGACAATTCTTTTCGAGATAAAATCGGTTTTTCGCCTTGCGATGATTCATCATCTAACCTACTGTTATCTTGTTCTTCTGTGGAAATAGTTTGGGCAGGGCTATCGCAAGGCGAACTAGCTGCTGATCCTTTAGGCGCGTCATCAAGCCATTTACTTATATCTTTAACGGCTTGTTCTAAAGCTTCAGAAGCAGATGCATTTTTAGCTGAACTCTTCTTAACTTTTTTATTAGAAGATTTATCATCTGAGAAGTCATCATCATCTTCTCTATTCATATTTTTACTTTCTTTATACTTGGCACTGTTTGACCCTCCTGGTGCAAAAAAGCTATTGAAAAGTGAAGACTCTTTATACTTTTCATTTTTTGCCTTTAGTTTTTCAATTGTTTCCTTTAATTTTTGATTTTTATCCTTTTCTGGTAAATTTGAAGTTTGTTTCTGTTTATCAACTTTTTGTTTATAGTCAAAAAGGGATTCCCACGCATCTTTTGCGGCGTGTCGTCTTCTTTCTTTAATTTTATCATATTTATCCTTTAAAAAGTCTGGATCGGTAAGTTGATCACTTGGTTCGGGTCTATCTAGATCTGTAGGGGATGGCGATGGAGTATGTATGGACGGCAGGGGACTTGCACTTCTACTTCTGTTTGAACTTTCTAAAGATTCCTGAGATATACTTCTTTTTATTTCTTCAGGTGGTTCAACATCATGGTGCTTATTTTTCTTTTTTGATCTTTTTGATTTTTTTCCTTCTTTGTCTTTGTTTTTACCATGTTTTTGTTTTTTACTGTGTCTTTTAGAGTCAGATTTATTTTTTTTGTGATTTTTGGAATGTTTACCATGACGATGACCTTTACGTTTTTTCTTTACTTTATCATGTTTGCTTTTGTGAGATTCTTTACTTATTTCAACTTTAGGTTCTTCACATTCTTCTTCAATCGGTATTTCATGTTCCTCTTCTGGTTTTATTTCTGATGTACTCGATTGAGCTTCAACTGCAATATTACATGAAGTTTTAGATGAAGGAAATTTATTTAGCAAGCTATACAGGGTTACTTGTAATTCGATACATTCCTTTAAGGGCATGATAGTACATACCATAAGCTATGAATTTAACCCTATATTGCCTTATACAAATGTTGACGGTTACTGAGAAATTTTGAAATTTTGTAATTTTCAAAAAAATCCAGAATTTCGACTTTAAAGTCAGTTTTGAAAAAAATTCGTGAAATTTTATTCTTTTTTTTTGCTTTTGGTACTGAGGCCACATGCCAATTCATTTTTAAAACAAATAAAACGGTGAAATTTTGCAATGGTTTCGCCACAATATCTTAAAACTCGCGACACTTTGAATTATTTCTTAATTTTCTTGTTTTTTAGAAAGCCAATTAAAAAAAAAGTAATACATTAATAAGTGTACAAAATCTAACAAAAATTCCTCATCTATCTAGCTATCTAATGAGGTAAAAACGTCACAAAAAAATCTCAACACATGTGGAGAATAAGTCTTAGAAACGGGACAAGTCGCAATTTGTTAAAATAACATTTAAAATTATTTTTTACAAAAACACGTATAAGCTTAAAAATAAAAATTGGAATTGTTTTTAAAAACACATTTATTATTTATACACATGTTGTTCAAATTGTGCCCCTCTATTTCTTATGCATTTTCTACATCTACGCCGGATTTCAGTTTATGTGACTCTTGGTGTAAGATTATTCCTCATAACGCTTGTTGCATCGATTATTCGCTGCCTTAAATCTTCTTGCGAGGATACAGGGCCTGTCAGATTATCGTATACCAAGGCCTTTATGTATGTGCCCCAAGACGTAAAAGTCCACGGGTGTAATATCTGGGCTTCTTGCCGGTAACGGGATCGGATCACCTCTGCCAATCCATCTGTTTGGAAAAGACTCGTCTTGCCACTGTCCCACAGATTCCTTCCATCCTTCGTGCAAAACTTGGACAGGCGTAAAATGGTAGGGGTACCCTCCATTAGAGTGCACCGTAAACCACACTTTCCATTGAATGATACCTAACCGATTAGCTACAGTGTTTGTGGATATCGTAGGATCTTCAAAAAAATGTGAAAGAATTTCTTCCTCGTCTTCTGGAGCGTAACGCCGAGGTCGACCAGCATCATGTTGGCGTCGCTGAACGGTACTCCACTCATGCATTCGTCTGTACGCATTACTAAATACTCTCAAGTTTGGTGGTTGCCGATTCGGGAATCGATGTTTGTATTCGCACGGGCTTTTGAAGAATCTCCGTCACAAAATCCATACACAAACAAAATGTCGGTATACTCAGCGTTCGTAAATGATTGCTGGGAACTACCGCGTCCCCTTGGAGGAACCGCCACCATTTTGTAAATTTATACTCGCGAAAATTTGCGTAGCTCGGATAACAATACTTTAACGCACGCGCAGTCAGTAAACGAACTGATGTGAGGCGCCAGCGAACCCGAAATTTAGCAGCGAAGTCGGTCACGACCATTCCCGAGCCCTACCGCAACTTGCCGACCTCTCATTATACGCATTATCGGTGCATAGGCACGTTTTGTGTAAAAATAATTTTAAATGTTATTTTAACAAATTGCGACTTGTCCCGTTTCTAAGACTTATTCTCCACATGTGTTGAGATTTTTTTGTGACGTTTTTACCTCATTAGATAGCTACGAGCCCCGATGCAAAATAGTTCGTCTAGTATGGAAAGTAGTGCAAAGCGTAAAATGTAGAAAGTAAATATTGGTAAAATAATTAAGAACGTCTAATAAAAAGTAAACTACAATATGAGGAACATTTTTAAGTTTATTTTCACATAACTGAAATTCTTTCATGACTTTACATAACATAAAAAATTTAAAAAAATATTCTAAAAAACATAACGCAAAATTATTCGTCTACCCTTGTCACTCACGCAAAATAGTTCGTCTACCACTTAATTGTGTCGCCTTTGCTCTCAATGACAGCTTTAATGCGAAGGGGAATGGTTGCAACCAACGCTGCACACTCCTCAGGCGTAATTGACTCCCAGACAGCCAAGAGTTTAGCCTTTAAGTCGCTCTTCGATCTTGATAGATTTTTACGGAGAACTTTTTTCATTTTCCACCATAGGGTTTCGATCGGCGACAAGTCCGGGCTGTTATATGGCCATTCGATTGTAGGGATGCTTTTCACCAGTAGCCACGTCTTTGTTGTCCTTGCAGTATGGCAAGAAGCACCATCCTGTTGAAAAATGAAGGAATCTTGACGCTTGAGTGACGGAATAGAGGGCAGTAAATTCTCTTTCAAAAGGTTTTGATACCTTGCAGAATTGATAGAACCATCCACAAACTGCATACCACCAACACCTTGTGCAGACATGCAACCCCATATCGTAATAGACGCCGGAAACTTCACTTTGCGTTTGAGACAATCAATATGAAATGCCTCATTTTTGTTCCGCATCACTTTTTTCCTTTCATCGCCGACTGTCACTTCAAATTTGGAATCGTCACTCCAAATGCTACTACGCCACTGATCGGAAGTCCAATTTAAATGATCACGAGCAAACTTCAACCTCTTTTTCTTTTGTAGATCAGTCAACAGTAAGTAACACATTCTTTTTAGGACTTTTTTGCAAGTATCAAGTGAGACGTCTTTGTGAATCATGTCCTTCCATTGCACCGTGAGTTCTCCAGCTCGAGCAAGACGATTATTTTTTAAAAATTTCTTCAGGATTCTGTTTTCTGCTGCCCTTGTTATGCGTGGTCAACCAATTTACTTCAAATAAGAAGTCGTTTTATTCTTTTTATAGTGCTGAATGATAGATTGGACTGTAGACCTGGGAAGTATCAAGTGTTTAGATATTTGGTAACTTGATTTGCTAGCATCAACCTCACAAACTATTCGCTTTCGAAGCTCTTCACACACGGGTTTGCCACGACCCATTGTTATTTGAAAAGTAATGAAAAAAAACTGAAATTTTCAGAATTTATACTCACATTCACATATCTCACATATCTCACTTGAGAAATGACACAGAATTACTTTAACAAATTTAAATTATGCAACATAATTATAAAAAGGAGGAATAATCTTATTTAACTCACCGATAGACGAACTCTTTTGCATCGATTAACAATTAGACGAACTATTTTGCTTATAGCTTCTTCGAATTTAAAACAGGATACGTATAAATTTAAAAAGCTAAAATAGATTATTGGTTCATAATTAAAAAAGGGCATAAGTAACGGGACATGCGATAGTAGAACATTTTAATATTTTATATAGATATACAAAAATAATGAAGTTAGAAAAAATCTCACAGAGAAAATTTCACACTAGACGAACTATTTTGCATCGGGGCTCGTAGATAGATGAGGAATTTTTGTTAGATTTTGTACACTTATTAATGTATTACTTTTTTTTTAATTGGCTTTCTAAAAATCAAGAAAATTAAGAAATAATTCAAAGTGTCGCGAGTTTTAAGATATTGTGGCGAAACCATTGCAAAATTTCACCGTTTTATTTGTTTTAAAAATGAATTGGCATGTGGCCTCAGTACCAAAAGCAAAAAAAAGAATAAAATTTCACGAATTTTTTTCAAAACTGACTTTAAAGTCGAAATTCTGGATTTTTTTGAAAATTACAAAATTTCAAAATTTCTCAGTAACCGTCAACATTTGTATAAGGCAATATAGGGTTAAATTCATAGCTTATGGTATGTACTATCATGCTCTTAAAGGAATGTATCGAATTACAAGTAACCCAGTATATCTAAGCATTTCAACCAAACCGTACACTATTATAACTATTAACGCGTTAAACGCCGCTTGATTTTTTAGTTTTTCTGTTTGGGCCATGGGGGACACCATGTAGTTGACACACAATTTTTCTGTTGGTTCCGCGGGAGATACCACATGACTGCGAGCCAGAGTCAACTTAAAACCTCAGAATACAGAAAAAACCAGAAGGAGTATTCTATAAAATTTGTACGCAGCGCACTGTGTCCAAAACATTGGCCAAGCACCGCCCCGCCCGCTCTTCACCTCCCCGCGTAGGGTTATCAGCGCAACACAACAGTATCTCTTTATGGGGTAAAATTAAACTTTTTTATAAAATTTGCAAAGCAATTTTTTATAAAACTTACCAATTACAACTTATACTAATTGCGTGATTAATTTTCATGTAACATATTTGGCTTTTATATTTGGGGCCATCATGCTATAATAATAACAATTTTATCTTATAAAGTAATTTATTCATTTTAGATATTAAAAACTACATGGTTCAATATGCTATATGAGTAAAGTGTGTTATTATTTTTACTGTAAAAATTTATTGAAAAAAAGTTGGGTAAAATATTCCGTTATTCTGTGGCAACACTTACAAAATGATAGCATGATTTTCTAAGACAATTGCGACACGCACATTAAATTCAATATTTTATTCAAATTGATTGGAAATGTACTACTTATAGATGCAATGTGATCCCGTGTGATTTCTGCGTAGTCGCAGCAGCATTTATGCAAGTGGGAACGACACAAGTCGGCATAATTAATTTAAAACTCAAAATTACAAACAACAGTTTCCAGTGCGCGCGTCGGCCATCGACTAACTGACTGAATATCGAACTACTCCAATTTGGAGTACTTTTGACGGCCTCACTTTTAAGCGCGTTGACGCTTTCTGGTTTGTTCTGTATTCTGAGCTTAAAACATATGTCATATAGTGTAAGGAAAAAATAAGTAAGATCTTTAAGAATGGGTATGGTAGTGCAATAAATACTTATCATAAAAATGTTGTAAATAAGGACTTTTAAACTGACCCCATGGACTAAACAAGTGAGGCCTAACTGGTGTCCCCCATGGTGTTCAACATGTTAAAAAAAGTAAGTTCAATGAATTCTCAAGCATCAGCAACAAGATGAACGCTAGTTATCTATACTAATATAATAAAGCTGAAGAGTTTGTTTGTTTGATTGTTTGTTTGTTTGTTTCTTTGAACGCGGTAATCTCTGGAACTACTGGGCCGATTTGTAAAATTCTTTCAGTGTTAGATAGCCCATTTATTGAGGAAGGCTATAGGCTAAGTATCATAACACTAAGACCAATAGGAGCGGAGTCCACGCCGACGAAGTCGCGCGCAGAAGCTAGTTTCTAATATTTTCTATGTATATGATACAGTATCAAAATTCTGAATAAAAAGGACTCAAAACATACCTGGATCAGATTGTGATTTTCGTTTTTTTCTTTGTTGACGTGTTGGAGATTCACTACTTTTTAATTTATGTTTGCGTGATGGCGTCGGTAATTGATATTCTACAGCAATTTCTTCATCAGAGGAAGAAAGCCGATGTATATATTTCTCCGTTAGTCTATCAAATGCGACTTGTAAGTTATCTACCATAATCGTATACTCTGAAAAAATTTAAGTCAGGTAAAGAATAATTATATTTTATTGATTTTAAAATAATGTGGTTATTTTAATTACTAAAATTATTTAAAACGGGATATTTACCATGTAATAAACATGGTAAATATCCCATGGTAAAAATTGAAATGGGATATTTGTCATGGTTTTTTTTTTGCGGAGCAAACGTACGAGAAAGGAGGTAGTCTGGTATGGACACGTCTAATGCCGTCAACATCTACCCGCAAACTTCAGTTTCGTGAACAAGACATTCGTAAAAAATTTCGAAATATCTCCGCAAAATAAAAATAAAAACCATGATAAATATCCCATTTCAATTTTTTTTTTTTATGATTGATGCTTAATAAAATTTAAAAAAAAAATAGTTTAAATAAATAACATATCAGACTAAAACTAAATACAACTAACCATTGTCTTGTCCATTGTATAATCGGCAATTGTTTACAATTAGTTTAAAATCTGCCTTAAACATAGAAAAATCTGTGTAATATCCACTGTCCAGACGTTCCTCCATTTTACGGAGATCCATTGGTCGCCGAATAACGGCATAGTAATTAGGAGCATACTCTTCTTCCACAGGGTCCATAAACGGCCAGGCATCTTCATGTGCTGTGAGCTGTTCCAGCACTTTGTACATATCAGTTTGGACATCTTCTTCAGTTTGACTGAAACTAAAAATAAATTGAACTCTCCGTGTTCATAAAAGGTTTACTTAACTTTTTTAAATACCTTACCTTATAGTAAAAAAAATATTAGACATGTATAGCTTCGTTTTAATAGACTTAGATCAGATAATAATTATTAAAAATTTAGTAACATTTTAAAAATGTATTATCAAGAAATATCGCTCATACATAGACAGATAATACTTATGATAAAAATATTTGCATTTTCATAGTGTACAGCAGTAATATTAACATACTTTGTGATGACCTTTAGCCAATGTTAATTGTTCTTATTTAACTTAATATTATCAATCCTTTCTATGCACAACCATAATTTTTGTCACAGTTTGATCAAAAGTTTAATTACAAATTATCAATTAATTTTACCTAGCACTAAAAATCAATTTTGAGGCTAGTGTAAAATTATAACATGCTTGGTGTGGTGTGGTGGTGACTCAAATCAACAAGAATGATCACAAAAAATACTGCATGTTGTAATAAAGAAATTAATATAATCTATACTAATATATAAAGGTGAAGAGTTTGTTTGTTTGTTTGTTTGAACGCGGTAATTACTGGAACTACTGGGCCGATTTAAAAAAATCTTTCAGTGTTGGATAGCCCATTTATCGAGGAAGGCTATAGGCTATGTATCATCACGCTTAGACCAATAGGAGCGGAGTCCACGCCGACGAAGTCGCGCGCAGAAGCTAGTCTTATATATATACAAAATTCTTGTGTCACAATGTTAGTTACAATACTTGTCCAAAACGGCTGGACTGATTTTAATGATGTGTACATATCAGATAGGTCTGGGAATCGGCTAACATCTATTTTAAATACCTACCCCTAAGTTATAAGGGGGGGAGGGGGGGTGTTAAGGGGGTTAATAGCATATTTGGCAAAACAACGTTTGAGACGTCAACTATTATATTTATATAATTTTATCTAAATAAAAAAGTACTATTATATATATACAATTATATTAAAAAAAAATTAAATACAATGGGCATGACGACAGTATCAAAAAATCGTCAATTTAATGATTTCAGGGGAACACTCATATTAAAAAAATTCAAAATACTGGTTTAGTTTTATGTAAAATAATAAGATTATTGTGATTTTCAATAAAATAAAACATTAAAATACTGCAATCGGCCATTTTGATTGAAACACAAATTTCAGCGCATGACGCTATAAACCAATATGTTTTAAGATGTATTAATAAAACTACATACAGTTACTTGTTTTATGATATATTATTAAACTATAGTTACAATCTATATAAGATATTATTAACTATAAGTTTAAGTACACTTTTAACTTTCACACAGCCGACCTCTGTTAAACATAAACTAAACTTCCGTGATCCGTCCATAGATATTTTCACAGATAATCAATCATAAACTGTTCTCTCAACATCTTTCCCTTTTTAATTTAAATTAAGAAAAATATATAATAATATAATTATTATAAAATTGCTATTCAAATCCAAAGATATATTTTATACATGAGTATTGATTGAGGTAACTAAATTTAATTAACAGAATTTGAATATGTGTAACTATAGCATTCTTGAACAATTTAACACTCATAATCATCTAAATATCTAGGTCGTCTAACAAGTCTTTCAGATCTTCTTTGAACTTGCTCTCCATTATTATTTATAGATTCTTCCTCCGCAGAGCTTGCTATATCTGTATTAATCAATGTATCATTTTGATCTGAAACACTCGTTGACTGACATTCAGTATTATTATAACCATTACTAAAAAACTCATCAAAACATGAAACACCCGACTCCCCATACGATGGATTACAATCAATTGCTTTATTCAGATGCCATCTATTTCGTCTATATTTCCCTTTACTGGTACTTACAATAAAAGACCTAGGCTCATCACATTTTTTAATAATAGTTCCATAACACTTTAAATCGGTAACCCACACTTTATCATTTATCTCTAATTCTGATAATTTTGAGACCCTATGTCTTTTATTATAATAAAAAGCACTTTTATACTTGCTTTCTTTTTGTTTGTTTTTAAATTCTTTATCTATTATTACAGGTTGATTTAACTTACTTGGGACTATAGGCAAAACATCTCTGAGTTTACGATTAAACATAAGTTCTGCTGGGCTATAACCCAATTCCAAAGGTGTATTTCTATAGACTAGCAATGCCAAATATATATCTGTATTCTTTGACAATAATGTTTTTGCAATCTTAACTCCCGACTCTGCTAAACCATTACTTTGTGGATAATATGGACTACTTGTAATTAACTTAAACCCATATTCTTTAGAAAACACATTAAACTTGGATCTAAATTGTGTGCCACAATCTGTTCTCACAATCTCTGGAATGCCATATCTTGAAAATGCTTCCTTACATTTAATTATTACTGTTTCTTCTGTCATGTCAGTCAGTTTGGCAATTTCTAGAAATCTCGAATAATAATCAATCATTACTATATACCAGTTATCGTTAAATTTAAATAGATCCATTCCGATCTTCTGCCAAGGTCTATCGGGTAATGAGTCTATTATCATTTCTTCTTTAGGATTTTTTGAATGTTCTAAGCATGTTGTACATGACTTTGTTTTGTTTTCTATTGCTTTAGACAACCCTAACCACCACACTGATTGTTTTGCTCGCTCTCTACATTTGGAAATTCCTAAATGACCCTCATGAATTTTGTTAAGTATATCTTGTTGCATTTGTTTAGGTATAACAATCCTTGAATTAAAAAGAAGTAGCTCTGATTCAATTGAAAAATTTTCCCTATATTGATAATAATCCTTGAAAATGCCTAATTTATTTTTGCTTGGCCACCCTTGAATTATAAATTGCTTTAATTTACAGCATATCTCACAATTGTTTTGTTCTACCCTAATCTTGTTTAATGTATCATATGACAATGTTTCACTAACAAAAAAATTTAACTCTAATTCTGAATCTATAAACTCTTTAGTGTTTTCAATAGGTAGAGGTTGTCGTGATAAAGCATCTGCTACTGCCAAGTCTTTACCAGGAGTATATTTTATTTCATAGTTAAATTTAGTTAACTTTAGTCGTAGTCTCAGTAACCTTGGGCTCAAATCATTTAATTGTTTTGTTTGTAATATTTGTAAGAGTGGTTTATGGTCCGTTTCTAAAATAACATGAATCCCTATAATATAATCTTGAAACTTTTCTGTAGCCCATACCAAAGCTAGGCACTCCTTTTCTATTTGTGCATAGTGTTTTTCTGCTTCTGTAAGAGTTCTACTAGAATACATTACTACAGACCTTTGGCCCTGCCTATTCTCTTGCATAAGTGCAGCCCCTAACCCAAAAGAACTACTGTCAGCCGATACAATAATCTTTAAACTCGGATCATAATGTGATAAAGTTGGTGCTGATTTAAGTTTTTCTTTTACTTGATTAAAAACTTGATCTTGAGTTTTTCCCCATATGAACATATTACTGTCTTTTAATAACATATGCAATGGTTCTAATAAATGAGATTTATTTGGTATAAATCTACCTACAAAATTAACCATACCGAGAAATCTAAGAAGCTCTTTTTTATTTGCTGGTACTTTAAATGCATTTATTGCTTTGAATCTGTCAGGATCAACTTTAATCCCCTTTTCATTTATTAAATGACCTAAATATGTCACCTCTTTTACTCTAAATACACACTTTTTTCTGTTAATTGTTAATCCTTCATTTTGTAACCTATTTAGTACTTCCCTTAGTATTCTATCATGTTTTTCTTTAGTTTCCTCAAATACTAAAATATCATCCATATGTATAGCTACTTTTAAATCTTTGAACAAGTTAGAAAATTTCATACTAAAATATTCTGGTGCACAATTTAGACCGAAAGGTAAACGATTATAAACATACCTACCAAAAGGTGTTATAATAGTAGTAATTTTCTTTGATTCTTCGTCTAGCTTGATTTGATGAAACCCTGAGGTAGCATCTATTTTAGAAAAATATTTAGCCCCTTTCAGCTTTGCTAATGTATTTTCCACCTTTGGTATTGGGTAAACCGGTCTTAAAATACTTTTATTAACTTCAGTATAATCTCCACAAATTCTAACTTTATCATTTTTAAATACTACTACAATTGGTGAGACAAAATCAGTAGGTTCTTCTATCGGGCTGATTATCCCGAGTCTTTGCAATCTATCTAGTTCAGCTTTAACTTTTGGTAATAATGGAATTGATACATTTCTAGGTGTAGCATGTACATAATGTTTTGGATTTGCAACTAATTTGATATGGAATTCGTCTTTAAATACTCCTAACTCATTAAATATTTTGGGATATTCTTTTTCAATTACTTCACTTATATTACCATCAGAGTTGAAACAATGAGAAATAGCACATATAGTAAGTATATTCATATTTTCAATAGAAGGTCTCCCCAAAATAGCTCTACTTAAATGTTTTATAATATAAACTTTACCTTCATATACATTTTCTTTGTACCTAAGCTTTAAATTAGTAGTTCCCAAAACCTCTAATTTTGTCCCATCTGGTCCTTTAATCACATCATCACTTTTCACCATAGAGATTCCAAATCCTTGTATAATATTGTCTGGTATAGCACTTATGTCTGCTCCTGTATCGATAAGAAATTTAACTTTACTTATAAACTGGTTCTCTTGAAAGACATCAACATCTATTAAATACTTTTGTTTTGACTCACAGAAACTAACCTCATATGTACTTCCTGTTTCTTCCTTCTCAATATTTTTTACCATCTTGGCCTTGCACAACCTAGCAAAATGCCCGGTTTTCCGACACTTGAAGCATGTTGTATTTAATGCCGGACATTTGTACCTAGGATGTCTTTTTTGTCCACAAAACCAACAGTTTCCTTTTAATTGCAGTTCTTCATTGTTTCTTTGTGTTGTTGCTGTTCCTACTCTCACCCTATTTATTTCACTTTCTTCCTTATTTTCTCTTATAATCTTACTCTCCTTTTTTTGTATTTCCGCTTGCTTTCCCATTTGAATAGCCTCCTCAAGCTTTAAGTCATTTTTTAAAAGCATCCTGTCACTTAAATTTCTATCCCTTATGCCAATCACTACTCTATCACGTATGAGTTCTTCTTTTAGCAAGTTATACTCACATCCCTCTGCTAACCTATGCAGATCCGTGACAAATTGATCAAAATCTTCCCCTTCCCTTTGTATTCTTGAATTGAATTTAAATCTTTCGTAGATTACGTTTTTCTTGGGAGAGAAAAATTTGTCAAAATTCTGAAGCAACTCTGTGTATGTTATATCTTTTTCAAATTGAATAATTATATCCTCGGCCCTGTCTCCCATCGAATATAATAAAAAATCTATTTTACTTTTATCATCCAATTTTTCATTTCCCGATACGCTCATATATCTCTTGAACCTCGTGATATATTTCGACCACTCCGCTGGCACGAAACTGAATGTTCCCGGAGGCGCCATTTTGATGATTTGGTTTCTCTCAGTATCGGACTGTCGGACTGAGGAAGTTTGTTCTTCATCTGCCACCATGTTTTAAGATGTATTAATAAAACTACATACAGTTACTTGTTTTATGATATATTATTAAACTATAGTTACAATCTATATAAGATATTATTAACTATAAGTTTAAGTACACTTTTAACTTTCACACAGCCGACCTCTGTTAAACATAAACTAAACTTCCGTGATCCGTCCATAGATATTTTCACAGATAATCAATCATAAACTGTTCTCTCAACACAATATAATACGTCAGGCGCGTTCACCTACAGGCTACAACTCACTCTAGTCGACAAGTTGAAAAAAGTCGAAAATAGAGATACTGCTCTTAAAATTATGTGTAATAGCTCATTGGATTCGGAATCGCCTAGAAAAATGTTCTAAATGTGTGTTTTGCACATCAAAGATTGCAAAACTTATAAACAATTAAAAAAAGGAAAAAATGGCCTTCCGTTTTTGCCAACATTTCATAAACTATTTATTTAAGAGATTTCAAAAAATGATTCTGAAAGAGGAGGAAATTTCCAATAAAAACACTTGCAGCTCCTGGAACTCTATCTCCATTATTTATAATTTTAATTTCATGCTGGTCTTAGGTTGAACGCGTCCAAAGTGTGTCATACCATGACGTCAGAGCCGACGCCATGACATCTGCTGCCGTTTTGACGTGCACATTGAAAACATATGAGAAAAATAGTTTTAATATTCCTTAAACTTAAGTTTATTACCGAAATATAGGTATTTTTGTAAATAGTAAATGTGTACCCACATTACGGAAGAGGTTTTCAAAATCTTTCGTCATGCCCATTATCGACTCGTTGGCGCAACGGTTACAGCACTGGTTAGTGGCTGCTGCGCTGGCGGTTGCGAGTTCGATCCCCACACATGACAAACATTTGTATCGGATATACAGATGTTTGCTGTGGTCTGAGTTTTAGTGCAGTCCTTGTGGATCACCCCGCCAAGCCTCGGAGAGCACGTTAAGAGGTCAGTCCCAGTTGTTATCATGTACACCCAATAGCGATCATTTGATCTATCGGTCATTGTAGGGAATATATCTGCCAACCTGTATTGGAGCATCGTGGTGGATTAATCTCTGATTCTTCTCCTACATGTGGTAAGAGGCCTATTCCCAGGAGTGGGATATTACAGGCTGAAGTGAAATACAGTTACAATTATTTTTTAAATATTTAAATTAATTATTTCAATTAGGTACCTTTTTGAAATCACAAAATAATGAAAAAAAAAAAACACAACTGAAAACACGTTACAACTTTATATCCATCCGGTTTGCTTCGAAGCAACGGCAGGTATTTCACCTATTGCACGCGTAATCATAATTGCAAACTTGTACACATGCAACTCGTGCCGATCTCTGTCTTCAGTTTTGTCTTATTTTGATGTAGTTTCAGATTTATCACAAATGTTGGCGATAAATGGTACACGGTAAAGTTTTATTATAAACTTACGTTGTACCTTAAAATAATATACCTATATTGTAATTGTTCAATAAATAAATCTAAATAAATAAATAAATAAATAAATCTAGATCTGCGACGACATAATTTAACGTCAAGCGTAGCAAGTCATTAAGGAAAATCAAACACTAATCTTACATTTGTGACGTCTTGAGTTTTCGTCGGGTACTGTTGACCGGCTCATCGTTGTCTGGTATAACTATTTGGCCGGTGGCAGCTGCTAGTGAGTTATTAGTTTTCCTCCCGGTTTTAACAACAGGCTCTGGTGGCGGCTCGCCTTTATCCGTAGCAGATGAGTTTTTTGATTTCTTTTCTCGCGACCTGGACGGTCTAGTGACTTTCTGAGGCATTTCCTCTTGATCACTAGATGAACTGTCTGAAGAATCTGATGTTTCAGACTTTGATCTAAAAATATATTTATAAATTAAATAAAATCGGCCAAGTGCGAGTCGGACTCGCGCACGAAGGGTTCCGTGCCATTGACGAGGTAAACAACAGTAGGTAAATTGATTTTAATATCGGGCAAAAAGCGGCTAAAAAATCACTTTTGTTGTTTGAGAGCAAAAATAGGTAAAAATGATGGAGCGGAGTCCACGCCGACGAAGTCGCGCGCAGAAGCTAGTAATATATATTTTAATTGGGTAAGAATTTAAACAAACCCTTCTTTCATATAAAAATAAGATTTAAGAATCGAGTTTGACTAGTTTTATTTGATAAACAGTCCATAAATCAAATTTTTAACAAACAACATCAACAAAGATGATATTTACTACAATAATTTGTTAGATTTATGTATAACTAGCAGACCCGTGCCCACTTCGTTGGGCGTTAATTATCTTTTTCTTTGTCATGCAATTACCTATGTTGTGTAGTTCTTAGTAGGTACTAATTTTTATTAAGTTCATTGTTTAGAATTTTATTTAGAGTTTTATTTCTTGTTTATAGCTAGTATTGGACGTATAAAATCGTAATAATATCGTGTATTTATTATTTTAAATTACAGAACCAAATAACATACTAAATGTTATAGCACTTAAATAAATAATATGTTTCTTCAACGCCATCTATCATAAATTCCGAAAACGACGTCGATAGGCTAATAAATAGTCTTCTAATAGCGATAGATGACGGCGAGAGATGGCGTTATTATATATACCATTTTGGAGTTATATTTTTATCTTTTTCTTATTTACTGAATTTTTCGTTCAATTACAATAAAAGTACCTGGGTGACCGAGCCTAGCTCGGTATTTTTTTCTGTTTGTTTTTTTTTCTTTTTTCTCGGTATTTTTATATTTTAATTTTTATTTAAAGAATAAATCACGAGTGAAATTTAAAAAAAAAGAAAAAATAATAATCTGGAGACTGACATTTGAACTCGGGTCAACACGATTCGACACCAGTCGATTTTCTAATTAAGCTATTACAGCTATGTTGACAGTGGTGAAATTAAGCTTCGTATTCTAATGATATTTTTTCATTGCCTAAAAACAGGGATAAAACAACATTTTTTTAAAATGAATAGGATTCATTAGCTAGCTATATAATAGCTAGATCAATTTTTCGCCCCCGAAATCCCCTGCATACTAAATGTCACGAAAATCGTTGGAGCCGATTCCGAGATTCAGATTACAATAATCGCTCGCTCAGAATACAAGAATTGCTCGTTTAATAGTATAAGATATAGCCTATGTCACTCCTGAATAGTGTAGCTTTCTGTTAGTGAAAGAATTTTCATGATCGGATCAGTATTTGCGAAGATTACCCCGTATATACAAACAAAGTTATAAGCTTTTCCTCTTTATAATATTAGTATAGAAGTATAGATTGTATATACTGGGTTTGGAATCGTTTTAGTATTGATTTAGACTTTAAATACCTCAGCTGTTCACGTCGCCTTGCTCTATTATCTCGCGCAGCAGACGGTGATTCCTTGCTGTCTTCGTCCTTAGAGTCATAAACACTCTGTTTGCTGTCTTCCTCCTTCTGCTTGATCTTCTGCAGCACGCGACTCGACGTACGACGCGGTGCGAGTTCTAGTAACCTTTAATGTTATGATTTTTAAAATACTACTGTTTGTTTTCTCATTCAACAAATCAAGTTTATTTAAAATAAACAATTGAGAACTATTTGACATTTATATTATTAATTTTCAAATAGGTACCAAAATGCTACACATATTTTTTTTTTATAAATTACAAATGCAAATAAACCAATTTAATTTATTTTTAACACGCTTTTATTAGCTTGACCTGTATGTATGTATGTAACGGAATCTTTGAACTTCATTTTCACCTACTTCTAGGAGTCTGATTAACTTGAAAATTTGCACAGGGGTCAAGGGCCGAGGACAATACAATATAACACGCTTTTTTTGTTGTCGTCTTGACACTAAAAATTCAGAAAATAAATTATAGTTTAAAAAAACTAAAAAAACACGCTTTAATAGCAATCGAACTAAAAAGTGGAAAATAAAGTGAAAAAGCGTGGGGTGCTTAATCATATTATTATAATAATTCTAATATTGCAAACAGTAACTAATAAAATGATCCTCACATTCGATACCAAGCACCCCACGCTTTTTCACTTTATTTTCTACTTTTTAGTTCGATTGCTATTAAAGTGTGTTTTTTTTTTGTTTTTTTAAACTATAATTTATTGTATATGGTTTTGTCAGGCAACGATTGTAAAAAAAAAGAAATTAAAAAGAGCTAAAATATTAACAAAACAAAAAATAATTGTTATAAAGTTTGCTGGTAGGCTAGATTATAATAAATTTCGCAGTTGCAAGTGTCACAGAAGTAAATTAACACTAGTTTTACATAAATTACAGAAAAATGTTCAATTTTATTTCTTACTAGCTGTGCCCGCGACTTCGTCCGCATGGAATTTAATAAAAAATTATTTTTAAGTTCGCAGTTATAAAATAAATAAATTTCTAAAATAAAAGTAGCCTAAGTTACTCCTTACTACATCAGCTATCTACCAGTGAAATGCCCGTTAAAATCGGTCCAGCCGTTTCAGAGATTAGCCGGAACAAACAGACAAAAATTGTAAAAAAAATTATTTTGGTATTTGTACCGTGTATACATCCATATGAATTTAGTAAAAAGCGGTTATTTTAATATTACAAACAGACACTCCAATTTTATTTATTTGTATAGATTACTAATGTTTCCACAAAGCATCAAATAACATGAAGTAAAATTTTATTTTATGACTTAATATTAACTGACTTGCACAGCTTTTTCAAAGTAAAGATAAGAAAGATTTCATTTCTAAACAATGTTTATTTATTAAAGCATACTATTACTTGCTACTAAAGTCCTAGTGTACCAGGCGTGTGTATTAAGTACCCTCCTATACTCATCGGAGACATGGACAACATACGCGAAACAAGAGCGGCAACTTAACGCCTTTCATATGCGTTTCATCCTGGGAGTAACATGGAAGGACAAAATGACAAACGAAGAAGTACTGTCGCTAACCCGCACCACCAGCATCACAGCCATAATGAAACAGAAAAGACTCTGCTGGCTCGGGCATGTCCAACGCGTGGATCCAGAAAGGCTACCATGCGAAGTGATGCTGGCGGAGATTGCGTACGCAAAGGGACCAGCGGGATGGCCTTTGCTCAGATACAAAGATTCCTGCAAGCGTGACATGGAAAGTTTTGGTATCTACCCGGGAAACTGGGAATCACTCTCAACGGAGCGGTCAAAGTGGCGCCAAGAACTAATAACTGGCATGGCGAAGCACGACAAAGTTTGGCTGGACAAACTGAAGCAAAAGAGACTTCGTCTTCGTGCTCACATTTCATTTGCGACAAGTGTGGCAAGATTTGTCACGCTGCCATTGGCTTATATAGTCACAAGCGCAGATGTGGTGCCCCGAGAACATCGTGAATGTTACCCCGCTAACGCTGCAACAATCATCTGACAAGATGCTGTGGCCAATGATGATGATGATGACTATTACTACTAAAAACATTTAAAAAATTGGATGTGCTTTAGAAAACTCAATATTTAACTATTTTTAATTAGAAAGAATAGAATATTAAAAATGCAATGAACTTCGCAGCAACTTAGTACTATGCTCAGCTAAACTGCAAAATTTATGAACAAAACATACACTCTTTATACTTGCTGTAATGCATTGCAATTCTTTTAATTTATTTAAGAAAAATTTACTAACTAGTCAATTTAATAATATTAAGTTCAAAATAAATAAACTAGAAAATATGAACAGAGCTATAATTTTGTTTTTAATTAGCTCCTGCTTGCGACTTCGTCCGCATGGAATAGGAACAATTCTGTCATACATGATTTTTTTTAAACAAACTGATTACACAGCGCACGCAGCGGAAGGTCTCAAAAGGAAAAAATACCCCGATTTTGAAACATTCTTCATTGGTGCTCTGCTCATATTGATCTTTGCGTGATGATATATAGCCTTCCTCAATAAATGGGCTATCTAACACTGAATGAATTTTTGAAATCGAAGCAGTAGTTCCTGAGATTAGCGTGTTCAAACAAACAAACAAACTCTTCAGCTTTATAATATTAGTATAGATTCATCAACAATTTCTTCTTACTTTTATAATATGAATTATTGAAACATTCGCATTGTACCAAATTAATAGTTACAATTAATATTAGACAAAATAAATTGTAGTTGTATTTCAAGTAACAGAGTTCAAATTCCAATAGTACAAGCTCAAACAAGTATATAGCTTTAATAACTAACCTTTTCCTTTGTAAGCGCTCCTTTTCTTCAAACAGCCTTGGTATTTCTGGTAGAAAATTCTGTGAGAGTGACCTATAAAGTTCCCTTTCAACTTTGCTGGTAGCATCACAGAACTTCTCTGTCAGGTGGGTCCAATCTTCTTCCGTAAAACACACCACTTGCCAAACACGATCTGTATCTTCGTCGTCAAGCCAATCATCTCCATAAAACCACCCTCTCTTTCTGTTCTCTTCCTTTTTCTTTTTCTTATTTTTGGCCCTTGATTTCTTTATAATATCCTCTCTATACAGTCTTGTACCATAAAAATACCAATAAGCTGAATCATTGTCGTCCCATCTGCAAATATTTAATATTTATATTATTATTGAAAATCCTCATAAAGATTGTTCGGTAGTAATAAAAAAAGTGATAATAAGAAAAGTTAGACAAAAATAAACCACTCTCACACTACATACATACATATACATGCAGGGTCTATTTACTAGTGCAATGTTATTGTTGTAATTTGAAAATACTTAATAATTGACTAAAATTTAAAATGATTATTTCATAAAACACTGTATAAACAATGATATTTGAAAATTAACTATACATTTAATTTCTTACTACAGAATTTAAATCATTGTACATGTTTTAGCTGAATACAAATAAATGAATAGTTTACAATCAACCATTTATTTATGTAACATTCAAAGTATACAGTTTTTCATTAATTAAAGTTGAAATTTATTTTAATTATCTGTTTATAATACCATTTGTTTAAAAATTTCAAAGAGAATTGCAAAATTTAAACTTAAGTTCAGTACATATATTGATGACAAGTACAAAATCAATACTTCCAACAATACTCTATAAATAGAACCATATAGTGCCATCTGTTATCAGGGGTAAATAATTAAATTATTTATTATAAATATAGTAAATTGCTTACCCTAGAGGCTCAACACGTAGACTTTCAGCTTCCAAGTTCTTAAACAAGTCAAATACATCTTCAGCATCTAAGCGAAAATCACATAACGCATACAATATCTCAACTTTTGTCCGAAGAGGCAAAAATTGAAAATCAATGTCAGTATTGAAAGGGTTGTATCGTCCGTGCTCTTGACATTTTCTCCTAAACAAACGCCTCAAATACATCTGAAAATTAATTATGCTTATGAGATAAAGAAATCAATATAAGGTCTATTTATTAGTAAACACTTAATACCTGATAATTAAAAGCCGAGATGTCATTGTTGCCTAAGCAACCGTTCAAGAGTCGCACTATCAGTTCAGTCAAAAGAGAATTACCAGTTTCTTCAGTGCCATCTGTCAGAAGAGCTTCTTCTAATTCCTAAAACACCAATAACTACTGCGTTACACACTTCTTCATGCAAGTCAAAACCACATATAATGAAAAAATCTCATGTACTAACTTCGATGTCAAAATCCAGAAGATTGAACGCAGTCCTGAATAAGGAACAAAAGTATGCAATGCTGGGAACTTCCCACCATGACTGAATGTCTAAAAACCGTGAGAAATTCATTCAGACATCACTTTTATGAGTACTGGCCTGGAGAAAAACGCCTACTGGTTCTTCCGATTCACTGAAACACACCTAAACTATCTATAATACGGAAACATAACCTAAAATTTCAATAATCCACTACCAATATTCAACTATAATGATGAATAAATACCCATGTTAAAACACTTCCGAAAAAATATATTAATTTAATAGTCGATTACGTTTTTAATAATCGCGAAAAGACTCTATGTGCGTTGTGTATCGGAACACAAACGCCATAACAGTTTACAAAATGAACAACTGAACAACTTTCTTAAATAAATATTTTTTAATACAATTTGATTATCCAAATGAATTTATTATTAAATAAAGTGGTAATAAATTATTAATGAATATCTTATTATATTTTGTTGATAATACATTTGTAAAAGTTTTGAAATAAAAATGTAAGAAAACGTTACTACTTTCAACGGAAGTTTATTCGGCCATTACTTTTTTATCCGTTGCTGTTGCGTTGCTCTATTTATTTTTATATCTAGGTAGGTATCTATGCCCAATAATATTGATTGAGTTGATTTATACTAGAGAGCTTGAATATTCGTAGTGTATTATACTGTATTGGTCTATTTAAAATTTAAATAGTGAAATAAATTTTAATTTAGTAATATTATGTACTATTATTAAAATTCAGCACAGGTAAACTGTTTACTTTTTGTATTTGTCTAAAATACCGAAAAGTACATTCTAATTAAAAAACTTAAATAAAAATGCACTCAATACACTATTTTCAAATATTCATCAATACATTGCTAATATAAAGAGATAATTTTAACGTTTTTCGTATAGAATCTACTATTACAATGTACTCTGTGGTATAGAATTAAAATGTATATAGGTGGATAAACTTTAATTTTAAAATAGGCACTCTTTTTTAACCGACTTTCAAAAAAGAAGGAGGTTCTCAATTCGATTGTATTTTTTTTAAAAGTGAAACGTCTTTAGGTGCATGAGGGGTAAAATTTGAGCGACCGGTAACGCGGCAGCGTCATGACGTTCAGTACTTGGATGGGTGACCGCCTGGGAACACCACGTGACGTTGCGTTGGCATATTGTTTTTTTTTTCAATTAGTTTTTTTTTTGTATTTTGAATTCGTTTTTTTTTAATTAGTTTGCTAAAGAAGTTTCTCCCCGGCTCCACACGTTGGCCCCAACATAGGTCCCAACGTTACTCGTCCAACGTGTGGAGCTAGAAAATGGCATCCGTCCCAACGTTGGGGCGAGCGTTGGTAGTTCGCCGGCTCGTGTCGGTTTTATCAAAGGAATCTGCGCCAACGTTCGCGATCCGTCCACACGTTGGCGCGTTGCTCAGTTCTGTTGCAACACGCAGCGAGTGCGTACGTCGAGCGAGAATGGCTTCCTCATCCACAAAATCGCCACCGGCATGGACAAATGAAAAAATCATAGAATTTATTGAACTTTTGATAAAGTTCAATAAATTCCATGACTTTTTCACATCTAATAATATGGGACGCTACTCGAAAGGACCATAAAAATAAAAATTTATTAGCTGATGCATGGCGCACCATTGAACAGAATATGGGAATGAATTTCTCAATTGAAGATTTAAAAAAAAAAGCGAGAATCATTAATGAGCACATATCGCCTTTACAGAAAAAAAATTAGTGACTCTACTCGATCTTTGACGTGGATTTTTATTTTTTCTCAATAACAAATATAAATGTGCACTCAGTACTATAAAAGCGCTCAGAGCAATTTCGATTTCTATATCGGACGTCTTCACATTGGCCCTGACGGGACAGAACTAGTTTGATAGCCAACGTGTGTACGGCTCTCCGAATATGCAGTCCAACGTTGGTACGAGCGTTGGGGCCAACGTGTGGAGCCGGCCTCTGACATGTGTAATTTGTACGCACCACTACGCACCATAGATATAATAAAAAGAGGATAGGAAGTTAATTGCATACAATACAATTTTTTGCTATACGTATACCATGTTAATATATACCTCAATAACAAAAGTATATCTGTCTCATTCTAATACGTAGTAATTTACATATTAAAATGAGTATAGAGATAATTTCATTGTTTCAAATTTTTCGTTGTCAGTTTTCATATGGTTTTCATGACATCATCAAACTCCGCCTTGAAATGCTACGCACGCAATTTTTTTTATGGATGTTACTTCAGAACTTTTGACTGACGATTTCAATAAAAAAAATTAATCGAAAGGTAGAAATATATAATTTTAAAATTACAGAAATATGTTAAAAAATTTATTAAAAAATAGCTCAAACATTTTGTGTAAATTTTTGTTTATATTTTTCATATTGTGAAAATTGAATGAGATAACAGATTATACAATTGTACTGAAATATCGATTCTATTTCTGAACGAAGCTGTTTAAGTTTAATTTGCAAATTGATATGTACTGTACAATACAATCGTCTTTGGTTTAATTTAATAATTTTAATAATGCTATTTTGTAGTTTTCAATAATCATAATGTATTCGTTCATGTTTAAACGGTTGAAAATAAAATATTAAATATAATAATAACCTTTACCTCATCTATGCTAACAAGTTTAACTTAATGAATTAATCAATAAATATTGATAAAAAAAAAAAAAATATATTTTCAGAAATCTCTTGCGGATGTTATTTTTGCTCCGTTTTAATTTTGAAACTGTTTAATAAATTTACAGTTAAAGAAACCTATAAATAGTTGACAATTGGTATGCTGTGATAAATTTAGTAGTGATTATCATATCGCAGTCATTACAGAATTGTATTTACAAATTCGTTCTCTCCTTCGTTATCACATCGACATCGTCCACTCTTAACTATCTACTATTGTAAACAGGATATTTTACCCTTCAATGTAGTTATTGCGTATCAGTGTGTGGTCAGTGTAACATGCAACAGTTATTGCTATGTCAGTAAAAAGTTGAAATATCTTTCCATTAAATTATGTGCCATATCTACGATAGCCAGAAATGCCGCGGGATATTTTAAGCGATAGCTTGGCTGTTCTTAGGATTGTAGAGGTACGAAATTTTCTTTAAATTAATGTTGGGAATTTAGTGTTAGGATTGAAATGAAACATTTATTTCTATTTAGCTAAAAATGCTTACATTTTTAATTCGTATAGTTTTTGTTCTTCTGAATAGATGTCAGAGCTACATATTTGGTATATTTGTCGAAAGTTTCTTGTTTGACTTTGGTATAATATGATTTGTTTATGTAATGTTATAAAAAATTACTTATAGCACGAAGATGAAGAAAATTGGCCTCTAGAAGATAAGTCATCATGCAAACAGAATAGTAAACAAGCATCACATGCTCCTATAAACTCCCATAGTAAACAACCATATACTAAAGACGACTGTGCTTGTTATTATAACTATGCGTAAGTACCAGTTAAAATACTTACCTAAATAAAAATAGAAATCATACATATTTTTATTGGTATTTTAGAATATCTACCAAAGCATTTATTACAACTGCCAATCAATTTTGGATATATTCCAAACTTTATTATTCGAAGCTGTAAAATATTTAGACTGATATATGTGTGACTTTATTAATAAAAAAAGTAAATCACCCTTATGCTGTAAAAACCAAACATGAATAATTTTTAATAAATTGTACTAAACATTCCTTGGTTTTAGTATAGAAAAATGTATACTATACACATTTTAAAATAAATATAAGAATATTTATTATAGTAATATCCCAAAATTATAAAATCTGTTTGACGAAGAGTTGGTCACTGAGTAAATCAAACACATAATCCTACATATAACTTTTCATATGAACTCACTATAACATATGGCACTAACTTTAATATGTTCATATAAATTATTCAATTAGACCATAGAATATTAAACAATAATTTATAGCAACCATGTTCAATAATGTCTGAAAAAAATGTGTAGTTTTATTTTTATTTTTTATAAATATATACACAATACACACACGGTCGTCTGTTCCTAAAGTAAGCAACTTAATGCTTGTGTTATAGGTAACAGCCGACTGGTCTAGCTACATATTTTTTTTTCGATAAACATACTTATAAATAATAAATATATAAATATATAAATAAATATGTATATAACACCCAGACTCGAGGTGAGAATCGAACCCACAACCCCTGGAACAGAAAGCAGGGTCACTACAAACTGCGCCAACGGGCTAGTCAGTAGTTAAAAAGGAGATATTATTGTACTTTCAAATAGATAGACATATTTAATAGATTTATATCTATAGTAATATAATAAAGCTGAAGAGTTTGTTTGTTTGATTGTTTGTTTGTTTGTTTGAACGCGCTAATCTCAGAATCTACTGGTCCGATTTGAAAAATTCGCGCGCGCAGAAGCTAGTTATTTTTATACATAAGATCCTTGGTTTATGTAGTGATATAGCAAAATGTAGTTAGTATGATAAGATCCATAGATTGATACTTTATGTTCTTATAGTCTAGGTGATAGTGCTGCCAACCGTCAGCGTGATCCAATATACCAATATAAGACAAGTAGTCTTCCAGCTGCCTCATCGATCAATCAGTCCTGGGATGAAATAGTGTGCTCAGCATTGCGGATAGCTCCTGAAGATATTGCCAACCAACTATCACTTCTTGACTTGCCATGTTTCAAATCAATTCGACCAGAAGAGCTTACCACATGTGGCTGGACAAAACTGAACAAACTCACAGTGGCTCCTAATGTTGTAGCTTTCACAAAAAGATTTAACAGGGTAATTGTCGTAAATATAAAGTTGTTTTTTTTTCTTTACTAATTTTAGCTCCAACTTATATTTAATACTCTTCAAACACTTGCAGGTCAGTTTTTGGACTGTGCAAGAAATACTCAATGGCCAGTCACCAAAGGCTCGTGCTGAGACACTGGCCCATTTTATAAAGGTGGCAAAGAAGTTACATGAATTGAATAATCTCCACTCACTTTTTGCAGTAATCTCAGCTTTGCATAGTGCTAGTATTTATAGGTAAAATATCAAACCTACATTAGTAATATAGTACACTATAATTAAGTGTGATTTTAAATTGATATTTCATAATTCATTAACAGATTGACAAAAACTTGGGCGTGTTTGTCTAAAAAGGATAAGCAGCAGTTTGATAGACTTGCAGAGCTATTTGGCGAGAAAGATAATTGGACCGCGCTCAGAGATTATATGCGGACAATCTCTCTACCATGCATACCTTACCTTGGTACATATTTTTTTTTCTTCATCTTCTTCGTCTGTTGTATATTATTCTTGATGTTATATTTTATTCTATGATTATTTTTGTTATAATTATATATATATATATATATATATATATATATATATATATACTAGCTGACCCGGCGAACTTCGTACCGCCTAACAGTCGATTCTTTAAATTTTTTAAATACTTATCCTTCCCGGAACTCCTTTACTAACACTTAAACCTTACGGTATGGTATTAAAGTTCAAATTGACTTTTAAGTATTATTACGAATCTTTTGTATGGGAATATAGAAAATTGTTGTTTTTAGACTTATTCAGGGAATTTTTAAAATTTTCTCTCCGTAATAACCATCCTCGTACTTCAAGGAATATTATAAAAAAAAGAACTAGCAAAATCGGTTCAGCCGCTCTCGAGATTTGCGCTTAGCAACACATTCAGCGATTGATTTTTATATATATAGAGATAAAGTTAACCTATGAGATAATAATAATAATAATAATAATAATATAAGCCTTTTATTTCAGACACTTACAATTACATATTTTTCTTACTTAACTTACTTATCTCTAAATCATCGACACCGCGTCCGTTTGCCCTTGGTTGGCATAGGCCTCTTCCAACTTCTTCCAATATTTTCTTTCTCGAGCTATTCTCGACCACATAGTACCCGCGACTGCTTTGATGTCATCTTCCCACCTTTTATACTGTCTTCCTCGATTTCGCTTTCTATTTATGGGATACCAGTTCATACATACCAGTTCATAACCTATGAGATACTTATAGTTAAGTTGTCTAAACATAAAATTACCTACATATTGACGTTTGCATTGAGCAGCGGAATAAATTTTAATGATGCGGTTGTAAATTAGTATGGTTTAAAAAATAATATACAAATAATTAAAAATAAAGATTTACTTACAACCTAAAGCAGATTGTTTCATCTATTCAGCTCGTACCAGGCTAATGTTCAATATACTTGAATAACAGATTGTTATTATATTTTTAAATTTATTTCTCTTCATACCCTATATAATAAACATGAGAAATCATAGATAGACTAATATATAAAGCTGAAGAGTTTGTTTGTTTGGTTGTTTGTTTGTTTGTTTGAACGCGGTAATCTCTGGAACTACTGAGCCGATTTGAAAAATTCTTTCAGTGTTAGGTAGCCCATTTATCGAGGAAGGCTATAGGCTATGTGTCATCACGCTAAGACCAATAGGAGCGGGGTCCACGCCGACGAAGTCGCGCGCAGAAGCTAGTGTTAACATATATATATATATATATATATATATGTGTGTGTGTGCGTGTGTGTGTGTGTGTGTGTGTGTGTGTGTGTGTGTGTGTGTGTGTGTGTGTGTGTGTGTGTGTGTGTGTGTGTGTGTGTGTGTGTGTGTAATTATAGCTATACATATTATTATTTCACGCACATGACAAAAAAAAAAGGTTTTTAAAATATCGCCAGAACAATTTTAAATATTTAAAATTTTTACTGTATGAAAATTTGTCTCCTTACAGAGTACGTAAATACTTTGTCTACGGGATAAATTATTATTTTTACTATTATTTTAACTATTATTTTTCTTTATATTACTCCAACTATAATTTTATTTCCTTGATCACGATACGATACAGCCTGTAATATCCCACTGTTGGGCATAGGCCTCTTCTCCATGTAGAAGAAGGATCGGAGCTTAATCCACCACGCTGCTCCAATGCGGGTTGGCGGATTAATTAATTGATATTCATTGTTGTTCTTTCTGTTAGGAATACATTATTTCCATGTACCGGAAGCGATAAATAAGTAATAATAATAGTAATTAATATTTTTATTTTTTAAATAATTTAAACAATTGTTTATCTAAAATGGAATTACTTATCAAGGTTGCTGAAGTTTTTTATACAAAAAAGATTCATAATCTTTAAAACCGTGGGAGCTATTTCTTTTATTCTTGTTCAGGGATATATTATTTTATTTTAAACTAGCTTCTGCGCGCGACTTCGTCGGCGTGGACTCCGCTCCTATTGGTCTTAGCGTGATGACACATAGCCTATAGCCTTCCTCGATAAATGGGCTATCTAACACTGAAAGAATTTTTCAAATCGGCCCAGTAGTTCCAGAGATTACCGCGTTCAAACAAACAAACAAACAAACAAACAAACAAACAAACAAACAAACAAACAAACTCTTCAGCTTTATATATTAGTATAGACTAGCCGACCCGTGCCCACTTCGTTGCGCATTAATTATTATTTTTAATAATTACTTCTAACGACGATATCTCAAAAACTATTCATCTGATTGACATTGTGTAAAGGGCAATTTTAATCTACATTAAATTCTTAAGCTAACCAACATATTTATTTCGATAAGGATTAATACTGAAGTAAAGAAAATAGCTTTGAAAATAACGTAATGTTTTTAATTACAAATTTGAACATAAAAGTGGTTATTGTAAGTCAACCGTAAGAGATAGAGATATGCTGTCGCGGACTTTTTTGTAGCATTTTTATAGATTTTGAATTCGCTAGTACATTACTTAACTATATCTTTGCTAGTTTACGCGGCGTTCGCGAGGAAAGGTCCCCCGTTGGCGAGATTTTTTGCGACCTCTTCAACATTTATCGCCGTATTTCTGCTAATTTACATAAAAGCATAATAAATTATATACCTAAACCTTCCTCAAGAATCACTCTTTCTGTTGTTGAAAACCGTGTAAAAATCCGTTCAGTAGTTTTCGAGTTTATCGCGTTCAGACAGACAGACAGGAGGACAGAAAGACGCGGCCGGGGGACTTCTTTTTATAATAAGTATAGATTAAGTTTATGGCATACAGTATACCTTGCTAGGTAAAATTTCGTTTATTAGGCGTATTTATTTATAAATTTAGTAGATAATTAATACTGAGCGAATGATAAGAAGCAGTCGCCTTGCTTTGTCCCTGTTGCAAGCACTTTTAAATAGTATAAGTATATAACATGTATATAATAAATATTTACTGAAACACATTTTTAACGTTACCCTAGAATTTATAAATAAATTTGTGTTTTTCGAGCCACATCAAAGGCGTGCAATAAAATTTAAAAAAATATAGCAGATTTTTTGAACCCAAATTAATACCCCCCTAGGATTTAAATAGGGGTTAAAATTATATTATTTATAAAATTATCTGCTAATGTTCTAAGGATAATTTTTAGTAGCTATTAGAAAAGTCAAAATCGAAATTAGCCATGTCATTAGTACTGCTTGCGAAGGGGTTAAATCTATGATAAATTTTATTAGAAAAGTCTTTTTATTATTGGGGTTATTGGTTTGTACAAACTGAAATAAGGAAATGTTTTTAGTATTTTCAAGCCGTATAATTCAAAGAATGTATTTAAAGATATTTTCGTAATATTGTATTTTATGTTTCAGGTATATTTCTCACAGATCTAGTGTACATCGATATGGCACATCCAGCGGGCTCGGGGTCGCCTCACCGTGTTGCTAAAATGGCCGTAGTTTTGAAAGCCCTGGAACGCTATCAGACATCCGAATACAACATACAACCGCTTCCTCACGTTGCTAACTATCTCAACAGCGTGCGTTATATCGAGGAATTGCAGAAATTTTTAGAAGACGATCAATATAAGTAAGAGCATTTATATTTACCTAAAACCCTTAAGGCTTCCTATGCTTAATGATTCAGTACGTGTTAGCTTAGTTGATTACTGTACAATTAATCGTGATCAGTTTATGTAGTAGGCTAGGGATTTTTTAGCCAACCCGTTTGCGGCCTAATTTTTAGATACTAAAGTAGGTATAAAATAATTTCGATCCATCAAACATGGGTGAAGATCGTGTCTAGCTCCGTTCTTAGACCAATGTATCAGAAATAGCTTAAGGAAATGAGTTAAATTTTAACTATAATCGAATATTATTTTTATTTGTAAAATGTGCTTCAATAGTAGTTTTAAAGTAAGTATACTTACTTGAGTAAAGTCATTTTCAATTTCATCTTTAAAATGGTGGAGAGATGCTGATTTCTGGCAGTATTGATTTTAATATTTTGTTTAGTATAGGAACTACTTGATTTAACATGTTTAAACAAACAAATAACCTTCAATTTTATAATATAAATATTTTTATTTTTCAGATTGTCTCAGAAACTGGAACCACCCTCTCCTATAGGTAGTTGCGTTGGATCTAAAGAGTCAGTTAAAGAAATTCAACTGCCGGGTTCTTCGACTCCCTTTACTCTGTCTCCATCTCACCGTCTTGGTTCAGGTTCGCTGAGACTGCAAGGCTCGTACAGTCAAACTAAATTTATACCAACTCATAGGAAGTGTCGTTCGCTCGGTTCTAAGTAAGTATAATTGATATTTTAAATAGTATAAGTTTCTTAATAGTTTTTTTTTCTTTAGTTTAAATCTGTCATATAAAATGTGTTTCAAGTTACTCTATAAATATTGACACAACATAATGATCTTATATTGATTTGAATTAAAGAAGTCTAATGTATGTAATTAGTAATATACATTACATTTATAAATAAATTAATGATATTTAAATGTTTCGATTGTCGAAGGTTGATAAATGTTTACGATTGTTTGTTTACACACCAAATGCAGCGTGATCGATAAAATAGTAGCTAGTTAACTTTGTTTACACGTCAGTATCTTCAGGGCCGTCGCTCTAGTTTCAAATGATATGTCGTCAACACAAGTAAAACTAAATAAATTGCTCAGTAATTGGATGAAATTTACGTAAGAGCACATTATAAACTGTATTAAAAGTTGAAAAAGTGGTCAAGTGAAAATATATTGTTTATTTTTAAATAATTTTAATTTTTCTTTCATACTTTACTCGTTGACCTATCAATGCTCAATTATATTTTGTTACTTTCAGTCCATTAATTTAACTTTGTACTGCGTGAGAATGATCATTGGTACTTCTGTTTTCCTGGTACTTGCACAGTTGACTACTTTGCGTTTATGTACTTTTTTATTTATTTGTCAAACTAAGTCAGTTATTGAGTTCTGAACATTGCATATGGTATTTGCTGTGAACATATGGAATCTACATGTATATCTTTATTATATTTTAAACAAGAATAAAGTTAACGTTAAGTTTTACTGCAAATAATAAACGTAAGTCAACTGTGTAAACCTCGCTTCTCTTAAAACATATCATTTCGAATTTTTTCCCATTAGGTACTTCATGGTGTTGTTGTCGATGGGTTTAATTCGAAATTCATTATTCAATTCCAACGCATGAAAACGATATTTCAGTGGTTGTATAGACCGAGACATAATCATTATTGTACAATATTTAAATTAAAACGATAATAACTATTTAACTAACATCACAGCGAAATTAATTCGAATATAATTACATAATATGCTTTTATTGTGTGTGCGTTTTTTGTTAATAAAACATGTCTCTAGATCAGGGGTGTCAAACTCAATTTAACAGAGGGCCATATATTAAATTTAAAATGTGTAGGTGGGCCAGATTCGAATTAAAAAAATGTTGTGTTCGCATTTTAAAACTTCCGTAGAGGAATCGAGTGAAGTCATGATTCTTCTTTCTGTGACACATTGCGATCGCGGGCCGTATCTTTGACATCCCTGTTGTAGATGTTGTCCTACTCAAACATATTATTGTGAACTCAAAATACAGTATGACCGTGGAATTTTTTACATAGAGTTTTAAATTGTTTGAAGCGGGATAGCATTTTTCAAAAATCGTACACATGTATAGAGGTGTTTGAAAGTGGCAATCGGATCGTAGGTTTCGAAGCGCGAGCTTACCGAGAAATTTTCACAAGGTCAATTTTGGTGTTGGGTGAGTGCATTGTATTAATAACGGTTAATTGAATGACGGCTTGCATTTTGTTGTATTGTAGATATGAAAATACAAATAGTAAATGCATGCTTAATGCCCGTCACGTGATATGAGGGAGGTATTTTAATGAGAGATTTAATCGTAATCTGCATGATCGAATTAATTACTTTATTATGTACTAAAATGACAGAAAGGGCCGGAAACGTTATAAAACATTACAAAGTAAAACGTGCTTTTAGATAATTAATTAATTAAATACAACTGGCAATTTTTTTTTAAATATATAGTGCTCAACTTGCATTCCTTCAAATGGGGGGTTCTGTAGGTGTAATACATCACGTCCCACGTGAAAATAACCTAGTTTTTTTTTATTATCTTTGTCTTAAATCTTAATATACTTATGAGTTTCTCTGGCATACTTCTGGTATACTTCTGCGGAACCGTCCAATAGGCGCTTAAGCCCGTCTATAATTTACAATGAGTAACATTCTACGAGAAAAAGAGTTCTTTTCAATACGCTTATATAGTTCTTTAGTTGTATTCGTCAGCTAGTAATAATTTTGTTTTTATATACTTGTTTACGTGCTCACGAAAGGTATCATGCAGAACGAGTCTATCAAAGTAGCTCGTCTATTTAAACAGTCAAATTTAAATATTGACTAGGATTTTTTCACGCGGAACGTGATCCTATACAGCTACAGAACACCCCATTTTAAGGAATGTAGTTAGGAGTCGAACATTCTGTATATGTTTTAATTTTACTTAATTCTTTTGTTTGATTTAGAAATGTTATCTTTTATAAATATCATAAAGAAACAAAAAATAATCTTCATTTTTATTATAAGAAATAATTTTGTAGAGCATGATTATTATGTTTATTAATTTTGTTTTATTTCTGTTTCTTATAAGTAATATTCTCTATAAAAACCCGGTTCTTTTGATCATGTATTATTCGATACCAGTATTCTTTACAATATGCCTTCTTCACGAATATATAGAGGGTAGTTGCGCTGAGCTACTTATAACAATTTTAATTTTATATTCTTTGCCATAATATGAAACTATAAATAAAATGTATTTTGCTTTATGTTATTAGACTATTATTTTAGCAATACGTTTCTTTGTAACAGCGCCGTGTTATTATTATATGTTATTATATATCTGCTTTTATTTACTTTTTAAACACAATACCAATATCAGTTGCCAGTATAATTTTATAATAATATTTATTTTAATTTTATTTATATAATTATAAGAGTACGAAAATAATAAATTTATTGAAGTGGTTGAGAAATCATATATTTGTCTGAAACATATAATAACTTGTCTAGATTAGATTATTATATGCGTGAATTGGCAATATTTAAATAATATATGATTGATTATGTCTTGCGATGACCATAACCATGTTATGCACTTGCGTGTTGTTACTAATATTACATATTTTTATTTAATTTTCACCTTAACTTCTCTCGTTACTGGCATGTGTAGAAATTAACAATTTTTTTTTGTACAATCAAATATTAATTTTCATGGTATCAATATTGGATCACTAAGATGTCTTGTCATGTAAAGTTAATTTATATTGAATGTACTGAACTGTGTTGATTCTTCAGTACATTATATACATTTATAGTATATTTATATGTATATATATTTCGGAATACATGTTTCGTATAAATATACATAAGCGTGTGATTTAAATACAGGTGAATGTTAGTAAATTAATTGTTCATATAAGGGCAACATTTGAGGATAAATTTGAATAATGGTAAAACAACAATAATATTTGAACATAACATTTGGTAATAACATTTGACCTCTCTTATATTCTGAATTAAAAAAAAAGACTGTTGATAAATGTACAGAAAATAGTCCTTTACACATATATTGCAAAAAAATCTGTTGAAACTACTCATGTTTTTAAATAAAACATAAATAATATTGTCGAACTTTCAACGTCTCTCGATTGTCCAGTATCCAGAAAATCAGACTTCACACTCAAAAATTAGATTCATATTTGTTCATAAAAAAAATATTAGGCGCTTACTGCTACTAATTAAATGAATAAAGAAAAAAAATGTTTTTTTTTGTCTATTAACGTTTTTAAAACTATAAAAAAATTGAAATGTAATTCGGAACGTGTTGCTCTTTTGCCGTCTGAATATTTTTCATACAAACTTGATTATTAAAATAAATAACAATATACCTGTGGTGTAAAAGAACATAATATCAAAATATTGTATTTTATTTGTAGGAACCTGAATTTGGTGCGTGTTCGACTAGCACTTTCTTTTTTATTTCAATCTCTTTTTTCAATCAGGTGAAATTATTTTAAATGTGCGTCTGCTTATCACACACGTGTGCTTAAACACTATATTATATTTATTTATTTTATTTGAAATTCTTGCATGTTAGTTCGTTGTTTTGCTTCACTGTCATAGTTTTCTTGTCACCTTAAAATACTTATTAATTCATTTCAAACCCTTAAAAATTGTATCTATCATACGTACGTGTAATATTTGGAAACAATTTTTGGTTCTTTCACATTGTTTTACAGTTAACATGTATGAAATGATTTAATAGTAATTGTTTGTATAAACTAAGCTTGCTATCTGAACTTCAATATGATTATATTGTCTGTTATTTATATTATTTCACGAAAACCCTATTTATTTTTTATTATATTGATTTTAATTATGTATTTTACTAGATGATTGATACACAATCAAGTTTTGACAAAATATATAAAAAAATATTTACTATAATAGAATTAGTAACATAATGACATTAATTATTCTGTTAGTTACAAAGCTTAACTGTACGACAATCGTTGATTTTTTATAGTATACAAGTGAACGTAGGAAAGCTCTACTTGTCTCAATAACGTTTCTGATATAAATAAATTATAAACAAATTTAAAAATTGTAAAAGTAGTCAGATTTTTCAATTTTATTCAAAAATTACTATTAATGCATGTCATTAATAACAATAATACCTAATTATGTTCGTTATTGGATTTTGAATGTACAGAAATAATTGGAATGTATTATTTGTAATGATAAATGATTTTATTAGTCTTATGTCGCTCTGGCCGGCTCCCGCGAAAGGCAATCGATCCGTATTAATATGTATCAAATTATTAATAGCTGCATTAGCTTGTCTGAAAATTACATATTTTGATTGTTTTTCACCAAATAATAAAATAACATTTGAACCTCGTTATCGCAGTATATTCGGCAAGAGTCACAGTGAAGACAAGGATGAGAAGACTCCTGCCGGTTCTGTGAACCTTTTGGACGACACGCTCCTGGAATCTCCTAGTTCTGTTTCTGGTGCTAAGATGTCACAATCGCTGCCATACAAGTAAGAGTAACTTTATATTTTCTTGTAAACTAGATGTACCCGCAGTTTCCTTTGCGACTGCCAACCCTCTAAATAACTTATGAAAGATAGAGAAGATTTTAAAGAGAGAAAAATTACATAATATTGGCTAAAGTATCAACTACAGTGTATATATTAGCTTTTACCTAGGTAATTGAACCATAACAGGTCACATTTTTAATAAAAATAATTGTAAGTCCATGGAAATATATACAGGGTGTCCCGCGATAAAGTGCAACCCCGAATGGGGGTGAAACTAGACCATAAATTATCGACAAAAAACATAGAAAAAAATATTTTATTTGTTATTGACGAATTAAGATTTTTATATCTTACGTAGACTCTATGTACAAAAAATGATGATTTCTTCCAATGTAGTGTTGTCAACACTATATTTACAGCCACTATTTTTTATGTAATTACCTTATTTTAAAAATGATTTATAATTGTTTAAATATAAATAAGTATACCTATCGACTAAATTGATAACCGCGGTGCCGAGTGCGCTCGAGCGTGACCCGACAGACAAGTCAGCGAGGTGGGTACATTCGTTTTTGTTTGTCGCGTCCGTTTTTCGAGCGCAGTCTGCAACTAATCGTCGAGAAGGAAGGTTCTCCCAAATCTACACGCTGTTCTATTTTAAGGTGTACCTAACTGTGTAAGTGTTAAAGTATTGGAATAAATACAACTGTAAGTACCTTTTATAAATGTTTTATTATTTCTTCCCTAAATGATAGCACCTTGAAGTTACGAACCCGAATATAAGTTAATTTCTAACGATTAATTATTCTATTTTACATAGTATTTAACATCAGTAGGTCGATTACTTTAAAATAAAATAAAATACTACGCCACGTACTTGGCGGTAAGGATAAAATAACAATTAGCTCGCAAAAAAGTGGCATTATGTCTTTAACTATGCTTCTTGTGAAAAAAAATCCATTTTTTATGACTGTTTTTTTCAATGATCTCTAATTTTCTCAGAATTATTCCCCCAATACTAGGAAATTATATGATTTATTATTATTATTATTATTTCTTATCATATTGCCATTCAAATAAAAAAAATTTACGCCTGTGTCCCAAAAAATACGTACAAAAATCATCATTTTTTGTACAAAGAGGCTACGTAAGCTATATAAAAATCTTAAATCGTCAATTAAAAGAATAATTTTTTTTTTTAATTTTTAAATTTTGTTTTTGTTTTTTGTCGATAATTTTTGGTCTAGTTTCACCCTCTTTCGGGGTTGCACTTAATCGCGGGACACCCTGTATATTTTTATTTTTTAGTTAATCCTCCAGCCTGTTACAATAATGCTACTTATATATTACAGTAATCAGAACGCTCGCAAAGCATTTAAAACACTACATTGCATAATGCATAAATTTTTTTTTTGTTTAATTGAACCCATTTGAAAAATGGTGTGACTGAAAGTTTTGGTTAAATAATAAAATTTAATTATGATTGCAATAACTGTATAATACAATAGAAGTATTATTGTTTCGTTTCAGCGATGTGTTGTCAATAATAGATCCGACGGAGTGTGATTTCCAGAGCTCCGTACGAAGAAAAACAATAATCAAAGACGGTAGGAAGATATCGCTGTCTTCGTGGCAGAGGTACTGGCTACAGTTGTCTAGCAACGTTCTTATATTCTATGGCTCTAAAACATTTAAAGGGTAAGTTTAAAAAAATGCATATTTAATAATTAATATTTAGGACGAACTCAGTGGGACTTATACTAGGCTAATTCTCGGCAATAATTATGTAGATAATTTATTAATTTTTATTATTAAGTTTATATATTTGTAAAACATTGAAATTACAGCCGAAAGTTGCGACTAATTGTTAAATTATTATTAATTTCAGTGTAAATTGGCAATTTTTTACAATAAATAACGGACATCTTAAGAATTGTTTTTAAAAATGGTAATGATGTGAATATTGTGTACATTACACGTTTTGGAAGTTATACTTCTTTTGACGCATTAGGGAATAATGATGAGAGTAAATTTTTACGATGCGCGCGCACACCGTCACGAAAATAATCGACACGAAGAAGTTAGCAATGTGAAGTTAGCTAGCCAATGAAGTGTAACTTCTTGCGTGCGTACATAAGTACACACATATTTTTTTTATTATTTAGTTATATAAGAGATATTATATTATTGCAAAAAGTCTGCTACGTCAAAATGATTATTATTGCTTTTTTAGCATTTTGGTCCGTTTGTATAACCGATTGTGATAAAACGTACTGTAACTCTAGTAAATAAAAAAAAATTGCGTGCGTACAAAGTACACATGTCAGAAGTGAAACCTCTTTGGCAAACTATTTCAAAATAACTAATTAAAAAAAGAATTTAAAATACAAAAAAAACTAATTGAAAAAAAAACAAACCCAACGTCACACGGTGTTCCCAGGCGGTCACCCATCCAAGTACTGACCATCCCTGACGCTGCCGCGTTACCGGTAGCTCCAATTTTACCTCTCATGCGCCTAAAAAAGTTTCAATTCAATAAAATCATTTTTTACGAACTGTTACTTTATTACACACTTGCTGCTGCCCGCGACGTCGTCTGCGTGCGTTCACTGCTCGTTCCCCGTAGGTGATAGCGTGATAATATGTAGCCTATGTCCTGACCCGACTTAATAATATTCGTACCAAATTTGAAGTAAATCCATGCAGTACTTTTTGAGTTTATCCCGGACATACATTGACTTTCCTATCATTTTATTATATGTAATAGATTAAAAAAATAACAATATTCAATTTCGAATAATTATGTGTTCGTGGGCGTTCGTCTATGAAATACCAATCTTAGGCAAACTTATTAGGGTTTAATAGTATAGTATATATATATATACAGTAGAATCCGTTTATTATGACTCCGCCTATATTGACCAACCGGTTATTATGACGTAAATACACTACGAAGTTTGGTTTTCATGTAAAATTCTGTACAAAAAAGTCGGATATAATGACTTCCCTTACAGTGACATGTCGCTTATTATGACCCATTTTTAAGAAATGATGTCCGGTTATAATGACCGGCATGATTCTTTACACCTCCATTGATTCCCGATGACGTTCGACTTGCCGAACGCGTCGCCAAGTGCAAGCCACGTGTGGCTCGTTTTTGTTTTGAGTCTCAGTTGGGTCCATTGAGTAACTTATTGGTCTTCTCAGTCATTTCTCAGTGAGTAATTGACGCTTGAAGGTCACGCATTGTTTTTCGTTTGTCGTTTGTGTTTTTCATTGTACATACTGTGAAAAAAATGTCATCTCATCGCCGTAACGCATTTACGATTGAGGAGAAAGGTGCAATAATATGCAGATTAGAAAATGGAGAATCAAACTTTTTTGTGCATATTTAGACAGTCGATCTGAAGAAGTAAACTCCAGTCGTGCGTCGGAGCTGACACACGTTTTTTTTTTCACAAAACGCTTTGTATGACGTCCGCTTATTATGACGTGTTTGTCAATTCCTTTCGATGTCATTATAAACGGATTCAACTGTATATATATATATATATATATATATATATATATATATATAGTATATCTTTTCCCAGTACGAATAGAAGCGACTTCAGCAAGGACCGTTGCAAGGTGCTACCGCTTCACGATGGTTGGCGTGCCGTATGGATGGAGGGGGAGGCCTCAGACGCGTTCCAGCTGGTTGACCACCACGTCGGCACTATATACAAGTTCAAGTTAGTAAAGGCCATTTTCACGACTCCGTCTGTAACACCCCACTGCTGGGCATACGTCTCATTCTCCACGTACGATAAGGGTCGGTGCTTAATCCACTATTTTGCTTCAATTGGAATTGATGGATATATTCCCTACTATGAGTAACGATCGCTATCAGGTATTTATGATAGCAACCGGGACTGACAGCTTTGCGTGCTCTCCGACGTACGCCGGGGAGACCCACAAGGACAGACAACCAGACCAGAAAGAAATATTCGTACAAATACAAATGAATATCTATCTCGAGGCTCTATCTCGGGAATCGAAACCGCAATCGTCGGGGTGAACATTTTAATTTTGTAACGAGTAATTGTTAAAAAAAAAAGAAAGAAAGAAAATAAATAAATAATAGGAATAGTCTTCTATCGACGTCATGACTTCTTGTAGTCTGTTTGGCATTCTATTTATGACATTTGAGTATCAGCTTGGGGGATATTGTACCACTCCTCTACTACAGCCGTCTTGAGCTCTCCTAGGGTACTCTTGTTCGGCGGCGTCTTTTCAGGTTGTCCTGAAGGAACACCTTTAGGACTTAACAAAGTCGGGTTAAGATCAGAACTTTAAAACTTGAATCCGGTTCTCATTTAGGTACTCAGTGAACGATCTTGCGGTATGTTAATGCATTGTGCATTAATCTGAAGTTGTCATAAATATTACGAAAGGTATTATAAGACCTTGAAGAAATTCTTCCACGTATCTTTGAACGTTTATACCACCTCGAACACAACCAGATCACTATGAGCCTCGTAAAAGATACATTCCTAAATAATTATTGACCTTATCTTGTATACCACTGTTTTTGTTAAAGCGCGTAGAGCAAAACCTTAATTTTTACGGCTATGGAAACTCTGACGTCCATCTAGACCTTTCAAGGTTATTCTGCACTTATCAGAGAGAAGTAATTCCTTCCATTCCTCCATAGAACTATTAGCGAATTCTCGTGCAAAGCAAGTCTAGCGCTACGGTGTTGTGGGAGGGTTGTGGGCTGTGAGCTGGCCAAAAAGCCATTTCAATTTTTCTGCCAGTCTTCTTCTAAAGGTCCGTTCAATCGCACTGACATTTCTCACTTTACACATACGAGTACCGGCTTCTATAGCGTTGCAAAATATATGTGGTATATCTATATGTGGTAGCTTGTTATTAGCTTTTTTGTTTTTTATTCTGTATTAGTTACAGTTGTAATAAGCTGTAAGCTATCCTAATAAAATAACAAAAAGAGGTTATTGGAATGATTAGATTTTATTCCACTGTTTTTTGTTACTGTATTACTGTTTTCGACTTATGAAAGTCCTAAATGATAGAAATGGTGATACGACGAATATTATTAGATAGAGAACTGATAATAGAATCCATAATAATTTGACGGGTTATTAATCTTATACTATTAAACGAGCAATTCTTGTATATATATATAGAATTTGAATCTCGGAATCGGCTCCAACGATTTTCGTGAAATTCAGTATACAGGGGATTTCGGGGGCAAAAAATTGATCTAGCTAGGATTCATTTAAAAAAAATATCGTTTTATCCCTGTTTTTATGCAATGAAAAAATATCATTAGAATACGAAGCTTAATTTCACTCCTGTAATCATAGCTGTAATAGCGTAATTAGGAAATCGACGGGTGTCAAATCGTGTTGACCCGAGTTCGAATCTCAGTCTCCAGATTATTTTTTTTTATTTTTTTTTATTTCACTCGTGATTTATTATTTAAATAAAATTAAAAATATAAAAATACCGAGAAAAAAAAAGAAAAACAAAAAATAAAATAAAAATACCGAGCTAGGCTCGGTCACCCAGGTACTTTAATTTGAAACGTCTAATACTTTTATTATTTACTTTGTTATAGGACCGGATGTCAGTCAACAGCGAAACAATGGGTCGAAAAGATAAATGACGTCACATACAAAATGGTGAAACCGCTCCCAGCGAATCTCATGTCATTCGAATAACTAACGAATTTTTGCATGTCTTATAACCGTTTGATGTATCTTTAACGACTATTGACTTGAATGAACTAGATATAACCTCAATCGCTTTGTTAAGTTTTATAATATGTGATTAACTTTATACTTTGCCTTTTATAAACAACGCTGCCTAGTAAATCTAGTCTTGAGTGTTTCTTTTTATGCGTTTTATAAATAACTGTTTCGTAGTCTTTTTGTACCTGTTATCGAAATTAATATAAACATATGATAGTTGTTTAATTGATACATTGCTCACTTCCATAAAATCTTTTTAAACATTGGTACAAAGCTAAACTTTTGGTCAATACTCAATAGTAAATCTGAAGAATTCGCTTAGGGTAAGCACTGTTGTGACACGAGAGTTTCGAATTATGTTTTCGCTAATGTCAACATGGCTATGATTATGTTTACAAAGTAAGCTGTAATGCTTCCTAATATATATGTTAGAATAGAATTTTAAATTAAGCTACCAATCTAAAGGTGAAATATTAAAATGATACACGGCACTGTTTCTTATTGAGTAAGGACACACTCAAGCTACTTATCTCATTGATATTATACTCTATTAGTAAAATGAATGTTCAAATAAAAACTCGATAAAAAAAAATTGTCGTCTTGCGTCACTTTGTTATGTCGTCGATACTTTGTTATGTCGTCTTTGTTTATTCTTTAATACCAATACAAATAGTCAGAATATTACTCGTGTATTTGAATGCAGAAATGTTATTTTAATACTTATATATATTTTTAGGTTTGTAATGCTTGAATCCACCGACGAATTGTAATTGTTACAATGATATTGATTCTCCTTTATACACGTATGTATAAAATTTTATTTTTAATGTTTAAGAATCTTTTTGTTATATCTCATTTTTATTAATAATCTTCAAATTATACTCAATAAAATATCCTACAATATAGTTGACTTTTTTTGTGAATCATCTACCGTCTTCCTTCTTATATAATAGATATTAAAGTTCCTGACAAAATATTTCAGCAATGCGGTGTTTATTAGTGGCAATAACATAATTATGAGAAATATATATAAATGATGATACAACTTAATAACAACTTTTTATCTTTGTTTAACACTCGTGTTGGAGAGATTTTTGTTTTTTGTTTGCGGTTTTAACTGATTGATTATTACTTAAAAAAGTTAGGTAGTAATTATACCCCGTCCGGCGACTAATGATCTTTTTGACAGCTCACGCCTATAAATTACAGTTTTTTTTTTTCGGAATAACGTACTAAAATTTTACAGTAATGTCATAATTTATTGACGATTTGATTGATTGAGTGAAGTACCCTGTGCATAACAAACAACCACAGACTATGAAACAGTTCTTGAAATAATAAATCGATAATAAATCGATCATATGATAAAAATAATTTTACGTCATGTGATTATTTTTTCGATAAATTTAATACAAAAAAGGAAATAAAAATAGTATCTATGACCCCAAGATTGATTACTTGCAAGGAATTAAGTCGAAATCTTGAAATTTAATTGCAAACCAAGAATAAAGAGCAATAACTCTGTTAATTCATTTATTTATTATTTATATATTTCATTTATAATTAAAAAAACTAATAAACGCATAAATAAATAATATTTTAAACTAAATGTATTTAATTAAATCGATTGAAGGTTCTTCTTAAATAAAATCGATTATTATTTCGAATCGAATAAATAACGTGTGAGGCAGTCACTAATGTCAAAATTTCTTGAAGTGTCAAAAAGATCATTAGTCGCCGGACGGGGTATAGTTATACTATTTTTCTTTCTTTTACTATGTATATTGTATGTTACTATGTAGATTAGGTTATACATATATACTTGGTTTTATGAATAAGGTTATTTTTTTGATTTTTAAGACGATTGGCAAAGTTGAGAAACACTGGTGGTTGATAGCTACATCTAATCCCTCATATAAAATACCATAAAATATCCTATCAATTGCGTGTCTATTTAAGATTTAGTGGAGTCTGCAGCGTCTTTATGATTGTGATCGGCCCCCCTAGCCAACAGTTGACAATCTACAATCGATAACGCTATTAGAAAACTAACAAATGTATGGGAATGACACCAGCGTTCGACGCTGTTCGATGTTGTTGTTGTTCCCATACATTTGTTAGTTTTCTGATAGTGTTATCGATTGTAGACTGTCAACTTGGCTAAGGGGGCAGGTCATCGAGGTCAGAAGCGATTACTTGGATGTCAACTCTTCTGTGCTCTTGAAAAAATATATTACTGTTACACGTCCCTTTCTGATAAAACTAAAAACATCCTAACCGTCCAATACCTTAACTGCTGTATGGAAACATACAACCCATTACAAGTCAAAACCTAGATGCTAAAATGTTCCCTATCTCATTATATTGAGTCATGTGTGGTTTCTAACGACAAAACGCTTACATTGCTCAGGAAAACGTTTCACAATTAATTAAATTTAATTAATACGACATATCCACAGTATTCCCGCCAGTCGTCTATAAAAATTATCACGTCACAAGAAATCACTTAATCATACTCTTTGAAAACATTTTCATAATCCCCTGCTAACAATATCTTATGCATATGCGAAAAAAGTGATCCTATTTTACATTGTCCTAGTATTCTCCCAAGGTCTAATCCAACCTCAACAGTTCTAGCGTAAAGAAATCTGACAAACAGGACTATAAAGCCATAACTGGTCATACTATTTAAAAAATAAAAAATAAATGAGATGTTTTGGCGTGAAAAAGTAAGATCTACGTATTAAAATCAAGGTTAACGAATGTGGTGGTAAGTATTTTAACTGTCTTAGATACTAATTTTGTTCAAAACATTTTTGTACTCTACTTTTTATGTACGTTAAAAAATTGAGATAAGTTCCAGACATGTGAGTACGTATGTACCATTGGCCATAATATGTTTTTGATAAAATGTACATCTACTACTTTCAGAGTTGGTTCTAGATCATCAGCTTTTTATGGTTATCGTGAATATTGCTCTCAAGTAGAAAGTAAGTGTACTGCCAACCCTAACTTATAAAACCCTTTTGGAGCATCTGAAATTTTTGAAAAATTAGGAATAAAATATAATAACCGCAGTAATGACTATGTCGGTTTCACGCTTCCAGAGTAATAGTTTAGAATACAACGATTCATGTTACTTAGTAAAAAAAGTTAAAAAAGTACTTAATACAGTAGTTTGTCAACGATTGAAAAAAAATAAAACAAAGCTAAGATCCCTCACTACGCACTACGTGGAATTGTTCATTGTCTACCGCAAAAAGTTCGTTATTTTATCTATAGCTCTTTGGCAAAGCCACACATAGACTATTTCATAGAGATCTGGGGATCATCTTCTAAAACTAACCTTAACACTTTCAAGTTGCTCATATTATTATTTTATTACGATTCCTAGGCGTCTCAATCGTTAGTCGCTCGTCGCAGCGCTCCGTATAGCGCATTCACCACTCCGACGTTCTAAGCCGAGGTGCGATCTCGCAAGAAGACACTTTTAGAACGAGCGACTTCCCTGAGTACTCTAAGGGGCTCTCATTTTTCCTTCGTGGACTACCACAGTCCTTAGTACCTGGCTGGTACATACATTTAAAAAAATGATTAGGCAAGCATTTCAGTCGGATGCATCTTGGTGAACGGATCACTGTCCCAGTGAACCAGCACCGCTAACCGTCTTAGCCATCTTGGCCGAATAGCTCAATTACTAGTACAGTAGTTTAGTCACAATTGTAATTAATTTCGATTAAGTTTCATTTGCAATTAAATTAATTATCTAATAATAATTTATAAAGTGTTGAAATTTTTATTTATTCTCTGATGTCGGAGCCAAACCCGTTATGTAAAACGCGAGACGCTCGGCTAGAAATAATGTACCTATTATGTAAAGTAAAACACCTTTTTATATGAAAAATAAATATATTTATCAGCTCAACACAATTTACAGCTCAACACCATTTAGGTCGACTTCTAGACAACTGAGGCCCTGCTGTGAAAGGCCCACAACTTCGGTGTATCCGTTTTTATGTAGCCCTCCGGCCTCCATTGCGCCAGATGTCAGTAACACAACTATATTATTTTACGTTCCATTACATTTCTCTCTTCTTCCTCGTTCCCTCAATGATGAAGATCGCGACCACTAATGACATGTGACATGTCTCCATTGAAGGCGATCATAAGCAGCATGTGTTGCACGGTGTAAGCTTACATTTACTTATATTTATGTGAATTGTGTAAATTCTTATCAGAATAATAATAATACTTTATTTTTTCAAATAAAAACATTTATATTTGTACTTAAATGTAGTTACAAAGCAATTTAACAGTCACTATATTTAGGGTACCTCTGCTGCCATACCTACTAGGAAAACCTGTGTTACGCCATGCAGCGCCAATTCCCCAGATAACGACGTAATATTATAGCTTGAACAACACATGATATAATATGTACCTAATTATTATACAAATGATATAATTTTATGTACTTTTTAGGGTTCCCTACCCAAAGGGTAAAAACGGGACCCTATTACTAAGACTTCGCTGTCCGTCCGTCCGTCCGTCTGTCACCAGGCTGTATCTCAAGAACGGCTATAGCTAGAGAGTTGAAATTTTCACAAATTATGTATTTCTGTTGCCGCTATAACAACAAATACTAAAAACAAAATAAAATAAATATTTAAGGGGGGCTCCCATACAACAAACGCGATTTTCTTGCCCTTTTTTGCTCGATATCAATAATGCCAACAGGTAGGCACTTGAAATATTCACAAAATACTCAGTTGTATTTTTACTTTAATAATAAATAATAAAATTAAAATAAAATTAATATTGAAGGGGGGCTCCCATACAAAAAACGCAATTTTTGCCTATTTTTGCTCTCATGCAATAAAAGTGATTTTTAGCCGCTTTTTGCCCGTTATTACAATCAATGTACCTAGTCAATGGCACGGAACCCTTCGTGCGCGAGTCCGACTCGCACTTGCCCGATTTTTTTTAGAATGTATTACTATTATATTCTTTTCTTTTACTAATTTAATTTACACAATCTATTTGTTTGATGTTTACTAAATATGTATGATTAATTAAAATATATCACGTCGGAAGTCGGTTATTACCTACAAGAAAAGTGTACAGACTGTCTTGTGTATTTGAGAAAAAAAGTCACCACAGTTATAATCGAGTACAAAAACTCCCAAAAACACTTCTTCTCAAAATCTCTCAAAGATTTTTGTTTTTGTAAAACTAATTTAACAACAATAAACAATTAAAAGTGTGAAACTATAATTTTGTTGGATTTTATTGACGTCCAAGTGCTAACCGCGTACCGTATCATCGCATTACGATGTAACAAAATTCGTTTTTTTTAAATATAACTATCTCGGCAAACTAGCGTAGTCCGTACGGCTCACCTGATGGTAAGCGATTACCGAAGCGTATAGACGTCTGGCGTCTGCAACACAAATTAAATTTACAAAGCAATGCAAATAAATAAAGAAATGTAAAAATTATCTATATCTATACTCTATACATACCTACATACAAAAAATAAAATTGGAATGTGTATTTGTAATAAAATAACCGCTTTTTACTAAATGCATATGGATATGTATACCTACTCGGTACATATAGAGTTAATGTGGCAAAGTGCGCCTACCGGGCAAGTGCACCTACTACAAATATCTCGAAAACTACTGATTGGATACTAGTAGTGACACTATATATCGATGCTACAAACTAAATCATAGTTCTTGGTGAAAGTCACAGATGGCTCTAGTCATGTGAGTTTGAGATACGCGCCATTTTATTTTCACTGATATTCAAAGTGGTGAGCAGAGATGACTATGGGTTGATCATCTTCGTAAATCTCAAGAAATCTAGTTTTTACCAATATACGAGTGAGGTAAATGCACAATTTAAATATTTTTCTTTAAGTTTCTGACTATATCTCACTCCTATCTAGTCAAATTTATATATTTTTTTGCAGTTAAATATTCTAACTTAAAATTTATATAGTTGGGGAAGTGCGCCATACTGACTTCTTATATGGCGCACTTCGCCGCAATCCAGAGGTTACAAACTGTTTAAAATGTGTCTTTATTACAAGTCTTTATTTAACTTGCAATGTTTCTTTGCTTGTTTGTATGGTCGGGTCAAATCTTGCAAATGAATTTGAAAAAGAAATCTTGAATGAACACGTTGGTCCATTTATGGTCAATTTGGGTGAGAATGCTATTTTTATGCATGACAATGCCCGACCTCATACAGATTGGATTGTGAGTGACTACCTTCAAGAGATGAACATTACTCGTATGAAGTGGCCAGCACGCAGCCCAGATGTCAATCCGATCGAGCATGCTTGGGACTAGCTAGGGAGATGCGTAAAACAATTACGCTTCGTGAGCTCAAAATTGCTCTCACAGAGGAATGGGAGAATATTCCCCAAAATCGTACAAAAAACTTGGTGTACAGCATGCCAAACTGGGTAAACGCAGTAATGGAAGCACGAGGAGGCAATACGAAATATTAAAATTCAAGAAAATCGTAATGTTGTTCAAAAATGTCATGTTTCCTATTTTTGTTTTAAGGCGAGAAAATAAATATTACACTTAATAACTAATTTCAATGACTATCTTCTTATTTCAGTCCGTTTATAATACCAAATATTTAAGTAAGTCCATTTACGATGGGAATACCATGGGGTATTCCCATCGTAAATAAAAGAAAAAATATACTTGACACTCGATTATCAATATTTGGAAAAAAGGTTCATAGCCTCTGACTTAAGATTGTATGGCGCATTTAGCCGAAATTTGGTTTTAAATACATAGATTCTTCTAGAATGTGGCTATGAAAAAAAAGTAAATATCATTCGTTTTGTTGCTTGTTTTCTTATAATAATATAAGGCTGTTTTTATTCTAATGCTATAATATTACGTTTTATTAATACAAGGCGCACTTACCCGATTTGTCGCAAAGTGCGCCTGGTCAGACTGTTTTCAAATTTTATGCTAAAATTCATTAATTTGCTGTCAGATTCTAATGACACGACATTGGTTGTTGTTGCAAAACATCACAGATCCTTATGGTACCATGACTTAGTATCACTCGTGAACTTAAACACAAGAAATATTGCACCAAAGTCAACTATGAAAAAAGTATGGCGCACTTTGCCCCCTTGACTCTACCAAAATTAAATTTTTTACAATTTTTGTCTGTTTGTCTGTCTGTTTGTTGCAACTAACCTCTGAAACGGCTGAACCGATTTTGACGGGGCTTTCACTGACAGATAGCTGATGTAATAAGTAGTAACTTAGGCTACTTTTAATTTGGAAATTTATTTATTTTATAACACTGCAAACTGAAGAATAACTTTTTGTTAAATTCCACACGGACGAAGTCGCGGGCACACCTAGTTACAAATATAATTCATTCATTAATAAATCAATATGGAGAAAGAGGCCTAGCGGTGGGAAGTTACGAGTTGAACCAATCGAAAAAACAATGAAACAATGTAAGTTTAACTATTTTTAGAAATGAAATAAAAATTTCGTGTGATTTGCGAACTAACTATCTAAAAACGTTCATTGTAATTTTACGACGGTTCCCGTAATGAGTATGGGTACAAGTGACCTGATTCAAACAGGCTGTACTTTTAGTGATAAACAGTAGCTAAACGATGAATCGATGGTGAAAACGGTATACGATGCGCGAGGGGTGCGCGCGCTTTCGCCTCTGCAGTGGTAGAGCGTCGTAGCCCGTAGCGCGTTCCCTCGCCCTATTATACTTACTAATACGTAGCTTGCTACGCTACTTGATTGACGCGAACTGGCACTAGCTCGGGTAAGTTCAAGCTAGTTGAGAAGTTTTAAATTGTTCTAAATTTTGTGTTTGTTAATTTGGGATTTCTTAAATTACTGTTCAATTGCTTGCAAATATGTTTTTTGATATATTAAATGTAAAATTTTACATTAACTAAAAACAGTGGTGGTCGTGTAAAATTTGGTATTAAATAAGTGACGGGTACAGATTTCGTAAATGAAAAATTGTTAAATTTGTATCGTGTTTTTGGAAAAGAAAATTAACAAATGAAATGTACTCGTACATCGATCTGCTAAAACTTCAGACAGCAAAATTTTTGCGCTTTGACTGACAGATTTGTTACACAATTTACATAGATTTCTTCAGTATGGTGTCAGTGTTAATGATAAACAAGAAAAATATGTAAGATTAAAAATGAAAGTTCAAATAATACGTATTACGTTAATATATATATTGACATTCTTGAAGTCTCTAATCACTTTGAATAAAATATTTTGTTTGTGTATTTTCATATCAAATGATAAATGTAAACTTTTTGATGTTACTAACAATATTTGTTAGAAACAATGTCGTATTTTGTTTTCTGGTGTAGCTTTGTGGTATAACTTTAAATAACAAGTTTTTTTTAAATATAAAAACAAATTATATTTATACAGTCGGAGTATATTATGCAATCAGGAAATTAAGACATTGCACTATAATTCACAATAAGGCTTATCTCATCACTTTTAATACTCCGCGTATTTATTTTTAAATACGCGGAGTACTTACTAAGTTTTATTAATTTTCGAAAATCGTAATAAAAAATTAAAAAAAACACTAGTATATTTTATAATTAATTGAATTTAACATTCTCATATTCTTTGTCTCCTTTGTAACATGTTATATTATCTAATCCCTTGTCACCTAATTACCTCCGCGAGCGTTGTGTATTTTTACTTCCTCCTGGTTCCTCGTGCCGGTCCAATGTTCGACTTTAATTGCGTATTCCTTCACACTCTTCGAGTTTTTAATCTTTTATTCTATTTTTCTAATTCCCATACAGTCCATGCAGCTAGGCTGTGGAAATCTTAGCCGTCATCCATTCACACTTATACGACTGTGTAGGTATACTTTAAAAAATAATAATTAAATATCATATTTTGTTATTAAATATATACAATACTAGATGGCCCGGTGAACTTCGTATCACCTACATATATTTGTGAAAAATATACACAAAACACTTTCTGAACGCACCTATTTTGACAAAAGACATTAGATAAATTTCCCCGCTAGGAACATTTTGTATTTGGAAAATTAAATCTTCTTGTTTAGTATTTTCCGTTACATATTATTTATGTTTCTCACCGTTTAAACTTTCCCTGAACTTCCACAAATATTAATTCAAGATGAAAATTAGCCAAATTGGCCCAACCGTTCTCGAGCTTTAGCGAGACTAACGAACATCAATTGATTTTTATATATATAGATATAGATAGGTATATGTTTGTATATTTATATATTACTAGCTGTGCCCCGCGGTTACCCCCGCGTTAATTTGAGGAAAATCATAGCTATAGCCTTTCCTAATTTCAAGTTTGTAGGTGTATTTCATACAAACAACCATCCCCTGTTTTAACCCCAAAAGGGGGTCGATTTCTCAAAATACATTATTAGTACACCTCAACACTGTCTATAGACCATACATTTTGAATTTCAAGTCTCTGACTTCAAAAACATAGGACTTTCATACAAACTTCCAACCCCCGTTTTACCCCCTTAGGGGTGGAATTTCGCAAAACCCGTTCTTAGCTGACCTCTACTCGGCAAAAGGAATATACCTACCAAATTTCAAGTCTCTACGCTTTATGGTTCCAGAGATATCGTGATGAGTCAATGGGTGGGTAACTCTTTTATATATAGATTATTTTGTGTCATTAGTTTTTTAAATATATATTGCAATGATTATTTTTTCTTTATTGTACGTCTACCTCCTTTAATTTTTGTTGTAACCATTTCTTTTTGGGTGTCCTGGAAGGAATCTCTTCTAGGGATGAGCACATCATCGTTATACGTGAGTCTCAATGACAAATATTTTATATAATTCTGAATGTATAATAAAATTGTAAAAATAAATAAAAAATTGAAAATTAAATAATACAATTTTTATAGCCGATTTAACTTTTATTTAAGATTTACCTTTAGATTCGAAATAACTCAAAGGCTTTGTAAGCTGTAGCTGCCACAGCGCGTATGCATATTCTATGAAAATAAAAATGAATGTTATGTGATCTTATGAGAATGCGCCCACAGAAGGTTTTAATACAAAAAAAAATGAATAAAGTGATCACTCTGAAAACTTTACATTTATTTAATTATTACTGTGACTATCTTTTGACAGAACAATGTCTGTCCGAGCAGCTAAAAATAGATACATTTCACAGTGACCGTGGCCTGTAGCGTAACTGAAATAAGAATAAAGAATAAACTTATTATTGTTATATTTATATATTTGTAAATTGTTATAAAAAAGTTTTATAAATCATAAAAAGAGAATTATTGTTACGATCTTTTAATTTTCAACAATGATTAGTATAGCAATACTTATTTTAGCTTAGATAGCGTGTCATTTGAAGAATAAGATATTAGGTAACATAATATTTTCTACAGTATAGATACAATATATATGCGCATTATATAATTTAAAACAGGCTTATTGCAGATGGTTGCGTGCGAGAGAAAATCAATAATAAAAGGAACACTGTTGTATTAGATTGTATTTAGATTTACTAAACAATGATAAAACCTTAACAGTAAAAAGTTAAAGTAAAAAAAGTGAAACATAACATAACTATTCAGTTTATTAGTAAGTATAGCCTGAACACATTTAGGTAAAACTTTTTACGAATAAACTATGTATAGTACTAGAAAATAACTATTTTCAATTTTAGAATTTATTGTACTGCAAATATGACAACATAAACGACAACATAAACTACGTTGTTTTATATTATTTTATAGTATTACAGTTGTATACGTCTTTACGATTACGAGAATATGCGGCTTAATTTAGGCTCAGTTTAATCTCATCGATGTAGCTGGGTGTTAATTCCGGATATTTTAAAATAAACTTGACATCTTTTATAAAAAGGATATCGTACTTCTTCGTATAGGATAGGTATTTATGATAGTGTTTCAGTTTTTTTATAATATTTAATAAAGAAGCTCTAAGTACCTACTATTAAAACTTAAAAATATTTCCTCTCTACGATCCAATCAAAATAAGACCATTTAATAAATATATTAGGTAAATTAAGTCATAATATGAAAATGTGTTTAGTTTAATAAATATAAAATAATTTGGAAACAGTTTACACATAGTCTCAATAATTATATAATTTGACATTTTTCCTTTGGATAGGTACCTATATTTTAGAGGGTCATCCAAAAACTATTATATAAAATCTACAAGGCCGCGCCTTGGGGGCTTTGGTTAAAAGTGTAAGCCTATCTTTTCATTCATAAACTTAGGTGTTTCATACTCCACTTCCACTAAGATTTTATATCTACATAATTATATTGCTAAGTGTCTGTAGATCGGGTGGTTCCTGTTAGAGGTGCAGTTTCCTAACACGCCTGGGAGTATTTATGTTTTTTAATGGTTATCGATTGCATAAGAAGCGTGTTGACCTTGGAGCGCCCGGCCGCTAGCTGATCCTCTGTTCGAACTTGACTCCTAAACGTACGCCCCCCCTCAGAATAACAAGACGCCCTTACCCGACCACGTCATATTATCCCCACACCCTTACCTCGACGCTTCTTTACGCAACACACTAGCACGGTATGTAGAAAAAAATATGAAATGGGTGAGAGAAAAAGTGATTTTAATTATAGCTTTTAACGTAAATAAATAGAAATTCAGACAAAAGGAATACGATAACGTGGTTTTGTTTTATTCATAGAAATTGTTTTATATTAACGTATTTTTATAATACATTTTTATTGTACGGTTGTAGTTTCAGAAGGCGTTTGTGTAAGCTTCTTCACACTTCACAGTTCACTTCACAGTTGCGTGCACTGTTATCGATTCAGGAGTAAAAACGTCGTATTTTCCGTAGAAAGAAAAAGGAATAGCTTTAAATACAAGAATTAATTTTAGCTAATGAATAATAACTAATGTCGCCTAGTAGTCGAAATTCGACCACAATTAAAAATTTAAATAAAACCAAAAAATAATGAAAATAAAGAACCTTTTTAAAAATTTCAATTTGACTACAGACTGACAATCAACAAAAGAGCATAATTTTATGCGTATGTGTGACAAATACATGGTAGTGTGTTAAGTGTGTAATGTTTTTATAATCTCTATATATATATTTAAAAATGAGTCGCTGAATGTGTTGCTAAGCGCAAATCTCGAGAGCGGCTGAACCGATTTTGCTAATTCTTTTTTTTAAATATTCCTTGAAGTACGATGATGGTTGTTACGGAGAGAAAATTTTAAAAAATTCCCTGAAAAAGTCTAAAAACAACACTTTTCTATATTCCTATACAAAAGATTCGTAATAATACTTAAAAGTCAATTTGAACTTTAATGCCATAAGTGTTAGTGGAGGGATTCCGGAAAGGATAAGTATTAAAAAAAATTAAAGAATCGACTGTTAGGCGGTACGAAGTTCGCCGGGTCAGCTTGTTGATTTAATAGATTTTTATGATAATTAAAAAAAAATTATTATCATTCTGCACTCCTTCTATATATAAAGTATTATAAGTGTACGAAATTTCATAATCCTCCGTCCGTGCAATTTTCGTAAAAAGGGGTACAAAGTTTTTGCTTCATGTATTAATATAATTATAGATAATAAAATTAGTTGACATGAATATGTCACAAAATAATGTCGTCAAATTTTGACAGAAGTAAATACTTTGTTTAATTGTATTAAAATAACTCTTTTAAGTGCAAAATCCGTCGTGACTTGTAAATATAAACAAATTAATGAATCTAACGATAATAAACTAAAAACACTGAATTAGACTTTGTAAATGTACAATAAAGGATAATAATAGTAAATAAGAATCGATAGCAATGCGTTATTAATATCAAAGATTCAGCGTTATTTTTTATTTATTTATTAAATTCAGTGTTTCGATTTTATTAGCTTTATATTTTTTCTGCTTAAAATTCATTGTAATATTTTTATATATCGATTTGTACTTATTGCATGAACTATGTTTTATATGTAAATAGCGAATTATATATTTGTATGTGCTGTTAGCGGCGCGAATTAATTATTAATTTGAATATATTAGGTACTTGTGTTTTGATATATTTTTTGAATATTTGTACTTTTAATCTACAATGATACATCAGTCAAATCGAAACCAGTTTTAACAAACATCTGTACTAATATAATAAAGCTGAAGAGTTTGTTTGTTTGTTTGTTTGTTTGTTTGTTTGAACGCGCTAATCTGAGAATCTACTGGTCCGATTTGAAAAATTCTTTCAGTGTTAGATAGCCTATTTATCGAGGAAGGCTGTAGGCTATATATCATCACGCTAAGACCAATAGGAGCGGAGTCCACGCCGACGAAGTCGCGCGCAGAAGCTAGTCATAAATAAAACCAAATCCGTTACCGGTTCAATTAATAAAATTATCACAACATAATTGTGTATGTTCTCAAAAAAACCGGTTTAGAATATATCTGCCAAGACTCGCTCAAATATAAATGGAACCACTTGACGAGATTCAACTTTCGAATACAAAGAGATTCTTCGATCCAGCGGGATTTGAACCCGCGCTTTCTGACGAGCCGTGTCAGCGCTCTGCCAACTGAGCTATGGATCCACATCTAGCCAGGTCAAAATTCTCGATATGATAATTTTTATTTTTGGTTTTTAAGCTATAACGGGTTCAAATCCCGCTGGATCGAAAAAATTTGATATGATTTAAAAAAAATATATTTTCCTCATGTGTGGGTAACACAAAAAATAAAAAATAAAACGAGTTATTTATATATTATAAATAGATTGCGATTGCCAATGAAGTTTTCACTTCTGCCGTGCGGACTTAAGCACACTCTTAATTTTTGAAGTGAAACTTCTTTAGAATCGCTGTGATTTCAAACCGGAAGGCAGCAACAGGGAAGGCCGCGCTACACGCCGCTAATTTTAAATTAGTTTTTTTTAATTAGTTTGCCAAAGAAGTTTCACTTCTATCGTGTGTGAATCGCACACACACCTTTTTTTAATTATTTTATATAATAGTAATGATAATATTTCCGTTATAGAAGTTTTTTCTTTGCATTGTCAGACTCCGAGGCTAGCGATGGCGGTGTATCCCAACAGCGTGGTTATTATTCAACTCCCATAGGATGGTTATGTTTTTCAGGGTATGTATATAGATAAGTTTGCATGAATATTTGTTTACATCTATTTTGCTAAATTAATCTTGGTACCCTCTTTAGGCTACACATTTGGATTGATTTTCACTTATATGGTATCTTAACATTCGTTCACAATAGTGCGAGTGATATGGACTATGAAAAACTTAAATATGGCATTCAAGGAAATATATGTTTGGTAGTTAATTATTTATTTCTTATTTTTTTTTATACAATAGTAGGAGATCCGAACTAGAGACTAACTTCGCTCATCTGCTTAACTTAATGGATGGAAATTGTTTTAGTACATATGAGAAAACTAATCACGAAAGGGTTGACTAAAAATTCCTGGCCAAGCTATATTATATAAAAATAGAGTTGATCTTATATATCTAGTATTTGAATTGACATTGAATATAAAAAGTGTATGTATACTAGAATGATCTCAAGTATGATATATATGAAGCTCTTTCGAAGCCTTCCAAAGCTAGTTGACAGGCTAAGTATACTTTAAGCCTCTAAAGTTCTTTTTACATGAAATTATGTGTTGACATAGATTACGACACACATAAGCGCATGTCACTTTTCCTAGTCAATCCATCAGGTCCCTTGTTATTATGACCAACTTCAGTAAAAAGCAAAAGCGTCGATTGTGACGCGTGACCTCTTTATAAGAAAGCCTACTTGAAATCTTATAAAAAGAAAATGTGAATTTAATCTGTAATGAGAAAATATTTGAAAAAATAACTATATATAATAAGATATTTACAAATTAATTTCTTGTCTTTATCTTTCTTTTGATTGTCTTTTGAAGTAGGCTTGACAGAATGGCGTACTAGTCTACTTAATTTTTGCTCTATCACTTGTGACTTTGATACCCATCTACGACAGATGTTCGTATGCAATACAGATGTTTCTGGTGTGCTTTCGGATCGTCGAATTAGAATTTTACCGCACCTCCTCCCAGTTCAAAACCATGATTTTTCGAATTTATTTTAACAAATTGAGTGTAAAAATTCTATATCAAACACTAAAGAAACAAAGGACAATATAACGGTAAATAAAAGTTTTTAATCCGCGAATAGCACCTCTGGCTGAGATCGAGGTTAATAAAGTTTACGTATTCTAGTACAACATGCTTGCTATCAATATCTGACTTCATTTGACCCGACCGAGATTGTCACATCATAAATAACTTAACAGTTGCTAAGTAGCGCTTATGCGCTTGAAACGAAGTTTTTCTTACATTAGAAATTGTAAAGTACCATAAAATACATTATTTTGCGAGATATCCTAAAGATACTTTCACAATTTTTGTCTCATCAACCCATTTTTCTAAATTATTACACGCTAAAAGTGCTTAATTTCATAATTATCCTGTACCTATTAAGTATAGACCGTTCCATTCCACGTTGAGTAACTTTAGACTTAAGGACTATTGCCTTCGTCAGTGTCCACGTCTCGGCATGTTAAAACAAGTAGAACGCATTGCTCGAAGACTTTTGTTTTTGAGCATTGCGGAGTTTTCGAAGAGAAGACTCGACGAAGCCTGATAATGCCACCCAGCCCAACCGAATCCTCCTATCGGCTTCCTTCTCGAAGTTATTTCGGCCTAGTGGGTTGGTATGGTCTAGGTAGACATAATCCTGAACAACTTCAAGGAGGGTACTATCGACCGATACCGGTCTCGGTATGACGGTTGTTAAACATAACTTTCGTTTTGTCCAAATTCATAGTGAGACCAAATCGTCGGGAGGACTCATTTAGGCCGCCCAGCATTTGGCCTAGCTCCTCCAACGTCTGCAAACAGACGACGATATCGTCGGTAAAACTAAGGTGAGAGATGTATTCACCATTAACGTTGATGCCTCGTTCCTCAATCCAAGGTCTTAGAGATAACTTCGAGCACAGTGGTAAATAGTTTCGGACACAATACATCCCCCAGTCTTACCCCGCGACGAAAAAGGGTCTTAATCGCTGGTTTATCAAAGAAAAAACTGAAAACTCAATACATTAAGAATACCACAGATCTCTGGGGTATCTCTGTTAAAATTATCGGTACAATTGTTGACGTTATAGCACCCCACTTAGCAATTATAATTAACGAATGTATTGTGAGTGGTGAATTTCCTGATCTTATGAAACCATAAAGTTATACCTTTGTCGAAGTCCGGTTGTCATACAGATCCAACGCATTACAGGCCTATTTCTATTTTACCTGCATGTAGTAAAGATTTCAAAAATTATTCTCTATCAGCTTCTAAATCATTTTACAACAAATAAGCTTTTATATAACAAACAACTCGGTTTTACTAGAGTATGCTCTACAACTGATGGTGATGTAGAGCTTTTTACTTCAATAGTCGATGCCTAGGACGAGTCGTGGGATACCTTGGATGTATTTTGTGATTTGTCCTAGGCATTTGATTGGTTTCATCATGACACATTAATCAGGAAACTCAGTCACTATGGTCACAGAAGGTTGAAGTAAACAGTATCACGTCGTCTGGGTCTCTTGTACAGATGGGGGTTTAACAAGGCTCAATTCTGGGTCAATTTCTATTTTTATTATACATAAATGATTTACCATATTTGGCTATCTATACTGCCGTAGTCACACATTTTACAGCTTCTGATCAGTTTTAACTATCAAGTTAACGATTTACAGATTTGAATTCTAATTACACGCTTTTCAAAACAAAGTTTTATGTAGAAATACGATCCATAGCACTTCATACGCCATACTATTTTTTTATTCACTGAAGTGTCATTATTTATATTTTCTTAAAAATGTATTAACCAATTTCGTGCAACCGTTTAAATATACATTATACATATATGCAAGTAGATATGTTTCGTAAATTCATTTTTATTTATCTATATGTATAAAAGAGATTTCCACCCATTGACTCATCACGATATCTTTGGAACCATAAGGCGTAGAGACTTGAAATTTGGTAGGAATATTCCTTTCGCCGAGTAGAGGTCAGCTAAGAACGGATTTTTCGAAATTCCACCCACAAGAGGGGGTTGCGGGGGTTAATAACATATATAATAATAAGATTTAAGATTTATTTATTTTCTCACCACAATATTGTAAACATAACATTTGACAGTTATATAATAATAAGAGCATTAATATTGTGGGAGACTGGTGCCTAAGCTAGGCTCGAGGCCTGTGTTTCAGGACACCAGGTCTCCACCCCTTAATAAAGAAAGTACATTACAATTATCATTAATAACGGGCATTAACAATTTTGTTTTAAACAATATAATATTATGATATTGAAAATTTATGTATTTAAATAACTAAGCTTGTTATATTTTACATTATGCATGTATAGCTTAGTATATTTTATACCATTCATAAGATATGGATTAGTCGGTGTGTGTGTGTGTGTGTGTGTGTGTGTGTGTGTGTGTGTGTGTGTGCGCGTGTGTGTGTGGGTGTGTGTGTGTGTGGGTGTGTGTGTGTGTGTGTGTGTGTGTGTGTGTGTATGCATGTTATAAGTACTTAAGTTAGGGCAGAAAGAATCTCCTCAGTGTCATCATAATTCAAGTTCTGTAACCAGTCGGTTAATTTTCGCTTACACATATTTTTAGTTAGGTTAAATATTGGTAGACATCTATTAATTTTGTTGTACAAGAAGCCACCTAAACTGCAAAAGAATCTCCTTGAGAACCTTGTTGAAAATTTACTAGATTGCACAGGATTGAACCTCCTTTTGGCGTCTGACAGTGCCGGGTGGTATTCAAGAAGTGTATGTTGGTTGGTTGTTATATGGCAAAACAACGTTTGCGGGTCAGCTAGTATAGATATAAAGAGAAAGATAACGATCAATATAAATCAATATTAATTATTAGAATAGGGTTTTATAGCAGTAGGTAAATTGTTTTATTTATTTATTAGTTTAATTTTACCCGTCCTTTTTTAATAATTACTAATGCGATAGGATTATTTCCCTTAACATTTTTAGTTTAATCAATTTCGGTGCCGATCGACATGTATTTTTATATGTATAATGGATAACATTGAATGCGAAGCCAGACGATCGCACTATGTACACATAATTAAAGTAAAAAATTTCCGATAGTGTTTACCGTCAGCATTTTGTACTTAAAATATTTTTGATTTTATGCTATTTAAATTTCGATTTGTTTAATATAATTAATACAATTTAAATAGTCCTTCAGATCTTAATTTTACACTTCTTTTCATCCCAATAGTAAAAAAACGAATTTAAAATACAAAATAAAACTAGTTGAAAAAATAAAACAAAAAGCCAACGTCACGCGATGTTCCCAGGCGGTCACCCATCCAAGGACTGATCGTCATGACGCTGCCGCGTTACAGGTCGCTAAAATTTTACCAATACATAATATTTAGCATCTACGTAGGTACATATTACAGTTTACAGTTGTAAAAAATGTAATGTATACCTGACCCTTTAATTAACAATAAAATCATAAAATACTTGCAAAAACTCAGCTATGTAGCAACATAACTATTAAACGAAAAATTAAGTTCTAATTAACGAATTATATTGAGGGCAGTATTACGAAATATTTTTGGCAAAAAACGTGCACATAAATGATTCCACGACACCGCGTACTGCGGTTTTGGATCAATACTGTGGTCGAGGGTACGCCTACATACATATTATGTAGGTCTACTACGTACAATGTACACTGCTTCTACATTGACAAAGCGCTATACCTATTTTCATTATATATTTTTGAATTTGTAACAAAAATATTTAATAGTTTTAAAAAAAATGTTTTCTACCAAGAGAAATAGATACATATTAGTGCCATAAAACATACGAAGAGTTATGATTTAATAGTCCCTAAATAATAATAATAATAATAATAATCATTTTATTTCAGACTGATGTCCATACTTTTTGTTAGTTACATTTTTTTAAACTATGTTAGTTTCAGACAAGTAATTCAGTATCATTTAATCAAAATTACAATAAATGTCAAAATCAAAATTAAGATCAAAATTAAAATTAAAATCAGTCCCAAAACTCAGTAAATACTACAATTAAAATCAAAATTAATACTAATACTAAAATTCAATTAAAAATACAACCAAAATTAAACTCAAAATCCTAGCAATATTGAACCCTTTTTAAATAATATTAATAATAATAATTTATTTACTTCAGATTTCAGAAAAGCTATCAAAATTTATTCATCTATACTAATATTATAAAGAGGTAAAGTTTATAACTTTGTTTGTATATACGGGGTAATCTTCGCAAATACTGATCCGATCATGAACATTCTTTCGCTAACAGAAAGCTACACTATTCAGGAGTGACAAGATAAAAGGAAAAAGATAAAAATTATCAAAATTTTCGACCCAGCAGGATTTGAACCTGCGCCCTCTGACGTGCCGTGTCAACAATTCAATCTAATCAAGCATTATTATTTGCCTTAGAAATTAATTGGTGATTTTAAAACATTTATATTTATCTGATTTGCTGAAAATAGTGAGAGTGTATTGGAACATATCAAATTTCACCGTACCCTTCTTATGTGAAATGGATTATAACGCCCAACGAAGTGGGCACGGGTCGGCTAGTTTATTATATGCGTGCCTCACAGCTACGTGTGCACCATCTTAGCGTCTCCAGAGGGGACCGTCTAGCTTTACAGCCAATGTGCTGAGGAGGTTGTTGGAGCTGTTTATTAACCTGCGCATTGCGGACGCTGTCGGCATGCGTATGATCGCATAAAAATCATCAATACGAGCCTCCGCAACATTGCTGACGCACTGCAGTGCCGAGGCTTCTTCAACAAAACCCTCAGCACATTGTTGTACTGTACACGCAGAGCACTATATGCTCGCTGAGTATAATTCTCCCATAGACTGCACGTGTAAAAAGACTGGCAAAAGGCTTTAAATAATATTACTTTTACCTGTAACGTACATCGTGCAAATCTACGGGCCAACATATTGCCTCTAACTGACAAAGCTCTGCGCTCGCGCTCGATATCGCTATCATCATCCAGGCGTTCATTCACAATATGGCCAAGGTATTTGAACTCAGACACTTGTTTCAGAGGAGTTCCACACAGATGTATGTTAGGATTAAAATTTAATGGTTTATTTTTTCCCCGAAAGATTAAAATTTCGCTCTTTTTAGCATTATATCTGAGTCCGTTCTCCTTAGCATATTCCTCACAGATATTTATTAATTTTCGAAGACCACTGACCGAGGGGCTCAACAGAACCATGCCGTCCGCGTAACTAAAATTGTTCATTACAACACCATCTATTGAGCAACCAACAGCTGCTCTGTTAAGCCTCTCCATCAGCTTGTTCATGTAGAGATTGAACAGCCTGGGTGACGTCAGCCCCCCCTGTCTCACTCCACACTCCAGTTTGTATGGATCACTAAGTGCATTACCCCACCTTACCACGTTACTTTGAACACCATACCAGTACTTCAATAGTGATATCAACTCGGGTCTTAAGTATGTCTCTGTTTCAAGCTTCTGCCATAAAATATTATAGGATACGAGGTCAAATGCTTTAGACAGATCCAAAAAACAAGCAAAAACATGGGTTTTTCTATCAGTGTAGTACCTTACAGCTTGCTTGAGACACAATATTGCGCTCTCAGTTGATAGTTCTGGTCTAAAGCCGAACTGCGCATCGTGTATATTAACTGATTTACTAAGTTGTGTATCAAGCAAGCCATCAAGAACCTTAGCTGTGATGGTAGCAAGAGATATCGGTCTGTAGTTGGTTTTGTCTGCCGCATCCCCCGTCCTATTTTTGATAACAGGCACGACTACTGTCATTGTCATTGCGTCCGGTAGGAAGCCATGGCCAATGCAAAGATTGTACAGCATACCTAGGACTCTGGGAAGGTGCACGCCAGTATGTCGGAGATGCTCGACACTAAGGCCATCATGTCCAGCCGGGCTAGCATACGCGCCACGACAAAAGTTTGTCTACCCCTTTTCTCGTATCTTATACTATTAAACGAGCAATTCTTGTATATATATATATATATTTTCTGAATCTCGGAATCGGCTCCAACGATTTTCGTGAAATTTAGTATGCAGGGGATTTCGGGGGTGAAAAATTGATCTAGCTAGGATTCATTTAAAAAAAATGTCGTTTTATACCTGTTTTTAGGCAATGAAAAAATATCATTAGAATACGAAGCTTAATTTCATCATTATTAATATAGCTGTAAACAGCGTAATTAGGAAAGCGACGGATTTCAAATCGTTTTGACCCGGGTTCGAATCTCAGTCTCCAGATTACTTTTTTTTTCTTTTTTTTTTTAATTTCACTCGTGATTTATTATTTAAATAAAATTAAAATATAAAAATACCGAAAAAAAAAAACAAAAAATAAAATAAAAATACCGAGCTGGGCTCGGTCACCCAGGTACTTATCTCTTTATGTCTACAGTAGCTAGCATGCGTGCACGTGATACTCTTCTCGTCACGACAATTGAAGAGATAACAAGAAATTTTAGTTATCGTAGTTTTGTCGAATTTTGACGTGATTTTGACGTTTTAAGAAGAAAAACTACTCGTTGTCAATATTAGAAAGACTACGATAAACGAAATATATTAAAATTATAAATATTATTATAATATCTTTTGTATACCATGGCGTTTCCGTTCCGTTTTGTCTTCGTAAGAGAATTATGTCTCTCGTATTGCGCATGCTAAGGTAATCGAGAAAATACTCGATGTAGACATTATCTATCTCTCTCGTCAAGAGATTATCTCGTTGTACGCATGCTAGCCCGGCAGGTGACTTACCACGCTTCATGCTCATAATCGTATCTACTACTTCGCTAGTTGATATATGAAATAAAATAAAGAAATAGAATATTGCGTGCGTACAAAGTACACATGTCAGAAGAGAAACTTCTATGGCAAACTAATTAAAAAAAACTTATTAAAAAAAAGTAATAAAAAAAACTGGACACGTATTTTGCTAGCGAAACTCACAACTCACAAATTACCCTCGTCTGACAGCCCAACAGAATTTCTGCTAGGCAGAAAACGTGTGTGGGGTCAGCTAGTATATATCCACCACTACAGCCTATCACAGTCCACTGTTGGACATAGACCTCCACAAGTTCGCGGCCGACATTATGACGCGAACTCATGTGTTTTGCCCATAGTCACCACGCTGGGCAGGCGGGTTGGTGACCGCAGGGCTGGCTTTGTCGCACCGAAGACGCTGCTGCCCGTCTTTGGCCTGTGTATTTCAAAGCCAGCATGGATGGTTATCTTTAAGTTCCAAGGTGGTGGAACTGTGTTATCCCTTGGTCGCCTCTTACGACACCCACGGGAAGAGAGGGGGTGGCTACATTCTTTAGTGCCGTAACCACACAGCACATATAAGCACATATAAGCACATATATATAAACTATATATATATATTGTTTGTGATTATATATATTGTTTGTGTTTTAGTATAATGTAAATAACTACAATCACAGACAGACGCTTCTATCTTATACTATTAAACGAGCAGCTGCAACGATTTCCGTGATATTTAGTATGCAGGGGATTTCGGGGGCAAAAAATTGATCTAGCTAGGATTCATTTTTAGAAAATGTCATTTTATCCCTGTTTTTAGGCAATGAAAAAATGGCAACAATATCGTTAGCATACGAAGGTAAATTTCGCACTGTGATTTCGCAGTTGTCATTAGAGTTATAATAGCTCAGATGGGAAATCGGCCCGTCGGGGTCGATCGAGAAGACCATGGTTCAAATCCCCGTCTCCATATCGATAATTTTTTTCCTTTTTTTTCTAATTGCACTCGTGATTTTTTATTTAATAACCAGTTCATATTTTTTATTATTATGTCGGTAAAATTGAAAAATATTATTCATATTTTATCAATATGAAATTCGTATTTGAATATGATTTCCAAAAAACACGATTTACTAAAAATACCGAGCTAAGCTCGGTCACCCAGGTACTGTTATTTATATGGTATGTATATACCTACTCGTAAATAGTAGTCTTGCTCTTAAACGATCCCTGTGATGTTTTCTAAGAAATAGATCGCTTTCACTGATACTGAAAGCGAGAGTTACACGAGGTAATACGGAAATATAAAACCTATTTATGTAAAACGGTTTCGTTTTCATTTCTGTAATAATACTTGTTCTTATGTATTTTTTTTCAACGGAGATGCTTATTTATGTACGTCGTTACTAATCATAATTTTACATTCAAACGTTCACGTTTGTTTAATGTAATTTTGAATAAGTAAAAAGTACCTGGGTGACCGAGCCTAGCTCGGTGGTCGGTATTTTTAGTATTTTTTTGTTTTGTTTTTTTTTTCTCTGTATTTTTATATTTTATTTTTATTCAAATAAAAACTAACGAGTGCAGTTAAAAAAAATGAATAAAAAATTATCGCTTGCAGACGTTGATTTGAACCTTGGTCTTCTCGGTTGCAAGAACCCGTCCGATTTCTCACCTGAGCTATTTTCACCTTAATGACAACTGCGAAAATTACCTTCCTATTCTAACGATATTTTAGCCATTTTTTCATTGCCTAAAAACAGGGATAAAACTAAATTTTCTAAAAATGAATCCTAGCTAGCTATCAATTTTTCGCCCCCGAAATCCTCTGTATACTGAATTTCACGAAAATCGTTGAAGCCGATTCTGAGATTCAGATTCTATATATATACATATATACAAGAATTGCTCGTTTAATAGTTTAACCGTAGTAACCGTAAAAAACACATTTTTTTGCGCTTACATTGCAAATAAATAAAAGATGTAAAATAAAAATTAGTGTTGTTTTTGATTTTAAAAAAATGTAATTATTTACTACGAACGAAAGTCTAATCGGCGTTAATAAAATGATAGTTGTGTTTGTCAGTCAGCCAGTTTAGAAAATAGAAAAAAAAAACATTACACCTTACAACAACAAAAAAAAAACGTCAAACTGCTTATTTAAAATTTTGAAGACATAGTAAACACAGATATTTTTAAAAAGATATTCCTGTTAACATTACATAATAGTACATTTTATAAACGATGTTTTGAGCAAAATGTGTATTTAATTGAAACAGTAGGTATTTATTTTACTTTTGCAATCATCATTGTTTGCTTTTAAATAAGATACGCTTCACTGAATCTTCGCTTCAATTGACGTAGCAATTATCGGAAAACACTCGAGGATACACCGCCATTTTACATATTTGTCTTTTGAAACAGTGAAATGTTATTTAATAAAAAGATCATGTACATACCTATTTATTAAAATGAATCATTTGGTTTTCAGTACATTATTTTCGTCATTTGGTATTCTCTACTTATAAAGCTATTTACCAAAAAATGACAATAATAGAATAGTCATTATCTATTTTTTTTTATGTTACTAGGTTGGCAAACAAGCGTACGGCTCACCTGATGGTAAGACCGTAGCCTATAGACGCCTGCTACACCAGAAGCATCGCAAGCGCGTTGCCGACCCTATCCCCAATCCCCCCAGGAGCTCTGGTCACCTTACTCACCAACAGGAACACAATACTGCTTGAAAACAGTATTATTTAGCTGTGGTCTTCTGTAAGGTTGAGGTACTACCCCAGTCGGGCTGCTCCATATTTTGAGCAGGAATTCTATACATTTTTATCCATACTCTATACAAATAAATAAAATTGGAAAGTCTGTTTTTAATATCGTCATCTGGTCGTTCGTCATAGTGTAAAGACATAATCGCTTACTCTATGTGTTAAAATTATAAATTTTGCTCGTTTGGTGTTACTAATTGCATCAGTGAGTGCGTAAACCTGAGAGAGAGCTGAAGACTATCCCAGTTGTGTTTGTGCTTCTTGTTGTTTTCGAATTGAAGAATATTAAAGTTATTCAACAATCATGTCTGAATTTTCACCTTGGGGATGCTGTGATGGGGATGGGGTTGGTGATGAGAATTTTATTAAGTGTAGTAGCTGTATGAAAAGATTTCATTATGAGTGCCTGTCTTTCACTAAAGTAGTTGGAAATCTGATTATTGGAAATGTCCAACGTGCAAGAGTAAACTGCCAAAGACTTCAAAAACAAAACCCCCATTAAAAATATATCCACAGTAAGGGAAAGCAAAAGAGTTGCTCTTAATTCACTACCTACTGATTCTACGTCACCTTCAACTGATTTAGTGACTGCTGAAGTAGTTCGTACGATTGTTCAAGATGTTCTCAAGGAACAATCTATACATAATTATAATAAAATGGTAGAAAAGTCAAAACTGTACATTGAATATTTTTTTAAAAGAATACTTGGGGTGTGATCTACAATCGATACCGAAGCCAAAAATATAGTTTTTAGAATTTTTGTCTGTTTGTCTGTTTGTCTGTATGTATGTCCGGGATAAACTCAAAAAGTACTGCATGGATTTACTTCAAATTTGGCACAAATATTATTAAGAAGTTGGGTCAGAACATAGGCTACATATTATCACGCTATCACCTACGGGGAACGAGCAGTGAACGCACGCAGACGACGTCGCGGGCAGCAGCTAGTTAGACACTATGTATATGGAACTTAGCGACTGCTTGATTAGAAACCTTAATGAACAACTTGCACCCATAAAAGAGGAAATGGAACACATCACTAACTCCATGTCATTTATGAACGATCGATTTGATTGCATAGAAGAGAAACAAAAAGTCGCAGCTGAGAGCCAAAAGGAGCTGAAGGAAGACAACTACAAGCTAAATTCTAAAGTGGTTGATCTCACAAAGCGTATAAATTATCTTGAGCAACAATCGAGGTCCAATAACTTAGAAATTCAGTCTGTGCCGGAAAAGAAAAACGAAAATTTAATGACTATTATCTCTCAACTGGGAAGCACTATCGACTGTAAGCTGAATGAGCAGGATAAGGGTCGACCGAGACAGGTTTTTCGTTCTCGGCCGAGACCGAGACCGAGACCGAGAATAAATTAAAATCTCGGCCGAGACCGCTAACCAGTAACCCGGTGTCACGAATAGCTGAAATAAGTATTAAAAAAATTAAAAATTAAAGAATCGACTGTTAGGCGGTACGAAGTTCGCAGGGTCAGCTAGTTACATTTAATTTTTTAATATTTGTAATTATTTTTAAGTTATATTAATGTAAATAACTGTAGGTAAACCTGTTAAATAAATAAATAAATAAATAAATATTAAAATAACCGCTTTTAACTCAATTCATATGGATGTATACACGTTACATATACCAAAGTAACATTTTTTATAATTTTTGTCTGTCTGTCTGTCTGTTTGTTCCGGCTAATCTCTGAAACGGCCAATCGGACGAAGTCGCGGGCACAGCTAGATAATAATAAAAGGAGTGCTGATACTGTGATAAATAATATAAAATAACATACTTTATTTATACTTATTTTAAAATATTTTCGAAGATTTAAAGTTTCGGGAATACATTATCCCATGTTAATTTTTTTTCTGTTTACAGACATGAGATGATCATAAGAAGATGAATTCTCACGATATCTTCACATCTTGAAAATAAACTGTAAGTAGGTAGCTACAGTCTGTCTTTAATAACGGATTACTTACGTAGTTTTCAGATTGTCCTTAACTTTTTTGAAGAATATTTTTTTTCTTAAATAAATCTAATACCTATATTTTTGTTTGTACAAGTTAAACTTACTAACTTCACGGCTTGAATTGCCTGATTGCTTGATTTAAAAATTTGGTTGGATGTGGATTTTGATTTGCACAGGAGACACGAGGCTATGTACTTACTTTAACATTTATAATAGACAAGGATCTTTCATCATCTAAATCTTTACATGTAACGTACATAACTAAAACATATTATTTTTTATTTAGCACAGCAATGCCGTCGCGTGTGTTGAACGCGCGCGCGGGCAGCGAGGTGAGCGTAGCTGACAGCCCGCTCGCGACGTTCGAGTCGCTCACGCAAGCCGCCGTCATCGCGGTCATGGGCGTAGCCATCGTCGTTTCCAACCTCCTCATAATAGCTGCTTTCCTAAACTTCAAAGGTTGCGTAAATCAAACTATGAAAAGATAGTACATTAAATGACAAGTCTTCCTTTTCAATCGTTTCTATTTAACAGTTAGGTTAAATACATTTTCATAGAAAATAATACTGTAATATGAAGTTTGTAACAGCTTGGTCAGATAATTACTGATGAATAATTTTACTTTCAGGTCTATCGAACGAGGTTATCAACTATTATCTCCTATCGTTAGCTGTAGCAGATCTGTTATGTGGACTTTTCGTCGTTCCTCTATCTGTGTACCCCGCTATCACTGGACGATGGATGTTCGGGGATTTGATGTGCCGCCTGGTCGGCTATGTCGAAGTGACCCTGTGGTCCGTCTCTGTGTACACATTTATGTGGATCTCAGTGGATCGGTACCTTGCCGTGAGGAAACCTCTCCGTTATGAGACGGTTAGTGCGACGGTAGATATCTCTTTTCTTATTACTTTTCGTCTTCCACAAACTGGGCGCTCTGGTTCTACTGACTCAAGAGATTGTTCAGGGCGTTAACATCGGGTCTCCATCAAGTTAATGAAGTCAGTTTTATAATAACTAGCTTTTGTAGAGTCTTTTTCCTTCTTAATATCTCGTATCTCATTTAAATTCTCTTCATCTTTGTCTATTTCTAGTTTTTCACTTTTATGGTCAATATTTTAGTTGCCCAAAGCTTGTGTTTAATAGAAAATATTTTTCAATACAGAATTTATAAATTTAATGTAATATTTATTTTATTAATGTTGTAGAGCAATAAATTAGATACAATGTTACAGTTTTCCAAGTAAACAATTAAAAAAAGCATTGCATACCATACTTTTATTACATTGATGGAGAAATCAGATGTAATTGTCATGAACATATCATAAACATTTTTTCTTGCATGAATACAAAAAAGTCCTTAACATGCCATATTTTTGTATTTTCCTTACGCCTTGCATGAAAATTAAGATGATAATAAATTACTGTTCATTTAGTTAGAATTTTTGAATGTTGTCATCTAGAGCCAGAATGTCACAATAATTAAGCACAATCTGCACAAGTGTTTCCTAGTCATGTTAAATTTACAATAAAACCCAATATAATTACTTAAATTGAAAATTTAAATAATTGTACAATGCCCACTCGAATTTAAATTAATTATTTATTATTAAATAATAGATTTTTTGAATTCATTTTAAGCTATTGAATTATAAGCCTGATTTAACCATAAAAATAGTTATATCTGTTAAAGATGGACATAAAAATCAAAACTTATGATTCAATATCTGCAATTTCTTATCTTATGGTTATTAGAAATAGTTACCACGGATTACTAAAGTATCTGACGCTAGTTTCTGGTTTACAAGTTTTCAGAACAAGAACAAAATACGATATTCATATTTTTTAAAAACACTATACAATTCAGACAACGACCGACGGACAGCGGAGTCCTTAGTAATAGGATCCCGTTTTACCCTGTAGTTACGGAACCCTAAAAAGTAAACACTGAATGTTTTGAGTTCTGGTGATGAATATTTAATGTTGAGTAGAGAAACTTGGACAAGTGGCGGAATTGTCACATGTCGCATTCAAACTGTCACATATTTATTACAATGTCGTCTTAAAAAAGAGTTTACCGTGCCTACCCTTGTAAAGGTACCCTTGTAAAATTTTCGAAAATACTACTGTATACCTACAGTTAACGTTTAATAAATTTGAAGAATAAGAAAGAAGATTTCTTAAAATATATTAGTTTATAAGAAATTTCAAGTAATGAAAGCAAGCAGCTCACACTATGTGTGGTTTGAAATGGATGGAGTTACATGTTTTTTTTCCATGATAAATAAAATTAAAATATTTTTAATTTATCAATACGACATCTTCCCACTTATTATATAAGGCCTTATTTCTAGTTAAAAATTCATCAGTATATCCGATTCAAATTTAGTCTATTTTTAATTTAAATGGCAAACGTTGACCTACTCCAGTTAAGAAATCATAATTAGTAACATAATTTCGGGTTAATTCTGGTTTCTTTTATGTGTCTTATTGGTAAGAATTTTATAAATAATATACAAAATAATAATAATAATAATAATATTCTTTATTGCATACCATTAAAAGATACAAACAAAAGTAGTACAATTAGAGGAAGATGTACAAAGGCGGTCTTATCGCTAAAAGAGCGATTTCTTCCATACAACTTTTGGGTATAGGACAGGGCATAGAAATGCGGATAGAAAGTGTACAAATAATTGCTATAATAAATAAATTAGAATAAATTATAAAAGAATATAAAATTATGCATATGTACATATATACTCACATTTACACATATATATATACAAATAGGTATATGTAAATACAAACAATTCATACACATTTATATCATCCAAAGGTGAAAAGACAATCATGGCGAATTAAGCGACAAATAGTGAACTTTTTGAAGCTAAAGAGTGATTGAGTTTGTCTTATAGAGAGAGGAAGAGAGTTCTAGAGCTTAACAGTTGTTACAGAGAAGGAGTTAGCGTAAAACGAACAAGTCTGATATGGGGTTTTAAGAACCAGATTTGAGTTAGATCGAAGAGACTGATCATGGGTGTCGCAATTAAACGCAAAGCGTTCTTTGAGGTAGTGAGGTGTATCTGAATGGAAGCACACAATATAACAACGAGAGGCTATGAGTATTCCTGCAAAGACAGATTTGGAGCCACTTGAGTTGATTACGAAAGTTAGAGACATGGTCATATTTGCGGAGAACAAATATGAACCGTATGCAAAGATTCTGGAGGCGCTTAAGCTTATTCAATTGCTCCTCTTTGAGGTTAAGATAACAGGTATCAGCATAGTCAAGAATTGGTAAAAGGAGTGACTGTGCTAACGCAATTTTGGTAGGCAGTGGAAGGAAATATTGAAGCCTTCGAAGTGATCCGACTGCTTGAATAACTTGCGGCTCAACTCGCTCTGTTGAAGTACCCAAGAGAGATGACTATCGAAAATGACTCCGAGATTTTTTACCTTGTCACTGAAACTAATAGCGGTATTATTAAAAATGACAGGTGGTATGTGTGACCAATCTATTCGGCCCTATCGCTATTTAACCTCTGATACATGTTGGTAAGTCAATCAGTTTAGCATGCGAGTAAATCTGGAGATCATCTGCGTAAAGATGGTAGGGAGAAGATATATAGGGAAAGATTGTATTTATAAAAATTGAAAAAAAGGAGAGGAGATAAGACCCTTCCTTGTGGGATGCCAGCTTTTACGTCTAACCAGTCTGAAAAATATCCTGGAAATGCAAACTCTGCCGACGCTAAAACAAGTAGCTACGAAACCACTCAATCGCCGATGGAGATGTGTTAACGGAACACATAACTGCAAGCAATATATCAAAATCTACAGTCCTGAACATTTCAACAACGTGAGACTCTGGTTGTCCAAGGCAAGTCTGATGTCATCGGAGATCTTGTTCACGAGACATCGTGAACGTCTCGTGAACAAGACATTCGTAGCTAATGTCGAAATATCGAGCTCCGCAATAAAAATAAAAGAAAAACACGGTAAATATCCCGTTTTTGAATAACTTAAATAATTCTTTTTATAACATACTAGCAATACCCGCGAATTCGTTCTCGTGAGATGTAGTATCTGGACATTCATAAAATTTTTAACATTCTCGTAATGATCCTATAGGAATAGCGGTCCGGTAGTTCTTATGCACGAAAGGTAAACCATAAATGTGGTACAAATTGTTGTAATATAATGATTACTTTAACTCCTCTATTAAATAGTACCAATTTCCACGCGAGCGAACCTGCGGCAACTGCTAGTTGATTTATGAAAAAACTAGTAACCTAGTTTATATAGAATAATCCATTATACATGTTTATTCCTTATTCTTCGTATATGAAAATGAGTTGATCTAAAGATAAGAAAAGCGTAGTGTCTAAAAAAATATTACATAGTTGTGCCCTAAATATTGTTACAAAGAAAAAAAAAAACAATTTTGTCTATTGCACGTAATGACGTAACATTAATATAAATCCATTAAAAGTATATAAAGATTATTCGAAGTGGTCTCCATTGGCTGCAATACAGTCCTTTAAACGTTGACGCCAGTTATCAATAAAAGCACGCATTCTTTCCATGGAGAAGTGTATAAATTTTATTTAAAATAGCTTGTTTTATATCCGGCACATTCAGTTACAGTATACAAAGATTAAAATATGTTACTGTTTAAAACAAACAATCCTTATTACATTTAAAACTTCAACGGTGTAATTCTGAAAAAAATATGAATTAATTAAAATAACACAAAATAATATCGGTGACTGACTTTTGTGCACAGAGCGTTAGAGAAGCAGAGCGTTAGATACTTTTGTATATTTGGTGCGAGCATTAATCATTGATTACAAACATCAGTACCTAATGAGTATTTAACCTCTGGTTATGTTTTGTGCAGGAATACCAATAAGCTTATGCGCTGGTTTCGTTACAATACAATTATATCGACCAAACTTCACTTTTGGGTGAATATGGCTAAGTGTTTCTTTAAATTCTAACTAAGCGGATAAAATTTGTTTTTGATTAGCAACGCACTTGAAATTTAATGGTAATGAAATATGTTTAACCAATATTTTTATTACATTAATATAGGTACAAACTCGCACCCGAAGTCAATGCTGGATGGTTTTCACCTGGATTTCGGCAGCAATGCTTTGTTGTCCACCTCTTCTTGGATACAAAAAGGAAGCAAATTTCGATAAGGAAACTTTGATTTGCATGCTGGATTGGGGAACAACATATGCTTACACAGCGACATTAGTTATTTTAGTACTAGGACCTAGTGTCATTTCAATAGTATACAACTACTTCTACATATTCTCCATGAAAAGAAAATTGAATAGTGGTGCTCCAATCCATGATAAGGAATATGCGACTGCATTGGCTGAAAACCTCGCAAACCCGAGTCATTGGATGAGTTTTATCCTCGTGACAGCTTTTTGGGTAAGCTGGGCTCCTTACACAGGTGTAAGGTTGTACGAATACTTCACCGATCAAGAGCTTAAAATACCAATGCTTCACTTCGGTGTAGTATGGCTCGGTATCTTAAATTCTTTCTGGAAAATTGTTATCCTCATATCTTTTAGTCCTCAATTTCGACTTGCTTTGAGGATATTGTGCCTGACAGCTTGTTGCCGCACGAAAGGTCGCTTGCAAGCTGAACTGATTGGCATGGACAATGATGATTAATTGTTTCATTCAAAATTACTTTTCAAAATTTTTTTCAAAGTTGTTTTAAATTCGGTCGTTTTATTTCGATGCATTGAGGGTTTGGAGGTTAATGCTCAATTTGATTTTTAGTTTTTGCATACGGTTAAATATCATAACATCGACTCAAAACTATTGGCATAACTGTAACTGAGAACAGACGTTCAGTTTCTATTCCGATATTTTTTTTAATTAAATAATAATTTTTCAATATTGTTTAAGCTATATGAAACGCTTTACCTTAAAGCGCATAACTATGTGATAAAATTGAATGTCTGCTCCCAGCGTGATGCTAAGGAACATAATAATAATTGGTCATTATAACAACAACAATCACTACAAAAGTCATTCCTTAAATTAAGATAGAGCTTAAACTATTTACAATTGTTCATTGTTTAAAAGCGACCACTTTTATGTTTAATGTACAAATGTGTATCTATTAACTTGTTTCAAATGGAAAAATATGATAATATGTAATTTTTTGACAATAATTGTTTGTTAATATGATGTAATAAAATACGCAATAAAGATTTCATATCATTTTTGAATCGCAGACACGGTTTGTTAAAGTGTGGTCTTTACAACTGATAACGTAAGTTTTTTTTTTTGTATTCTGAACTGTAATATATTTTAACTTATCATATGATTTATAATTGATTTCGTTTATGTGTTTGTTATTTAATGACAAATTATAGTTAGATGATATCTTTAGATAATCCTTGAACAAGTTTTATTTTTTTAAATAATGATTATAAAATAGTTTATAATATTGTATTGTATTATCAGAATTATTCAGATTAAAGTGACCTTTCTGTACAAAATATTAAAAATAAACAAAAACTGTTATTAGCTATGTTAATAACAATTTTATAAGCGCACATTAAAATTTTTGCTATTTTTAATGATATTATTTTTTAAAATTATATACTATTGATTAAGAATGTCATTAAATAACTCGTATGGTTTCATTTTTTTTTTCAATAATTGTTTCGTAACAAAACTAAGAAAACGTTAGGGTAATTCTAAAAGCATTTGCTACGGCGTAGAACTTGCTACGCCATTAGCTTCGAACAGTTATGATTTTGATCTATTGCTATTGTTGGTTTTGTTTACAAAAGTCATCATATATATTTTTATTAGTTACGTTATTAGTAATGATTTCATTATCAATTTATTTAATAATAATATGACTATCTTTAATAAATATTTTAATAACTTAAAAAAACTAGGTTATGTAAAGTAAAATAGACAAATAAAACTTGTTGCAATATTTTTAAAAAAGAAGCAGAAAAATGTTGAAACAATAAGAAAACTAGGTTTGTTTTGAAGTAAGCTTTAGTGCCTCTAATAATACACGTTTATTGTATTAATAAGGTTTTACTGACGATATGATTAAGTAGATAATCGCGTAGATTGTTTGCCTATTTTGCTTCATATTTGTAAGATTTATAATAATGATCCGGAATCTTTATATAGAATAAGTAATCAATGGACTTTCCTATGGAGATTAGCCTCAGATATACCATTGTTTTGTCTCTTTTGTTATATAATTATATTACTTCATTGTTAAATCCATTTTTAAAAACGCATCTACATCTTTTACTCTTTACTCTTCTATATCTATCCGTCACCTATACCTAACTTTTATCTTCAAAAATAAGAAGTAACGTTAATGCAAACTTTCGGGCGCTAAAAAATCATAGGGCTTATGTTAGTGCAAGCTTATAATGACCCCATGTTGCGTTAATACATTTACTTCATTATACTTGTTTAATGTGCTAAATCATTGACATAATATTACATATACATTCAAAATGATCTTTTAAAATACCAGCTCAGGGCTTTCTACATGAACCTGTGTAATACTTATGTATTATACAATGAGATATTTTTCATTCAATAGGATAAAAATTGTAAATTATTTTTAACAACTACATTATATATTACATGAACTTTATATTACAATCAGCCAATTGCGTGCATAATGCTCGGCGAGTTGTCGCTCAGCCACTTATGCATTCACGACGCGTTGGCGCAACGGCCACACCACTGGCTGTTGAGCTGACGGTCGCGGGTTCGATCCCCGCTCACGACAGACATTTATATTAGTAATATAAACTATAAATATAAATATATGTATAATATATAGATATAAAATTATTAAATAAAAAAACTATAAAATATATAACATTAAAAAACTATGTACTTATATAAAATTATATTAGTCATATAAATATTTGTCGTGGTCTGGGAGTCTGTGCTTGTGTATTGTGTGTGTTTGAGGGCCCCCGACACAGGAGTAATTAGAAGCCTAGTGGGGGTTTTTGAAATATTGAACATTCATCAAATGTAATTCTAAAATAATTGTGGTCATTGTGATTTGATTCTAATTAGTATTGTGTTATTGTCACAAATAGTAATTGAAAATGTTCGAATGTTAAAAATGTTAAGTTGATTACTTGTACGGAACTGTACGAAGTCTTAGAAATGTATAATGTCGATAGCGATTCCATAGAAAGTATTGAAATTCACCTGATCGGAAGATTAAAGTTAATCACGGTTTCAATAACGAACAAAATTTAAGAAAAAATAAATTCTAAAACAAGCCTGTTTTGTTCAAGTCGTTCACATTAGGCATAAACTTAATAATTTTTAGTTATAAAAATTAAATTTAGCAAAGATTTGTTTTGGAATAAAAAAGGAAAATTCTAATATGTAAAAGATACTGCCATTTGTAATAGATTAAAATTTTAATATGATACGTAGACTAGGTAAAGAGTTGGTGTATTGTGTGATCGTTGTATCTGCTAGTAACACTTCTTTTCTTGTCGATATGGATAATTTTGTATCTAATTTCAATTGTGATCGAAATTAATACTAATTTAATTGATTTAAAATTAAAGTAGTATTAATTTCGATTCACATTGAAATTATTGTTTATACCTATCGATTAATATTAAATTTGTGTCAATATTTTGATACCTTTTTAAGTTTAGTTTATAACATATTAAAAAGTTCAAAGCAATGTTTTTAAAAGTTTCATCGCATAATATTTAATACTTTATGATTACCGTTACTAGGTAAGTCGCGTCTCATTGAGTTTGATGTTTATGATTGTGTGAATAAGCGATCACATACATTTCATGAATAATACGCATACATTTTATCAAAAAAGGTTTCTATATTTGACTGGTTTTAGTATATTAAACGTACGCTACGTTAAATGACGCATAATAACTCGCAATGCTTTGCTAGTATAGTTATGCCTACCTCGTACAATCGTAATATTCATTAGCTGAAATGACCAATTATAATTGCCTTCTATCTCGATACAACTAAATACAAAACATCTTTAATAGTTTTATCTTTTAAATTACGCATAATTAAATCTGCCTTATTAACGGTCAAAATCTAAAGCTATTGTACATATTTTATATATCCGTTAGTGCTAACTTAAATTAAATATCTGGTGTTGTACATTGAAATATAAATCTACCAAAAGTAACATTAAATAGAAAAACTTTGATGAAGTAGTTCATTTTTAGATCTAATAAAACAATAAAAATAGTTCTTTATTTTATCAAAATGATTATTTTTTATTCATATAATAAATTGTATCCTTATGTTTTCTGAAGTTTAGTAGTAAGCTCTCTGGTTTTCTGGTGATTCTCTAGTTTTCTGGTATTTTTTAAATTATATACAATCACATCACAGCGATACGGTTCTCAATGTCACCCCACTCCATTTTAATATCATTGTATTGGCGCAAAAATGAGAAAATTATAGTTATGTGGTTAACATGTCTTATTTATAGTAGGTAAATTATTTTCAAACTCTATTATAGTGTTTAATAAAAAAAGTTTAAAAGAATTCTTTAACGTCAATAAAATTTGAGAATCAATTTAGTGTAGTTTTTTAGAAATTGAAATATAGCAGAATGTGATTAATGTATCTAATAATACTGGTACTTATTTAACATATTAAAAATATTTTCTTATATAGTGTTAGAAAAATTTTCGACTTCGATTATACGTTAAAACGATTTAAATGTATCCTATATCTTGTATAGACTTATAACAATAAACAGGAAATATAGTTACTAGTGTTTAAAAATAATGATAACATATTTTTAAAATAAAATTTGCTGAATTATAGCTATTTCTAACTATAGCTATTTATCATTCTGTGTGTAAAAATTTCATTGCCTTAAAATTATAATTACTATTACAAACGGGTGTATAATAGCAATAATTATAACATATAAGTAACATTCAGTTGTCAGCATACTGCCATTAGTGTATCACCGCCTGCCACATTACGTACAAAGTGTAACGGAATAAATATGTTAATTAAGTATTCTATAAAAATAAATGTCAACGTCATTTATTCGATATTCGATTTTTCAGTAGTACCTACTTTAGAATGCAGTCAATTTAAATTTTATAATCATTACATTTGCTATTAACCAAAGTACCTACTAAAGTAATGCTATTTAATGTAGAACTTATTTGAAACCTCATTAACTAATATAAACCAAGTCTTATGTATATTCTAAATTTTAGTGGTTCTTAATACACCAATTATGATAATTATATACTAAATAAGTAGTTACGTATACCTAGTGTAGGAATGTAAAATATCTAAACGGATGATGTAATAAAATAAAAAAGGTGTTCTGGGTAAGTCTGGAATTATATTATCGTTATTGATGTGCCTCCGGAAAACATACAGCATTGTATATGAAGAAGCAGTGTATACTTTGCCATTTACTTACGGCCTGTTGTCCATAGATAACATACATCTATGGTTCAACTATGCTATAATAAATGAGGGTAGTAGAAAATTACGTTGAAATATATCTCTTAATATCAATGAGACAAAATGTTGTTTTTGATGATTTTTAAACAAATAAATTTGCAATTACCATGTTCGAAATGTAATAAACATATGTTTTTTTTTGCGTTTGTCTTAAATTCATTTAATTTGTAAATACATAAGTACAGGTTCTAAGTTTAAAGTTTTGTAATTAGATAATAATAAAAGATAGATAGATATATGAAAATGTTATCACAACATACTCGTAACGAATATAATTCAAAATTTGCATTAATTTAATTTTTATGTAACTTGTAAAATAATATTTTTGATAACGTAATAAATTTAATCAATTATTATATTATAACTGATAATTTGAATGTTATTAATTTATTTAATTTGGAAACAGTATTTCATTTTCATTTTTCATAAAGATATAAGTGCCTAGAAAAAATTATTTGCCGCTACAGCAATCTGCTTTAATCGACATTAAATGATTTTTTACATTTCTACACAACAGTAATATCAGAAAATAATTATTTAAAATATTTATTTGGCTAAAGGGATTTTCTAAGTTAAAGTTTAAAGTTGAGTTTCTGGACAACATTTTTTGTATTTATTCGAAGATGAAGGAATCAAAATAAAAAGGTGTTATAGAGATTAATTATTTTTAGGTCTGCACAAAGTACTATTGTTCACATTTGGATTCTGATCATCCTCGATTATTAGTAGTCAATTTGTCGCTACGAAATGATTGTATTGTAGTATATACATAGTCTTATGTGAAATGTTACGTTTATATTAAACGTTTTGTGTCTATGTATATATATCTACAGTTTCTTTTTTGTTCTAGTTTAACCATAGTTATGTAATATAACTGGATAATATTAATAACGGTAGTAATGTAAGCTGTCTCGCTCTCGCGTCGCGTCGTACATCTATAAGTGTTACTTTTATCGTATTGTAGAGAGCAATAATTGTACTCATTGCTCTCTAGTCTCTACGATATATAAAAAGGTCAAATATTAATGCGCCATGATAAATATTAAATACGATAATTAGGTTATCATAAATTTTTAATTTTACTTGTGTGTAATTTAATCTTTTCCACATTTAAAGATTTTTCTTAACGGATAAACGATGTATTTGTAAATGGAATTTTATTCTAAAAATAAATAAATGATTTAAGCCTATTTTTATATAAGACAATTTTTAGATGACTGCATATCATTCAATGTCGTGGCGTATTAATATTAAAATTATTATTGTATTAATGAAATTAGAATAAAATATGTAAAATGTACCTATAATTCAAGTTTATTTATGAATAAATTATTAAAATTAAGCTCGCACATCATTGTTTTATTTGCAAATTCCAGTGTATGTTATTTTTTACGTTAAGTTCAAAAGAAAGTAATTATATATAATCTATATACTAAGATAATAAAGCTGAGGAGTTTGTTTGTTTGATTGTTTGTTTGTTTGAACGCGCTAATCTCAGGATCTACTGGACCGATTTGGAAAATTCCTTCAGCGTTAGATAGCCCATTTATCGACGAAGGCTATAGGCTATATATCATCATGCTAAGACCAATAGGAGCGTAGCACCAATGAAGAATGTTTTAAAATCGTTTTTTTTCCTTTTGAGAGTTTCCGCTGCGTAAACGGTTAGTTTCGCACAAATCATGTATGACAGAATTGGTCTTATTCCACGGGGACGAAGTCGCTTGCAGAAGCTAGTTACGATATATAAGTACTTATTACAATTCAACTTCAGGATGTGTCACAGCTATAAGTTCTTCGCCCAAACTGGGCAACAAGGGGGATCTCTTGAACATTTTATTTGTAATCAAATGTGAGTGAGTATAAAGAAGAAAATAAAGAATATAAGAGAAAGAAATTAAAGCTATGAATACACTGTATAACAAATATAATTTATGTATAACTACGTAGGGTTTTTTCTTTTAGTTAATTAATATTTATATAATTTGATGGTAATATTGTCCTCCAAATTGCGTGGTACGTTATCCCGGTTCTACGCTCACTGCTGCTCTATCTCCTGCTAACTCTATTATCTACCACAATCGAGAGTTTTTGAAGAGGAACTTTTTGTTCGTCTCATCAAAATGAAGCTTCACCCGGAAAATAAGCTTGATACTAATCAGGTGAAAAATATGTACTAGAGATCCCGTACTATTAGTACTAGAAGCCTAGGTTCTTTTAACATCAACTAAACTAAGTAAAGTGAGCAGATGCTAAGTCTATAGAGGATGTGAGGATGTTGTATATTCCACCAGATAGGCTTAGAAAGCCACGTTTAGCCCCCTATATCGCTTTGATATCAACCAGCGAACCAAGCAGCCTGTACATGCTAAATAAACTACGAGCTTTAAACTCGCTTTTCTAGATGGCACTATTAACAAGTTTCTCACCAGTAATGTATAACGGCACATTATATGACGATAGGCACTCAGACTACAGTAAAAAAGGCAGACGCAGCGCCTCGAACTCACCAGTGACTACTACTTCAGTTATACTAAATGCTCGAGTGATACGTTTACTCACTCAGTTTAGGCCAGTAAATAAAGCATTTAACCTCGCACTAAATTTCCGATCCAATTTTAATTTTTTTTAGGTTAAGGGTCACTTACTGACCATAAAAACACAAAATGCTGACAGATCCAGGTGGAGCTTCGATCGCAATCTTAAAGAAAAGTTTTTGGCCGATATCTCGGAAACTATCCACTTTAAAGCAAAAGTTATTCAGACCTTTTTTGTAGAAAATAACATTTCGCATCTTATATTTTCTGTAAATTTTTTTGTAAAACTTACCGTTTACGAGTTATGTTTACGTGCTTTTTCACCGAGTGCGGCCGGCTCAAGTGGCGCTACTGCTGGACGAATAAAATGGGCCATAAATCGTAAATTGTTTTTGGTATAGTAATATAGTAATCGTAAAGAATTTTTTAGCTTTTTACGTATGTAAACAGGCACGTAATTCATGTTGGTGTTCTAAACGATAATGTCCACTGGTCAAGACTTTTCCTTCGAGTTTGTTTCGTTTACGCAATAGCCATGTTAATCTACTCGTATTTGCATGTAATTGACGTCCTTTCATTTTGCCAGTAATTTCTAGAGAAAGTAAGAGCTTATGCGATAAAAGCAAAATTCTACCGTAGACACAGACTAATTATTATTACGTAACTGATTATTTCACTAGTACCTACATATTTAAAAAGCTAGCCGAAAGAGTTAAGGGTTTTTACCAAACAATATTATCTAGTACTTACTATTGCTTAGATGGTTTCGTAAAAAAGTTATAGTTATTTTCTTAATATTATTAAGAGAAGGCGGGTGATCACGAAATGAAACAATATTTGCCACTAAAACATACAACATTTATTGGTTTGACCAAATTTTTCAAATGCATTAAGATATATCAATAGATATATATATATTTGTCGGCCAATACTAATTTTTTCAATAAGAATAAATGTATAGATATCTATTTACGTGTAATTAAAATAAAAAAGATAAAAACATAAGAAATTATAGAAATAAAAAAACTACATCTAATATTTGAAGTTCAAAATACAATAATGAATTAACCCTGATTAATAATTAGCACAAACGCGAAAATAAAAAATGCATGTCACTTCAAAACTCAGTTAATTTAATATCAAATAAAACTACATATAAATAATGTGAGTAATAAATAAAATCGCAACTAATGAGCCGAACTACAAGAGCTGACTATGTAAAAGACATACATAGATGTAAATAGGTACAATTAAGTTTATTGTATATGAGTATGAATGTATAATAATACATATAAATATAACACCATTAACCACAAAAGCCTAACTAATCATATATATGTAAACGATTATTTATTGTAGCTATATAGCGTGACATTGAACAAAAGCGAGTGCAAAGAAAACTATCACAACATCAAATAGTATTTTCAGTACGTATGTGTCAAGTGTTGGTATAGACACAGGTTACCAACGGTTCTATTTCTTACTTAAAATATGAAATTAACTACATTCAAAATTAAGCAAAATAAAATGGACCATAAATTTGAAAAGAATAATACTTTCAAATTTTTGTCTTCGAAACGGCAAAAAAAAAGAAACAACAATAAGATATAAGTTTAACAACGCGAACAAATAATGTACAAGATAAATTAAAAAACGCGTCTAGTTTCTACGCAGTAATATTATTTAATTAAAACAATAATTATTAACTTAAATAGAAAGTACTAAGTTGTTGGAGAATGGAGACCATTAAATAATTTCGTAAAAATAATATATTTAATTTAATTTCACAAATGTTAATACTATGATCAGTAAACTGATAGTTAAATATACATAGCATAGGTCTTGTACTATAATTATATTAAAGGGAGATCAATTAGTTAATGATTCTGTGCAGTTTGAGAAAAGAAATTGTCTTTATTGTTGCTCCTGATGAGGATAATATTGAATGCTAATTTAGTAGGTACGTATAATTTATTAATATATTATTTTTTGTTTGTTTTAAATATTTAGCAATTAAAAGGCTGAAAATTTCTTCTCTCTGCTAAAAGCAAACATTCATCAAAAAATAATTTCCTAGAATGGGTTTAACCCTTTTATTATATACTACATACATATATATAATTATATATGCATTATATATTTATGTTAATAATATATTTTAATACGAGTATAAGTAATTAATCAAATAGACATTTATTAATTGTTAACAATTAAATGAATTTAAATAGTGATTTTATCTAATATAGTTAATTATTAGATAATAAAAATTATCCTAGATATTTTTTTTATTCTGTTTAATTTTGTATTTTTTTTTATTTTTTCTCTTTCATTGACAACTTTAAACACACTATAGATAGATGTAGATAGAGTTATAATTTATATCTACTTAAATACGTATCGATTGTATACATATATACATAAATAATTTTCAAAGTCTCGGTTTTGCTTGAAGTTAGGCAATGTACTCAGGAAAATTCCTTGTAGTATAATTTCTATTAATATCTTAAGTCTTCGATACTCAATTTCAAATTATTTATTTGCTACTTTTGTTGTATACAAGGGTCTTTTATACATAAAATTACAATGCTTAAGATCGAACAAGAACCCTGCGAGGGTACTGCATATTTTACTCTTAAAGAACATTCATACAATATCATAAATGTAAATCGAATTCATTATATTTTTATTAAAATTGTGCAAGATAATATAGAAGATATGTTTGCTTATTTTTAAGTTCGTGTATAAATAAAATGTAAATTCTTATTATTATGAAAGTTTATTTATTTATCAATAGTTTCTTATTTATAGTTCATACGCAAAAACTTTTTAAATCTTCAGTTGTCCTTTTTAGTGTTTATACAAATTTTGTTTAGTTTCAAATTATTTTACGAGAGTTGCTACTTATATTTTTTGCCTTTGCAAAAATAATTGTTTCAGACAGTGTAAGTGACGAAGTTGTGAAGGTCGTCCAAAAACAATTGTTGTGTTATAAAACATTGATGATGTGCAAAATTTAATAATGCAAGATCATCATGTAACTTACTGTGAAATTGAGGCATCCTCGAGCATTAATATGACACCAAGCACTTCGAAGTAAATGATCGCTAACTTTTGATATAACTGTAGGTACAAGTGGCAACCGTATCATTAAAGCAACGTAGAACGGTGAGTTCTAAATGTTACACATCCATTTGATTGCCAGAAGTGCTTGGCGAAATAAGAAAAAAGAAGCGGCAACGAAAGATAATTATGACAATGTAAGCTCTCATACATCAGCTGCAACAACCACTTTTTTGACGGGCCAAAAGGTCGAATTGATTCTTTTTACTCCCTCATATCAAGAATAAATTGAGTGCCAAACGTATTTATGTGTTGGAGGTACCTCAATAGGCGTGGAAAAACTGTTTTGAGAATTGGTTTGAAGCTTATGAAAAAATATAATGATCAGCATGGAGAAAACTTCGAAAAAAATAAAGCTATTTTCGACAGTAATTACTTTTTCAATGTTAGACTCAGAATACAAATAGCAACCCTCGTTATAGCTAAATTTTCAAATTAAATTGGACTACAAAGAAGTACTTAAAAATAATATACTAGCGACCCCGCCCCGGCTTTGCACGGTTGCAAAAACTATCAGTGTTCCTCTACTATATTATGCCTGTTTTATACATATAATCCTACCTCTGGAATCACTCTGTTTACTAAAGAAAACCGCATCAAAATCCGTTGCGTAGTTTTAAAGATCTAAGCATACAGACAGCCGGAAGCGACTTTGTTTTATACTATGTAATAATATTTATAAAATATTGTAAAATTGATAGAGTTTTTTTTAAGAAATTGACGTTTTCAATTTATATTAACAACGATTATAATATAATAGTATAATATAAATGTCTATATACACCTGTTTTATCCAATTGAAACGTGTCCACAAGTATATTTTTCCAATTTGTCACCAATATATTCGAGATAATCACATGTAGGTATATATGTGAATGATAGTTAATTTGAATAGGCCGTCAACTTTTTTTAAAGTTATAATTTTCGATGAGGTTAAGATTATTTAAAGACAATGCTATTTAAAAAAAGCAGCTATTGTTATCGATGATGTTAAATCATCAAGGTCTTAAATATTATATATTTGTCTTTTTTGTGACAAATATATTATTATTTTGTTGGCGGCTGTTACATTCAAAAACAAACAAAACAAAAGTACTACTAAAATTCCAAATTTAATAAATCACCTAAATAATTCATTTCCTGTCTTTTTGTTTCGCAATGATGCAATATACGAATAGGAATGTTGAGATTTAAATTTAAGTTCAGAGTAGTAAGAAGTGTGTATCTTGATGAAGCGAACAACATACATATTAGACTGACATATTTGTCACTATTATGAGTTGATGTAAAAACGTTATCGATGATAAATTGTTTACGCTTTTATGATGATAATGTTTTTTAAATATATTATTATTCATTAACTTTGAAAATGATGAAATAGATAACACATTTCTGAATGCACATTTATTCTGATACAGTCGTCGCTGCGGAGTCAATGTAATCGAAGCACGTCATGATAAAGTTATCCACTGTTTACGAAATTGTTCTACCACTTTTCTTGTTTAGAAGAGGCGAGAGCGCGTTAAAAGATGTATGATAAATTGAGGTGTCCCAAAATGTCTGATCAGAAAAAGTGGTGAAAGCATATCAATGCTGGTATGCCGGGGATCGCCGGTGTGGCGAAGGGGTCGCGATTATTCCCGGGGTTGCGACTTTCCCGTATCGCTCTTAGCGGGCGTGGCCGGGGTCGATTCTTCCTTGAACAGCGGGTTCTTCACTTCCATATCTCCAGTCTGAAAAGCATCAACAGTCTACTAAATGTACGCAGAAATGCATTTTCTAGAAATCTCGTGTCGTTAAGTGCATAAAAACTTTTTAACAAAAAATTAAACAATAACTAAGTTATAACGAAGAAGATTCTCTAGAGTAGGCTTCTTAATAAAGTGACGTCAGAAATATGACGTCACTATCTTAATATTATCATGTTCGTGCTATACGTCGTGATAATTCGTTTCATAATAAAACAATTTTTCATACAAAACAATAACTTTAATTTTACAGACACTTTTATCAATAGCTTTAACGTTACACTCGATAACAATAAATAAACGTTTCACACTCGACGCCCCGGATTTTCTCCCGTGTCGGGGGTCCGAAAACACACACAATATACTAGCACAAACGCCCAGACCACGAAAAACATCTATATGGCCAATACAAATGTCTGTCGTGAGCGGGGATCGAACCCGCGACCGTCAGCGCAACAGCCTGTGCTATGACCGCTTTTTTTTTTGATATCGCAGGGTAACCCATTTACGGGTGATATCCAGGACGCCCGGGTCCTAGACCGTATGTCGGACTTAGCACTTGGGGGTGCCACTACCGCACTAAACCCCCTGCGGGAGCCTTCAGCCGCTTTAATTGAAGGGTCCCGGATCTGCATGCAACAGGATCCCTCCAGCGACAGGCTGGCTTCGGCGAAAAGGCCAGACTTCTCCTCCATGGGGACTGTCCGGCTCACCTCTGAACAGTCCCGACGACGCCGTGTCTAGCAGGACCGGGTTCCCATCCCGGCCCGACACAGGCACAGGGGCGTTACTGGAAGCGCATTAAGTAGCGCCTACCTCCTACGCACCCCCATTCGTCGCCCGCGGGTGGAAGCCACGTCGGCGGCCTCCTCTCTCACCCGCTCGTCAGCCTCCTTCTGGTACATAACTGTCTCGCAGAAGGAGACCATCGCCTTCCAGGACTCGTCGTTGCCGAGCATCGCGGTGATGACGCTCGGGAGTGACAAGTCCCCTCCGAGGACTGTCGTCAGATCGCGACGCAGCGCCGCCCATCTCGGGCACACCTCGAGGGTATGCTGGGCAGAGTCCACCGCCGCGCCACAATCGTGACATTCAGTCGTCGGCTCCCTTTGGGCCGTCCGACACAGGTAGTCACCAAAGCAACCGTGCCCGGTGAGAACCTGCGTCAGACGGAAGGTGAGGGGCTTGCGTTTTCGACGCATCCACCGCTCAAGGACCGGGCGCAGGGCAGCCGTTACGCGTGTGCCATACGGCTCCTGCGCCAGGTCCTCCCCCCACCTCTGCATTAACGCTTCCTGCCCTATCCGGCGCACCCGTAGGATCCCGTCCAACGTGGGGTTCTCACCAAGAGCCCTCCTACCCGAGACGTATGAGTAGGTCTCGGCAAGAACCTCCGCCACGAGTTCCCACGGGGGTCGCCGGCTAGAGCAGTAGCTGCAGCCCACGATACCATACGATACCCCCGAATCACCCTCACCGCGATGGTCCTCTGCGCGTTCCTTTTTCGTAAAATAAAATGAACATTTCGTCTCATATTTCACCTATTTTTGAGGATCACAAAAATAGGTGTTATATGGTGTAACAAACACGAATAAATACGAATTGTACAATGTAATATCGCGTTAAAATAATTTAGGAAATAAGGTAGAAAAAACTCGTAGAAACGTGTTTTCTACATCGGAAAGTGTCTCCCGCCGAAATATACTTACATATAATAAGTAAATGCGCAAAATAATACATATTTTTATATTGCATATTAAAAAAATCCGGTTTTTTTAAATTACTAACATTACTAACGCATTAACATAAACTTACGGTAGCAAATCCAGGGCATTCGTATACAGTGTAGTCTCCCTCTTCGTTCTCTTCCTCAGATTCAGGGTCAGAAACCGAAGCATTGTGGTGATCCATGCCATTTCTTGACAAAGAAATTACAAAAATAAAATCCAGTTTTGGTAAAATAGTAAGTGTAAGGACTGTAAGGTAAGTTTTATAGCTAAAATTGAAAATGTACCTCTCCATGGCAATAATCTGCTGCTTCTGATGCTGGTAGTGGTACATGTGAGCAGACTGGGCCAGCTTTCTATCCCCAGAGCTGTCAACAGTAGGTCCGGTTACTCCATAAGCGGGATAATCCACGTCAGCTGCAGCTTTTGCCTTCCTTGATAACCTTAGAATTGTATAAAGGCCGCCAATATGAGTATATATAGAAAACTATCATAATTTAGTCTACAATTTAGTTACGTAATAAGGACAGATATCGATTCTCCTGTTCCGGAAACTTAGCGGAGCATAGTTGATCTTAAATAAGCTCACCAGCTCTAAGTTACTCAAGTTCTTAACTAGGGAACATTTTCATAATAAAATTATACTACAAACTATTCTAGACTTTAACTACTTTAACTTTAGCAGATACATTTTTATTCCCACTAGGCAAACTGATATGAGATACAATACTCATTGAAAAAACATCGGTCCAAGTAACGTTTGAATGGCAGCCTATAATTAAATGTAACCTAGGCCAACTCATTTTTAAATCCAATTACAAAAAACGTAGTTTATGATAATAATAAGAATTTAAAATAACAATTTGGGAACTACGAAGATACACCAATGTTTTTAAAACCTCAATAAATATCTTTTTTTTAGGTTTTGAATGATTAAGAAATTTAGATGACATTGTCATAGAAAAAATATAGATTTTTACTAGAGAATAGAGATTACGATACCTACGTTGTAACGCATATCACTATTTTTAGAGTATATCTTTTTTATATAAAATCTATAGACATAACCAATCTACGACAATTAATTAATTAATCTAGTATTGCGTGGATTGTATCTCGTTCTACGGTACTACAATAGGTCTATAGTAATAACTAAACGTCGACAACATACATTTATAATGGGATTATAGTGTCCTCTATGAAACAACAGAGCCTAAAGTTAAAATGTTTTCATTAGTTGTTACTGAACACGACTGGACAACAGTCAAGGGTCACATCACGAACGTAGATCTATACTGTTAATAGTTATAGTTATAGTTATTAGTGTACAGTTATTTTGTATAATTTTATTATATTTAAAAACGCAGTTTGAATTAATTTTAATCTTATAAACTTTAAATTGCAATTTAATTAAACCACGTTTATATTTTTAATACTAGCTGTGTCCGCGACTTCGTTCACGTGGAATTAAATAAAAAAAATTTCAGTTCGCAGAGTTACAAAATAAATAAATTTCTAAAATAAAAGTAGCCTAAGTTACTCCTTATTACATCAGCTACGTACCTACCAGTGAAAGTCCCGTCAACATCAGTCCAGCCGTTTCAGAGATTATTCGGAATAAACAGACAGACAGACAAAAATTGTAAAAAATGTTATTTTGGTATATGTACCGAGTATACATCCATATGCATTTAGTAAAAAGCGATTATTTTAATGTTACAAATAGACACTCCAATTTTATTTATTTGTATAGATGTATAGATTAAGCGACAAATTAACTTTTAAGCATTTTTTAATATAAAAAAACTGCGTAGGTACTAGCTATATGTTAGCCTCCATCTTTTGATATTTTCCTTGTTAATTTAAATCCAAACTACATTTTGTCTATATAGGAAGAAAAAAATTGCGTGCGTACAAAGTAAATATGTCAGAAGTGAAACTTCTTTGGCAAACTAATTGAAAAAGTAGGCGGTATCATAAATAAAAAACGAATTGAAAAAAAACAACGTCACGCGGCGTTCCCATGCGGTCACCCATCCAAGTACTAACGCGTGATGCGTTGCCGCGTTACCTTTCTCTCAAATTTTACCCTCATTCGCCTAAAGAAGTTTCACTTCAAAAATTTGTTCGCAGGTTCAGCTCTACGGAGAGCACTTATTAATTTATATTAAAAAAACCAGAACATAATATTAAGCAACAATAACCCTTGACATTCAGAATTTTAGTTTTATATTTGTTTTGAACCTATAATTTATTTGATTTAATGAAACCCTAATTACAATTTAGAAACACATACTAAGTCCAACAATAACTTGAAAAGTTTGGGAGTGTTAATCTAAGAAAGTTTATGCTGAAAAATTTAACTAAAAAATTAAAGTTAGAGAGTTTTTTTTATGAATTAATAATTAACTAATAAGCATATCTTATCTCTACTCCACACTTACGTGTACCATCCGACGGCGAAGCCGACGATCGCCATTGTAAGAGCCGCACCAACTGCAGCCAGCAATGCTACCCCGTATATGGAGTTAGCAGGGTCTACGGTTGGGGTCTCCAGTACATGAATGTGGTGAGGCCTTTCCGTACCATCAGCATCTTCATGCATTGTACTGTATAGGATCGAGACATATAACAAATTATAAACAATGTTCCTTATAGCTTGATTTTCGCATCGTATTTAGTTAACGTTAAAAGAAGCTATTCTAAAGTGTATTACATCGCTTATAATATATACATGTCTGTATGTTAGAAAACCAAATATTCAAAATGCTTGTCTAAATACAATTATGGATCACTCGTCTAACTTGTGTTTTCTAAGTTTAATTACATTTTGTTCTATCTTTATCATCATCACCAAGGTAGTTTAATGATTTGATTTCTTAAAAATATATTTTAATGCTGAGAGAAAAATGATACGAACATTCCGACATAAACAATAATTTATTAAAATATATATAATGCCTCAATCAACTTGTACGATTATGTAATAAATGTCAATTCTTTTTAAGAATAATACAAATATATTAATGCACGTTTAGGCGGGCTTCAGTGTTTTATCAGTAGTTAGAAAAACCCTTTTCGATTGAGATATATGTACGACTGTACGTGGCAACGTACATTTATTTAGAAGAGCAAAATTCTGGCGATATGATATAAAAATAAGAAGATTTTCATCGTGCTAATAGTAAAACGTCGATCGATCAATCGTATTTATTCAGTTAATATAATAACGATTACAGACAAGCTTAGTACGGTAAAAATCAATGTATTGTAGGTATAACAATTAATTGTAGCTAACGCTGTGATTATCTAAAATATTTAATAGCATCGTTATTTACTTTACTTTAGAGAATTATTAATCAACCAAAGCAAATAAATATATATTAGATGAAGCCTTTATATGAAACACAGTTACCTACATTGCTTAAATTGAACTAATTACCATAATATACCGGTTAATGCTTACATTGTTCCTGTGTTCTATAAGTACATGTAAAGCTATGACACAACAGCACAATAAAATTTAATTGTATTGTTATCTAATATTAAATATATATTATTAATGATGATCGTTAATACTTTACAAATTAAGTATAATTAAATAAAAGTGCAACTATATGCTGTCAATTGCCTCCCTTGATAAAAAGTTAATTTTTATCCATTATTTCTTATTTACAGTAAAGTACAAACTAATTAAAGTTACTAAGTTTTTTACTAATACTTCTAGTATGTTTTTAAATTACTTGTATCTTAAATTACGTTTTTGTTATTTTAAACATTATACTTTAAGAAAGAAAATGACAGAATAAAGCTGAAAAACTTATTTTAAAATTAATCTCTAGCACGTTTTTATCAAGAGAGTACACATTAACAGCCATTTAAAAAAAAAACTTGTTTATTTCTATGAGTGTATTTTATATTATTATTTTGAGCAAATACCTAATTTTATTAAACAGTACGATCAAAAGGGTTTCATCGGCTCATTTCCTCTACCTCTATATTACTATGTCTTGTCTAAGTATTATTTTATGAAACAACAAAATAGGTACATTATTTTAAAACAGATGTGTTTTAAGTAAGGAAATATTTCTATGACCGTAATGTTCTGTTGCGACATGCTGTACCAACACCGCTAGATCTAGTGAAGGTCGTTGAAGAAGTGAAGTGAACATGCACCTTATTCTAATATATGTGAAAGCATAAATAAATAAACCGCTGCTCTTTGATTGCGTAAAACTCTCCCAATGGTAATTTATGCATCAATGTACTACAAATGATTTCATAAAATTATTATTTAGAAATAAATTATTATCATTAAATTGCTCCAAGTTAAAAATTTACTGTTCCCATGCCACTAAAGGAATGTAGGATTGGATCTCTAGGAGGCCACTAAGTGCGAAAATTTGAATTTCACCTCTCATTTACGACATTTATGTTCTGTCGGTTTATTTTCAACCAGCGTAGAGTGTTGGGCAGTAAAGAGACGGGTAAACGGTAGTCCTTATTAGCCCTGCAATTAATTTACTGGCTCATTGCATATGTAAACTGCAATAATAATGTTTTTTTTTTCTTTTAGAATAATGTTTTACCTTTGAGATACAACAATGCATTCTGCCGCCGTCGGTCAGAGAATAGAAATATTTTATTATTGCATACAAAGCCTTCAAATGTTTGATATATGGACAAAATTTTCTTATTTAATAAAGTAACTCTGTTGAGATTTGTATATCTTATGCAAAATGCCTGGTATCAATAACTTCCAAAATTTATTAGCTCGTATTTATTAAAACTATTGTTCATTTGTTACCTAAATATAAACATAAATAATATACATATATTTGTAAACTTCTAAATGGGAATACATACAACTTGTTCATTTTACATAACATATGTAAACAATGAGCTAATAGATCAAGAGACCGCGAAGGCCAGACTTTTCTCATTTTATAAACGCTAAAAATTCAATGGACAAAATATGAAGTTTAACTCATATTGGCTTTAGCAGATACTTGGTACCAAAGGCTTACAAAATTGCTTCGAACTCCCACCCACGGCCGAACTAAATGTTTGTATGGCCAGGGGTTGTAGCTGTCCCATCGCTGGGTCAAAAAGTGGCATGTGGTGCTGACATTCAGTCTGACACCGGTACTTACTGGACATGGCTGATACGGTAAGTACCTGCATTAAATCGCTAGGAGAGCTACCCTTGCTTGCTACGACTGTGGCGCCGGATACAGCACACCACACTCTAAAGCACAGGTCCCCAAATCTTTTTTTCTCATAGACCTCTTTCAATATTTTGCTGACTTGACTCGACTTGACTGACTTGAATCTTCAGCTACATTTCTACTATATCCCCAAAACTTGACAAAAAAGTGAAAATTAGATCTAAGTTTAGGATTCATATTTGGACATTGCTTCTACCTATGTTGGGTTTTTATAAAAGCTGAAAGTTACTCAGGTAGCTTTCAGCTTTTATAAAATGACGAAAGTCTGGCTCTTGCGAGCTCTTCGGCAATAATGGAACACAAACTGCTCTCAACTGAAGTCAATTACAATCTGCGAAGCGATTGAATGCATTGCGGTTTGAATAGTCTAAACTAAAAGATTGCACCGACAAATAGCTATATACATTTTGCTATAGAACTTTCAATTTGTTCAATTACGTGTTCTATATTACGTTATGTTGTAATAACTTTCAAAGCCTTCCCTTCCCAGCTGAGGTCATCGAAGGAAATTATTTCGATTGTTGCGTACTACTAAGTTTATTTTAGTAAATAAACGGGTAGAAGATCTGTTCCATTCAGAATTGCAGAATCCGATTGAATTTTACAGTTTTAATAGAAACTTCCAACGTCCTTTATTCAAATTTTTTTTGAGGTAAACAATTAAACATACGGTATAGGAACTGTAAGAGAATTTGAATATTCCGCTTCCCGGCAGAAAGGTCTCTTCTCGTTTAAAGGAGAAATGTTAGAAGTAACATAACACTGCGCAGGTTTATTAATCGACTTCCAAAAAAGGAGGAGGTTCTCAATTCAGTTGTATTTTTTTATGTTGTGTTTTTTTTTAATGTTAGCTTAGAACTTTTGAGTGGGAGGTCCGATTTCGATGAATTTTATTTTAATTAAAAGGTGTTGCGTGCCATGTGGTCCCATTTAAATTTAATTAAGATCTGACAAGTACTTTTACAGTTATATCTAATAATGCGTATTTACTTGACTACTTTTTCGTCGACCTACGTTGTATTATATCGCATAACTTTTTACTCGGTGTACCGATTTTGACGATTCTTACTCTAGTCAAAAGCTAATACTTGTCATGTAGTCTTGTTTAAATTTGATCGAGATCTGATTACAACTTTTTGAGTAATCTTTGATAACGCGTATTTACTTGACAATTTTTTCGTCTTATTAAGTTGTATTACTTGTCGATGTAATTGAAGTAGTAAGAAAATACTTAAGAAAAAGTTATTACTTTCTTTTAAGTATTTTCTTAGCTAAGTTATTAGTTCATTACTTACAGCTAGAATTCTCAAGCACAAAATCTTATTTTATAGTTAACTAGCTGACCCTGCGAACTTCGTACCGCCTAACAGTCGATTCTTTAATTTTTAATATTTTTAATACTTATTTCTGCTATTCGTGACACCGCGTTACTGGTTAACTATAAAAATTAAAAATATATATTAAAAATATTGATAAATATTAATTTATACGATACTAACGTCACTCAATTGCCTTCCCGGAACCCCTCCACTAACACTAAATTTTATAGTATGGTATTAAAGTTCAAATTGACTTTTAAGTATTAATACAATCTCTTGTATGGGAATATAGAAAAGTGTTGTTTTTAGACTTTTTCAAGCAATTTTTTAAAATTTTCTCTCAGTAATAACCATCCTTGTACTTCAAGCATTGTTATAAAAAAAGAATTAGTGAAATCGGTTCAGCTGCTCTCGAGATTTGCGCTTAGCAATACATTTAGCGATTCATTTTTATATATATATATATATATAGAGACTAAAGCAAATGTGCTTTACTTCTTTCTGTAACTAATGACTTAGCTAAGCAAATGCTAGAGTATAATAGACAACGTTTGACCATTGTTTGGAGAAATAAAACGTTTGACACGTGAATATCCTACCAAATATGAATGTGTACTTTTTACACTTCGAATAATGGCTGTCGCGAGCTTTTTAACTTGCCAACATTGTTGTATATGTTATGTCATTGAAGTCATTGTCATAATGTTTTTTATTATCATATCAAAATTTCGATCCAGCGGGATTCGAATCGAGGGATCGAAATCTTGATATGACAATAAAAAGCATTTTCGAATTTCCTCATGTGTGGGAAACACAAAAAAAAATTAATACGAATCAATGTCATTGTGTTTGCGTTAAGTCACAATTTTAGTTGTCGGTGGCGAGTTGGATTTATCGTAGACTTTTAAATACGAGTATGATTAGGTATGTCTTAATTTATTACGAATATAATATAACTATATTATATTTTGTGACATTTTTAGATTATTAGATATAATTATACTATATAAATATATATAAGTACTGTATATTATGTCCCCTCTCGGAAGTCCTCTTTGAGTTTCTGATTGTAATGAGTCATTAATCTTTGGCAAAATCACATTCATCACAATATTTTTGGAGAAACGAAATCTCATTTAAAAACTGTCTTCCGAATAATCGCGAAATGGATCCACATCACGAAAGTAAACTTTGGGATTTCTAGGCTCAGAAATTATATCTCCTCTAATATATTATTTTACAGATCATCAAAAACAGCAAAAACTGCTTCAATTTCTTCCAGACTCCTTTTTTGTAAATAACCTTACACATAAATGAATTAAATAACAACCACCAAACGCCAAATTCGTGTGTGGTAAACTTTGCTTAAGTAAGACTATTACTTGGCTGAGAATTCAAACTTTTGACAGTTCAAACTCAAAGAAATTTCTTAACTATAAAATAAAAACAATTAGTTAAGTAGTTAACTACTTTTACTCAAGTAATCACTTTTACTTCACTATAAATACGGGGGTAAAAGTACTTGTCAGATCTCAATTAATTTTAAATGGGACCATGTGGTCCCATTTAAAATTAATTGAGAAATTACTAGAGAAAATAAAAGCATTTTCCGAGAGTAATTGTTGATAAAAATTGTTTTGCGAACTTCAAAGCAGAAAGTATAACGAAGTATAGTCGCATTTCGCTCAGTTATACATGTACTTGTTACCACCTGTGGCTAAACCGCGATTCCCTTTTAACAGAATTAACTGCATGCCATTCAAGTTTTGTATAAACGTCCAGGAAATTGTACGAAATTGAATCTGTGAACGAATTTCCGACGTCAGCCGCTAGATTGAATATAACATTTTTATGGTATCTACATTAACTTATAATGAATGGATTAATGGAATTGTGTTTTTAATTGGTTTGGATTTTATCATTCCCCTGTTTTTATGATTGACATGTCAAACAAGCTTGCACACTTTCAAGAAATTTGACAAACACGTTTGTTAAACAAAAATTTGAGAAATAATTTGATCGTTTACAGGGCCCTTTGATTGGTCTGCAGTGATAGAAATATTAGTAGATATAATTGTTATCTTAATTAACAAGTTTAATTTATGTAATAAGTACAGGCAGTCCTCGTACTTACTGCATGTTAGGTTCTTGAAATACGCGACGTAAATCGAAATGACGTAAGTCGAGACATATTTTTTCATATATTTACATGTAAAACCACACATCCACACGGAATCAAAATAAAAAAAATACATATACATTATACATACTTTATTATCAAAAGTAAGTTTTTAAAATAATTATAATTATATGTACTACAAGTGAATTCTCCTATGCCGTAAATCTAAACAATTGACGTATGCTTGAGGAATAGTGTCAAAGCATTGTTCGACGTAACTCGAAACGACGTAAGTCGAGGACTGCCCGTATTTACATTACCAATTAATATTTCATTTCAATATAATAATTACGATGGACACATTCGTAACATCATTATAAAAGTTATCTAAAATTTAAGTTGTTACTAGCATTGGATTTGAAACTCCATTTACTTAATATAGAAAGTGGAAAGCAATTCATCGACCTACATTTCCTTTAAATAGATTGACGATATTGAAATGCAAATTTCACTCGATTTCAAGTTTAGTTACAAACATATTTTAAAAAGAAGAGTTCAAATTCTATCATATAATGATATCATGAAAATAAACGCTTCACACTCAATGGCCCTCAGTAGGATTTTCTCCTGTTTCGGGGGCCCGGAAACACACAAAATACACAAGCACAAACGCCCAGACCACGACAAACATCTATATGGCCAAAACAAATATCTGCCGTGAGCAGGAATCGAACCCGCGACCGCCAGCGCATCAGCCACTGCTCTGACCGCTGCGCCAACGTGTCGTCAAATGTTTTGTAATTAATTTCTTGCTGATATTTTTTTAATATATGGAGTATAGTAAAACCGAATAAAAATCATAATATCAAGAATTTCGATGCGGCTGGACATAGATCCATAGCTCAACGGCTAGAGCATCGGACACGGTATGTCGGGACGTGCGGGTTCGAATCCCGCTGGATCGAAAATTTTTGATATGATAATAAATAACATTTTCGAATTTCCTCATGTGTGGAAAACACAAAAATAAAAATAATACGAATTATAGTTATTAGGTTTTAATGCTTTGAATACATGTACATTTCACTGCTTTGATCAAAGCATCGCTTATATCATAGCCTATGTAAGAGTTTCAGAGTAAACGTTATTAGAACTCATTTATAAAAATATGATTATCTCGTATATCAAGTAAACAGGAGCAGCTATGTAAGAAAATATTGCAAACGTCTATATTTTGTTCTATTTTAGAACTTACAAAGGATAAATTTCCTTAGATGACCTTTAAAGAGCTTTGTCACCCAAAAATTCAATTCGTTAAAGCCATGAGTAATATAGGATAGTTTATAAGTGTGTCATTATGAATATATTTACAAAAAAATAAGTTAAAATCATGCTATGACTACTAAATATAATACATGTAATAATAAATTAAATAGTTATTAAAATATGTAAAAAGATTGTTTGAATTATAGGGTATATATTAAAAGTATTCAAAATAATAGATGTCAAATAAAAAAAAACCAAATGAACAAAAATGATGTAGTAAGTGTTTTACTTACAATCCAGTGCGAAGTCTTTCCAAATTTCCAGCAACAAGCGCTTTGTTTTTACTTAAGTTGGGGTTTTGTCGCGTTTGACGTGGTTCAACCATTGTATCTATTTCTTTTGTACCTTTGTCGACCTCCGGATCCAGAGTACCTTGAATAAATATTATAATTACTAAATATATAATAACGATATTTTACTTCATGCTGAATTGTCATAAGCGGGGTTCGAACCCGCAACGGCCAGCGCAACAGCCACAAACCAGTGCTGTGACCATTGCGCCAACGCGGCGGCCTTTTTTACTCGACATAAAAGTATTTGAAATTTAATTCTTATTTTCTTCTCTAAGCAAAAGATAGACGTATTTATGTAGTTTTAAATGTTCTTCCCTTAGCAGCGTAGAAAGACAAGTAAACTAAAATAACGGATGGTTCCTATGGGATAGCATAACATATGGGATTACATCAAAATTTTCCAAGCGAACGAAGTTGCGGGCAACAACTTGTTAAGGTTTAAGTTATCATTAAATATATATATATATATATATATATATATATATATATATATATATATATACAGGGTGTCCCGCGATAATCTGCAACCCCGAAAGAGGGTGAAACTAGACCATAAATTATCGACAAAAAACAGAAAAAAATTAAAAAAATTAAAAAAAAAAATTTTATTTTTTTTACTGACGAATTGAGATTTTTATATAGCTTACGTAGCCTCTTTGTACAAAAAATGATGATTTTTGTACGTGTTTTTTGGGATACAGGCGTAAATTTTTTTTTATTTGAATGGCAATATGGTAAGAAATAATAATAAATCATAAAATTTCCTGGTATTGGGGGCATAATTCTGAGAAAATTAGAGATCATTGAAAAAAACAGTCATAAAAAATGGATTTTTTTCACAAGAAGCATAATTAAAGACATAATGCCACTTTTTTGCCAGCTAATTTTTATTTTATCCTTACCGCCAAGTACGTGGCGTAATATTTTATTTTATTTTAAAGTAATCGACCCACTACTTTGGAAGAAATCATCATTTTTTGTACATAGAGTCTACGTAAGATATAAAAATCTTAATTCGTCAATAAAAAATAAAATATTTTTTTAAAAAAGTTTTTTCTATGTTTTTTGTCGATAATTTATGGTCTAGTTTCACCCTCTTTCGGGGTTGCAGATTATCGCGGGACACCCTGTATATATATATATATATATTAACATATATATTAATGTAATAACAGTATATTTTGATGATTTTGCTCACAAACGAAAGAAAATCGACTTCAATTACATCGACAAGTAATACAACGTAAGTAAACGAAAAAATAGTCAAGTAAATACGCTTTATTAATGATTACTCAAAAAATCGGTATCAAATCTCGATCAAATTTAAATGGGACTTCAAGACAAGCACCACATCAAAATCGGTATATACCTAGTGAATAGTTATTCGATACAATACAACCTAGCCCGACGAAAAAAATAGTCAAGTAAATAAGCATTATTAAATATAACTCAAAAACGGCTTTATTTACTGGCCTATAATCACAAAAATCAAACTTAAATATCGATTTAAAACTGTTTACTGATGCCTTCTTCGTAATGCCTGGCCATTGATGGTTATGACATTTGCTTTCTGTTTAGTTTCTAAATTTAAATTTGTTTACCTGCTTAATTTCTCCTTATCTCTATTATTTTAATATCTCTTCTCTAATAAATTAATCGCTGAATGTGTTGCTAAGCGCAAATCTCGAGAGCTGCTGAACCGATTTCGATAATCCTTTTTTATAATATTTCTCGAAGTACGAGGATGGTTCTTACGAAGAGAAAAATTTTAAAAACTGCCTGGAAAAATCTAAAAACAGTACTTTTCTATATTTCCATACAAAAGATTCGTAATAATACTTAAAAGTCAATTTGAACTTAAATACCATACCATAAAGTTTAAGCGTTAGTGGAGGGGTTCCGGGAAGTATAAGTATTAAAAAAAATAAAGAATCAACTGTTAGGCGGTACGAAGTTCGCCGGGTCAGCTAGTTTTTTTTAAAGATATTATACTGATATGATACTGACTATGTGATGAGTTGCAGTTATTTAATCTATTATTGTTAGTAATAATTAAAAGTCTAAAACTCTAAAGCATTAATGGACAGTTGAATATTACAAAATCATCTATCTAACAGTATCATATCTAACTTCATGGCATATACTGCCAAAGTAAAATAGATTTAATTTATGGCGATTCATCAGAAATAACGGTATTACAAATATCATTACTTAGAGACCAAATATTCTTTTTCAGCTCAGCTCTGCTTCGCTTATCATAATGCATAATTAAAATTGTTTTAATTGGAAATATCATGAATTGTAATGACAATCGAATCCACCACCACCACCACTTCAGCCTATCACAGTCCACTGTTGGACATAGGCCTCCACAAGTTCGCGCCCGATATTATGACGCGAACTCATGTGTTTTGCCCATAGTCACCACGCTGGGCAGGCGGGTTGGTGACCGCAGGGCTGGCTTTGTCGCACCGAAGACGCTGCTGCCCGTCTTCGGCCTGTGTATTTCAAAGCCAGCAGTTGGATGGTTATCCCGCCATCGGTCGGCTTTTTAAGTTCCAAGGTGGTAGTGGAACTGTGTTATCCCTTAGTCGCCTCTTACGACACCCACGGGAAGAGAGGGGGTGGCTACATTCTTTAGTGCCGTAACCACACAGCACTATCGAATCTCTCGAATATCGACTATCGAATATTCTGTATAAACAATTGTTTAGATTTGAATATACGTATGTGATAATTAAAATATATAATTTACATAAACTGAAGCACAAATTCCAAACATTATAAATAATTTAGAAACTATGTTAAACTTTATTAAAATGCACTTACTTGTCAAATCAGTAGTCGTATCTTCATAATATCCCGAATCAAACGGTGTCAAAGCGAATGATTTTTTAAGGCCCATTTTTTTCAACATATGATTAGGTTGACTCGCCTTCTTTTTTTCCTCATTTATATCAGGATTTCTGCCTTCCTGTTTTGATTTAACTTCAGTATATCTAGTGTCAAAATTTTCGAAAGATTTTTGTTTAGAGTAATGAGACCCGACTGGATTGCTCAGCATTTTTACCATATAGTTTGGTGGTGTTTCATTAGGAATCCAGCGTGGATATTCGAAGTCGTAAAGATTTGGTTCTGGTATTGCGTCTTGCATTTCCATTTGGTTGATTAAGCTGATTTCCTGTATGATAAAAACCAATATTTAGTTACAGAGATTTCGATACGATACTTATAGGATTAATAGTATATAACAAATCATAATAACGTAGAAATAATGAAAATATAAAATTTGATTAATATTATTATGAATTTAATTATTTTATCATGAAGACGACCGCATACATGGCAACATGGAACACGCACTGGTCCACCGAGCAGTTGTTACACTAGAGCGAAACAAAAGCGAATTTTCACAAACACTACAAAAATAAAATCAGTTATAAATGCAATTAAAATTAAAATGCTTGTTTTAATCGACTTAAGGTATAACCAAATAAGTAAAATAGAATTTCATTTTTCAGATTCGGATTGAGTTTATTGCATACAAGCGATCTCTTCTGACTTCGCGGGGGCACGATAATACATTAATGCACACGATCATTACACTGCAATAAAATACTTATGGGCCCCGTAAACGATCAAACTTGTTTGTCAAACATGTTTGATCAAACTTCATGTTTCATATAACAAACACATCAAAAAAACCCGCAGCCCCGCACACGATCAAATAATTTGACAAACACGTTTGTCAAACAGAAATTTAATATGAAGTTTGATCAAATATTTGATCGTCTACGGGGCCCTTTATATTAAAAATGAATTCACTGAGAGTTTTATTATTCACAATACATTCGAACTCATTAACTAAAACTTAAGATTATTTTAATAAGTATTTATAATCTAGCAAATGTTGAACAAGCCGAAAATTTTTTTGTATATCACACGAAAAGTTGTTTAAACGCGATAATAGGTAGGTATATCACTTTCATAATTTTGACTCACATATAAAACTTTTTAGAGTATTGAAATGTATGCAAAAAATAATCGGCCAAGTGCGAGTCGGACTCGCGCACGAAGGGTTCCGTACCATTGGCTAGGTAAACACTAGTAGGTACATTGATTTTAATATCGGGCAAAAATCGGCAAAAAAGTCATTTTCGTTGTATGAGCCCCCAAACTTTTTTATTTTAATTTTATTATTTATTATTAAAGTAAATACACAATTAAGTATTTTGTGAATATTTCAAGTGCCTACCTCTTACCATTTATTGATATCGAGCAAAAATAGGCAATAAATCGCGTTTGTTGTATGGGAGCCCCCCTTAAATATTTATTTTACTTTGTTTTTAGTATTTGTTGTTAAAGCGGCAACAGAAATTCATAATTTGTGAAAATTTCAACTCTTTAGCTATCACCGTTCTTGAGATACAGCCTGGTGACAGACGGACGGACGGACGGACAGCGAAGTCTTAGTAATAGGGTTCCATTTTTACCCTTTGGGTACGGAACCCTAAAAAGAAGAATATACATACAGTCCATATCTCGCGACATTTTTAACATTAGTACGAAAGAGTAATTAATTAAAAACATCTCTGTGTTTCGTTTAGTCGTAAGCGAAAACAATTCTGAAATATCTGCCTTTAAAACGTACGTTAAACTTTTTGATTGAACACTTAAAAGGGAACAAAATAACATATAATATAGGTAAATACCTTTTAAAATTCGCGAAAAATTCATAAGAAGTCTTAATAAATTAAAATGTATTAGCAAAAATCCGACTTTTGCACAGTTGTTGTATGCACTGTGTGGGCTATGTACATTTCATTTTATAACTGATGTAGGGCACAGGAGGAAATTTCCTGCTCAAAGATGGAGCAGCCCGACTGGGATAGTACCTCGACGGGTCGACCTTACAGACCTTACAGAAGACCACAGCTTTCAAGCTGTGTTGTGTTCCTGTTGGTGAGTAAGGTGACCAGAGCTCCTCCTGGGGGAAATTGGGGACAGGGTCAGCAACGCGCTTCGATGCTTCTGGTGTTGCAGACGTCTGTCTATATAATAGGCAACGGTATTTGCTTACCATCAGGTGAGCCGTACGCTTGTTTGCCGACTTAGTTATTTATCATGATAGACTCTGCGACCACAGCGCAAACTCGACGTTAATTATTATTTTACCGCAATGTGCAACCAATTTGTTATGTATTTGCATTTCATTAGCATATCCAAAGTTCCTTCGTATATGAGTTAATCTCACTATTAAGTGGTTTAGTGGCTTGCTACACAAAATGTATTACGTTGCGCGCGTCTATAAATACTTACGAGCTTTAAGACGAAAGGATGCTAATTCCGCATTAAAGATATTATTAAGAAATAACAGGTAGTAAGGCCCAGACCCTCCTAGCTACTTCCCCACTTCTTCCACTTCCCTCCCTACCACTTCCCGACCTCAGATCGCTCGTAATGTATTTCCCTTTCATTTTCGTTGTATTCTCTTCCTTTTCCAATGGGTTTCATCCTACTATAATATTTTTCACTTTTTACCATTTTGAGAGGTTAAAAGCACTCGTCTAATAATAAAACCAACATAATATATTATATCAATCCTTTTCCATGACTGACAATAATCTACATTTTAAAATCACTACACCACTATCCGAATATTGTGGATATATCTTGTCGATCTGAAACTTTTATTTAAATACGTTCTTTAATTTGAGGGAAGTGTTTACCCTATATTAAATTTTTGACAGACACGAAACCCATAAATATTTTGTATTGGAATTCCTTTTTTCTTTTATTTAATTTTTTTTTTGTATATTTTCCAATATTTTTAATAGTTAAAATCCTGCTATTCGGGACGAAGGCAAATACAACTAATCAAAAACCATGGAAATCGGTCCAGCCGTTCTCGAGTTATAAGTGTTCAAACAAACCCGACTTTGTTTTAGATATTACTAGCTGACCCCGCTAACGTTGTTTTGCCATATATGTTAATCCCCCCCCCCTTATAACTTAGGGGTATGAAAAATAGATGTTTGCCGATTCTCAGACCTACCCGATATGCACACAAAATTTCATAAAAATCGGTCCAGTCGTTTCGGAGGAGTATTGAAACTTACATTGTGACACGAGAATTTTATATATAAGAAGAAGACAAGTATTTTTAAAACTAAAATCAATGCGACCCAAATAACAAATAAATAAAACCATTCTGTTTTACGTACAAACTAATTGATTGATTGATTGATATCTTTAATGGTTTTCAGATGTACGAACTGGTATAGCGCTCGCAGTGTTTGATCTTCGAAAGCGCGATATCTCTGTAATTATTATTTGAGGACAAAAGTGGGTAGTTGATTATTTCATAGTTGTCGTATTACCCGTTTTTTTACTTAAGTATTTTGTGAGAAATCTATAGGGTTTTCGACTCCTAACTACGTTCCTTCAAATGGTACTCTGGCAAGGTACTTCGCCATAACTTTCCTATACTATTATTATATATAGCCCTAAAAAACGTCGATAAGTGAAAAAATATCTATACTAATATTATAAAGCTGAAGCTCTTCTCTCTTTGCTCTTCTTTTGTTGTAATTTTACATATTAAATTTTAATTTATACTGAGCAGTATAGCATGTAGTGACTGCCTATAAAAAGAAGTGCAATGATCATTGTTAGCCTACTATGTACTAAAACATTTATATTGTATCTTCTGTTGGTTGTCCTTAATAAATAAATAAATATATATCATCACGCTACGACCAATATGAGCGGAGCACCAAAGAAGAATGTTTCAAAATCGGGGTATTTTTTTCCTTTTGAGAGCTTCCGCTGCGTGCGCTGCGTAAACAGTTAAAGTTTCAAAAAAATCCTGTATGACCATTGACATCCTCTTTTCGTTTAATCTAAGTGTATGACAGAATTGTTCCTATTCCGAGCGGACGAAGTTGCGAGCAGAAGCTAGTAATACTACCTAACTGCCGCATACAACTTAAGAACCGCATATGGAATCGAATTCTTATCTCGCAAAATGTTTTTTATTGTAAATTACCTATACCCCTGCTTATGCGCTCACGAAAGTGACATCAAACTGGGATGTAAGTACAAGAGAAAAATCAAGAAGAAATGTCTTTTCGTATACTTTCGATACTAGGGTATAAAACTGTGAACAGTGGTTATTAGCGCTGTTCGTTATAGCGCCATCGGTAATTTAAAAAACGTTACACCATGATTGCGTTGCGTTTTTCGAGGACTTTTTTAGATCCATGGAGTGTTAGTGTATACATAAACATTGGACTAGTTTAGTTTATCAGTTAGGATTGATACTGCTTACCGCTCTAGGGTTTCGGTCTTATTACCGACTCGTATTTAATAATACGATATTTTTTTTATAAAATGTAAGCAGATAAAGTAGCCTATGATCGCTGTAGCCTGACGACGCGTTGACGCAACGGTCACAGCACTGGATTGTGGCTGTTGCGCTCCGCATATGACAAACAATTACCCATACAGATGTTTTCCGTGGTCTCAGAGAGCGTCCGTTAAGCCGTCGGTCCCGGTTGTTATCATGTACACCTGAGGCCCAGGAGTGGGGTATTATAGGCTGAAGCATATGGTCGCTTGCTATAACAGGAGTATTGTAAGCGCTTTGTCAACCCTAACCTGCTCTGGATCTCTGGCCACCTTACTCATCACAGGAACACAACACTTGAGAGCAATATTATTTTGTAGCTCCAAATTTTGAACAAGCTATTTTCAGCTGCGCCCTACTTCAGTTGATTGATATTGAAGTACATATCACATAATGTAAACTTAATCCCACCAAAAACATTCTGTAAAAAAACTAGCCAAGTCTCGATGGAGCTGCTTGTTTATCTCTAAAAAGTAATGAAATCTAGACAAAGTCGTACCAAGTCTAAGGTTCATTACTGCGATTTCTTTATTATTATAGTTAATGTTGTGTGACTTGGCCGTTAAAGGGTACACAAGGGTACCAAACTAAAAATAATATCCCATACTGGTATTGGTAATTGGACACTAGTGTCTCATTTTAGGCGGTTGTTGATAACACATGAATTCAGCATTGACAATGCTGACTTCTGTTCTCTTATTTTTCGAGCGTTAAATCGACCACAGATCTAACATAAAATAGACGTACAGACGGGCTTCTATCAATGATTAGAAGTCCGCTGGTACTGGAAATAATTTTTTATACAGTTTGTTTCAGGCTTGCTTATACAAAAGTATTATTGAAATACGCAGCTTTATCAAGCCTACAATTGACTGGTTATTCAATCAACGTTTTCAAAGTGTCAATTTTCCATCGTCAATGGGTAGCGGTTCTGGCGACATATTGGTGCAATGGTGTCATGTAGCACCTGGTTTTGTACCCTTGTGTACCCTTCAACGGCCAAGTCACACAACATTAACTATAATAATAAAGAAATCGCAGTAATGAACCTTAGACTTGGTACGACTTTGTCTAGATTTCATTACTTTTTAGAGATAAACAAGCAGCTCCATCGAGACTTGGCTAGTTTTTTTACAGAATGTTTTTGGTGGGATTTCACTTCTTTTTGTAGAAAGTAGAAACGTGAGCATATTCAGGCATATTGATTTATTTTTTAGAATTTCTTATTTGATACATTTTTTTCTTTTTAGTAACAGTTTTTTTATTATTACAATACAAATATTTCTTTGCCTTTCTTCCGGTTCTGATTCTTGTACTTGACGTGTTGGTATCACCACCACTCTTAGTCCAATGCATTATATTTTGACCAAAATTTGAGCGAAATTAATATTTTAGTGTAATTTGTGTAATATTCGAGTAGAATTAAGTTAAGAGAGTAGGCAGAGGGGAGGCATTCGCCCAGCAGCGGCGCACGCTATAGGCTAGATTAAATTAGAAGATGTGATCTGATTTTTGCAATGACAGTCGATTTTTTTATGTACCAACCAGCTAGGCCTCGCGGTTTCACCCACTGTGATTTGAGGAAAAAAATTGCCTTCCTTCTTCTTAAAGCATAACCTTTCTCTTTAAATAGGCTATCCACCTCAGAGGAATTTTTCAATTCGAATCAATAGTTCTTGAGATTAGCGCGTTTAAACAAACAAACAAACAATTCAACTTTCAGGTTTACAATATTAGTATAGATTAGTACAGATTAAGATATATAAAACATATCTTTTACACTTCCGCGGCGAAAATATTTATATGATTTAAGACTTTGATTGGATTGACATAATAATCTGAAATTTTTCAAGGAGACCAATCAATTGAACTTTTTTTTGTATCTAATTCAATCAATTGAACTTTCTTTTTTTGTAATCTAATTCTTTTGTACATTTATTATTTATTGTATATTTAAGTAGCTTGATATATTTTCCTTAGTTTACACTAAATAAATTTCTGAACGCTCGCATAAATAAATATTTGACAACCAATATGTATAATGTCAATCCGTTTTCATTACTGACATTATTATTAATTTTTAAAATCTATAATACGCCAATATCCGTATATTGTGGATATATGTTGTCGATTCGAAACCTTTATTTAAATACGTTCTTTAATTTAAGGGTAGAGCTTACCATATCGACGAGATGAACATTAAATGTTTGACAGTTACGAAACACGAACATTATATACATATACTTCCATACGAATTTTCATTCCCACCTTTCAACCCCTTACACCCTGTTTTTCGCATTATATTTTATGTAAAGGTGGTATATCGATCTCTTCTAATAGTTTGATTGGGCTCTTGTGTTTTTTAATCAGGGTCACCAGGTACTCCAGATCTTCGATTATCCTAGTTTTTATAGTTTTCCCTTTATGTAGCCATTAAACCCTAACTCTGTACCAAATTTCAGCTCTCTGAGTTTATGGGAAGTACTAGTTCTATTTTGATGATCATGAGTGAGTGAGTGTCGTAAATGCGAAACTTTGCTTTCGCTTAACTTCTGAACTAAATGACCTACAGACTTGAAATTTTGGATTTTAAGTATGTGATTATAGCTTACTCGATGACGAAAATTTCAGCGTTCTGGTCTTATCCAGAGGTTCTCAAATAGGGGCCTGAAAATGCGGCGAAATGGTTCGGGTAAAGGATGGTACGGCAGTGTTTGCTTCGCGCTCGACTTGGCGGGGGCACTGCCGTGCCCCCCGATTGCATCGCTACCGGGCCGCTCGGAATGACGAAACTAACAAATCCTACTGACATCCACTTTATTGCGAGGGTACGATAAATTTTTCGAAATCGATTTTTTAGCATTTTTCGTTCCAATGGAGTCGCGTGAACATGATTCGATTATAATTATAAAAAATTCATTTTTGTTCCTTACTGTGTTTTGAAATTAGGCAGCCGAAGTCTACAGTGATACGCTTACTAAAACACAATATTTTATTTTCACTTATTGAAATAATAAAAATATGATTTAGATTTTTAAATTCCAATTATATTTTGCTGATATTTTTTGCATGCCATGAGTGAATTAAGGTGTAACATATTTTTGGTAGAAAAATAACAAATATACCTACCTGAATTTAAATTACAGTAACTGCAATAAAGTAAAGACAAGGAGATAACTAAATATGACGTTATTAGTTATATAGTAGACGTACATGACAGTAATGTTAGGTTATGCTGTTTTGTTTAGGTTAGCGTTTTGTAATAGGTCGGTGTAAAAGTCTTTTCGTGTTTTTAGTAAAAAGTTGCAATCAAATCTTTTTGGTTGTTTTATTTTAAGTGACTGGTTTTGATACCATGAAACCGGTGAAACATTAAAAATGAAATTTTAAAAAAAAATTCCCGCCACTTTTCATATGTTTTTTGTCTGCCAAAATGGGTGAATTTAAGGAAGAAATTCGGTACATTTTACAGTATTACTTTAAAAAAGGGGAAAATGCGACTCAATCACTCAAGCCAAAAAAAAAATTGTGACATTTATGAACCTAATGCAATTTCAGTAAGAGTAGCACATAATTGATTTAATCGTTTTTAATCGGGACTTTGATATTTCGATTTGACATTTCGTTCTGATCGCTATTATTGAAATTTTTGAAAAAGTGGAGCTATATCGACATTTGGGTGGTTACGATATAGCTGAGAATTAACCATAAAACAGTTTTGACCTATTTGAAACAGGCTGGCTATACAAAATATATGGGTGCTCGATATATGGGTGCCACATGAACTCACTGAAAGAAATGTAATAGACCGTGTACTCATTTCCGATTGTCCTTAAGACGTTACGATATCGTACCATTGATTGAAAAGATTGATCACTGGTGACATAAAGTGGATTACCTACGATAAGAACGTACGAAAGAGATCGTAGTCAAAGGTCGGTCAAGCTGCACACTGCACAGACTATCGCAAAAACCGGGTTGACACGCAATAAGGTGATGTTGAGTGTATGGTGGGATTGGAAGGGCATCATTCGTTATGAGCTTTTACCGTCGGGCAAAACTATCGATTCGGATTTCTTCTATCAACAGCTGATGAGACTTAAGCAAGAAATTAAGAATAAGCGGCAGAATTGATCAACAAAAAAGGTGCGGTCCTTCATCACAACCACATACGTCTTTAGCCACTTAACAAAAATAGAGAGTTTGACTAGGAGGAAGTCTTAATGCATACACTATATCCCTATTCTTGTACCCAAATTTCCACCTGTTTCGGTCTTTAAAAAAATCTTTAGATGTAAAGTTAACATCAAAAGAAGACTCACAACTACTTGTCGCGGTTTTTTGATGAGAAGTCATAAGATAGTTTTATGTACTAGATGGCGCGGTAAACTTCGTATCACCTACGTATATTTGTGAAAAATATACACAAAACACTTTCTGAACGCACCTATAAATATTTGACAACCAATTGTCAACGTTTTTGACAAAAGATATTAAATTTCCCCGCTAGGAACATTTTGTATTGGAAAATTAAATCGTCATTTGAATCATCGTTTTTAGTATTTTCCGTCACGACCGCCGAGTTATGTTTCTCACCGTTTAAACCTTCCCTGAACTTCTACAAACATTTCAAGATCAAAATTAGCTAAATCGGTCAAGCCATTCTCGAGTTTTAGCGAGACTAACGAACAGCAATTGATTTATATATATAGATATAAATAAAGTAAGAATACGGGAGCGCACTAATTATGATTTATTTGCCATTGTCCTATATCACGTTCCTCTTAGAACTGCAGATGCGATTATGCATGAGTGCTGATTTCTTCGTATACAGATAGGACGATCCGCAGAAAATTTATACAGAAATACTCAAGAAATTACTTTAGTCTAATAATGTATTTATTTATCATCAGAATTCTAGAAGTAGTGGGATGAAAATTTGCATGCAAGCATGATGTATAATGTTTGTGTGTTTCGTTACTGTCAAATATTTAATGTTTATCCCGTCGATACGGTAAACTCTCCCCTAAAATTAAAGAAGAAGAGAATATATAAAAAATGAGGAATAATATCAGTAATGAAAACGGATCGACATAATATACATAATATTGGTTGTCGAATATTTATGCGTGCGTTCAGAAATTTATTCAGTGTAAAGTAAGTGTTAAGATGTACGAAGTTCCGTGAGCTAGGTTTTATATGCATTTATTGTTTAATGTAATGTGTGTTCTTAAAAAGAATAAGGTTGTCACTTAATGTCACTAGCCGCGTTAAGATCGTCTATATGTAATAAATATTTTTTAAATAATATACAGTAATTAAAACCTGGGGTTTTATTTACGCTCTAACAGGTTATGGGCCCAGAAAACTATATACAATTGATTTCATAAAAGTAAATACAGCGAAAAACTGTGGTAAAGTATACAAGCAAAATACGACAACGGAATCTAAGTTCGAATTATTTGACATTTTTACGTCGTATTTAATTTTAAAGATTTTTAAAGGTAATTATTGTTAAAAAAAAACATCATTATGGCTGCTTCTATTAAAATTGACCCGTTAACTGCAGATAATTATGATACGTGGAAAATTCACATGAGAGCCATTTTGAAGAAAAATGATTTGTGGGAATACGTATCGGGTACTATACCAAAACCGGTTCATACCGATCCTAAGTATGCAGATTGGGTGAAAATGGACGGAAAGGCAGAATCAGATATATTACTGGCTATTAGTCCTAGTGAGCTCGCAGCATTAGATGGTTTGGATACTTCGAAACAGGTATGGGATAAATTGAAATCAATGTACGAATCTAGTGGACCAGCGCGTAAAGCGTCATTGTTGAAGAAACTTGTACTGACGCGCATGAAAGAAGAAGACGATCTTCGTAAGCACCTTGCAGATTTTTTTGACGCAGTTAAAAAACTCAAAGAAATCAGTTTAGTAGTAATTGACGAATTATTAGCGATTTTACTATTGTACAGTCTACCAGATTCATTTGCTATGTTTCGCACTGCAATGGAATCGCGAGATGATCTACCGTCTACAGAGATATTGAAGGTAAAGATTATCGAAGATTATGAAGGTAGAAAAGTTACAGTAACTGACCAGGGAGCTATGTTTGTCAAACGCAATTACGACGTGCATCAAAAGAAAACTGCACACAACAACATATTTCTCAGTAATAAGAGGCAAGTACAATGTTATCGTTGTGGTCGTAGAGGACACATTGCGAGAGAATGTAAAACTAAAATGCAAAGCAAGGTGAAGCAAAGTGCAAAACAATCAGAACGCAGTTGTGAGCGGCTAGAACCTACGACAATGTTTGGCACGACCGAAGAGGCTCGTACCGGTGAACATAGTAATACTATTTGGTGTATCGACAGTGGATGCACGGCACATATGTGTAATGATAAGCGTATGATGAGAGGGCTTACGCAACTGAACAATGAATTAAAGTTGGCAAATAATGGGAGTACGCAAATAACCGGAGTAGGAAAAGTCAGAATCCCGGTTGATACAGGTAGTGAAAAACGCCTAGTAGACATTCAAAAGGTGTACTACGTCCCAGATTTACGAACAAGCCTTTTATCAGTATCAAAAATGACTGATTATGGTTTTGAAGTTCATTTTTCGAAGAATAACGCTGTAGTTATTGACGAGAACAAAAAGGTTCATATTAGAGCAGACCGTGTAGGTAATTTGTACCATGTGAGATTGGGTCAACAGTACTCTAATAATGTTGAAATGGCGAAGAAGCCAATAGACATGTGGCATGAGCGCTTGGGACACATTAATGAACGTGATCTCAAGGCTATGGCTAAAAATAATTTAGTACATGGTTTGACATTCGATCTTAACGAAAAGTTATCTGAATGTGAGGTATGTTTAAGTCAAAAACTGACATCTAAGCCATTTCCTAAATCTAGTGAAGGTCGCACAAATGATTTGTTAGAGATAGTACACACAGATATATGTGGTCCTATGAGGCACCAGTCATTTGGTAATAAAAAATATTTTGTCACCTTTATTGACGACAAATCTCGCTGGTGCGAAGTTTATTTTATAGCTAACAAAAGCGACGTATTAAAAGTATTTAAAGAGTATAAAGCGTACGTGGAAAACTTTACAGGAAATAAGATAAAGAATTTACAGTCAGACAATGGAAGAGAATATATAAATAAAGAATTTGACGATTTCTTGAAGAAAGAAGGTATTAGACGGAGATTGACTGTACCGTACACCCCTCAGCAGAACGGTGTTGCCGAAAGAAAAAATAGGACATTAGTTGAGATGGCGCGATGCATGATGCGTCAAGCTGGAAGCCCTCCAAGTTTTTGGGCAGAAGCTGTAAATACGGCTAATTTTATACGAAATCGATGTCCTACTACTGCTTTACAAGGTAATATACCATACACTGTTTGGACAGGAAGGAAACCTACAGTGATATATATGAAAGTTTTCGGATCAAAACTTTACTATAAAGATAAAGGGAACCAAAAAGGTAAATTCGATTCTAATTCGGAAGTTGGAATCTTCATGGGTTATGACAAAGAATCTAAGGCTTATAGAATTCACGATCCTAAAACTAAAAGAATTGTTATAACACGCAATGTAAATTTTATGAAAGAAAGTGCATTTAATAATAAATATGAAGAGATTCTCGATAGTGAAAACGAAGATGATAAAAGGATATGTATAGATCTGATTGAACAAAATCTTGATAAAGATAAAGAGAAGGGAAATAGATCGAACAAACGTGCTATAAAAAATGGATCTAGAGAGAGAAAATCGCTTGAGAATGTCCATGAACATTTGGATACTGAATCAAATGATAGATCAGGCAAAAATAAATTTTCAACTCTGCAATGGGAAAAACTGATAGAACCTGCAAAAAGAGGAAGAGGAAGACCGAGACTCATACGCACAGGGATGGCAGGACGACCCCGAAAGGAATATCAGTGCCAGCAGGATGATAAAGAACTAACAGAAACTGACACAGAAGATGAAGAATCTGAAGCACAAATGTTTGATAGCAAAGATGAAGAATCTGCAGCGCAAATATTAACAGCAATAGCAACAATGTCGAAGCAGGAAGCTAAAAAAATGAGTACTTCGATTGATTGGAAGAAAGCGCTAGAAGATGATTATCTAGATCAAATATAAAAGAAAGTTCGGCTAGTTGCTAAAGGTTGCACTCAATAGCAAGGGGAGGATTTTCGACAAGAAAAAGTCATTAAAAATATTTGTGTATAAAGAATGCTTGAGGATGTTCTTACGAAAGGTTTGGGTGCAGCGAAACATTATGAATGTTTAGGTAATATAGGAATGATATGTAAATAAATATGATTCGCTCACGACTTCGAGGGGAGGTGTTAAGATGTACGAAGTTCCGTGAGCTAGGTTTTATATGCATTTATTGTTTAATGTAATGTGTGTTCTTAAAAAGAATAAGGTTGTCACTTAATGTCACTAGCCGCGTTAAGATCGTCTATATGTAATAAATATTTTTTAAATAATATACAGTAATTAAAACCTGGGGTTTTATTTACGCTCTAACAGTAAGGAACGTATATTTAAGTAAAATAGGTTAGGTAGGTTCCTTCTCCTACATGGGGAAGAGGCCTATGCCCAACAGTGGGATATTACAGGCTAATAAATATACAATAAATGACAAATATACAAATGAATTAAATAAAAAACAAAAAAATTGCGTGCGTACAAAGTACCTACACATGTCAGAAGTGAAACTTCCTTGGCAAACTAATTAAAAAAAAACGAATTTGATGCTGGACATTTGCAAAGGACATATAAATGAAATGACAACATTATTGGACGAATATTTAGTGTAAAATGAAATTTATTTCTATTTCCTGTAGTAAAAAACAGACAATATAATGTGGAAATTAATATGACGGAAACTTAAATCTCCGATAATAAATAATTAATCCGCCTGTCAATCGTGAACGTCTTTACCGATTTGACTCTTTTAAGGTAAAAAATTTAAAAATTTCCATTCTACAATAATGTTTTACGGGAAAGAAAAAAATTAATCGAAGAAAAAAATTAATCGACGACCTAGTATTGTAATATTAAACTACACATTTTAGTTTTGATAAAGATTTTTTGTTCAAAATCTCTATTTCATTTACTAGACCAGATTAATACATACGCTGAAAAAACTTATAAGTATATAATATACTTACTACTGTGAGTACATTGACAGATTAGGCTAAGAACTCACGGAGCGATTTTCGCCCGCAACCGCCGCGGTCGTGGATCTGCGGTTTTATTTCAAAACTCACGAGACCGGTTATTCGCGCGGTTACGCGGCCGCCGCGGTTGCGATCATCGCCCGCAAACGTGGCGGGCGATGATCGATGATAGAACTGGCCTTTCTTGTACTAAGGTAATTAAGAGATCTATTTCAATATCCATTTTATTAGAATATTATACTTATTGTTTGTTGACAACGTCACGATGCCATGTGTAATAACAAGTCACTGATGCAAAATGGCCGGATCTCTGTACCTCCGGCCGCGCCGCCCGCCGGCCCGCGCGGTCGCCCGCCAACCGATCGCAAAGCGCGCGGGCGCCACCCGCCGAGGCTGCGGGTAACCGCGGCCCGCGCGATTCTACTAGTTGCCCGGCCGGTACAGCGGGAGCCGCATACAACCGCGTACACCGCGGGCGTAAAACGCGTCGTGAAATGTGCTTTAATTTTTTATATAAATATTTGCATTCTACAGAAGCTGCGGGCCCGCAACCGCAGCGGACGCGGGCGAAAATCGCTCCGTGAGTTCTTAGCCTTAGTGGCAGAGGAATAAACGGATGACGCCCAGCGTATTTTTAACAGTAGGATTTTAAGCCTTTGGTTGGGAACGCTGAAAAGTTTGTTTTAGGACAAGCGCTCTATTTATTTGGTTTTTGTATATTCTGGAAACTAGGACAGGTTAACGTTTACCGGGTCAGTCAGTAAAAATAACTTTATAGTATCTATATATAGCTACATGGCCCTGTTATGTTATTTTACCAATCAATATGTGTGAATTTTTGCTGAATATAAACTTTCACAATCATTTACGCTTCAGCCTGTAATATTCCACTGTTGGGCACAGGCCTCTTTCCCCATGTAGGAGAAGGTTCAGAGCTTAATCAACCACGCTGCTCCAATGCAGGTTGGCGGATAATTTTGAGATCATTTAAATTAAAATAATTAGAGATTAACAAAAAATATTAATTTTCATTTAACTTATCGTTAGTTGTATGAATTTTGGATATACTGATTTGTTGATTTCTATTTTCATGATTTTTAAAATTCGTCTCTATGAATACAGCGTTGATTGTAATTAGAGTAGCAATAAGTCATGAAACAAGTGTATACTATTGGATAACTGTTTTTATTGTATGCTCTGGTAAATATTATTGAAATAAATAAGTTGGAATAATTTAATGCTCTTGTAACAAAGCCGTCAGAAAGTCGTTAAGGTTCGGTTTAGCTTTTTATGATGCATTTATTTATAACTTCTTAATGTAGAATCTCCAATATGTTTCGATTATAAACTTCATGATGTTATATTAATGACTAGCCGACCCGTGCCCACTTCGTTGGGCGTTATAATCCATTTCACATAAGAAGGGTACGGTGAAATTTGATATGTTCCAATACACTCTCACTATTTTCAGCAAATCAGATAAATATAAATGTTTTAAAATCACCAATTAATTTCTAAGGCAAATAATAATGCTTGATTAGATTGAATTGTTGACATGGCACGTCAGAGGGCGCAGGTTCAAATCCTGCTGATTTAAAATCTTTATATATTTTTATCTTTTTCCTTTTATCTTGTCACTCCTGAATAGTGTAGCTTTCTGTTAGCGAAAGAATTTTCATGATCGGATCAGTATTTGCGAAGATTACCCCGTATATACAAACAAAGTTATAAACTTTACCTCTTTATAATATTAGTATAGACGAGTGATTCCCAGGAGATGTAACTTTTCTCTTAAAAAGATTTATTCAAACATAAATAATTTATAATCAACGCTATTCGTTTCTATTTTGTATTGATATTTACTTCGATTGGTAATGACAGAAATTGCCTTTTACATATAATTTACTGAGGTCTGCCATGTGTTTTCGAGATAATAAATTTAGGTAGAATATATATATATCAATTATAATATACATATAATATACATATCAATTTAAGAATATAACGTACTCAAATGGAGCGAAAAAGGGTGAAAATGTATTATTCGATTTTATTTACGAATGTGATTATAATATGTGATATTTTTCAAAAAAAAATTAACACACCGTGTTTATTCTGTTGAAGCTTTTTTATCCAAACTTGGGATTAATATTTGAACGTTTCTGTATTTTAGGTGTAGTAAACTTACTTACTAGTAGTTACTGAGGTAGGGCACAGCAGGAAATTTCCTGCTCAAAATATGGAGCAGCCCGACTGGGGTAGTACCTCGACCTTACAGAAGACCACAGCTAAATAATACTGTTTTCAAGCAGTATTGTGTTCCTGTTGGTGAGTAAGGTGACCAGAGCTCCTGGGGGATTGGGGATAGGGTCGGCAACGCGCTTGCGATGCTTCTGGTGTTGCAGGCGTCTATAGGCTACGGTCTTACCATCAGGTGAGCCGTATGCTTGTTTGCCGGACTCGTAACATAAAAAAAAAAAAAAAAAGTAAATAAAAAGAAGAGAACCCGAATAATAAAAATTTCAATACAATTTTTGTACATCCGCTATAAACTAATTTTCTACGTATAACTATTTAATAACGTAGTTGTGAATTTAATATGAATTAATAAGTAGATGCTGCAAAATAACATCTAGAAATTTGTCTTAAAGAGAAACAAGTACAAAAGTTTTTTAACACAAAGTTTAAGGAGAAATTAAAATTTTAATTAATATTCGACATAAAGGAAGTTACAGTTCACAAGTGTATAAATAGATAATAACACGTGGTTCAATAAGTCCCGAGACTAAGTACTAAAAAAAGGTCTTTTTTATAAAATTAATTTTTATTCATCAACATAGTCTCCTCCAAGAGCGATACAGTCCCTCCAACGCTTTTCTAACTTTTCTATCCCATGTGTGTAGAACGATTTGTCTTTGGCTTCAAAATAAGCCTCCGTTGCTGCGATAACTTCACTATTTGAGTCAAATTTCTTACCCTGAAGCATTTTTTTGAGGTCTGCAAACAGCCAGTAATCGCTGGGGGCCAAGTCTGGCGAATAAGGGGGATGAGGAAGCAATTCGAAGCCCAATTCGTTAATTTTGGCCATCGTTCTCACGGACTTGTGACAAGGCGCGTTGTCCTGGTGAAACACCGCTTTCTTTTTGTTCATGTGAGACCGTTTATCCGCAATTTCGTACTTCAATCGCTCCAATAAGCACATGTAATAGTCACTATTTATATTTTGCCCCTTTTCAAGGTAGTCGATGAAAAGTATTCCATACGCATCCCAAAATATAGACGCCATAACCTTACCGGCCGATTTCTGAGTCTTTGGACGCTTCGGGCGGCTTTCACCAGCCGCTCTCCACTCCGCTGCCTGCCGATTGGATTCCGGAGTGAAATGGTATATCCAAGTTTCATCCATTGTTTCATACCGACGTAAAAAATCCTTTTTATTATGATTCATCAGCGCCAAACATCGCTCTGAATCATTGATACGTTGTTCCTTTTGATCAGTTGTAAGCAAACGCGGCACCCACTTAGAAAAAAGCTTTTTCATGGCCAAATTTTTATGTAAAATAGTGAAAACGCTACCAGCTGAAATCTTCACTATCTCGGCTATCTCTCGCACTTTTACCTTCCGATCTTCCAATACGATTTTGAGGACTTGGTTAATATTTTGTTGAGTCACTGCTTCATTTGGACGATCTGAGCGTTCCCCATCATTGGTGTCCATGCGACCGCGTTTGAAGTCGGCATACCACCGACAAATGGTTGCTTTAGAGGGAACTGATCCTGCATAACATTTTATAAGCCATTGCTGTGCTTCAACGGTATTTTTTCCCATTAAAAAACAATGTTTTATCAACACGCGAAACTCGTTTTTTTCCATTGTATCGAAATTACAACCGTAGCGTCACTTAAATGTTTTAAAATCAATAATTTTATTGTTCCATTTTTAAAAATTTGACACATATTCTTGTATTGATAGCCAGTGCTTTTTAAAAATCAAAAGAGTTTTTAATATATGCGCCATTTCCAGGTTAGTCTCGGGACTTATTGAACGATCTAGTAGCAATGGAAATTAATAACGACTGGAAGGAAACCGCTTAATTTATTTATTCTTATATATTATATATTCTTATATATTGGGTTGTCTGGAAGAAATGGCTAAATAGCCCTAAGCCCGCCCATTGCAAGTGCAGTCACAGTCTGTAAATGTCTTTAAATGTGTTTAACGTTTAAAATGTAGTTGTGGTGTACGAGTACAATAAAGTGTAAATAAATAATAAATAAATCTTTAATAATTTAGTGCAAATAAAGAATTAAGAAAATTAACAATAGAATATTGTTAGGTATGAAGGTATGCTTCAGCCTGTAATATCCCACTGCTGGACATAGACCTCTTTCCCCGTGTAGGGGAAGGATCAAAGCTTAATCCACCACACTGAAAAATGTGGGTTGGCGGATAGATAGAATATTGTATTTATATTGTACTAGCGACCCGCCCCTGCTTCGCACGGTTGCAAAAACTATCAGTGTTCCTCTACTATATTATGAATGTTTTATACATATAAACCGTTCTCTGGAGTCACTTTATTTACTATAGAAAACCGCATAAACATCCGTTGCGTAGTTTTAAAGATCAGACACACACAGCATACAGACAGCGCGAAGCGACTTTGTTTTATACTATGTAATGATATGTATTCTAACTTTAAAAAAGTGAAAATTCGATCATATCGCTAATAGTGTATACTATGTAGATTAGAATATTTGTTAACTTTATTTAAGGACTACTTTGTTGTTAAACCTAAACTTTTGTTTAATGTTTGCGAATACACGATAATGTAACAAGCTTTTATTGATCTATTTTACAGAAAGCTGATATTGTCGCAGCAAAACCAGTTAAGCGACCTTTCTGATAGTGACCGGAACGGGTGAATAATATATCTACCACTAATTCATCGGTGACATTTTGTAACACAGTATAGATGCATAACCGTCATTTGCTCTTATATTATCGACAGTCGATTGTCGATAAATAACGTGTTTTCTAACAAGAACAATATTTGGGTTAAATAATAGGTATATTGTTTCCAAAAACCGAAATGCCTACTATTGAACGAATATTATTTATAGTTATAAGACAAGCTTACATAAGACTTTTGCAGTAAATTATTTGAAGAAAACGGATCCCTTTAAAATATAACAAAAGTGTATGGTGAAATTATTATTCTTTATAGGTAGGTATATAAAAAGTCCGCGATAGTGTTTATCTACCTTTAAATGATAGCTACTAAACTATACGATACTCATTCTAACTTAAATAATCGTCACATTATGTATAGTACTAATCTAACTAACTCTAACTTTATCCACTTAAATACGTTAGTTACTTTAAGCATTTCATGTACATTATGAAAATATTTTAGACATAATTAATTTAAATGAATATTTTAGGGATTATCGGAAAGTAAAAATAACGCGGGCGACAAATAAATCCAACGGAGAGCCTGACGGGTCGATAGGATTCGTTTTATGCAAACACCTCACGGTTATTAAGTCGTATACTCTTGCGAAGCCGGTAGATAGTTTCTTCGACTTACCCGATCGAGAAGGCTTTCCGGCCGTGGGCGAGGGACGCTGGGAGAGTCTTCATATCTGAGATCGTGGGGCATGAGGAATTGAGGAACGACAAACGCCGTGAGGTACTTGGGGCGGTGAGGCAACGGCACTCGATGCGGCTGCGGGCCCGAATACATGTCAGGCGGCGCAATAGAAGCCACTGGAAAAATAAAATCTATTCAATCTATCTATTCAAATAAAAATCAATAGCTGAATGTGTAGCTAAGTGCAAAATTCGAGAACGACTGGACCAATTCAGATAATTTACTTTTTTAGGTTTTTTAGTACTTTGTAGTAGAGTCTGACGGAAAGAAAAATTATGTAGATTACACAGAAAATTTCGTAAGTTAATGAGTATATTTCGATTATTGAAACTAAATAAATAAGTAAATATAAGACACACACACGGTCGTCTGTTCCTACGGTAAGCAACTTAACGCTTGTGTTATAGGTAACAGTCGACTGTTATAGCATTTTTTTATGATGTAGAGATATATAAATACAAATATTACACCACAGTCAGGCGGGAATTGAACCCGCAACCAGCGGAGCAGAAAACAGGGCCACTACAAACTGCGCCAACGGGCTAGTCAAAACTTTTCGTTTACGTTAACGTTTGGTAATTCGGAGGCGTGTTGGATCAGTTCAACAATTTTTCTAATATTAATCTCGCAACAGTATCTAATTACTTAATTTAAATAAAATAATTAAATAAATAAAAAATATTAAAAAAACCCAGTCAAGTGCGAGTCGGACTCGCGCACCGAGGGTTCCGTACAAACCTGTAGGTATATAAGTAAAAGTTATGGTATTTTGCTACTAAATGAAATCTATAACATTACAATGTGGAAAGATGGAGGAGCATAAATTCAAGACAAAGGTCTCTTTATCTTTTCAGTAATCCTTTAATTTATATAAAATAAAATAAATAAATAAAATAAAAATAGCCTTTATTTCTATTACTATTAAAATTTCAATTAATAATAGCGTAAGTATTCTTAGTTTAAACATATGTATTGTATATTAGTGCTGTTGGTTACGGCACTAAAGAATGTAGCCACCCCCTCTCTTCCCGTGGGTGTCGTAAGAGGCGACTGGGATAACACAGTTCTACTACCACCTTGGAACTTAAAAAGCCGACGGATGGCGGGATAACCATCCATGCTGGCTTTGAAATACACAGACCAAAGACGGGCAGCAGCGTCTTCGGTGCGACAAAGCCAGCCCTGCGGTCACCAACCCGCCTGCCCAGCGTGGTGACTATGGGCAAAACACATGAGTTCGCGTCATAATGTCGGGCGCGAACTTGTCGGGTGTGACTTGGAGGCCTATGTCCAACAGTGGACTGTGATAGGCTGAAGTGAAGATTGTATATTAACCTATGTATATGTTGATTCTATACTCGTATAATTAACTCGTCTATATGTTTATAACATCGCTTAATTAATATTACTAATTTATTTATTTTATTTATTTATTTATTTATTTGATATGAACAGCCAACAAAAGTTACAATGATAATACTACAGTTAAAAAATTATAGTGTTAGTACAGCTAATTGCACTTTTACTTATAGGCTATTACATCATGCAATTGGCAAAAGATTAAAAAAAAATTAAAATTAAAATTACAAAAGATATCAAAAATTAGACAATTCACAAAATTCAATTAGTACAAGGTGTTCATTTAAATAGTAAAACAAATAACCATTTCAAACAAGAAAAATCAAATAAATTAAGATTACATATAAAAAATTCAAATTTAAATTACATATAACATTAAATAAGATACAAATAACTAATAATATCAAATTCATAATAAAACAATAACAATGAAAAAACAGCAAAGAAAAAAATAATACAAAAACTATACATTTAGAATTAGATGAAAGAAAAAAAAAAACCGGTCAAGTGCGAGTCAGACTCGCGCACCGAGGGTTCCGTACAAACTTGCAGGTATATAAGTAAAAGTTATGGTATTTTGCTGCTAAATGAAATCCGTAACATTACATACAATATGGAAAGTTGGAGGAGCATAAATTTAAGACAAAGGTATCTTTATCTTTTCATTAATCCTTTAATTTATATAAAATAAAATAAATAAATAAAATAAAAATCGCCTTTATTTCTATTACTATTAAAATTTCAATTAATACTAGCGTAAGTATTCTTAGTTTAAACATATGTATCTATATTAACCTATGTATATATTTATTCTATACTCGTATAATTAACTCGTCTACATGTTTATAACATCACTTAATTAATATTGGTAATAGTAATAGTCGCCTCTGCGGCGTAGGCCTCTCCTAAACATTTCCATGTATCCCTTTCCCTTGCTTTCTGTATACACAGCGGACCACATAATTAGATAATTTGTAAATAAATAACTTCGATAAAAGAACTTTCCTACCAAGACACAGGTCAAGGAAAAAAGGGAGACCAATTAAAAGGTGGAGAGATATCTTCAACCAGATGGTTGAATTGTTCTTTTACCGAAGTTATTTATTTACAAATTTTTTAGTCACTATTTAGAAATCTGGTTCAAAAATACTTTATTACTATTAAGTATTAAATTTGAACCATATTATATATAGTAGATATTTATTTATTATTTATTTATTTATTTAAATAGTCCTACAGATGATGTAACATTTATTTTGTAATTTAATTCGAGCCTTTTTGACCTTTGTACCTGTTTTCAAGTTTGTATAAAACATGTTTTCCTAAATTTATTTTTATTATTGTCTGCAATTGTTTAAACATGTATATTTTTTAATGTCTAGAATTCTCATTACAGTGTTAATATTACTTGATTTCATTAATCATTTCAATACTGTTGATTTTGACTTAATACTAGCTATACTTGGTTCTCTTAACATATCTCCTAAGGTGTCTGACTGGTTTCATAGTTACTTGCATGGTCGCCGGCTACGAATACATATTGAAGAACTTTCTTCATTCTGGTCTAGAATCAACGCTGGCGTTAAAGATAAATATATAATATGTACCTCTTCGCTTAAATGATAGTCTAACTTTGAAGATACCTTCACATTCGTCTTCCTTTTATTCTAAATCTTTCACTATTGAAGCTTATCGTCTTTGGAACTTATTGCCACTGTCTAACGCGCTCAATCTTTAATGACATTTGAAAAACTTGTTAATGAAATGTACTTACCATATTAAATTATGTTAAGCAACTTTATTTTATTATTTATTATTTTTCATGAAGTTACGTTATGTTGTTATGTCATTTGTCTTAATCTATCAATTTACTTATAGTGTATATACGTATGTATGTATGTATTTATATATTTGTGTATACATATGAGTAAACTTATATGTACATATGTGTCATTAAATATAGCATCTATTGTTATATAGTTATTTATTTATATCTGATTTTTATTTTATATTGTTCATTTTTTTACAAAATTTTGCGCCCTTCCCCTAGTTTATATGCAAGTCCTCTGCCCAAAGGTTGCCTGGAAAAGATCGCTGTGTTAGCGATAAGGCCGCCTGTTGCAATTGATGCAAGTTTATTGTTATAAATTCTATGTATTGTTCTTTTGTGTATTGGTGTGCAAAAAGAGTTAGTAAATAAATATTACTTTGCAAAGTTTTATAATTGAAAAACAAAGCAGAAATAAACAACATAACACATATCTACTATTTCTGTGGTTGCGATGTAACTATACATTTAAGGTTTTCGTAATTTTTCCTGTATCTGTGCTATAAGACGTTGCTTCATACCTGAAGATTTTAGGTCGACGGGAAGTATTCTTTAGATTTTTATTCCCTTGTCAGTTGTTTGCTAGTTTCAATATATGCGGTTTAAATTGCTGTTTCTTTTGATATCGTGGACATAGATGTTTGATTTTGTTACAGCTTAAAGTTATTATAGACGTGAGTATTTGATATGAATTTCAATTTAATACTTTTACGCGTTCATGAGAAAAGTGGTATTAAGTGTAAAATTATTAAAATATTTTTTTTTATATGTAGTAACTAAAAATTTACACTTTTCGCAATTTTTCCTGTATCTGTGCTATAAAACGTTGCTTTGTACCAAATTTAAAGATTCTGACTTCACGGGAAGTACCCTGTAGGTTTTGATTCCTTTGCGACTATTTTCGATGAAAATATGCGGCTTAAATTGGTTTTTCTTTTGATATCGTTGACATAGAAGTTTGATTTTGTTACAGCTTAAAGGTATTATAGACCTGAGTATTTGATATGAATTTTAATTTAATACTTTCACGCGTTCATGAGAAAAGTGGTATTAAGTGTAAAATTATTAAAATATATTTTTTATATGTAGTAACTAAAAATTTACACTTTTCGCAATTTTTCCTGTATCTGTGCTATAAGACGTTGCTTCGTACCAAATTTCAAGATTCTGACTTCACGGGAAGTACCCTGTAGGTTTTGATTCCTTTGGGACTATTTTCGATGAAAATATGCGGCTTAACTTGGTTTTTCTTTTGATACCCTTGACATAGAAGTTTGATTTTGTTACAGCTTAAAGGTATTATAGACTTGAGTATTTGATATAAATTTCAATTTAATACTTTTACGCGTTTATGAGAAAAGTGGTATTAAGTGTAAAATTATTAAAATATTTTTTTTAATATGTAATAACTAAAAATTTACACTTTTCGCAATTTTTCCTGTATCTGTGCTATAAGACGTTGCTTCGTACCAAATTTCAAGATTCTTAGTTCACGGGAAGTACCCTATAGGTTTTGATTCCCTTGAGAGTGTCGAAAATTTGCAGCATAAACGGCTGTATCTTTTGATTGCCTTGGCTTAGAAGTTTCATTTTTTCACAGCTTTAAGAGGCAGCAGATCTGAGTATTTAATATAAATTTCAGCTTGATGCCTCCACGCGTTTTTGAGAAAAAGGGTCTTGACAGACAGACGGACAACAAAGTGATCCTATAAGGGTTCCGTTTTTACCTTTTGAGGTACGGAACCCTAAAAAACTTTAAAAATTATTAATCTTTTCTGTCCTTTAAGTCTGTTTGTTTCAGATATTCACAAATTTTACTCTTAAAAGTTATTAAGTTATTGTGATTGATGTCAAGATCCCCAATCCTCGACGCAAGCTCATTATAGGAGCGCGATAATCTAGCTAGGGGGCTATTTTTACCTAAGTTTGTCTTGTGTATAGGGACTCTAAAAAGGGTTAACTGATTTCTGGGGAGCCTAGTTGGGAGATTGAAATTCAATGAAGATAGAAGTGGCATGCAATCAATTTTATTATTTAACAATTTATATAAAAATAGCATGTCTAACACTTGTCTACGCGATTCAAGGGATATTAAGCCAAAATTTTGTAGTCTCTTTAGATAAGGAGAATGTAGAAGAGGTTTCGCAAATCTATAGGTAAGGTACCGTGTCATTTTCTTTTGAACTTTTTCGATTCTATTAATATGTGTCCCGTATTGCGGACTCCATACCGTCGAGCAATATTCTAGCTTGTTTCTAACAAAACTGTTGTACAGTGTTAATACAGTGGAACTATAATTGAATTCTTTAGAGTTTCTCAAGACAAAACCAAGTGACCTTAATGCAGAGAGTACCGTATCCTCTATGTGGGCCGAAAAACTCAACTTAGTATCTAGTATAACTCCTAGATCTCTCACATTTTTTACATTTAGAATAATTTCATTTGAGATATAATAATGACTCTCCGTGAAGCGTCTTTTTCTTGTAAATTTTATATGTTGGCATTTCTTAGTATTAAGGTACATTTTATTAATCTTACACCAGTGGACGAGAGAGTTGATGTCGTCTTGTAGCCTTTCACTGTCACTCAATGTTTTTATTACTCTAGTCATCTTAAAGTCATCCGCATACATGTATATTCGAGAGTATTTTAATGTATTGGCTATATCATCAATAAATATGTTGAAGAAAAGAGGCCCGAGGATCGACCCCTGTGGGACACCGGAATGGGCAATAAAGCAGTCCGACCGATAGCCATCAATGACAACGTAAGATGGTCTGTTGTACAAATAGGATGAACACCATAGTAAAAGAGAATCTCCTATGCCAAACGACCTCAGTTTTTCAACCAAAATACGATGATTGACCTTGTCAAAAGCCTTTGAGAAATCAGTGTAAATCGCATCAACTTCATTACCATCATCAACTGCATCAATTAAGTGGGATACATATAGTGAGAGGTTCGAGTTCGACGATCTTCCAGGTAAAAACCCATGTTGATGAATGCTGAGACGCCGATTTATATTCCTGGATAAATAATCATACACCAATGACTCAAAGACCTTCGACATCGTCGAAAGAATTGATATGGGTCTGTAATTTGTGATATATTTGGGGTCTGCCCCCTTAAAGATCGGTACAATTCGAGCCCTTTTCCATATACACGGAAATAAACCAGCGCCCAGTGATGCATTGAAAATTAGTTGAAGCGGAAGAGACAGCACGTGTGCACAACGTTGTAGGAAGATTGGTGGAATGTCATCTGGTCCCTGTCCCTTAGTGCAGTCAAGTCTCTTCAACTTCTTGTATACATCATTTCTCGCCAAACACAACGTTCCTATGTGTGTTTTGGGCTCAGGTGCTATATACGGACTAGTATTTACTTCCAATTCATAGACAGACGCAAAATTTTTAGCGAACAAGTTACAAATATCAGACCTACTTTTTGCTTCTTGGTCGTCCAGTATCATGCAAGTTGGATATGCGCTACTTTTTTTTCGTATGTTTTTTATATGGGACCAAAAGCATTTAGGGTTCTTAGATATAGACTCCTCAGTAGATGCTACGTAGTCCTTGTAACACTTTTTGATCATCTTCTCGCAATCTCTTTTAAGATGACCAAACTCAATCTTATCTAATGGATTATTGTATTTTTTCAATCTCTTACGACAGAGACGCCGCAGAGGCGACTATTACTAATAGTAATAGTCGCCTCTGCGGCGTAGGCCTGAGCTAAACCTTTCCCTGTATCCCTATCCCGTGCTCTCCGTATACATAGTGGTCCACATCTCTGGTTGAAGATATCTCTCTACCTTTTACTTGTTCTCCCTTTTTTCCTTGACCTGTCTCTTGGTATCCATTTTGTTAGGCAATCCTTTAATTAATATTAACAAAAATAATTTATTTTATATTCCGACCTCCATGAGTAAGTTAAATAAAGACTTGAACAATATTCATAGTTGGAGTAAATCATACGGTTTAAACGTCAATCCTTCTCTAAGTGTCAAGTCATTATCATAGGTAGTTCAAAACTGGTGTCTCGAATTGACTGGTCACTTATACCACCCGTCGTTTTTAATAACACCGTGATTAATTACAGCGATAAAGTAAAAAACCTTGGTGTAATTTTTGACAGTCACCTCTCGTGGACACATCAACTGAGTGAGTTAAGTCGCAAATTATTCGCAGCTATCGGATCCCTCCGCCGGCTTCAATACTTCCTTCCTATGCCTACCAAAATTGCGTTAGCACAGTCACGCCTACTACCAATTCTTGACTATGCTGATATTTGTTACCTAGATCTTAAAGAGGAGCAGTTAAATAAACTTGAGCGCCTCCAGAATCTCTGTATACGGTTCATATTTGGTATTCGCAAATATGGTCATATCTCCGATTTTCGTAATCAACTCAAGTGGCTCCCTATCCGCTTTCGCAAGAATACTCACATCCTTTCTTTACTGTATTGCGTACTTTTCCATCCAGATACTCCTCTTTACCTAAAAAAATCGCTTTGAGTTTCTCTGTGATACTCATGAGCGTACCCTCAGGTCATCTTCAACCTTAATACTCAAAACTCCTTCCCATACTACTTCCTTTTATTCAAACTCCTTTTCTGTTAAAGCTGTACAACTTTGGAACTCTCTTCCTCTCTCTCTAAGACAAGCTCAATCTCTATCTTGTTTTAAAAAATATGTAAAGGCGCATTTTTTGTCACTAAATACCTCATAAATATCATTAGCATTTCCATAGTATATTTTGTAGTATTTTGTTTATATAGTGTATATAAATATATATATTTGTATATGTGTACCTATGTATATATATATATATATATCTTGTATATGTGTATGTGTATATGTACGTAACTTCTTTTTATATCATACTGCTTGTAAACTCTATGCCAATTCTTTATCAACTCTTTGTGCACTTCTCTACCGCTTCTCTTTTTCTACGCCCTGTCCTATACCCAAAGGTTGTCTGGGAGAAATCGCTCTTAGCGATAAGACCGCCTTTGTATATCTTTCTTTGTATTTATCACTTTTTGTAATGTTTCTTTATGGTGTACAATAAAGAGTATTTATTATCTTATACTATTAAACGAGCAATTCTTGTATATATATATATATATATTCTGAATCTCGGAATCGGCTCCAACGATTTTCGTGAAATTTAGTATGCAGGGGATTTCGGGGGCGAAAAATTGATCTAGCTAGGATTCATTTAAAAAAAATGTCGTTTTATCCCTGTTTTTAGGCAATGAAAAAACATCATTAGAATACGAAGCTTAATTTCACTTCTGTCATCATAGCTGTAATAGCGTAATTAGGAAATCGGCGGGTGTCAAATCGTGTTGACCCGGGTTCGAATCTCAGTCTCCAGATAAATTTTTTGTCTTTTTTTTAAAATTTCACTCGTGATTTATTATTTAAATAAAATTAAAATATAAAATACCGAGAAAAAAAAACAAAAAAAAAAATGAAAATACCGAGCTGGGCTCGGTCACCCAGGTACTTATTATTAAATTTTATTTATTTCGGTACACGTGTGAACATCATACGGGCGCTCGTGCGAATACTATTTCTGTGGTTGCGATGTAACTATAAATTTAAGGTTTTCGTAATTTTTCCTTTATGTGTTCTATAAAACGTTGCTTCATACCTGAAGATTTTAGGTCGATTGGAAGTATCCATTATTTTTTGGTTCCCTTGCGACTAGTTACGATACAAAATATGTGGCTTAAATTGCTGTTTCTTTTGATTGAGTTGACATAGAAGTTTGATTTTGTTACAGCTTAAAGTTGTTATTGATTTGAGTATTTGATATAAATTTCAATTTAATACCTTTACGTGTTCATAAGAAAAGGGGTATTAAGTTTAAAATTATTAAAAATATTTTTATTATTATGATTTAACTAAAAATGTATACTTTTCGCAATTTTTCCTTTATTTGTGCTATAAGACGTTGCTACGTACCAAATTTCAAGATTCTGCGTTCACAGGAAGTACCCTGTAGGTTTTGATTCCTCTGCGACTAGTTGCGATACAAAATATGCGGCTTAAATTGCTGTTATTTTGGTTGCGTTGTCATAGAAATTTGATTTTTATACAGCTTACAGTTGTTATAGATTTGAGTATTTGATATAAATTTCAATTTAATACCTTTACGCGTTCATAAGAAAAGGGGTATTGAGTTTAAAATTATTAAAAATTATTAAAAACATTTTTATTATATGATTTAACTAAAAATGTATACTTTTCGCAATTTTTCCTTTATTTGTGCTATAAAACGTTGTTTCGTACCAAATTTCAAGTTTCTGAGTTCACGGGAAGTACCCTGTAGGTTTTGATTCCTTTGCGTGTAGTTGCGATGAAAATATGCGGCTTAAATTGCTGTTTCTTTTGATATCGTTGACATAGAATTTTGATTTTGTTACAGCTTACAGGTATTATAGACCAGAGTATTTGATATGAATTTCAATTTAATACATTTACGCGTTCATGAAAAAAGGGGTAAAAATTTAAAATTATTAAAAATATTTTTATTATAAATGATTTCACTTAAAATTTATAATTTTCGCAATTTTTCCTTTATCTGTGCTTTAAGACGTTGCTTTGTACCAAATTTCAAGATTCTCAGTTCACGGGAAGTACCCTGTAGGTTTTGATTCCCTTGCGAGTGTCGAAAATTTGCAGCATAAACGGCTGTATCTTTTGATTGCCTTGGCTTGGAAGATTCATTTATTCACAGCTCTAAGGGACAGCAGATCTGAGTATTTGATATAAATTTCAGCTTGATACCTCCACGCGTTTCTAAGAAAAATGGTCTTGACAGACAGACGGACAACAAAGTGATCCTATAAGGGTTTCCGTTTTTTCCTTTTGAGGTACGGAACCCTAAAAGTATACAGATTGCATTGTTTTTACCTTTGCACATCGTGATAAAATATTTTTCATTCTGAAAATAATTACTACGCGGTATTTTGATTCGGGTAGCGGAGAACGTAAATCATACGCTTACGTTACGTGAGCACTATAATTATTGTAAAAAATATGTTGAATTTCACGGAGCTTAATTAATGAAACGTGTAAAAAATTATTCGAATAGCATTTATAGTAATAATGTCACAATTAATATGCTTCTAACTTTTTTATGTAATCTTTACATATATATGTATAGATATATATATATTATATATAAATTTGACTAGCCCGTTGGCGCAGTTTGTAGTGACCCTGCTTTCTGCTCCGGGGGCTGTAGGTTCGATTCCCACCCCGAGTCTGGGTGTAATATACATATTTATTTATATATTTATGTATGTATTATTTATAAGTATGTTTATCGAAAAAATACCAGTTATACCAGTCAGCTGTTACCTATACAAGCATTAAGTTGCTAACTTTAGAAACAGACGGCCGTGTGTGTATTGTGTAGATATTTATTTATTTATATAAAATCGTCAGGTCATTACGTCATCAGTATCGTCAGGACCCGTCACGAAATATCAAAAACTGCTGGACGTATAAAGATGAAAGACAGGGAAGTAGTTTATAGTTAGTAGACCTCTACTAGAGTCTAGAACCGTATTAAGGGAGCCTAATGGCTCCGAAGGATTTTATAAAGGTCTTTAAATTTTAAAAAATTGTGCTAATAAATTGAAAATTGACACAGAAGTATACGAGTGTATACCTAATCAGTAAACGGCCGCTAAGAACGGATATTATGACAGGACCAGACTGAGGTGGTCTAAGAGCTCTCGCAAGTTTGTATAAAATTCCTTAATTTTGTGTAATTGCAATTTTGCAACAATTGACCTTAAAGGAGTGAAATAAGGGTTGAAAGGTTAAATTAAAAAATTCGGCTTTTTTGAAGCTGGAAACAGAAAATTTTAATTCTGAACTATTAACTAATAAAGAGTAAACACGTGTTGCAGCATTTGTGGAAATTCTAACCGTAAATGTGTGAAATAGGGAATTAAATTTGTATGTAAAACCATTGCTACTGGAACTAAAAGCTTGAAACATTTTCCTTAAGTTTTTGATCACAAATACATACATATATACAACGTGTTACAAAATATCCCGTAAAAATATAATTAATTATTAAAGCCAAACATTTTGTCAACCCTAGTAAGCTGTCATGTCAGGGAATCAGAATATTTAACAGAAAGGTCTACGTACCTATTTTACCTAATAATTGTTTACTTTAATAGTTTGTTTCTATTTTTCATTCATAAATGTTTGCTACCTCAATACAAGGATGTCATTACATTCAAGTACTGGCTTCAAAACATGTCAAGTTAAAAAAAAAATATGTTGTCAATTTCAAATCTTCTAATCGATATTCTACAACAGTTTCGAGTTTTTTTTTCAACATTCTTTTCAAAATAACTATGTTTTCTAACTCGGAATATTACGATATGATGTTATGCGTAGGCCATGAAGATAGCAATTTAAAAAATTTGTTTTTCCGCGTATTAGGTAGAAATGTGGCTACATTCTGCGTAGTTTACTCTTTGATTTTACTGAAATAGGGTTTGCAAATCAGTGAAAATAATATTTTTTTTTATTTTTTTTTTTGGGGTATGTTATACAGCGTTACTACGGTTCTTAAATATTGTGAATAGTCTCGTTATAAGGAACCATTTAACCTCCTTTCGGCTTTACGGGTAGTTTTGTAACATTCTGTATACATTAACATATATTTGAAATTGATGGAAAATCAATTACATCAAAACCATTGACATTTTGTATGAAAATGGGTCTTATTTTAGGATAGACTGCCTTTGAAATAATAACCATTAAATATTACTTCTTAGGGGCTGTCTCCACGAGCGAGCGTATCGCCGGCGATAGTATCGTCGTGCCACCTATTTCTATGCACTCTCTATGGAGCTGTCTACACGAGCGAGCGTATCGCCGGCGATACGCTCGCTCGTGGAGACAGCAATCTGTATGGAAATGTCTAAGCGAGCGAGCGTAACGCCGGCGATATGCTCGCTCGTGGAGACAGCCCCTAAGGCCTCGTTTACGGAGACGCGGAGCGTAGTGCGTAGCGTGTGGCGTGGCGGAACGCACTAAATTCAAACGTAGAGCGTTGTATGAGTGCGTTTACGGAGAAGAGATTTTACACGCGTTCATTTTTACACACGCGAGAAGCTACGCCACACGCTACGCACTACGCTCCGCGTCTCCGTAAACGAGGCCTTAGGTATTGATTAAAAATAAATAAATAAATAATAATTAGTCCAGGCTTCATATAATTTTTACGCCTCAATATATCTTTAATTTATTTTTTTATTTAAATATATTAATTACGCAGCAAACGTACGAGAAAGGAGGTAGTTCGGTATGGAAACTTGTAATGCCATCAACGTCTCCTTGAAAACTTCAGTCTCGTGAACAAAACATTCGTAGAAACTAGAATTACGTCGAAATATCGAGCTCCTCAAAAAAAACATGGTAAATCTCCCGTTTTAAATAATTTTAATAATCTTAAGCGTGTTCCTGTTATATTGGAAGTAAATAATATGAAATTTAAGCTTTTGATAGCATATAACATAAATAAGTATTCAAGCTGAAAATCTCTGCGAGCTGTCTAGTAGGCCTAGATATCTATACTAATATATAAAGCTGAAGAGTTTGTTTGTTTGGTTGTTTGTTTGTTTGTTTGTTTGTTTGAACGCGGTAATCTCTGGAACTACTGGGCCGATTTAAAAATTCTTTCACTGTTAGATAGCCCATTTATCTAGGAAGGCTATAGGCTATGTATCGTCACGCTAAGACCAATAGGAGCGGAGTTCACGCCGACGAAGTCGCGCGCAGAAGCTAGTGTTGTAATATAATGATTTACACAATTAAATAATTAATAATTACTACCTCTTTGAAAATCTTATTAAATTCTTTGCGAGCGAAGCCGTGGGCAACTTCTAGTAATATTATAGAAGAAAAAATAATTTGTGTCTGCTATCGATATGCTGCGTAGGTACACTATTGTAATTTAACTCCAGCTAGAAAATAAAAATCTAGGACTTAAGGTGTTATGGTAGTGGAATAGTGTATATTCCAATGCGTGGGTTATGCGAAAGGAGACTATTGTTGTTGTTTATGACAACATATTTTAGCTGAATAATAAAAAGGTTGCTCTCTATTTGAATGTCGCATATTATAAATAAAAATGTAAGTCTATTAAACCTACCGAAAAATAAATTAAATAAGTATTTATGAAGAAATAACTAGCTTGTGCGCGCGAATTCGTCCCCGTGGAATAGGACCACCCGATTTTGAAACATTATTTATTAGTGCTACGCTCCTATTGGTCTTAGCGTGATGATATATAGCCTATAGCTTTCCTCGATAAATGGGCTATCTAACACTGAAAGAATTTTTCAAATCGGTCCAGTAGATCCTGAGATTAGCGCGTTCAAACGTACAAACAAACAAACAAACAAACAATCAAACAAACAAACTCTTCAGCTTTATTATATTAGTATAGATATGAATGCTCTTATAACAGTATAGCCACATGAAATAGAAACAACACAACACTACTAGGGAACAGTATTATTTTGTTGAGATCTTCTGCAATGTTAAGGTTCATCCCCAGCTGGGCTGCTCTAGATTTTAAGCAGGATATATCCAGTTGAGCCCTACCTCAATAAATGTTATGTTTTTTGCATTTATATAAAATATTTCTATGGAGGAATAGAAATATCTCAGAAACATTTTTAAAGGCGACCCACTAAGCGCATTTAAATGAATAAATTCAAAACTTTTAAGGTATTACTATATACCATGTTAAGTTCCCGTCTTGTACATCTGTGTAAACAATATACGGTCAGGAGGTTTTCAGAACAACCCATTAAGCTTAGAAGGATTAGTTAGTGCGAAACGCATTGAAATAAGTCGCATTTACCGCTACCTCTCTCGAAGTAAACCTAGATAGAAACGAAAGCATTTTGGTGCATTAATTGAACTTTATAAGTAAATAACAAGCATATTGTTGAATCAAATCGTGTTTGAATTTTCATAAAAGTAGATAACATGTCAAACATAATAACAACAAAAACGCCTAAGATACACACACGATAGTCTGTTCCGAAAGAAGACAACTTAATGTATGTATTACTAGCCGACCCGTGCCCACTTCGTTGGGCGTTATAATCCATTTCACATAAGAAGGGTACGGTGAAATTTGATATGTTCCAATACACTCTCACTATTTTCAGCAAATCAGATAAATATAAATGTTTTAAAATCACCAATTAATTTCTAAGGCAAATAATAATGCTTGATTAGATTGAATTGTTGACACGGCACGTCAGAGGGTGCAGGTTCAAATCCTGCTGATTTAAAATCTTTATATATTTTTATCTTTTTCCTTTTATCTTGTCACTCCTGTCAATTTTCATGATCGGATCAGTATTTGCGAAGATTACCCCGTATATACAAACAAAGTTATAAACTTTACCTCTTTATAATATTAGTATAGATAGGTAATAGTCCACTGGGTTAACTAGGGATTCGAATCAAAACCCACAACCTGTAGAGTAAAATGCAAGGTCAATCCAAACTGCGTCAACAAACTAGTTGTCCTGCTAACTGACGGTTAGTGTTAAGTGATTACTGCAGCGTATGAAAATTTGCAACAATAGACTAACCCACGTATTTATAGTGAAGTAAAAGTGATTACTTGTAAAAGTAGAGTAAAAGTAGTTACTTAAGTAACTGTTTTTATTTTATAGTTGAGAAATTGCTTGCAGTTTGAACTGTCAAAAGTTAGAATTCTCGGCCAAGTAATAGTCACCATTTCCCTTACTTAAGCAAAGTTTACCAACACGAATTTGGCGTTTGGTGGTTGTTAATAATTTATGTGTAAGGTTATTTACAAAAAAGGAGTCTTTGGAAGAAATTGAAGCGGTTTTTGCTGTTTTTGATGATCTGTACAATAATATATTAGAAGAGATAAAAGTTCCTGAGCCTAGAAATCCCAAAGTTTACTTTCGTGATGTGGATCCATTTCGCGATTATTCGGAAGACAGTTTTTAAATGAGATTTCGTTTCTCCAAAAATATTGTGATGAATGTGATTTTGCCAAAGATGACTCATTACAATCAGAAACTCAAAGAGGACTTCCGAGAGGAGACATAATATACATTACTAGATAATATTAATGTATGTATATATATATATATTCTTTATTGCACTAAGTAATTACAACAACACATTATAATAAAGGAAGTAGGCAAGGGCGAACTTATCTCTAAAAGAGATCTCTTCCAGTCAACCCATAATGTATATAGTATATTTTCTATAATTCATTAAGATATGGACTATGTCTGATTTAAAATGAATAAATAAAAAAAAATTATATCTAATAAATCTAAAAATATCACATAATATAATGATAATATATATATAATACAATGACGCCGCGTTGGCGCAGCGGTCACAGCAATGGATTGCGATTGGCTGTTGCGCGAGCGGTTGCGGGTTCGATCCCCGCACACGACAACATTTGTATTGGCCATACAGATGTTTGCCGTGGTCTGGTTGTTTGTGCAGTCCTTGTGGGTCTCCCCACCGTGCCTCGGAGAGCACGTTAAGCCGTCGGTCCCGGTTGTTATCATGTACACCTGATAGCGATCGTTACTCATAGTAGGTAATATATATTTGGGTTGTCTGGAAGAAATGGCTAAATAGCCATAAGTCCGCCCATTGTACTTCACAGTCTGTAAATGATATGTGTAGTTGTGATGTACAATAAAGTATAAATAAAAAATAAATAAATAAATAAATATAATACAATTATATTATACTAGCTGACCCGGCGAACTTCGTACCACCTAACAGTCGATTCCTTAATTTTTTTTTTAATACTTATCCTTGCTGTAACCCCTCCACTAACACTTAAACTTTATGGTATGGTATTAAAGTTCAAATTGACTTTTTTAAGTATTAGTACGAATCTTTTGTATGGGAATATAGAAAATTGTTGTTTTTAGACTTTTTCAGGTAATTTTTTAAATTTTTCTCTCCGTAAGAACCATCCTCGTACTTCAAAAAAAAAAAAAAAAAAAGAATTAGCAAAATCCGTTCAGCTGCTTTCGAGATCTGCGCTTAGCAATACATTCAGCGATTCATTTTTATATATACATATATAGAGAAGAGATAGAGATATATAGAGATGTGATATCATATAATTTTAATGATTTTTAACCTTTTCTTAGTTGAAGTGGAAGAATTACCTACTATATCCCTAAGATTTTTATGACAAACCATGCCCAATGTACCTACTATTTTTTATTCACAGACACAAATGCGGGGAAATTTTTTCCGCCTTTACCTTCCAATTCACCCTTGTTTACAAGCAAACAAACGACATTCGATCGATTTACCAATATTGTTTGTTATGTTCGTAACTGTCACAACAAAGTCTGATTGAAAAAAAAAGAAATATTCATGTGTCGTCGAAAAAGACATATTCGTGTGTTGTTCGATTTATGGTAAGTACCTGGGTGACCGAGCCTAGCTCGGTATTTTCATTTTATTTTTTGTTTTTTTTTCTCGGTATTTTTATATTTTAATTTTATTTAAATAATAAATCACGAGAGAAATTTAAAAAAAAGACAAAAAATTTACCTGGAAACTGCGATTCGAACCCGGGTCAACACGATTTGACTCACGCCGATTTCCTAATTACGCTATTACAGTTATGATCACAGTAGTGAAATTAAGCTTCGTATTCTAATGATATTTTTTCATTGCCTAAAAACAGGGATAAAACGAATTTTTTTTTAATGGATCCTAGCTAGATCAATTTTTCGCCCCCGAAATCCCCTCCATACTAAATTTCACGAAAATCGTTGGAGCCGATTCCGAGATTCAGAAAATATATATATACAAGAATTGCTCGTTTAATAGTATAAGATTTTATAAGAATAGCCGGAGTCGGTCGTTAGTTTATGAAAAAATCAGTATAATTTAATGTAATATTCAAATAGTAATAGGTTTAAATTTGAGTATTTTTTAAACGAACAACGAATTATTTAAATAATTTATCAGTGATTTATTGATAACACAATGGGCATGACGAAAGATTTTGAAAACCTCTTCCATAATGTGGGCACATTTAGGTACTATTTACAAAAATACCTATATTTCGGTAATAAACTTAAGTTAAAGGAATTTTAAAATGGAGAAATTTTAAATGGTGGTTTGCATAGGCCCTTAGGGCCTATGCAAACCGCGTTTTTTAAACGCGCCGTCGACAGCGCGTTTATATCGCGACATACGCGCGTTTGCATCGCGTCTGCATCGCGTGACACGCGCGTCGACGGCGCGTTTTTATCCTACAGAGCAGTTTGTTGGCGTTTGTATCGATTCAAACGCGCGTCGACGGCGCGTTTGTATCGCGACATACGCGCGTTTGCATCGCGTTTGTATCGCGTCACACGCGCGTTTGCATCGCGTCTGTATCGCGTTTAAAAACGCAGTTTGCATAGGCCCTAGGGGCCTAAGGGCCCTAAGGGCCTATGCAAACCGATATAGTTAAGTAATGTACTAGCGAATTCAAAATCTATAAAAATGCTACAAAAAAGTCCGCGACAGCATATCTCTATCTCTTACGGTTGACTTACAATAACCACTTTTATGTTCAAATTTGTAATTAAAAACATTACGCTATTTTCAAAGCTATTTTCTTTAGTTCAGTATTAATCCTTATCCAAATAAATATTTGAGAATTTAATGCAGATTAAAATTGCCCTTTACACTATATCAATCAGATGAATAGTTTTTGAGATATCGTCGTTAGAACTAATTATTAAAAATAATTAATGCGCAACGAAGTGGGCATGGGTCGGCTAGTATTTCTATAAGTATTGTCTACTTACAAAAAAAAAAAACAGAATTAGCATTATAAATTAATGCGTAGCAATGTATTTACTACTAAAGAATCCATACTTGAGGCTGAATAATGAGAATCGTTGTTACAAAAATCATCAACAGAAAAGTCTTATCCAAATTACATTCTTATTCTGGCTCTTGATTAAAATGTATGCGTAGGGAATGGGTAGGTATTGTATGTCCTCAAATGACAATATCGTGCTACAAATGGAACCTTGTTTGACAAAAGAATTTTCCATAACACTCATATTGTGTAACAAACACGTCAAACAGAGCTGATACTATCAAATCTATACTAATAAATGGAGAGCCATTTTCTTTGTTCGGTTAAACTGCGAAAACTACTGAACCGATCGGAATAATACTTATACCATTCTAGCTGTGCCCGCGACTTCGTCCACGTGGAATTTAAAGTTATTTTCAAGTATTTTTTTTTTATTTGGAACAGCACATAAGACATTATATGAGTCCACACAGGCAGGACGCATAGCTCGAAAAATTTTTACTTCTGTACTGTAACTGTACTGTAGGGGTAACTGGGGAGACTTGATCACTTGGGAGACATGATCACCCCCATAAATAGCGAAATCTACAATAGTTTTTTAATTTCCGAGTTGGCAACATTGTATCTCTTTGACGGTTTGGAACGTTGAACGTGAAACTGACAATCTTACCCTACAAACTTCAGAGCATTCAGTGACAGATGGTTTTGCAGGCAGTTTTCAGTTATTATTTTTTCGTGAATATTTATTTTGCTTTTTTGGAATGGTTTTTGCTGTGTTAATTCTTGTTTGTTTTAAAAAGTAGATTACAGATTTAGGTAAGAAAGTATGGTCTAAGTTTGTTCTGGACAAATGTTTTTTAATGTAAACTTTTCTTTGTATTATTTCAATTACTATAGACGGGGAGACTTGTTCCTTGTCTGTTCGGGGTGACTAGATCCCGGGATCAAGTCATCGGGATTCATCGGGATCATTCAGACTGATTAGTTATAATATATGTATGTATAATATATAGGCTAAAATTTAGATTATGGACCGTCGATTTAGATCTTCATATTTTTTCTGCTTATTTACGGTCACATTATAAATTTTGAAGTTAAATAGGTTAGGGTATTTTTTTTGTAACGAAATTATGCGGATAAACAGTCTAATTTTGAAGTTAGATAGGTTAGGGTTATTTTTTTTTTAAGTCCGAAAAATACCCAAAACCGAATCGGAGCACCCCACTATCCACGTGGTCTTGGTCTGTCTTACCCCTAGAGTGTTTTGTAAAAGCCGGAGGCGCGGAGGGAGGGCGAAAGGGCTGCCCTTCCGAAGCGCCGGAGCCGTCACGGAATGAATTTATACCGATCAACTGTCAAATTTCGAGGTTAGGTCTATGAGATTCATTTTTTCTATGTTTTTCAAGAACGGCGCATTACCTTGTATCGTGAGTGGTATGGGGGGGTTTAGGGGGACCGCCGCTACCTCCCTCCTCCCACTCTCGCCCTTAAATTCGTGCCAAACGATCTAAATTCTTCTTCTAATCTTAAAACTTTAACCATGGATATCTCCATAACTATGGGTTTCTGGTATGTGGGAGTGGTACTGGTGGGTAGCCCCCCCCCTCCCCCTCCCCCCCGCATCCCTCAAACCCCCAAAAATCGACGGTCCACAGTCTAAATTTTAACCAATATATATAATATATGTAATGTATATATAATATACATATATATATGTTATATGTTCTATAGGTTATAGAAGCCATTTTATAGATTCTAATGATTGATCTCAAGATTTGGTAGATTGTAAAGTGCCGAGAGTTGTTATTTAATATACTAAGTTAAGATTTAATTTTTATTTTTAGTTGCTAAGCTACTTCTTTTTATATTTATTAAAACACAGCAGGTATTCCTTTAAAAATTAGTTGTATTAACAATAAAGGCTTCCTAAAACGAGTAGGGGTACTTGATCCTCCGTGATCAAGTCTACCCTACTGCCGTGAACAAGTCTCCCTTAATAGGGGAGATTTGATCCTTTTACCAAATTTTAAAAGAATGACAGTAAATAAACAATGCCAGTCTTTGATTGGAAATTTAAAGTAGCATATAATTATCTATTAAATGTTTTATAATATCAATCCCAAAAAAAAACGTTTAAATAACCTAATACTTTTTGAGCTATTTAGTAAAATATAAAGTGGTGATCAAATCTCCCCAGTTTCCCATACAACCTCTTTGAAATGCGATGGATCTAATAATTTTGCAACTTCTAAGCGTCTCTCTTATTATTTTGTACAATTGTAAATAGTTTAAGCTTTTAACAAATGGGACTCCCGTTTATAGAGAATTTCCTAGTATCATTCGAGCGACGAAGAAGTGTTTGAATCGTTGTGTTCTATAACGTATGTCTGACTTGATATTTATACTAGCTATGCTCGCGACTTCGTCCGCGTGGAATTTAACGAAATAGTTATTGTTAAATTCTCAGTTATAAAAAAAATATATACTGAAAATAAAAGTAGCCTAAGTTACTCCTTATTACATCAGCTATCTGCCAGTGAAAGTCCCGTCAAAATCGGTCTAGCCGTTTCAGAGATTAGCCGAAACAAACAGACAGACAGACAAAAATGATAGAAAATGTTATTTTGGTATATGTACCGTGTATATATACATATAAATTTAGTGAAAAGCAGTTATTTTAATATAACAAACAGACACTCCAATTTTATTCATTTGTATAGATGTAAACTCATGTAATTTAACTGGTGTAAACCGTTTTAATTATTATAATAAATAAATAGAACACCTTTAATATCATAAAGGTAAAAGTTTGTATACTGTGATGTTTTTCTGTTCTGAAATCGTGAAAGGTAACGAGTATTGCTTTCTCAATTAAAAAAGTTTTTTGTAACCTGTTTATAAAAAAAATCCGGCCAAGTGCGAGAGAGAAATTATTAAAAACATTTTTATTATATGATGTAAATAAAAATGTATGCTTTTCGCAATTTTTCCTTTATCTGTGCTATATATGCTATATATGTATATAGACGTAGTTTCGTACCAAATTTCAAGATTCTGAGTTCGATTTTTGATCCGTTTGTGAGTGTCGATAATTTGCATTAACTGCCATATCTTTTGATTACGTTGCTTTAGCTATTAAGTTTGATTTTTTTCACAGCTCTAAGGGACATAGACCTGAGTATTTGATATGAATTTCAGATTGAGCCTCCAAGCGTTCCTGAGAAAAAAGGTCTTTACAGACAGGCGGACAACAAAGTGATCCTATAAGGGTTGCGTTTTTTTTACAGGTACGGAATCCTAAAAATAACTTTTTTCCATTAATCTAAAAATATTTTCTAGTCTTTTTTGTAAGCTAGTTCAATCCTACAATGTAACCATTATTTCATTAAAACTATTTACGTAGTTCCCATGTTTGATTACGATAACTTTTCATTACCAACAGATTAAACATTTTATGCAAGCGGATCAATTCATTACAGGCAACGACTTCATTTTGACCTTTCACGTAATTACTGTAATAGAATATTCTATAGAAGGATAATATAATTAATTATTGATTATATTATTATAGGATATAATTATCTTCAAATGAAAATACATCAAGAAATTAAAGATATATTAAATATCTAACTTAAAGGTGTTTTGTTAAGGTAATAAAAGTTTCAAATGTTATATATATAATATGTTGGTTTTGTATTTCAAACATTAACAAAATTTTAGGATTTTTCAAAGAAAACTTTTTTTATTCAAAGCTGTATAATGATAAATTATTGCTTAAATATTTAAATACGGTGTTTAACCCATTAAGCTTGTAACATCCGACTGTTGGGCATCAATTTCTCTATATTATAGGAGAAGGATAAGTGCTTAATCCACCACGCTGCTCCACTGCGGGTAGGCGGATGTGTTTCCTACTAGTAGTAACGATTGCTATCAGGTATGTATGATAACTACTGTTACCGACGGCTTAACGTGCTCCCTGAGCACGTTAAGCCGTCGGACCACAAGGACAGACATTCAAAGCGGAGAGAAATATTTGTAAAAATACAAACATCCATGACGAGCGGGAATCGAACCCGCAAACCGTCGGTTTTTTAGGCGATTATCTGCACCACTACACCAGAGTGGCATAAATTAAATTTATTATTAGCTTAGTTAAAGTCAATGTTTCAATTTTTAAAAACGAAAATTGATTAAGCTTGACTGGTTTTGAGACAAGTACCTATATATTTCCTGATATAAGATAATGTAGTCGAACATAAAATCGTAAAAAGAGAAAATCATCTCGAACGTTGAGCTGACAATAAAGATAGCTTAACTCTTACTACGAGAGGCTAGATAGTAAAATCGACCAATCTTGTAATCGTCTTAACTTTGAAGCGAATAACGTACTAAAAACACTATCTTGGTACAGCAAACATAGGGTTTCAGGACTGCAACGTTATCCGATACTGTATGAAATGCCATTACGATTCCACAAAGGGAAGCTAATTGCGTATGACACTTCTCTGTAAATAGGTATCAGATTATCGATTAATTTGTATTTGCTCACCGCAAACAAGTTTGTTTAGGTAATAGTATTTAGCGTATAATGTTCATTTTGTATAGGTAAATAAGCGTGTTCTTGTATTCGGGCTTGGTTTCAAATATCGGAAAAAAGTACAAATAAGTTGTAGGGCATTATTTACATCTAATCGGAATGAATAGATGAAAAACTACTACGTACTTTAGTAAACATAAGTAAACAGTTAGATACTAAAAAGTATTACAAAACACATTTTACAAGTTAGCCTGAACTCTGAACCTTTCTCCTAAATCAAGATTAAACATTAGCATAACATTTATTTCGAACTTATAATCAAACAGAAAACAAAAGTAAATATTAAAACTAATATTCCACATTAAAGAGACTTGTTATCTCCTTTGTTTCTTAAGTTTTACAATCTTGTTGAATTAATCTCTGTCACTGAACTAGGGAAAACCTTAACTGGCAATCAAAATCAAATTATTTTTAGGATAGCTGCTTAGTATGATTATAGGTAGCAGTATGCCATTCCTACAACATTAATTTATTCTCATGAAATATGTAAAATAAAATTATTCTTGTTGAAGTCCTTGGACGAAATAAACTATCACCTAAGCCTTATTCCCGTCCGCTTCAGAATATATCAACCTACATTTCTCATAAAGGTTTTATACCTTTTCTATATGTGGATTTTCTAGAAAACGTATTTTCTACAATCGCGTAAGCTTATTAAAGTATCTTACAAAGGACTTACTTGTTAAGGATATTTTTAAAGTAAATGGAAAATTTTCAGAACATAATATAAAGCACATTTCATTTCAACTTTCCTTTTAATAAAATTGTGAAACACGTGTATTGGTAACAATAGGAAGTTTATAGTTGCATACATTTTACTATTAATAGACGGACCGAATTGTTTAATTTTTTATTTTATAAAGCTTTTTTAAATGCTTTTATTTAACGTCCAAAATTATGTACCTATGTATGTATGTTAGAGTCGAATTTTGCAGCTCAAAGGTGAAGTATACTTATATATTTTACCGATTGAGCTGAAATTTTGAATATGACGCTATTCTAAATCCAACATGGTGTCCACTTCCACTATGGCGGAGTAGATATTTTTAAGGCACTCCTTACAATATGGGTATAAATGAAAAGGGATTGCTGATAATAGCTCGAAACATAAAGTGACTTCACTCTAAATCCAACATGGCCGACGTTTAAAGATGGCGAACTAGTTATGTTAATGCGTTTTGCATGGCGCTTACGACCTTTTTCACGAGACCATGATCATCGTCGATAAAACAAATCGCAACGGCCTAACTTCCTTAGACTTTTCAGAAGTTTAACTCCTGCCGTGTGTGACTTAAACACACACTTTTTTATTGTAAGTTTGAAGGTTTAAATGGTGAGAAACATAAATAATATGTAACGGAAAATACTAAAAATCGGCCAAGTGCGAGTCGGACTCGCGCACTAAGGGCTCCGTACCATTGACTAAACTAAAGGCTATATTTTATTGTTATTAAACAAAATACTTAGTAAATAAGAAAAAGATTATACCATATAAAAATGGAAAATAAACTAGTCAAAACGCCATCTATCTATCGATCCATGCCGCTATTGGAAAGCTATTATATTAGTCTATCGACGACGTTTTCTTGGTTTCTGGATAGATGGCGTTGTAATTAAATCGCTTTGCGTTAAATATTTATTTTACTTTGTTTTTAGTATTTGTTGTTATTGCGGCAACAGAAATACATACTTTGTGAAAATTTCAACTGTCTAGCTATCGCCGTTCTTGAGATACAGCCTGGTGACAGACAGACGGACGGACGGACAGCGAAGTCTTAGTAATAGGGTCCCGTCTTTACCCTTTTTACCCTTTGGGTACCGAACCCTAAAAAACGACGATTCATTATTTCCTATACAAAATGTTCCTAGCGGGGAAAATTAATGTCTTTTGTCAAAAACGTTGTCAATTGGTTGTCAAATATTTATAGGTGCGTTCAGAAAGTGTTTTGTGTATATTTTGCACAAATATATGTAGGTGATACGAAGTTCACCGGGCTATCTAGTAATCTCTATATATATAACAAAATCGGCCAAGTGCGAGTCGGACTCGCGCACGAAGGGTTCCGTACCAGTGACTAGGTACATTGATTGTAATAACGGGCAAAAAGCGGCTAAAAATCGCGTTTGTTGTATGGGAGCCCCCCTTAAATATTTATTTTATTTTGTTTTTAGTATTTGTTGTTATAGCGGCAACAGAAATACATAATTTGTGAAAATTTCAACTCTCTAGCTATAGCCGTTCTTGATATACAGCCTGGTGACAGACGGACGGATGGACGGATGGACGGACGGACGGACGGACGGACGGACGGACAGCGAAGTCTTAGTGATAGGGTCCCGTTTTTACCCTTTGGGTACGGAACCCTAAAAATGAATCGCTGAATGTGTTGCTAAGCGCAAATCTCGAGAGCGGCTGAACCGATTTCGCTAATTCTCTTTTTAAGAAAGAAAAGAAAGAAAAATATATTTATTGTTCACAATATTAAAAATCAAAACAAAACATATGCGGTTTAACAGAGTTTGCGAACAAAACGGCAGCCACTCAGCATTTGTCACACCATTGCGACAATGGCGAGACGCTGATTTTCAGTGACTCCTTATTATCACTCGTTTGGAGCAACAACACTGACAGCACCCAACCAAACACACACTAACACAAATAATAGTTCACCTAACCTAATAACTTGAGCTCCACAAGTACACTGCACATAATTTTATCGGAAAAACATAAACATCAACAACCATCTACACTGACAAGTGAGATATTCTTCATACTTATACCCACAAACACAAAAATGCATAGCATACACATACAAATACAAACATACATATATATATATATATATATATATAGGTACACACCCAAAATACATATTCTATAGATACACACATACATACGCATACACATATACTTATCGAATATTTTAACAAAATATCATATTATTACATTCCGCAGCGAGAATGGGGAAGAGCAAACAGGATAGATTAAAATTTTATCTAAAACCCTCTGGTTTCCATCTAAGACTGGCTGCAAAACTCGGCTACTAAAAGTAATTTATATTTTCTCTTAAAACTAGTGACTGTCAGCGCTTCCAGTAATGGGGGAGGTATGTTATTCCAGCACTTACTTGCGCTGTACTTGAAACTGCCCCTAAAAGCTGCGGTGTAAAATCTAGGCAGACAGAGCTTCCGAAGGTGTGACCTGGTTCTATGCTGTGTATTTCCCTCTCCCATCCACGATAGCCTGTCGTAGAGATATAGCGGATACTTATGCTTGATCACGTCGAATAGTAAGCAAGCAAGGTGCAGACGCCTACGATTTTCCATGTTCAGCATCCGTTCCTTAACGAGGTATGGTGTGATATGAGTACGAGGTGGTATGTTCCAGCAATATCTAACACAGGCATTTTGCACTCTTTGAACAGCCAACTTGGAACGCTTTAACAACCTTGGGCCATAAACTACATCCGCGTAATTTAGTTTAGACAATACCAGTGCTTCGCATAGCCTAACTCGCAGCTGTGTACTGAGGTATGGACGGATACGATATAGCAGCCTTAAGCGATAAAAGCAATTAGCGATAGTTGTGTTGACATGTTTCTCGAAACGAAGGCTTTCATCGAAAATGACCCCTAGATTACGTGCCTCTGTAACGCGTTCGATGGCTTTGTCCTTTATACGTACTAAAGGAATATTATGTTCTATTCTTTTGACCTGACTAGCGGACCCAAGAATCAAATATTTTGATTTGGAAGGATTCAGGACCAGTGTATTCTTATCAGACCAAAAAGAAATGCGCTCCAAGTCACTGTTAAAATTTGCTATTGCTTGCTGTGTCTCAGAAGGGTGAAAAGATATATATACTTGAATATCATCAGCATATAGGTGATAATTGCTGTAATTAATGCACTTGACGATATCGGCGCTGTACAGAATAAAAAGTAAAGGTCCCAGAATAGAACCTTGAGGAACACCTCGGTCAACAGCAGAGCACTGAGAAGAACACTGAGAACCATCCTCCTTTGTAATTACTACTATTTGAGATCTATTTTTTAAGTAGCTGTCAAACCATGCGATTGTCGATCTACTAAAACCATAATAAGACAATTTCGAGAGCAACAGGGGGATATTAATGGAGTCAAAGGCACGTGAATAATCGAGCAATGCAAGCACTGTACCCATCCCTTTATCCTGTGAAGTTATGATGTTGTCGACCACATCAATTAATGCACCAACAGTAGACCTGTGTCTTCTGAAACCTGATTGCATTTCAGGTAGAATATTGTTAACCTCCAGATACTTTATAACTTGCATATGGACGATCTTTTCAAGGATTTTTGACATACATGGAAGTATACTTATAGGTCGCAGATCTTTGATTTCTAGAGGATTCCCGTTTTTCGGTATAGGTTTTACCAAAGCCTGTTGCCAGATCGAAGGAAAGGTATTTGTTTCAATAGACCTGTTAATAATATGAGTGAGATGGGGTAATGCTTCTGATGCAACCATTTTAAGCATATCCAGTGAGATGTCATCAACACCCACCGCCTGTGTCTTAAGACTATTCAAAACCTTCGCGACCTCCTCAGTACTAACAGTCTCAAGCTCAAAGGTAACATCACTATGCCTGTGAAATTCATAAAATGTGAGGTTAGAAAGAGGTGCTATTTTTTGTCCAGGCACATCAAGGAAGTGTGCATTTAATTGGTTTGCATCACAAAGATGAGTAGGAATTATGCAATTTTTACTTGACTTGACCTTCACCAATTCCTTTACATGCCTCCATAGTGTACGAGGGTTTTTAACATTAGAATTCACGAAGGTCTCGAAATATGCATGTTTTTCACGAGTTAAAGCCGAGTTAACATACTTTTTTAAATCTGCGTAGAACGTTATATGCCCGGGTTGCTTTGTCCTACTGGATCTTCTATGTGCCTCGTCACGACGCCTCATCATCAATTTAATATTGTAAGTTATCCACGGTGGCTGTTTGCTTTTTATGTGAATAACTTTTTTAGAAGCATGTTTATCAAAGAGTGTCAGGACATAACCAGAAAAAACAGCCACAATGTCATCTACGTTCTGCAAAGAAAGAATAAAATCCCAATCCAACAAAGCCAAAGACTTATTAAAATCTGGAATATTTATATCCTTCAGTGGTCTGTAGACAATCCATTTAGGCGTTGGCTTGTCCCTTTCAATACCTAATACACATGAGATAAACGCGTGGCTACTTAGGGTGGCTATGTAGTCGACATGAACATTTAACACGGTAGTGTTCGTACATAAAAGGTCAAGTAGGGTCTCACTGGTATCCGTGAAATGTGTAGGTGTGACCACTAGCTGATTTAAATTTGTAGTGGTTAAGAAATCACATAATTTCCTATAATTAGTGTGGCTTTTATTAAGAAAATCTATATTGAAATCGCCCGCCAAAAGTATATTATCACTCCATAAGAAAGATGTTACTGATTCCGTAAGAGCGGCGAAAAATACATCTACTGCAAGCCAAGGTGGTCGATAAGCTGTCCCTATCACAATAGTTTTTCCTCGTATCAAAATTTTAACCCACATTTGTTCTACTAACTCATTTTCTGGATGCGCAAGTGCCCGAACACTAAGACCGTCCCTTACATAGAAACCCACACCACCTCCCCTTGAACGAACCGCAAGTGGACGCGGTATGTGCCGCAAGCGGTATCCGGGTACGTGGGGTGCCCTGCCTTCTTCTCCCTCTCGAAGCCACGTTTCATTTATCGCCATTAAATCGACCCTATGTCTATCCATGGCAACCAGAAATTCATCATGTCTAGTACCTAACGACCCCGGATTCAAAAGACCAACTTTTAACTTGTTTTTTAGGTTAAAGATAAATTATATATTATGTAACAGACATATAAAATCAATAAGTATATAATACTATAATAGGCCAGCAAATAATAATAATAATAATAACCTGGAAAAAAAACCTGGCAGCTGTCATCTGAAATGACGCGTTTTTTATCTTGTCATTTAATTTATTAATTTAAAATGTGTTTAAATACGAAAATAAAATTAAAACATCATTAAAATGACCAATAACAATAAGGTAAAATGAATAAAGCCAGAGGACAACACGCACAATCAACATCAAAGGTACCATCGCGCTCCGAGACACAGTCGTCAACAGACGATGAGTATGAAACACCGCTGTCTACCGCGGAATCGGATGCTGACGATGCTGACTCGTCTACAAGAAGACCTAAACGTCGACGAGTCATACGCCCGCCACCAGTTAGCTTGGACGTTCAGGGGCAACGCGCCCCAACAAGAAATCCCGCTGCCGGTGGTGCTGTGCGCCGCATGAGATGGACTCATAAAATGAATGAGAGTGTCATGCGAGCGTACTATGAGGCAACAGGAGGGGGAATTAACCTTACTGCGTATCGTTCAACGATGCTGTCTCTGTTTCAGGCGCTTGAACCAACTGTCACCGTAACCGCACAACGACTATCGGATCAAGTACGAGCCATTCAGCGCTGTCATCTCCTGGATGAATCTGTACTTGAGCGGCTGCGTGCAAATTTACCACAATTTAATACTGTTAGTCACATTCGTGCTGTACAAACATCACAAAAAGAGCAAAGAGAGGTAATAAATTTAAATAATATATCTCCTAACAGTGTTGATTTGTCGGTAAACGAACAGGATAATGAGCCTATGAGGAGAGCTTTGGAGGATGCTATTTTGAAATATAGATCCATGCCACCAAATATTAGGCCACAGCTACCTCGTTTGCCTATTCACAGACGTAATTTGGCTTTAGTAGGTGTTATGGATACAATTTTAAAAGAATATTTAAACAGCACTCAAAATTTAGCTGATACTCACTCAGTTCTGTACTGTGGAGCTGCAGCTGTGTGTAATGTAGCTAAAGTGAAATTTACATCAAATAAAATTACTTTACCATCGCACACGGCTCCAGCTTGGCAGGCCAGGATTGAAAAACGAATAAATTTGACCAGAACCCTAATAGCCAAATTAACATGTTTCAGGGCAGGTAACAGGCGCCCGAAAATCATGCGGTTTGTACACCAGGCTTTTGCGGGTACAAATATAACATCCAACGAGTACATAACATCAGTCTCAGATCGCATTGATTTTCTGAAACAAAAGCTCTGTGCATGGGCAAAACGCATTAAGAGGTATAAAAAACGCAGGGATCGATATAATCAGAATAGCATGTTTCAAAGCGATCAACGAAAAGTATACAGGAATTGGGAACAGTGCACTACTAATGTGGTCAATGGTGATTTACCTACCCGAGAGTCGATAACTAATTTTTGGCGTAATATTTGGTCGAACCCCATTGACCACATTGAGAGTGATTGGATGGATGTTGTCAGGAGGAGGTGCAGCTCACTTCCACAAATGGAACAAATAAAAATAACTTCAGAAGATATAAGTTATGCAATCCGTTCAACGTCGAATTGGAAATGTCCTGGACTGGACGGATTGCATAACTTTTGGCTTAAATGGTTCCATAGCTCGCACCCCATCCTGGCATCACAATTTCAAGATGCAATTTTTAATAATTCACTGCCAAAATTTATGACGACTGGCACCACATTCCTGTTATACAAATCGGGATGTACCGCTGACCCAAAAAACTACCGCCCTATAACTTGCTTACCCACCATCTATAAGCTACTTACATCTGTTCTCGTCGCAAAAATTACAAAACATATTAGTGCAAATAATATTTTGGCTACGACTCAGAACGGATGTAAGTCTGGTAGTCGCGGTACTAAGGAACTTCTCCTCATAGACATGACCATATGCCAACAGGTACGTCGAAACCGGAAAAATCTGGCTGCCGCTTGGATTGACTATAAAAAAGCGTATGATTCAGTGCCTCATACATGGCTTATGAAAGTTATGGAACTGTACAAAATTGACGTTACTTTGTGCTCTTTTCTGAGTACGTGTATGAGACAGTGGAACACTTTTTTACGTTATCCGGGCGCGGTCGATGTTCCAGGATCGACTGAGCCGATAAGGATTATGCGGGGTATTTTTCAAGGTGATAGTTTGAGTCCATTGTGGTTTTGTCTAGCCTTGAACCCTTTAAGCACTTTATTGGAGGATTCAAGGTTGGGCTTTCACCTTCGTAGAGGAAGCAAAGCAATATCTCACCTACTTTATATGGATGACTTGAAGCTTTTCGCATCCAAACTACCAGACTTAAACAAGTCGTTAAAAATAACAGAAACTTTTAGCAGTTGTATAAGAATGGAGTTTGGTGTGGATAAATGCGCTGTCATCCATGTAGAAAGAGGTAGAATTGTCTCCTCAGAAAATTTAAAACTAGCGAACTCTTTGTCTTTTAGATCTCTCAACGAAGGTGAAACCTATAAATATCTCGGAATGTCAGAGGCATTAGGCATTGATGAAGGAGCCATGAAACAACTGGTAAAGGAACGATTCTTTAGCCGGCTGAAGAAAGTTCTCAATAGCTTTCTTTCGGGCGCTAACAAGGTACGTGCCTTTAACAGTTGGGTTATGCCCTTAATCGTCTATACCTTTGGCATTTTGAGATGGACTCAAACGGAATTAGATTCCCTTGATCGCCAAGTCCGTAAACTGTTAACAGCGTACCGAATACACCATCCTCGATCGTCTCTTATGAGATTATACATCCCACGAAAATGTGGAGGTCGTGGCTTTTTAAACGTTAAAAATCTCCACAATCGTGAGTTGTATAATCTCAGAGAGTACTTTTTAAATATCAAAAGCGATATACACATGGACGTTGTTGCAGTTGATAAGGGCTTTACTCCACTGTCCTTAGGCAAAGAGAAATGGCGTAAACCTATAGTAATGAGTACCGTTGACCGCGTGGCCGTATGGAAGAGCAAGGAATTGCATGGTCGGTTCTACAAAGTTCTGACAGACCCAGATGTAGACCAACCTAGCTCTATATCCTGGTTACAACATGGGAACCTCTTTGGAGAAACCGAAGGTTTTGTCTGTGCAATTATGGACGAAGTTATTAAGACGAATAACTACCGGAAACATATCATGAAAGACGGAACTCCAGACATATGCCGAGCTTGTCATAAGCCTGGAGAATCCATTAGACATGTTGTTTCCGGTTGTAGTCATCTTGCTAACGGTGAGTACTTGCACAGACATAACCAAGTAGCCAGGATTATCCACCAACAACTTGCTATTCGATACGGCCTCGTTGAAAATGAGTTGCCATATTATAGGTATAACCCAACGCCATTTCTTGAAAATGGTCGTGCATTGCTCTACTGGGATCGGTCTATTGTCACTGACAGGTTTATTGCAGCCAATAAACCTGACATAGTGCTAGTAGACCGATCAGCGCGCCGAGCAATTATTGTTGACATTACTGTTCCACATGACGATAATCTCGTAAAGGCGGAAAAAGAAAAATTAAGTAAATATTTAGACCTTGCCCACGAGATTACCGGCATGTGGAATGTAGACTCAACAATAATTGTTCCTATTGTTGTGTCGGTCAATGGTTTATTAGCGAAGAGTTTCGACCAACACCTTAAGAAACTCTCGCTTGACGGTTGGATCAAGGGTCGGATTCAGAAGGCAGTATTGCTTGAAACGGCCCGCATTGTGAGGAGGTTCCTCAGCCTGGAGTCTTAACTACCGGCGGCCTGGGCCTCAACCTGCCACCGGAGGATTACTATTTTTATATTTTTAAATATTTTTATTTTCTTTTTTATAAATATATTTAAAAATGTAATAATAAGGATATATGTTGAATAAATGAAATAATAATAATAATATACACCCCCCACACAGTGAAATAAATGAGTGTAACCCAATATTATGGCGGTATGATATAAAATAATATTATTCTGAGTCATTAGATAGAACCCGGCATTCATTCGATAAGAAAAATTGAGACAAAATATTTGAAAATAAATAGGTACACCACAAAACAACACAGTAGCAAAATACACACCGATAAAAAATATCCCTAATGCTGTATTTTTGGGCAGCTTACAATGTAATTTACAGTAAAATCTTATTGATACATTGATATTCGAATGCTTCATAAAATGTAATACACAATGTTCAGAACCAGTACATATCTTAATAAAATAATTAATACTATTTGTTAAATAATCGCAGCATGATAGTAGGTTATAACGGCACCGTTTCACAATATAACAAATATATATAATCCTTATTACAAATTTTAAGAGTAATACTAACTGAAACATAAACAAGGGTTTCTGAGTTAAAGTGTAACTTTTAATAAAAATTATTTTAATAAATTTTATAATATTCCTTAAAGTACGAGGATGGTTGTTACGGAGAAAAAATTTTTTAAAAATTCCCTAATTAGTCTAAAAACAACACTTTTCTATATTCCCATACAAAAGATTCGTAATAATACTTAAAAGTCAATTTGAACTTTAATACCTTAAGTGTGGAGAGGCTCCGGGAAGGATAAGTATTAAAAAAAATATATTAAATAATCGACTGTTAGGCGGTACGAAGTTCGCCGGGTCAGCTAGTTATATATAAAATTCTCGTGTCACAATATTAGTTACAATACTCCTCCGAAACGGCTGGGACCGATTTTTGTGAAATTTTGTGTGCTTATCGGATAGGTCTGAGAAACGGCCAACATGTATTTTTTCATACCCCTAAGTTATAGGGCGGGATTAAGGAGGTTAATAATAACATATATGGCAAAACAACGTTTGCAGGGTCAGCTAGTCTTATATATAAAATTCTCTCGTCACAATGTTAGTAACAATACTTCCCCGAAACGTCTGGACCGATTTTTATGAAATGTTGTGTGCATCTCGAGTAGATCTGAGAATCGGCCAACATATATTTTCATACCCCTAAGTTATAAGGGAGGGGATTTAGGGAGTTGCTAGTCATCCTACTGGGCGCATCCCCAGGTGGCGGATGGGGGAACGCCGCCCGCTTGCGGGTGATAGGGGGTCTTCGGACCCCCGCGGACCAAAACCAGCAGAGGAGGGTGCGCTCCGGGTACTGCTCTGGTTCTCGGAGTGGACCTGTGAGCGCACACAGGAGTGTTGGCGCGGTGTTGCGGGTGGGAGGTTTACTCCGCGCCCGCGGGACCGGCAGCGGGTCGGGGGACCAGTCATCCGCGCTAATCGGCCCCGCGATTCCGCCTTAGGCGTGTCGGTGGAACACCCAGTGGTTTTAGGCCGTGCGAGAAAAAAAGGGGGATTTAGGGGGTTAAGATAGCTTCGGTTCATCACAACACGAATAAGGTATATACATATATTTATATATGTATGCCATGCTTGTATGTATTAAATAGAGACTGATCAAAATCACAGATTACCAAATAAGCTCCAGTATTTTGAGCAAGCGAAAAGATACCAAAGCATTAGCAGGTTTTCCAGCAGCTCTTTTGCTACAAAAACCAAATATATTTGAGATTTATTAGGTCTGGTCGGAGTTTGGAAGTAATAAGTCATAAGGGCCCAACATGTTATTTACAAAGATGTGAAGTTCTTTGATGACGGGAGTCAGCTCTACAGTAACGAATGCAAACGCAATTCCAATACTAAATTTGAACTAGCGAGTCACATCGAAACATAAGCACAAAAGATTGTAACGGTCAACAACCTTACTGTACAAGTTGTTGTATAAGTTGTACGTCATGTGTGTATTTCTATAGTTTCGACCTATACTTATCTATACATCTATACAAATAAATAAAATTGGAGTGTCTGTTTGTAATATTAAAATAACCGCTTTTTACCAAATGCACATATCCATATATGGATGTATACGCGGTACATATACCAAAATAACATTTTTTATAATTTTTGTCTGTCTGTCTATCTGTCTGTTTGTTCCAGCTAATCTCTAAAACGGCTGGACCGATTTTGACGGGACACTCCTGCAGATAGCTGATATAATAAGGAGTAACTTAGGCTACTTTTATTTTAGTTTTTTTATAACATCTGCAAACTGAACAATAACTACCTATTTTGTTTCACGTGGACGAAGTCGCGGGCACAGCTAGTCCAAACGAAAAAAAACCGACTTCAATTTACATTGACAAGTAATACAACGCGAACAACGGTAGTCGAAAAATAGTACTTATAAATTAAATACGCGTAGTTAAAGACAACTAGTGGTCGCCCAGAGGTCGAAATTCGACCATAGTTAAAAATTTAAATTAAAGAAAACAGAATTATTATAAAAATAAACCTTCTTTTTAAATTTTTCAATTTGACTACAGACTTTGACAATCAACAAAATAATATAATATGCCTTTGGTTTTTTAATCAATTTAATGAATATTTTATGTATAATTTAAAAAAATTATTAGCCTTCTGAACTCCTTCTCTATATAAACTATAAGTGCGAAATTTCATACTCCTCGGTCCACGCAATTTTCGTAAAAAGGGGTACACACTTTCGATTAAAAATAGAATCATCATAATCAGTTCATCAGTTAAAAGTTATGGGACATGTAAAAAAATACAGCCGAATTGGAAACCTCCTCCTTTTTGAAGTCGGTTAATAAGGGACAGGTCGTGTCATCTTAAGTCCTTTGTAGAAATGTGTAGCCCAGTCGAATTAGTATTTTAGTTTTACAAAAATTGGAAGCAGCAATTTTCCTTCGGAATTCGTTAGTCGTCGTCGTCACTGGTAGTCTAAATTCAAAAAATAGGGGTACCAGACTTGTTGCTTCATCCGCTATCTTGATTTTAAGGGTTATTTTTTGTCTCTTGAATAACTCGTTTATTTTCAATTTTACACGAAAAATAGTTAATACAAAAGTGGTTTAAAATTAAATTTCCTACAATTTTGGTTTCTATCAATTTTTTCGTAGGATTGATATTTTTCGATTTATGCCTGAGAAGAGTTGGGGGTGAACATATCGCGTTTATTATTGATGTTGTATTATTATTATTTTTCTATTTTATTTTATTTTTTGTTGCTGATTGTCGTTGTAAATTTGATGTAAAACACAAATGAATTTAAATAAAAAAAAAACACCCCCAAACTGTGTTCAATTTCGATTACTCACAGTTATTAGAGCAATATATTACACATACTTATGAGCTTTAGGATGTACCCAAAAATATTTTACGACTGTAACTGTACATTAGGTACTCATGGTATTGTCATGAATTAGGCTAAGGCGCTAACGAGGAAGTTTTAGGGTGTCCGACTATGAAGGAAATTATACCTACATATCAAGTGACCCATTGCAATAAAAACGATATAAAAAAATATATGTGGTTCTGACACTTACATTGATCACACATACATTAATTTATGTCACAAATACCTACGTCATAAGTGTTCGTTTACTAATATTAGTACCATATTGTGGTGTTCCAATGGTAACCAACAATAAAATATAGTTTTGCATTGTCGCAAGTACCAATTTTATCTAGTGACACAAATACTATGTCCAACTTTAAGTAACAAGTGGTTTTATCGACAATGAATAAAATTATTTACGTGCCGTAGAAGTTCATTACAATTATTTTTTTAACTTTTAAATTTTAAGTATGTTGCATAAACAGCACATACTATAGACATTTCTTATCACTCTGAAAACCTAACTCGAAAAAACTGACAGTTCAAACAATAGAACGATTCATTAAACTCATATTTGGTCTTAAAATTTAATATATAAAGCAATACAAAAATAGTTTTTACAGTTGCTTTATGCCACTAAAAATTTACGAAAAGAAATTAACAAAATCGTAATACACAAAGCGTAACAGGTGTCAGTCGCTCGCAGTTCCGTTTAAAGATAAAAACTCGCCATGACAAGCCAAAATGTTTTTTTTTTGATCGCACAGCTGAAATATTTATTAGATTTTTTGATTAAGAAAAAAGTTTTTATACTCACAAGGGGGGCGGGCTAAGGCGCATGCCAGCGCCGCAAAGATGAGAGCCAGCAACGTGTGCATGCCTCCAAGACTCCTGTTCAATCTGCCGATGTTTACTGCTTTTGCAACGAGTCCTGCCGCGCACTCGCGCATCGATCGATACCCGCCCACATGATAACCGCTAGTTATCACACAGAATGTCGTATCTCTCATCCCATAGGACACACACAACCTAAACACATTGTAATAGAATTTGTTTAAGTTACATACTATCTTCTCCTCTTGAGCTTGAAGCAGGACTGTGCATCCGATATTTGACTGTTAGTGGGATATCGTCACTTTTACAGGAGCGTAAAGTTTAAATTACTACTATACAGAAAAAGGTCTGAATGAAATCTTACCTCCTTAAATGAAGTTGAGTATCCACGAACGACATGAGATAAATATTAATCAACACGTTTGTGTACTTACTTACGATAACCATCTGAAATCTAATGATTAAATATAATTAAACTTTAGTGTGTAGGTAATAGGTATAATATTTTAACTTAAACTAAGTGCATTTAACAATAGTTAATATCTAGTGTATTTTAATATCATAGATCAAAATAAAAGATCGTGCACGACGTCTATAGGTCTATAGGTAATAATTATTAAATTGTATTAAAGACGTCGTGCACGATCTTTTATTAATTAATTATTATTGTGCACTTACATAAAATATGTAGATATCTTAACTGACTCTTTTTAACTAAAACTGTGATACGACTCGACTGATTCTTTATCGTCAAGCATAAACAAACGATGTAACTAAAATCTTTCTATAACTAAGCCTCGATATGGAACAATTTTGTGCCACAATTTGTTGAAATTTTGTGCAAAAAATTGAGTGAAACTTAGTATGCTGCAATAACTTATAATAATTGTACTGGGGCACGTCAAATACCTTTATTTACTTATTCTATCTTTTTAAAGATAGAATAAGTAAATAAAGGTACCTAATATAACTTAATAACTTTATTTTATTACTATTATTACCTTATTTTTATTTTTATAATTTGACATAAACGGACATATTATGTTTCAGCGTTTTCAGAGTTTAAGAGGTAATGATAAGAATAAGTATCTATTTAGTATTTATATCAAAGGTCCAGCAAGTGGCAGGAAAAGGAAATACCTAGTGCCTGTGTAAAAGTTTAAACATCGCTTACAACTTGTACCTAAGCTTTATAATAGGAGCTTAAAGTGAAAAGGGATTCACAGAAATAGGTTTGAGTGGAAATATTAGCATATTCTACTAGGTATGAGTATATATTGCGAACTATCCTTAATTCCTCCCTTCACCATTGCTGACACGTTCGATGCTTGTAAAAGATTTTAGGATCTGCTCCGAACATATTTCAACTTCTTGAATAAATATAGGTACATTTATTAGGAATAAAATATTCGATTCAGAAGCGATATGTAGTACAAAATTTTTAATTCGTTTTATTATATTTTTCACAAATAATAATGTAATGTTATTTTTATTTATATTGTTAGTGTTAACCAAGTGGTTAATAACCAATGTTGTGAGTGTGACGCCGCGTTAGCGCAGCGGTGACAGCACTGGTTTGTGGCTGTTGCGCGGGCGGTTGCGGGTTCGATCCCCGCACACGACAACATTTTTATTGGCCATACAGATGTTTGCCGTGGTCTGGGTGTTTGTGCAGTCCTTGTGGGTCTCCCCAGCTTTAATTTTTAAAATGTATAGTAAAAAAGTCATATCTATACGATATACGATTATTGAAAAAGAACAGAGTAAAATTTAATGTTAGATCACTAAAATAGTAGTGGTACAAGTCGCTTCTACCTTGAAACCACAATTATATAGGTACGGTTCAGGTCGCATCTACCCTGAAACCGGAAAACTCAATACAATGGTAAGTCGCTGCTGTCGCTGAAACCATTACATATATACGGTACTGCCGGGCTAGCATGCGTACAACGAGATAATCTCTTGACGAGAGAGATAGATAATGTCTACATCGAGTATTTTCTCGATTACCGTAGCATGCGCAATACGAGAGACATAATTCTCTTCCGAAGACTTCACCTTGTCGAGTAGAGAAACTCGTGCTGCCCTTACAAAAAAATATACAATATTTTTACAATGCAACAATGATAAATTCTAAATTTTCACTACGTTTAATCTACATTGGCCGCGTTCTATTAAGCGTCCACATCGTGTTATCTCTTCAATTGTCGTGACGAGAAGAGTATCACGTGCACGCATGCTAGCTACTGTAGACATAAAGAGATAATACGAGAAAAGAGGTAGACAATCTTTTGTCTTGGCGCGCATGCTAGCCCGGCAGGTCTCATCTACCCGGATATCGTGAAGTTTAACACAGTGGTACAAAAGTCGCTTCTATCTTGAAACCATTATATACGGTACAGGTCTAATCTATCCTAAAATCGTGAAGTGTAACACAGTGGTACAAGTCGCTTCTACCTTGAAACTACTATTATATACGGTACAGGTCTAATCTATCCTAAAATCGTGAAGCGTAACACAGTGGTACAAAAGTCGCTTCTATCTTGAAACCATTATATACGGTACAGGTCTAATCTATCCTAAAATCGTGAAGTGTAACACAGTGGTACAAGTCGCTTCTATCTTGAAACCATTATATACGGTACAGGTCTAATCTATCCTAAAATCGTGAAGCGTAACACAGTGGTACAAAAGTCGCTTCTATCTTGAAACCATTATATACGGTACAGGTCTAATCTATCCTAAAATCGTGAAGTGTAACACAGTGGTACAAGTCGCTTCTATCTTGAAACCATTATATACGGTACAGGTCTAATCTATCCTAAAATCGTGAAGTGTAACACAGTGGTACAAGTCGCTTCTACCTTGAAACTATACTATAGGTATACGGTACAGGTCTCATCTACCCTGAAACCGTGAAGCCTGTTACATCCTAATGCTGGGTATAGGCCTTCTTCTCCATGTAGGAGAAGGGTTAGAGCTTAATTCACTACGCTACTCCACTACGGATTGGGAGATATATACCCTACTATGAGTAACGATCGCTATCAGGTATTTATAATAGCAACAGGGACCGACAGCTTTGTGGTCTCCGAGGCACGGTGGGCTGACCTACAAAGACAAACACCCTGATCGGAAACAAAAATATTGGAAAAAATACAAATATCTATCCGAGCGGGAATCGACTCGACAACTCCGCAATCATATTGTCCATACGGGTACACTTAACGCCGTACGGTGTACGTAATAGGTATATTATTTCTCCTTTGTAGAAATAGATAGTTAATTTTTAGGGTTCCGTACCTCAAAAGGAAAAAACGGAACCCTTATAGGATCACTTTGTTGTCCGTCTGTCTGTCAAGACCATTTTTCATAGAAAAGCGTGGAGGTATCAAGCTGAAATTTATATCAAATACTCAGATCTTCTGTCCCTTAGAGCTGTGAATAAATGAAACTTCCAAGCCAAGGCAATCAAAAGATACAGCCGTTTATGCTGCAAATTTTCGACACTCGCAAGGGAATCAAAACTTACAGGGTACTTCCCGTGAACTGAGAATCTTGAAATTTGGTAAAAAGCAACGTCTTAAAGCACAGATAAAGGAAAAATTGCGAAAATTATAAATTTTTAGTGAAATCATATAATAAAAATATTTTTAATAATTTTAAATTTTTACCCCTTTTTCATGAACGCGTAAATGTATTAAATTGAAATTCATATCAAATACTCAAATATATAACAACTGTAAGCTGTAACAAAATCAAATTTCTATGACAACGCAATCAAAAGAAACAGCAATTTAAGCCGCATATTTTGTATCGCAACTAGTCGCAAAGGAATCAAAACCTACAGGATACTTCCTGTGAACGCAGAATCTTGAAATTTGGTACGTAGCAACGTCTTATAGCACAAATAAAGGAAAATTGCGAAAAGTATACATTTTTAGTTGAATTGTATAATAAAATAAAGGTATTAAATTGAAATTTATATCAAATACTCAAATCAATAACAACTTTAAGCTGTAACAAAATCAAACTTCTATGTCAACTCAATCAAAAGAAACAGCAATTTAAGCCGCATATTTTGTATCGTAACTAGTCGCAAGGGAATCAAAAAATAATGGATACTTCCAATCGACCTAAAATCTTCAGATATGAAGCAATGTTTTATAGAACACATAAAGGAAAAATTACGAAAACCATAAACTTATACTCGTAGTTACATCGCAACCACAGAAATAGTATTCGCACGAGCGCCCGGATGCTGTTCACACGTGTACCGAAATAAATAAAATTTAATAATAATAAATACTCTTTATTGTACACCATAAGGAAACATTACAAAAAGTGATAAATACAAAGAAAGATGTACAAAGGCGGTCTTATCGCTAAGAGCGATTTCTTCCAGACAACCTTTGGGTATAGGACAGGGCGTAGAAAAAGAGAAGCGGTAGAGAAGTGCACAAAGAGTTGATAAAGAATTGGCATAGAGTTTACATCAGTATGATATAAAAAGAAGTTACGTAGGTACATATACACATACACATATACAAGATATATATATATATACACTGCCGACGAAAAATTTCCGGGCATGATGAAAATTTATTAAAACAATTATTAAAAGTAAAAAAAAATCAAGTTAAAATAAGTTTTATTTTAAAAATATTAAAAGACAACATTCTACATTAAAAACCATCAACATTTTTTATCTCTTTCATTTTATGCTGCTACACTTTCTTTTCATCAAAGAAACCACCTCTGACCGCCACTATTTTTTTAACTACACGGGGCATTCTTTTTATAAGTTTTTCTAACACATTTTTGGTATATTATTCCAAGACGTTTGAAGAGCCTTCCAAAGATCATCCGAAGAAGTGGGATTCGCTTTTCTAACTTTCCGATCCAGTTCATCTCACAATAATTCTATTGGATTTAGATCCGGAGATTGTGGGGGCCATTTCATTATTTCTAACTCACCACTACACACATCTAAGCTTTGTCTCAACTAATTAATTAATTTTTTGTCAAACAAATAGTTGAGACAAAGCTTAGATGTGTGCTTTAGGTCATTATCTTGCTGAAACACATACCCACAGCCAATTAGGCGCATTACAGAAGGGTTAGCATGCGTTTTTAATATGTAATGGTAACCATTTCGTTCCAGGGTTCCTTTAATTCTGTAGAGATCCCCTACTCCGGCATATGAAAAACACCACCACACCATCACAGAGCCACCTCCATGTTTAACAGTTGGAGTTATAGCATCGGGATGCATTTTTTTTTGAAGCTCCGCGACGAACATAAATTCTTCGCTTTTGCCCAAACATTTCGAATTTGGACTCATCAGTCCACACGACTTGTTTCCAGTTTTCTACTGTCCAATCTTTATGTGCAAGGGCCTATTCTAGTCTTTTTTCTATTTCCGCGCCCAAGAGTGGCTTCTTTGTAGAAATTCTGCCATTTAGGCCAGCTTTTTGTAAGCGTTCCTTAACTACACTTACTGATCTCTGTTTATCATGACTTTTATCGAACTGCATTTGAATTTCCGGTGCTGTAAGCTTCCTATTCATTTTAGAAATCATGATTAGGGACTTATCATCTGCTTTAGAAGTTACACGGGGCCTCCCATTGCGTTTTCTTTCCTGATTTGAACCAGTTTTTTCGAAACGAGTGATGGCATCTCCGACAGTAGAACGTGGTATTTTTAATTTTTTCGCAATATAACGTATAGTAAAACCTTCATTGTGAAGAAAAACAATAGATGCACGTTGTTCTATACTTGTATTAGGGTGCCTTCCCATTTTCTTAAATTATTTAATTAAAAAAAATTAATTATTTTGACTACAACATTACTTGGGGTGATGCCACAAAACAAAAAAATGTACTTACTTTAAAAGTAATATAATTATATGAAAATAATAAAATCAGTACTAGAAGTCGAAAAAATGCCAAAAATAATTTAATTTTTATAAGTAATAGAAAAAACTAATTCAAATACGTTCTCTTCGTTGCATGCCAGATGAGTACGAAATGTTACGGATGACGATTTTATTTTGTTTTTCACAAACAGTTCGCGGGGACAGGGAGGAAAGTCGAAGACACGATCGTACACACTTTGTAAACTAACATACATTTTCGTTATAGATCAAGTTAACGTGTTTATGCATTATATTTCAATTAAAAAGTAAACAAGAAGCTTGTCCGGAAACTTTCTGTCGGCAGTGTATATATATATATAATATACATACCCATATACAAATATATATATATTTATAGACACTATATAAACAAAATACTACAAAATATACTATGGAAATGCTAATGATATTTATGAGGTATTTAGTGACAAAAAATGCGCCTTTACATATTTTTTAAAACAAGATAGAGGTTGAGCTTGTCTTATAGAGAGAGGAAGAGAGTTCCAAAGTTGTACAGCTTTAACAGAAAATGAGTTTGAATAAAAGGAAGTAGTATGGGAAGGAGTTTTGAGTATTAAGGTTGAAGATGACCTGAGGGTACGCTCATGAGTATCACAGAGAAACTCAAAGCGATTTTTTAGGTAAAGAGGAGTATCTGGATGGAAAAGTACGCAATAAAGTAAAGAAAGGATGTGAGTATTCCTGCGAAAGCGGATAGGGAGCCACTTGAGTTGATTACGAAAATCGGAGATATGATCATATTTGCGAAGACCAAATATGAACCGTATACAGAGATTCTGGAGGCGCTCAAGTTTATTTAACTGCTCCTCTTTAAGATCTAGGTAACAAATATCAGCATAGTCAAGAATTGGTAGCAGGAGTGACTGTGCTAACGCAATTTTGGTAGGCATAGGAAGGAAGTATTGAAGCCGGCGGAGGGATCCGATAGCTGCGAATAATTTGCGACTTAACTCACTCAGTTGATGTGTCCGCGAGAGGTGACTGTCAAAAATTACACCAAGGTTTTTTACTTTATCGCTGTAATTAATCACGGTGTTATTAAAAGCGACGGGTGGTATAAGTGACCAGTCAATTCGAGACACCAGTTTTGAACTACCTATGATAATGACTTGACACTTAGAGAAGGATTGACGTTTAAACCGTATGATTTACTCCAACTATGAATATTGTTCAAGTCGTTATTTAACTTACTTATGGAGGTCGGTAAGTCAACTAATTTTGCATGGGAATAGATTTGGAGATCGTCTGCATACAAGTGGTAGAGAAAATGTAAAGTAGGGGAAGGGCGCAAAATGTTGTAAAAAAAGGAAGAAAAAAGATAAATGAGATATAAATAAATAACTATATAACAATAGATGCTATATTTAATGACACATATATACATATGTTTACTCATATATATATATATATATATATATATATATATATATATATATATATATATATATATATATATATATATACAAATATATTAATACATACATACATAAATACATACATATATACACTATATAGCCCAGTCGAATTAGCTCAAAACGGGCTAAGATTTACAAAAATTGGAAGCAGCAATTTTCCTTCGGAATTCGTTGGTGGAGGTCACAGGTAGCTTAAATTCAAAAAGTAGGGGTACAGTTTCGATTTATACCCGATAATATATATAAGAGCGAGGGGATGAAATCTTATCACGTTAATTGTCAATTTTACGACAAAAATTGTAATGAGCAAAGTTGTTTAAAATATTAAATAAATTATTTTTGTTAATATAAATTAAAGGATTGCCTAACAAAATGGGTACCAAGAGACAAGGAAAAAAGGGAGAACAAGTAAAAGGTAGAGAGATATCTTCAACCAGAGATGTGGACCGCTATGTATACGGAGAGCACGGGATAGGGATACAGGGAAAGGTTTAGCTCAGGCCTACGCCTAAGAAGCGACTATTACTATTACTAATATTAATTAAGTGATGTTATAAACATATAGACGAGTTAATTATACGAGTATAGAATCAACATATACATAGGTTAATATACAATACATATGTTTAAACTAAGAATACGTACGCTATTATTAATTGAAATTTTAATAGTAATAGAAATAAAGGCTATTTTTATTTTATTTATTTATTTTATTTTATATAAATTAAAGGATTACTGAAAAGATAAAGAGACCTTTGTCTTGAATTTATGCTCCTCCATCTTTCCACATTGTAATGTTATGGATTTCATTTAGTAGCAAAATACCATAACTTTTACTTATATACCTACAGGTTTGTACGGAACCCTCGGTGCGCGAGTCCGACTCGCACTTGACTGGGTTTCTTTTAATAATAATCCTGAGAGTTGAGGGAATCTCGCTGGGTGTTAAGTAATACAAAAATAGCAAGCTGACTTTAGGTGAATAGGCGGGAATAGTGAAAGATGGTTTGGCACGTTTACGTACATCTTATATAAATTATATCCAAGAAAGCCGAGTGCCGCGGCCCCAAAATCATAAGTACAAAATATCGCGCGACGCCCCGCTTCGCACAGCGTGTACAATCGAGCAAAGTGATTTTGGAACTGTTTAATTGACCGCTTACAAACATAAGTAGATTAATAAAAGATAGGTACAATATCGAAATAAAGAATAACGGAGAAGACGAAATAAAAAAATATTGCGTGCGTACAAAGTACACATGTCAGAAGTCTACTAGAAGTCTAGAAGAAGCCTACTGGCGACGAATTAGTAAATCCGCCACTGTATTAAAGGTTAGATAATATATGTACATATTATCTATTATGTATCATTCCTACACAGTAGTATAGCAGTAAATTTATAAAAAACTAGCTTCTGCGCGCGACTTCGTCGGCGTGGACTCCGCTCCTATTGGTATTAGCGTGATGACACATAGCCTTCCTCGATAAATGGGCTATCTAACACTGAAAGAATTTTTCAAATCGGCCCAGTAGTTCCAGAGATTACCGCGTTCAAACAAACAAACAAACTCTTCAGCTTTACCTATATTTTAGTATAGATTCATAAATATAGAAATAATACAGGAGACCGGTTTCTTGGATGCATCGTTATGATTGAGGCTAGAAGCTAATCAGGCTCCGATAGATTTTATTCATGATCCCCCCTTCACGTGGAGGAGGTGGGCAGTTGCTTCTGTTTTTTTCCCCCTTCTCATATATCATCTTCCTCATCATCTAAATTCAGACGTTTGATGACGTATAAGCTTAAGAATAACAGAATTATTAATATCTTACAGCATTGAAAAAAAATAGCTTATAGTAGTAGATTAACTAGAGCAATACTTTAATTTCTATAGTAAAATACTAATGGTATTACTTTTTAAAATGGATTTTTTCGGTTTTTAGTAACTGAATGAGGGGTCAGTTTATCCCGTGCGCAATCAGAGCTAAATAATCAGATGGCCTATATTCAGAGCGCATTGTCGTCCTCGTGACCCCAGTACACAATGGGATATTAATGTGTAGCGATTTTCTATACCTACTTTTATTTTTAGAATGCCTGGAGCAGGTGACAAGTTGCCTCTAAAGTAAAAAAAAAGTTTGAAAGGATGCACTGAACCGATTTTGAATATACTTATATCAAAGGCTGTAATTATATATATTTTCTGTCAGTTTTATGAGTGAAAATTTACATTTGTGAAACAAGTCTGAATAAAAAAAACTGGGTACCTATTGGGCCGCTTACGATTTAACTGATTACGTTGACTTAATGACAAGTGCTACATTTTTGAATACAAAATACTGATGCACTGAACCGATTTTGAATATACTTATATCAAAGGCTATAATTATATATTTTTTGTAAGTTTTACTTATGAGTGAAAATTTACATTTGTGAAACGAGTCTGAATAAAAAAAATTTGGTACCTATTGGGCCGCTTACGATTTAATTGATTACGTTGACTTAATGGCAAGTGCTACATTTTTTAATACAAAATAGGTACTAAAAATGTTAGTCTTCAGCACATAATTATGTGCTGGGGTGCAAAGGTGCACCACAAACTAACTCAAAAATATATTAATATAATTTATGAGCCTTATTACTAAGCATGGCATATTAACTGAGATAGAGCACAGCAGGAAATTTCATGCTCAAAATATGGAGCAGCCCGATTGGGGTAGTGGGTACCTCAACCTTACAGAAGATCACAGCGAAATAATACTGTTTTCAAGCAGTGTTGTGTTCCTGTTGGTGAGTAAGGTGACCAGAGCTCTTGGGGCGGATCTGGGATAAGGTCGGCAGCGCGCTTGCGATGCTTCTGGTGTTACAGACGCCTATAAGCTACGATAATCGCTTACCATCAAGTGAACCGTACGCTTGTTTGCCGACCTAGTTACGCGTATATAGTATAGATATATAATAAAATGGTAGGAAAGTCAAAACTGTACATTGAATATTTTTTTAAAAGAATACTTGTGGTGTGATCTACAATCGATACCGAAGCCAAAAATACAGTTTTTAGAATTTTTGTCTGTTTGTCTGTTTATCTGTTTGTCTGTTTGTCTGTTTGTCTGTATGTATGTCCGGGATAAACTCAAAAAGTACTGCATGGATTTACTTCAAATTTGGCACGAATATTACTAAGAAGTCGGGTCAGAACATAGGCTATATATTATCACGCTATCACCTACGGGGAACGAGCAGTACACCTTTATTTCTTCAAACGTATGTCCGGGATAAACTCAAAAAGTACTGAATGGATTTACTTCAGATTTGGCACGAATATTACTAAGAAGAAGTCGGGTCAGAACATAGGCTACATATTATCACGCTATCACCTACGGGGAACGAGCAGTGAACCTTTATTTCTTTAAATATATGTCCGGGATAAACTCAAAAAGTACTGCATGGATTCACTTCTGGCACGAATATTATTAAGAAGTCGCGTCAACATATAGGCTACATATTATCGCGCTATCACCTACGGAAGCAGTGAACTTTTATTACTCAACGCATTCTGTAACAACGTGTAATCTAACGACGCATATTTGAATGTTGTTGTTATTATGTTAATAATAACCATGCTACAAGCTAGCTTCACACTACAAAAATGACGCAGTATAAGTAATTTAGGCCGATAAAAGTAATTAAATGAATATCAGTAGTTCAAGACAAATTTAAAGCAGCGCCATCTATGAGATTTCAAAAACATCATCATCAATCCCTTTTTGGATATAAATAATTTAAATTTGATCATGTTGGCGATGTTAATTGTTATTTTTAAAAGTCATAGATGGAGTTGTGCATTTTCTTCTTAAAAATTGTAGGTATCGTTAATTCGTTTCAAAGATGAGCAAGACAATTAAAAAAAATCTGTTTATATAAGTTTTAAGCTGCTTCATCTATGTCTTATAAAATTCATCGAGTTTGTCTATACTAACATAAAAAATGTAATAACAAACAGAACTCAAAAAGAACTGCATATATTTATAACAAAATTTAAATTCGAAAACGGCATGCTATTTCTGTATGCAATTTGAGCTAAATAACGAAAAAAGAGAAAAATTAAGCATGCCATATAAAGATAAGACATGCTTATTCTTTTACAGTACAGAATAAATAGTAATAGAGTTAGTACAAAATAAACATTGACTGTTAATATTTTTGTTCGGTATTTATTGGTGTAATTATTGCGTCAAAATATTAATATATTTTCATGTCGCATATAAGCTTAAGTGAGATGTGGAACTAGCTAGATTTTTTTTACGCACACTGCGCACACACAGCCATTTATTTTATGTTAAGATCATGTAAAGTATGAGTTATAATTTTTCACCATATAAAAAATGTTTCCTGTTTGCTAACTAGACGGCGGTGGCGTCGAATTAAATCGTGCTATAGTTTCGTTCACAAAAAGTGATGTTATGAGTACAAATGTCGTCGCCTCAACCTATAGAAACTGGGGTTACCTGCGTTGCTATAAGTTATCGTGTGCTTGGTCGAATTTAACGTGAAAATCAGAAAATATTTTCCTGAAATAAATAAGTCCATACTAATATTATAAATGCGAAGGTAACTCTGTCCGTCTGTCTGTCGCGCAACCACGCCAAAACTACTGAACAGATTTAAATGAAATTTGGTATACAGATAGTCTAGAGTCTGAGAAAGGACATAGGCTACTTTTTAATGCGAAAAGGGTGTAAGGTGTTGAGAAGTGGGAATGAAAATTCGTATGGAAGTATGTATAATGTTCGTGTTTCGTAACTATCAAACATTTAATGTTCATCCCGTGGATATGGGAAAATCTGCCCTAAAATTAAAGAACGTATTTAAATAAAGATTTCGAATCGACAACATGTATCCACAAAATACGGATAGTGGCGTATTTTAGATTTTAAAAATGTAGAATAATGTCATTAATAAAAACGGATTGACATAATATATATTGGTTGTCAAATATTTATGCATGCGTTTAGAAATTTATTTAGTGTATGTAATCTAAGGAAAATATATCAAGCTACTTAAATATACAATAAATGATAAATGTACAAATGAATTTAAAAAAAAAAAACGTTCAATTGATTGGTCTCATTGAAAAATTCCAGATTATTCTGTCAATCCAGTCAAAGTCAATATATTATATTAATATTTTCATCGCGAAAGTGTAAAAGATATGTTTGATATATCTTAATCTGTACTAATCTATGCTATGAGTAATGATCGCTATCAGGTGGACATGATAACAACCGGGACCGATGGCTTAACGTGCTCTCCGAGGCACGGTGGGGAGACCCACAAGGACTGCACAAATACCCAGACCACGGCAAGCATCTGTATGGACATATTATGTTGTATATATGTCTGATGGACATAGTATGTCGTGTGTGGGGATCGAACCCGCAACCGCCAGCGCAACGGCCACAAACCAGTGCTGTGACCGCTGCGCCAACGCGGCGAGTAACTTTCGCATTTACAATATTCGTATGGATAAATATTAGTATGGATTATAAACCTGAAAGTTGGTTTGTTTGTTTAAACGCGCTAATTTCAAGAACTACTCATTCGAATTGAAAAATTCCTCTGAGGTGGATAGCCTATTTAAAGAGAAAGGTTATGCTTTATGAAGGAGGAAGGGTATTTTTTTCCTCGAAGCAACGCGGGTGAAACCGCGGGGCACAGCTAGTATAGATATAAAAAGAAAAATTTACCCTGAGTTACTTCATCGTCAAATAATACCTCATCTTTGCGCGCGGCTCTATGTGTGCGCGCGCTGGTAATTATACAACCTTAATTTGTGTAGCAGTGACGCGACCACCGTCATTCGAAATTTCAAACAACACGTCTTCTTATTGGTTATTTTTCCACCGGTACAGTCGTTAAAGAAAATGTCTAGTTCTTCACGGAAAAAATGTTTAAGGAGTCAGGTAAATATTTTCAATGTGCTAATTTCGATACTTCAGGATGATACGGTGGTAGTCGAAGAACTTTTAATATGTCATATGGCTGAAGTATGTCATCAATCTTATGACAAATATGGTCTTCTTTATTTATTTTTTTATCAAATCATACAGTTTAATTTTTTAATAATTATGTGCATTATACTAACTGTGTTTTCCTTTTTTAGAAATTCTAACACCTTGGCGATAGTTTCACGAGTCTAAAACAATAATAATACGTTCACTTTAAAATTAATATAATTTTTAAAGTAAGATAGTAATGTAGGTACCTATACATTATTTAATCATAATAAATAATAATAATATCGAAATTAGCACATTGAAAATATTTACCTGACTCCTTAGTCCTTAAACATTTTTTATATTTTGTACCGGTGGAAAAATAACCAATAAGAAGACATGTTTTTCGAAATTTCGAATGACGGCGGTCGCGTCACTGCTACACAAATTAAAGTTGTATAATTATAAGCGCACGCACACATAGAGTTTTAATTACTTAACAGATGACCATGTGTGTATTGTGTAGATATTTATTATAATATATTAAATATATTATATTTATTATTATAATAAATATATTATATTTATTATTATAATAAATATATTATATTTATTATTAAACTAACTAAAACTACTCTAACTACTAACTCCGGGTTGGAATCGAACCCTCAACCCACAAACCTCGGAGCAGAAAGCAGGGTCACTACAAACTGCGCTAACGGACTAGTCAATAATATTATTTTTATTATTGTTAGGTCGGTAATAAATATAAATTATTTAAAAAAGTAATATATTATATTGACATTGACAGATAGGAAGAAAATTGGTTTGAGGCTTGAATAAATTATCTACAAATATTATCAAGTAATTTATATTATTAAAAAAAAATAGAAAGCATTTTATTTAAAAATAGAAGACGAGTAATTGAAATACTTTGATTTAGATTTTAGTTTTATCATAAATTTCTGTGATTCATCGAGCTGTGAATCAAATATTTCTGAATTAAATGACGATTTCAACTAATGTAAGGTATGATGATAGGTATATAATTATTACCTGCTTCCTTTTTCATAAAATCGTATACTTTCGAGATTATTGGTCTTGCCTAGAAAAATCAATTTAATTGTTATAATAGATTCTGTTAATCTGTAATAACGTTCTTAGTTTTTTTATTTGTTTTTTTTTTAATGTGTAATATCAAAGTGTAATTGAGTGATTTTCTTAGGTTATTAATAAATAAATTATTTCCATAAAGTCGTGTTTTATTATAATAATTTTTAGATACATTATTTCTTTTTACTAAAATATTATTATTAAACAATATCACGATAATTCATTCTATAAAAGACCATCGCGACTTATATTTTATTTTTTGAGTAGATGAAATAAAGTAGAGCATATTTCCAGTCCGTTGTGAAATTTTCTGTCATTTAACTTTGTGCGCGTATGTCACATTGTTACTCGTTGCGTAGTAACGGAGTGGAGAAAGAAAAGTGGGGCGCGTCTTCGTTGATTGAAATACCTATAAACTGTGGTACACAATTGTGCAAAATACGACTGCTCTACTGAAGACAGTCGGGCAGTAGATTATAGACATGTTTGTTTCCGTTGTTGTTAGGTCAAAATTGACCTCGGTTAAAACCTTACTTAACGTACACGAGCAACGGACTGACAATGACATACGTAAACAAAATGAGTCAGAGAGATAAAAGAGGTGAGAGAGAAATAAAATAGATTTTTCCATAATATTTAATGATCTTATTAAATAAGTTTTTCTTAACATTTTTGAAGTACCTACTGAACATTTATTATTTGATATAGACTTTATTTATAATAATTTTACATTGTTTTAAAACCCATTTAGACAGCATATAAATAAAAAAAACGTGACATCTTTGTACAAGGCAGGAAAACTTTTCAACATTTATCTTATTTAATATGTACAATCTTTTTACAGGGAACTTTACCAGTTTATATACAAATGGTCCTTGTACAAAGCCCGCGGGTCCGGTCAGATATCTCCAAATTTATTTTGAGCGGGCTGGGCTGTGTATACATCGTTAGTTTCACTGATTTGCTTTTCTTCATCACAGTCATTTGTACAAACTTTACTACTATGAACATCTTCATTCACAAATTCATTATCTTTAGACACAAACAAATCTTGTGGTTCCTCACTGCATGTTTTTTGAGCGCTGTCTTCGCTCGATAATGATAATTCGAATTGGGCAACGAGTTGGCTAAGTACTTTTTTGAGGTGGTCGAATGATTCCCTATCGCTAGGTAAGGTAGGAGCATCGGTTACAGGTTCACAGTTTCCGTTATCGCAACCGCCTTCGAACTGATGTTTAAGAGATCTTAGCTCACCAACGGTTACGATAAGTTCGGGATCTTCATTCAGGGCATCTGTTAAGTACATTGCTTCTTGTGAGAAAAGGAAAACTGCGGGTATTTCAATATCGTCCTTGCCATCACCGGACATGGCAAAAAGCGCGGTCGTTTCGTGCGATGAATCTTTAATGTTGTCCATAATTATGGCAAACGTTGCTCCGGCTTCTTGAATGAATCGAACTTTTTGAGCAAATGTGCAATCACCTCGCTTTGCTATCGCAAATTTTCCAGCTACTTCTTTATTATTTTCGATGGTCGTACAAGCGTCAATTGGTGTTACGAAAACTGGTTTGCCTGAGTACAAGGCGGGTCCAGTAAGGTCTTTGCCAAAATGTCCAGGCCCAGCTGGGAATATTTTATCTTTTATTTTAACACCGGCAGCCACTACTCCGTTTTCTGTATCGCTGAGTGAATTAAATTTAGACATCTCACGCATAAAAGTTAGACCTTCTGCTGCATCCTTTGCTGATTTTGCCTGCAAAACAAAAGTAGTCATATATTTTACTTATTCAATTATGTAGTTACGATTTATGAAACATTTATGGCAGCAGACAAAAAAAAAAGAAAAAAAAAATCTTTTTATTTACTAACTCAATATCAACAAGTATCATTATATGATTCGTGTTATTACTAGTCATAAAAAGACAAACTCAAATGTCTACTAATACGCGCTATATTAAGAATGCATACTTCAGTCATACAAACGAAATTAAAATATTTTCAAAGTAAAATACAAACCGTGTTAACAGTATACAACAACTGCACCCTGCCATCAGGTAAGGTAAGTACTGATATGCCCATATCTGACAGTGCGTGTATTTGTCGCGGGTCGTTCAGAGGTCGCAACCTTGCTGGCGGCCTCGCTGCCTTCGAACCGAGCATCTGTCTCATCGGCTGGCGAACCTTCTCCGCTACGAGGGACGCTGTGTTCGGACACGTTCTGAAATTTCAATTATAGATTTTTTCATACAACTTGGTCGGCAAACAAGCATATTGCTCATCTATAATAATATTATAAAGAGGTAAAGTTTATAACTTTGTTAGTATATACGGGGTAATCTTCGCAAATACTGATCCGATCATGAAAATTCTTTCGCTAACAGAAAGCTACACTATTCAGGAGTGACAAGATAAAAGGAAAAAGATAAAAATATATAAAGATTTTAAATCAGCAGGATTTGAACCTGCGCCCTCTGACGTGCCGTGTCAACAATTCAATCTAATCAAGCATTATTATTTGCCTTAGAAATTAATTGGTGATTTTAAAACATTTATATTTATCTGATTTGCTGAAAATAGTGAGAGTGTATTGGAACATATCAAATTTCACCGTACCCTTCTTATGTGAAATGGATTTTAACGCCCAACGAAGTGGGCACAAGTCGGCTAGTCTATAATTCTATATATATAAAAGAGTAACCCACCCATTGACTCATCACGATATCTCTGGAACCATAAGGCGTAGAGACTTGAAATTTGGTAGGAATATTCCTTTCACCGAGTAGAGGTCAGCTAAGAACGGGTTTTGCGAAATTCCACCCCTAAGGGGGTAAAACGGGGGTTGGAAGTTTGTATGAAAGTCCTATGTTTTTGAAGTAAGAGACTTGAAATTTAAAATGTATGCTCTATAGATGATGTTGAGGTGTACTAATAATGTATTTTGAAAAATCAACCCCCTTTTGAGGTTAAAACAGGGGATGATAGTTTTATGAAAGTCCAATGAAAAATACACCTACAAACTTGAAATTAGGCAGGTAGGTCCCTTATAGGGAGTAGATATCCGCTAAGAACGGGTTTTACGAAATTCCATATCTAAGGGGGTTAAACGGGGGTTGGAAGTTTGCATGAAAGTCCTATGTTTTTGAAGTAAGAGACTTGAAATTCAAAGTGTGTAGTATATTTAGTATCGGCATTTCACCCGTGCGAAGCCGGGGCGGGTCGCTAGTAATATTATAAAGAGGTAAAGTTTCTAACTTTGTTTGTAGGGGGTAATCTTCGCAAATACTTATCCGATAATGAAAATTATTTCACTAACAGAAAGCTACACTGTTGAGGAGTGATATAGGCTATATTTTATTGTTGCTGAGCAAAAAATTCAGTGAAAAATAATAGTATATGTAAATAGTCTGAGAAATGCGAGCGAGATGACAACTTTACTAATTACATATATAAATTTGCTTTACAAAAATAATTAACGCCCAACGAAGTGGGTACAGGTCGGCTAGTCCTATATAAACGCCTGCAAGACCAGAAGCATCGCAAGCGCATTGCCGACCCTACCCCCGACCCCCAGCAGCTCTGGTCCACTTTACTCACCACAGGAATACAACACTGCTTGAGAGCAGTATTATTTAGCTGTGATCTTCTGTAAGGTACTTCCCCAGTCGGGCTACTCTACCTCAGTTGAATAAAATTTGATGATAAATAGTAGGAAATATAAGATAATAGAGGAGATAATGGTAATAGTGGATGAAATAGAAGCATAAATCCATATAATACTTCAACGGTTATTTGCAAAGTAATTTGTGATGAAAATTGGTAGTGTAATGTCAGGTAGGGTTAAAATACTTAATTGTAGACAACATTTTTGGTTACTGCTCTACTGCTACGTGTCATCTGTATTAAACTCAAAATAAGCTTGAAGAGTATCAAATACTTTTGATACAAATACTAGATACTTTGATCTAATAATCATTAAAGAATTTATAAAACCCTTCAAAAATTGATGACACATTTGCGAAACAGTCACAGCACTGGTTTGTGGCTGTTACGCTGGCGGTTGTGGGTTCGATTCCCGCACATAGTAAACATTTGTATTGGTCAGACAGATGTTTGCTATGGTCTGGGCGTTTGTGCTTGTGTAATGTGTTGCCGGAGCCCCGACACAGGAGTAAATCCTGGCAGGAGCCATTGAGTGTGAGACATTTATTTATTTATTAACATTTACATGATGGTTCCGTCAAATAAATACCTTTTATATTTATCTTCGTCTTCATCGTCTATTTTAATAGTCAAATAGGAACCATTCTTTCCGTCAGTCGCGAGGGACAGCGGTAAAAAATGGGCTTCAGTTGTCAATACGTAGTCTTCTAACTTTACTGGCAAGTCTTTATCTTCCCCAAACAACATGAATAAGTACTTGAATGTTTCAGCAATTACGAATGAATCCATCCTGTCTTCGTGCAGTCTAGTCCTTACATCGTTCACAGCCGCATAACCGCAGGGCACTTTAGTATGAGTTTGAAGAGCCCGTAGTACTGTTTTACCAACTTGAAGGTAATGATCGTCGCCAGTCGCACGGTGGAGGAAGTAAGTTGATTCTAGAAACTCTGGACGGAGCGGATGTTGACCCCAGTGGACCTTAAAATGTACAAACATATAAAAGTGTCTGTTGCCTAGTGGTCACCAGCCAAACCTATCGAAGTTTGAAAAGTAAAATTGATACAGTTGTTTTATTTATTATGTTGGTCTTAATAGAATTAACAGGCAAGAAGGACGAAGTTTGGCAAAGATTTATTACAACTTAAATTTTATTTAAAAATTTTATTTCATAAAATCATTAACATTGTACTGTTAGCTATTGCTGATAAGTGTTTAACGTTAAAAGTTAACTTTAAAAAGTTGTATGTTTATTTCTTTTGAAACAAGTGGATTATAACATTTGACCATCTTACGACGCTTTAAAGCGGCACCGATTAACAATGATTTTTTTTTAATGTAGATAAAAATTTACCGGTGCTAGCGCTAATTTAAGTATGTTATGTAATGCCTTTCCTACAAATTGTGTTATCTTAGCTACTATTGTCACTTAATAATAATAAACCATTAATATTTTAAAACAAAAATACTCCCACCTGAAAGTCCGAAGTAAACGCCTCCGGTATGAACGTATGACGCTGCATTACTTGATACAGCATTTCATGAGTTTCGACAGCGGGACGAACATCTCCCAATAAAACTTGCAAACCTGGCCAGAAGGCGAGAAGGGCGTCCATGAAATTACGTGATTGTAGATGTGGTCTGAAAAATTGTAACTGTATTTAATGTACACTAAAATTGAAAGTGTAATTTCTAGGGCACATAGCGATCTTCCATTTTTTCCATTCCATTTTTCTATGGATCTGTTGACTGCGGATAAGTTAAAGTTTATAACTGTTTTGTACGTCTGAAAAACACATATTGTATCATGCCATCTCTAATAAAATTTATTACGAAATAACTGGTTTTATTACATCTATATTAACTATTCGTTTGCACAGCTATTTATTGTGCTCAAATTGTGTTAAAGTCTTATTCCCGGTTAAAACTCCACTTCTTTACAGTGTATCGAAATAAAATCGATACCAGATTTGAGTAAGAACTACAAAACTTAATGTGAAAACTATATCCACATTTATAAGGCAGATTTTGCGTGATGCGGGAAGACATACAGACAGACAGGAACAAGATATCTAAAAGAATTGTGTTTGATTCGTATTGTTCATAAAAACAATTATTAGGTTTTCCTTAATATCTTCCATGTACTGACACCAGTCGTCTAAAATTTTATCATATGTATAAATTAAAAATTCTTACCTATGCATGTGTACAGCCAGCATGATAGGACCTCTACTTATGTACTTCATGACGGCGTTGTAGTGTCTAATGAACCTGGCTAAGTATTTCTCATCTCCAAGTAGTATGTAAGCTTTTAGGCAGTACTCGTAGTAGGAATCGATACCTGCTCCCACACCAGAGTCCTTCCTCACCCAGTCTCCATTGTGAATGTTAATAACTGTGCCCATTAAATCGGAAGTCCTGATAGAAAAGTGTATAGTGAAAATTAATTTTATTAAATAATATATAATATATATTAAAGAAGACTAAAAAGGACTAAACCTTTTGAGTTAGTGTAGTGTAAGTTTACTGTGACTTTATCGCGAGTGTAATATAGTGATATAGTGCTATAAAAATGACCACAAGAACAAAGTGACTTCCCCTTAATAGACACTAAGAAACTGCAAACGACAGAATCTTAGACATAATTACTATTAGCAATTTAAGTTAGTTTTGAATTACTCATTAGCCTGTATAAAGACAAGGCTAGATTGTAATAATCATGTACGAAAAAAAAATTATATAATAAAAAATTGTATAATCCGATTTTAAATTTTTATACCAGTAATGATTAACGTGTAAAAGTCTTAACACGTTTAAAATATGATCATAAAACTATCACAGTGTTCAAATATACAATTAAAGCCTATTCAACGGATGCTAATAAATTTCAAATAGTTATCTGGATACCGATCTAACAGATAATATTGTAAATGGGATGAAAAGTCATAAATATGAGAAAGACGAAATTTTTGTATAACATTTTTGTATTATGCTAATACTTTTATTTCTTATATCAACATTAGCAAAAAATAGTACCTGTGTCGTATTTTCCAAAGGCGATCCATAGCTTTGTGGGCCTTTTGTTCGTATACGGGATTTCCCGTAAGACGAGACAATGCTGCCATTTCCAGTATCATGGTACCAGCGCAGGCAGTGCACGTCTCACGAGACTCGGACAGACCGCGGATACCGTGGCGAAGATTTATCTTTATGAAAAACAAAACAGTTTATTTATTAAAACCTTAATATAATATGTATACTTATTTGCATTTTTGTACACTATAGGTATCGGACCCAAAATTCGCTTCTGCGCAGGTTGAAGTTCAGCGCTCAATATACGTGCCGATAACGTGCCTGTGAAATTCTTATCACACAATTTTAGTATTTTTATTTTATTTATTAAAATAAGTTTTCGCAACAAGTTAAAGCAGAACTATATTTGTAACTTTTTTTTTGAATGAATAAAAAAAAAAACAACGAAAAGACATGCCATAACTTTTTTTTTGAATGAATAAAAAAAAAAACAACGAAAAGACATGCCCACCTTATGCGTCACACGAGAGGAGATTTATTTATTTAGAGACTTAGATAACATCGCACCTTCGGTGGAACAAGGGCGCATCTTACAAAAAATCGTAAAATGAGTTAAATATGCAGAAATGCCCAAAAAACACTCCAGTATCTGGTGGGGCAAAGACTCCCATTAGATTCACTTTTGAAGTCGCTAGACGGCAATAGTGCCTTTGTCATTTTGGATCGACTGAGTGAGCGTTTTGGAGCGACATGGTCTCATTGGTCAGTTGCGCCGTCGCCCCAGCGCGTTGTGGTTTTATGTTGGAGCGTCAAAGCCGCAAAGGTAAATACGCCTTTTAATATTTGATATTCCTGGAGAGACAAAGTCATATTAAACACACTTATGCCTTTTTCGTGAGCAAATGTTTGGAGAGACAAAGCCATTGCAACATTTGTGACTTTGTACTTCCAAAATTTTTATTATTTTATAGTCTTATGTGTTGTTATTCCAATACATGTTTTATAAAATAGACATAAATAAATGCTTTTGAAATACCTAACTGTCTTATTTATATTTCAGGTTCGTTTTTTCCATGTATTTATATGCAGTAAATACATTGCCGATACAATCAATAACACAAAAGTTCCTTATTAGAGGACATACGCAAAACAAAGCTGATGCAGTTCATTCCGTCACCGAAAAAAACCGTTAAACGGGCTAAAAAAGCAGGACCTATATACTTTCCAGCTAAGTATGTAAGTCATTTGAAATGCCAAAAAACGTGGCAACCACTTCAAAGTCAATGAAATATGAATTTTGATTCCTTCGTTGACTTAAAGTTATTGGCTGATGAAACAAATTTGAATCTCAACAAAAATGTTAGCGGAAATTCCATTAAGCTGACAGAAATGAAGGCTATAAAATTTACTAAAGTCTCAGAGGCATATCAATACAGAAACACCTACAAATCTGAGACCCGGACGGAGGAAAAGTCAGAATAGGTCGTGCTGTCAATAGAAAACAAATAAAAGATATTGTATTTAAAAGGTTGTATACTGAGAAGTTACCACTCCCAAACAGGAAAAAAAGAAGACGTTCGTCAATTGATTAACTCAGACATACTTCACAAATTCTATGAGCAGTATTATAATCATCATCATCACATCAGCCTATCGCAGTCCACTGCTGGACATAGACCTCCCCAAGCTCGCGCCAGACATCCCGGTTTTCTGCAATCCTCATCCAGCCTACACCGGCAATCTTACGTAGATCGTCGGTCCAACGGGCCGGAGGACGTCCCACACTGCGTTTGCCAAGAGGCGGTCTCCACTCCAGGACAAGTCTGCTCCAGCGGCCATCGGTCCTGCGACACAAGTGATCAGCCCACTGCCACTTCAATTTGCTTATTCTGTGGGCTATGTCGGTTACTTTCGTTCTCCCGCGGATAGCCTCATTTCTAATTCTATCATTGAGAGAAACCCCAAGCATAGCCCGTTATAATACAATCTCTTAATTATAATACTTAAAAGTTGATTGGTTAATCTTAGTATTTATCTGTAAGCGGGTATAATGCAGAGGCAAATGGGTAGTAGATATCTGTAATCTCATGCATTACAGTTTACAGATACCTCTTTAAGAGATAGATCTCGTGCTACGTGATTCATTTTTTGTTTTCTACGAAAGCATTGTTGCTATTATTATTTTGGTTTCTTAGATACGTTCTCGTTTATATAATTTTAACGTTTTAGAGTAAAGTAAAAACGGACTGATTACTATAAACAAAGATTTTATAACGTTAATATTGCCGCTAATTTTAGAGGCAAATTCCAAAGAGTTTCGCTAGAGTTTTTTAATTTTTTTCACCAGAAGTTCCTAAATAAGATATATAATTATAAAATAAAACATTTTTTGCACAAAATAAACTTGTTTCTATGTTTCAAAATCATTAAAACATGAACGATAAATATGGTCATAATTACAAAATGATTTAAATGTTGGTGGAACAAAGGCATAAATGTACACCTTATTTTGAACAAATATTAATAGCAATTAACAAATAAATATTTAACACTTGCAAAGTACATGGCCATATTCACAAATAAATAGGTCGTATTTTATGCAAAGAACAAACACTTTGAAGCAGTGCAAAGGCGAATAATACGACTCGGAATGCAAAAAAAACTTTAAAATGGCTCTCCTGTAAAATTACAAAAAGTACAGTTAAGCCCTTGTTCCACCGAAGGTGCGACATATTGGAGCTTTAGCTACCTTTTTCTTAATTATTTATACTTAATCTCCTGGATTTTCTGTAAGGTTGAGGTATTATAAACATTTTAAATCATATCAAAATTTTTCGACCCAGCGGGACTTGACTGACACGGCATGTCAGAGGGCGCGGGTTCAAGTCCCGCTGGGTCGAAAAATTTTGATAATTATGTTTTAAAATGTTTATAATTTCCTCATGTGTGAGTAACACAAAAATAAAAACGAATTAAGGTTGAGGTATTTATCTTGTCGGACAGTTTCATATTTTGGGCGAAAATAATTGTTGTTATGCTTTATCCCAATTATTTAAATATACTATATTATATTAAACAAAATATTACTGTAGTACCATTTGTGGGCTACCTATATAAAAAAGTCAAACGACTGACATTCTGTACATACCGAGTATATACAGTGGCGTGCAAAAGTTTCGGCATATATTAATGTCTATTACGTATTAGATAAATTCAATAATTGTTACATTACTGTTACGTTCAGATAGTGATGCAAAAAGCATGGCTTAATTATATATATAAATAAATCACTTTTTTGTACGGGACATTTAGTTTTTTTTTTGCTACATAAAATCTTAGAGTTATGAGCCTGCTACGCCGATTATATGAACATACATTAATAGGTTTACGTAATAACTAAACTGGCGTTAAAATTATTTTATGACCACTCTTATCATAATTATCGTTATCGAAAAGCGTAGCGTTGTTGTGTTTAGCGCATTTTAAAGATATATAATAAATGATAATCTTACTTTCAAATAGTAGAAGGAATGTATTCAAATATAATTTTATCAAAATTGTTAAGTTCAGAGTTTATCGAGAAGAACACGCTTTTTTATAAACTAATAGTGTGGCAACAAGCACCTGATGGTAAACGGTCATTGTGGCCTATAGTTATATGCAACTCCAGGAGCATTGCAAGCGCGTTACCGACCCTGCCCTCGACCCTTCTCAGGAGACGACCCTCGAGGTCAAAGAGAGGAACCTCTAGTCTAGGGGAACACAACAGTCTTTGTTAGCAGTCCTATATGACTGTGATCATGTGAGCTGTTTCAGATTTTGAGCAGGATATGTCTGGCTGTAAACATTTCTTTTATATTGAATAGATAAATTAAAAGTATTAATGTACTCACCCTTCCATGTGGTATTCCAGTGGAAGTATTGAACGCTGGTAATAATCTTCTGCCAAGGTCCTCGGCCATAGCTAATAGTTCACCGTCGTACCATTCAAGGGCAGGAACTTCATTCTTCAAAGCAGTAGCAAGAACGTGAGCCGACAGTAATCCTCTAAAATAATGAAATTGTATAATTTTGAAAACACACATTTAATTTCAAATTAAGAAAAATTTCAGCAGGAACGCGTAACTACATACAACAGAGATGAAAATTATATACGATTACAATTTAAACACACCTACTTAGTTTGATTTTGAACTTGTTTATTTACAAACTTTGTTGTGTGTTGTGTTAAATGTTTATCTTATTCGTAGAAGTGTTACATCACAATAAATTATATTAAACTATACAGTATTCCTACTATCTAGTTGTCTGCGAAATAGCAAAGCAGAGATACTAGTTTTAACAATTTAGTTATATTTGTTAGTTCACAACTTCACACGTCGTAGGTCACACGGGTAGGATCGTAACAAAAATATAACAATGAACAGATTCTTCTTTAATTTTATGACATAATAGAAAAAAAAACGACATTTTGAACACAATCAGCAACGTTCAAACTTGTTTTCAACAACAGGTATATAATTACGTTCGTATCTTTTGATAAAGATACGAACGTAATACGTGTACGTAAATATATACCTATATACCCATTTCTTAATTTTTTAGGGTTCCGTACCCAAAGCGTAAAAAAGGAACCCTATTACTAAGACTTCGCTGTCCGTCCGTCCGTCTGTCACCAGCCTGTATCTCAAGAACGGCGATAGCTAGAGTTGAAATTTTCACAAATTATGTATTTCTGTTGCCGCTATAACAACAAATACTAAAAACAAAATAAAATAAATATTTAAGGGGGGCTCCCATACAACAAACGCGATTTATTGCCTATTTTTGCTCGATATCAATAAATGGTAAGAGGTAGGCACTTGAAATATTCACAAAATACTTAATTGTGTATTTACTTTAATAATAAATACTAAAATTAAAATTAAAAAATTTGAGGGGCTCATACAACGAAAATGACTTTTTTGCCGATTTTCGCCCGATATTAAAATCAATGTACCTACTGTTGTTTACCTAGTCAATGGTACGGAACCCTTCGTGCGCGAGTCCGACTCGCACTTGGCCGATTTTTATTGTTTTGTCTGATGACGTTTATGGTGAGATACGATGAATGACAAAGGATACCCTTTGCACAGCTATCAGTTCGAGTTGAAATATAGTCTTTAAATAAATTACAACACAGTAGTAGTTATAATAATAAAAAAGTTACAACAATAACAAAATTGAACGGTTACGTACATTTTATATATATATGTTGATTTTACCCTTTTTTAAATATCGAAAATTATTATTTAATATAGTACCATTTTATGTACGTAGATGTAGATGTACGTATGAAGATGACGGAATGTATCTGTTCCGTTTTCTTATAAACCTATTTACTTTATTCTGTAATTATTTTCGATTTTCTTCGGGTATAGTCTACTGACAACGATAGACGCACCTATGCGGTTTTCTTACGTTAGTTTTTTCTTTATTATATTTTTGCGAACTAGACATACTTTTTACCAATCCGATATAATTTGCATGCGAGACAAGTTATGTAAAGCAATATTAACATATTCGAATCGGTAAGGATATCGAATACAACGGGAATTTACAAAATTAGCTAAAAAAATGAACCGTTATTTGACCTACCCGAGCATACGAATGTTCGTCTCGAACACGGAAACGACGATATCGTGATCAAACGTGACGTCTTTGATCACCAGCTTGATGGCTCGGCTGAACTCCGAGAAGTCGCCCATTACGACCAACGTGTCCAAGCTGTCCACTAATGTAAGAGAAAAACTGAAAATAAAAGAAAATCAATTACATGTCGGGTCAATAACAAAGATGTAAATATACGGTCACACGGGAACACAACATATACGGTAGGCAACTTAATGCTTGTGTTATAGGTAATAGACGACTGATATACTGTAGAGTTTTATTTTATATTTTTAATAAATACATAAAGCTAGACTCGGGGAGTCAAACCTACAAACCCCGGAGCAGGAAGCAGGGTCATTGAAAATTGCGCCGACTGCGTTATTTGCTAAAATCTTTCGCAGATACAATTGTAAATTTAAAAAATAAATTAATAACATTTACAATCATTGTGTTTGCTTGCAAACGAAAAAAAAACCGACTTCAATTACATCGACAAGTAATACAACGTAGGTATACGAAAAAATAGTCAAATAAATACGCGTTATCAAAGATTACTCAAAAAGTACTTGTCAGATCTCCAACACATTTAAATGTGACCTCAGGACAAGCACCAGCTTTCGATTAAAAAACGAATCATCGAAATCGGTCGATCCAGTAAGTTATGAGGTAACACACTTTAAAAATACAGTCCAATTGAGAGCCTCCCACTTTTTTGAAGTCGGTTCATCAGTTAAATCGTTCGTCATTACAACTTCACCAAATAAAATAGTCACAACTGGCATGTGCGCTAGCGGTCGTAGGTTCGACCCCCCAACATAGAAAATAATTGTATACGTCATACAGATGTGTATCATGGTCTAGGCATTTGTAATAGTGTTGTGAATGTTACCGAACCCGAGACACATTATTCTCATCCAACTAGGAGACGTTTAGTGTGAACCGTTTATTTATCACATTTATTAAATATTGTACAAAAAAAAAACAATATTATTCAGTCGTGTTATAAAATGTACAAAGCTACAGAAATTCGTATTCATAATGTTTATGTATGAATATAAACAAAACGATCACAAAAGAATATAAAAGCAGCATATAAAATATTATAACAACGTGAGTGCAAACATGGCTAACGTGTAAGGTTATCAAAAACAGTCTTCCAATTAATACTGGAATTTTCTTAAACCTTGAAAATAAGTCGTTATCGCAACTTTCACATAGCTTAAATGCATATAAGAACAATCGCACTGCATATAAAAATATAACTATGGAATTAACTACTTTAAATAATTTCGTTTGTTCGCAAACGAAAAAAAAACGACTTCAATTACATCGATACGTAACACATCGTTGGTAGAGGAAAAAATAGTCAAGTAAATACGCATTATTAGATATAATTCACAAAGTACTTGTCAGATCTCAATTAAATTTAAATGGGACCAAATGACACGCAACACCCCCCACACCTCCTAATACCTCCACACGTTCCTGAGAAAAAGGGTCTTGACAGACAGACGGACAACAAAGTGATCCTACAAGGGTTCCGTTTTTTCCTTTTGAGGTACGGAACCCTAAAAAACACACAAAACTGCCAATCTCGCGAGATCTCGAAATTGGCGAGATCTCGCAGTATTGTTATTCATAAACTCGCGAGAATATAAAAAATATTCAGTGTTATAAATATTATCAATTTACACTTTATGACTTTATAGTTTATGTTAACACTGAATTAAACCGAAGCAATTTACAACCCAGGGTTATTTCCAACTACGCTAACGGGACTAAGAGGTTGCCGTAGCCTATAGGTGCCTGCAACACCAGAAGCATCGCATGCGCGTTGCCAATCCTACCTCCAAATCTCCCAGGAGCTCTGAACACCTTACTCACCACAGGAACACAACACTACTTGAAAGCATGATCTTCTGTATGGTTGTAGTTCTCCCGCAGTTAGGATGCTAAAGATCCTCAGTACCCCAATAAAATATACGACTAAGTTGGCAAACAAGCATATGGCCCACATGATGGTAAGCTATCAAATAACTTTGAATTATGTATTCATTGAATTATTTGAATTGATTAAGCAATATTTAAAACATAATACAGATAAGATTACAAAGAATAGCAAGGTTTCCTTAAGGTTATTCCTAATTGAGCAGTACATAATAATATAAATGTTCATATCAATTAAATACACGAGATAGCGCATAAAATATAACTTTTAATATAATTTATTTCACATAAAAATAGGGTAAAAAAAATACTTAGTCTCAATACTTTTTACCGGAGATAGATAAAAATTGAATATTTCAGAATTTGTTATGCTTATAGCACTCGAATGTCATTCTAAGTGTAACTAGAAATAAGAATGATTTTCTTTCCAACTCTTAATTATACACAAATGCTGCATGACACGAGATTTAAAATAATTTTACCTTTTTACCATTAGATTACTTAAATAACAAAAATATCATATAAATATCTAACAGCTTTAAAGCATTGCTAAACAAGACTTGATTTAATGTACAGAAAAATCATTAAGTTTTAATTCCAATTGATCAATTTAAATTAATATAGTTAGAACATACTTTCCCAGTACATCATCCATATCGCCTCGGCTAGGTGTAACTCCCCTCCATCGTCCTTTGCAACTGAGAGGCATTAATTCATCAGCTGGATATGCATTGTCCATATAGGCATCATACGCATGATAAAACATCTGACGTGCTTCCTCCCTGGAGCAAAATAAAAGACAGCTTATAAAGGTGGCTAAAATTTTATTGCATGAACTATATAAACAATAATCCTTTATACTTGGCCAAAAATTTGTACAAAAGATGATCTTATCGCTAAGTACTTCACATATTTTGCTATCCATTTTAATTAACATTACTAACATATTATTTGTTTTATTCTAAAGTTCTGTCTACAAAATTTCAGCTCAATTGGTTGAAGATAAAGTGCAATAAAAATAACTAGTCCGCACTCTTGGATATGCCGCCATATTGGATTTAGAATGACGTCACAAAGTTAACCATGCATTGTCATCCAAATTGAACCTGTATACAAAATTTCAGCTCAATTGGTTGAAGATATCTGCTTTAAAATTGAGTTGCAAGATTTCACCCGAACAAACATACATACATACATACACACATACAAACCATGCATTGTCATCCAAATTGAACCTGTATACAAAATTTCAGCTCGATTGGTTGAAGATATCTACTTCAAAATTGAGTTACAAAATTTCACCCGAACAAACATACATTAAACTTACATACATACATTTCAAGTTAAATAAAAGCTTGTAATAATATAATCTGTACAGTAATATTTGTACTGAGTGCACCAACAGTACAGTTATAATTTGGTAAAATCAAATGATCATCAGTTCTGAAATATAAGTTTCAATTTGAATTTTACAGTTTTGTATCTTTTATTGATTTTTAATATTATATTAGCTGACCCGGCGAACTTCGTACCGACTAACAGTCGATTATTTTTTAATACTTATCCTTCCCGGAACCCCTCCACTAACTCTTAAACTTTATGGTATGGAATTAAAGTTCAAAATGACTTATAAATATTATTACGAAAATATAGAAAAGTGTTGTTTTTAGACTTTTTGAGACAATTTTTTAAATTTTTCTCTCCGTAAGAACCATCCTCGTACTTCAAGGAAGATTATAAAAAAGAATTAGCGAAATCGGTTCAGCTGCTCTCGAGATTTGCGCTTAGCAACACATTCAGCGATTCATTTATATATATATATATATATATATATATATATATATATATATATATATATATATATTTATATAACTAGGTCGGAACGAGCGTACGGCGCACCCGATGGCAAGACCGCAGCCTATAGACGCCTGCAACACCAGAAGCATCGCAAGCGCGTTGCCGACCCTATCACTAATCCCCCCCAGGAGCTCTGGTCACCTTACTCACCAACAGGAACACAATACTGCTTGAAAGCAGTATTATTTAGCTGTGGTCTTCTGTAAGGTCGAGGTACTACCCCAGTCGGGCTGCTCCGTATTTTGAGCAGGAAATTTCCTGCTGTGCCCTAACTCAGTTAATATATATATATATATATATATATAGAGAGAGAGAGAGAGAGAGAGAAGAAGATACAGGCTGTCCCGTAAGTAGTGGACCAACGGGTTATGGGGGGTAGTGAGACTTATTATCTAACAGAAATACTAAAATTTATAGTCCTAGGCCTTGTAGTTATTGAGTTATGCTTTGTTTTCAAAATGTGGTGAAAATATAATCCACATATATCATCATCATATTAAATTGTACCATATCTGCTTTTTATTTTATTGTTATTTTTTGTTCAAGGAAGTTAAGAATACATAAGTCTTCCTAATTAAAATGATATTCAACCATAATTAATAACAACAAGAAAATTGGACCAAAAAATAGGTACAAATTTTACGTTTAAAAGTTTACGAACTGAAGTTTGAACAAAGCTGGTTTAAAAAAAAATGTATGGTTACCCTGTGAAACTTAAAAAACGAAAAAACGAAAACTCGGTATTTTCTTTTTTTTTTTTTCTTTTTTTTTTTTTTTTGCTCGGTATTTTTATATTTTAATGTTATTTAAATAATAAATCACGAGTGAAATTAAAAAAAAAAAGAAAAAAAATTGATCTGGAGACTGAGATTGGAACCCGGGTCAACACGATTCGACACCCGCCGACTTCCTAATTACGCCATTACAGCTATCATAACAACGGTGAAATTAAGCTTCGTATTCTAATGATATTTTTTCATTGCCTAAAAACAGGGATAAAACGACATTTTTTTTAAATGAATCCTAGCTAGATCAATTTTTCGCCCCCGAAATCCCCTGCATACTAAATTTCACGAAAATTGTTGGAGCCGATTCCGAGATTCAGAAAATATATATATATATATACAAGAATTGCTCGTTTAATAGTATAAGATATAATAAAATACTTGAAAAAGACATGTTATAACGTCTAAGTCTAATTTTGAAGTTAGATAGGTTAGGGTTTTTTTTTTTGTTGTAACGAAATTATGCTGATAAAGGGTCTACAGGTCTTTACCAATTTAAGTTGTTGACTAAAATAAATGAATAGGAATTATAATCTTTGTTTTAGTCCCAAAACCAACTTTTACTGGCTGTTAGTTGTAAAATCTAGCATGTACTAAATTCTAATAGTAAAAGCCTGAAAAAAATGTCCCATTTTTATAAATCCTGACATTTACTAACTCATGTCGGTTAAACCTAAGACTTACTCTTAAATCTTAGGATTTACCGTAGTTCGAGCTTTTACAGTAACATGTATATTAATTTTTAATATATACTTTACAACATTAGCTGTGTGGTTATGGCAGTGAAGAATATAGCCACCCCTCTATTCCCGTGGGTGTCGCCAGAGGTGACTAAGGGATAATACAGTTTCACTACTACCTTGGAACTTAGAATGCCGACCAATGGTGGGATAACCATCCAACTGCTGGCTTTCAAACACACAGGCCAAAGACGGGCAGCAGCGTCTTTGGTGCGACAATGCAAGCCCTGCGGTCACCAGCCCGCCTGCCCAGCGTGGTGACTATGGGCAAAACACATGACTTCACGCCGTTATTGGTGTGAATTTGGGGAGGCCTATGAGTTATGACCAGCAGTGAACTGCGTTAGGCTGAAGTGATGATGATGAATTTAAAACATATAGAGAAAATGACTTGCTTAAGCCTAGAATTACTATATTATCATCTTTAAATGTATAATAAATAAATAGAACAAAGAACCTAGCAATAAAACCATTTCTAACACTTTTTTTAAGTAAAAATTAGATGATAGCAGTGTCCCTGTATGTCTTGTGTTTTGGATTACTTCTGAAGAGCTCTCACGTATTCCAGGGTTAGGGAATTGGAAATATGTTAACAAGGAGTCAATAAAGAAGGGTCCCTTATCTCGGTCATAATAAATGATAGTGGTCAAAATTAAAAATAAGTACAACAAACTTACAACTCAAGTCTTTTTATATCTACTCCAGAGATTTCCTCAGTTAGAAGCTTAATACAAATCCATACTAAGGAACATGAGACAAGAATAGCCTCCACATCACTGGGCATCTATTTATGGGGTTTTGGGGGGTGGAGGGCTGAGGCGGGGAGCTGGTTATCCCCTGGTACCACTCCCACCCCCAGCAACCTCATGGTTATGGAGATATCACGCTTGATTGAATAACGCTTGGTTCCGGCGCTGCTTGCATCTTAATCTAAAGACTAGCCCTACATTCAATACTAATAACTAGAATGATTAAGGTGGAAGACCAACTATCCAATGAAACTGTAATTAAGCGTGGCGTGCGACAAGGGTGTATTTTATCTCCCGTATTATTTAATGTATATGCCGAAAGAATCATGGCCGAGTCCCTCTACGAAACCGATGAAGGTATAGTGATAAACGGAGAAGTCGTGAACAATATTCGATATGCTGATGATACGATTCTTATTGCGGAGGATATTGTAGGTCTACAAAAGTTGCTGGATCGTGTAAATGTGGCGAGCAATAAATACGGACTAAAAATAAACACGAAAAAAACCAACTTTATGATAGTATCCAAGACCCCAGTGACTAATGAACATCTACTCTTGGAAGGTAACCTAATTGAACGCGTAAACAAATTTAAATACCTAGGTAGCTACATAAATGAACAATGGAGTAGCGAACAAGAAATTCGAGTCCGTATAGAACAAGCCCGTAGTGCCTTTATGAAGCTGAAAAAGATTTTGTGCCATAAACGCTTTAACCTAAAACTCCGCATGAGATTCGTACGCTGTTATGTATTCAGTGTCCTACTTTATGGGGTGGAAAGTTGGACCTTAACCTCGACATTATGTTCAAAACTAGAAGCATTTGAAATGTGGATATACAGACGTATGCTCCGAATATCCTGGACTATGAAAATAACAAATGTTGAGGTTCTGCGTCGCATGAATAAAAGGTTGGAAATAATAAGGACTGTGAAGGAGAGGAAGCTGCAGTATTTTGGTCATATAATGAGAGCACACAGGTATTGGATTCTTCAGCTTGTGATTCAAGGAAAAATCGAGGGAAAACGCCGACCTGGCAGAAGGAAAACATCCTGGCTGAAGAACCTCCGTGAATGGTTTAACTTAAGTACTAGATCTCTCTTCCGTGCTGCAGCTTCGAAGATTAAGATAGCCATGATGGTCGCCAACCTTCGTAGAGAAGAGGCACCGTGAGAAGAGAAGAAGAAGCCCTACATTGAATTGAAATGAAAAACAAGACTAAATTAACCCCTGGACAATAAACTTCTTATTTCTTATTGCATTATAAAACCAAATCCAATTCATAGCAACAGTTATTAAGGTAGGAAGAAAAGTGTGCAACAGGAAGTGCAAATTATAAGTGATATTACATCAAAACAAGCTGTCCTCCAAATTTCATATTATAAAACTGAAATTGTGTAAGAAAATTGAACTCGATTGCTATGTCGAGCCCGCATTGTTGTTGTGAATATTCCTGAAGTGGATTTTCCTTGTCTACAAACTGTCCACACTCAACCTAACTGATAACACAATTTGTGTGTTTAAAATTAATTAATTAACAATAACTTTGCATAACATTTTTTACATAGCAAGTATTTTTCATTTTATATTAAACATTAACAAGAAGATGACTTATGATATTCGAATAAAGATATTTTTGTTTAATTTTTTTTTAATTCTTTATAAATATAAACAATTGTGGAAAAGCATGCACAATGTGTATGTATGTATGAATAATGTGTGTATAAATTATGTAGGAAAAGTTTACAAAAAGATAAAATAAGATGCCATTTAATAATTTATAGATTTCAAACTGTGATGTGAATAATTTAGGTAAAGTTTACTTCAAGGCAAAATGATAGGGATATGCTGGACTTACCTCAGACTTCTTCTCTCCGCTTTCGACATATACGATGTAGCTTCTTCATCAGTTCTTACATATATAATTGCAAATATAAAAACTAATAATATACTATAACATGGCATTATCTCCATATCCGTATAATTTTAAATGAATAGGTCTCGTAACATAAATTCACACAAATTTAAAGATTTTGATATTTGCAATAAACTTAGATACAATAAATTTAGCATTTGACCAAATATTAAGATTTACATCGCAAAAACTAGAATAAAATATAAAACAAAACAGTTTTTCTTCTTTATAAGACAGTATTTTATCTATCTAAACCACTATAAATTCCACTATTCGTTCACACAAAATATGAAATTATGAATACCTATACACCACTATAAAGCCTGATTTACACCAAGGCAACAACGTGCGGCATTGTCGCATGCGACATATTGTGGCGTACGCCATCTTGTGGCATGCGACAACTTGCGGCATATGTGGCATGCGACAGCGTATTTTATGCCAAGGCAACAGTTTTTAAGCGTCGTGCTGTCAAATTTTAGTCTGCCTACTTGATTGATAGAGATAGGTTAGAATTTCTTCAGACAAAAACACAAAAAAGTAGATTTTATATATTTCTTTTTTAGATTTTCTGTAGTAAGGGTACAATTTCTAGAGATACCAGACGATTAGTGAGTTTGTTAATTTTTTTCGTCTACGTAGGTACATTGTATTACTTGTCGATGTAATCTAAGTCGGTTTTTTTCGTTTGCTAACAAATATAATTATCATTACATCACTACATGTCTGATTTATCTCATTTTGTAAATAAAATAAATAAGTACAATCAAAACATAACCTACAAACTGGCTTGACGCATCAAAAATTGTCGCACGGAATCCATCGTGATCGGATACAAGCTGCGACACTCTGCCACATGACGCAAGGTGTTGCCGTGCCGCAAGGTTCTTGCCACAACGTGCGACATTTTTCATGCGTCAATGCCGCATGCCACAATGCCGCACGTTGTTGCCTTGGTGTAAATCAGGCTTTACACTATACAAATATACAGATAACAAAAATAAAACGTCATCAGGTCAATTCATTGGATGCGTTCCACTTAACGACTGCAACGAAAGCAACGCCCACTCTATCGTTCCAAGGCTCGTGATCGTTTTTCGCCTACAAAATATAGGTGGGTCAGAGTTGGCTTTCATCAAGGGGGAATTTGAAAAAACAACTGTTAATGTAAAATTTTGAATGTCATGACAACTTGATAAACTTTTTGAATCATTATCTCTCAATCTTTTCGTAAAAAAAAAAAAACATTAAATTCACGGGAATCCATGTTGAATTAAGTTTTACTCTAATCCATTCGAAGTATTTATATACTCACAACCCCAAAAGCTGCATGTTTTTATCATGCCGACATATAGTGAGCACAAAGCTGACACCTGACAGCATCCAAATATGCGTTCCACTTATAAAATTTGCCTACAAATACAACGCCCGCGGCGTTTTTTTTTTCTTAGTGGAACGGCAATAGGGTATTCCACTATGTTTGAAAAAGTACTTCAAAATGTTGATTTTCTAATAAAAAGCCACCAAAAAATATATTTCGGCAAAATAAACACGCTTTCATGCCATAAAATTGATTTAAATTTTAAACCTTTTTTATTACCGCGAAAACGCTAAACTCTGTCCAAAAATAAAAGAATTAAAAGGTAAACAAATATGGCGGAATGTGTAACCATAGACTACTATAGTGCTGGATGTATGTTGTTAAATGTCGATATCGGTAAATTTCCTCTACTTGAAAATAATATGGATGTAATGAGGAATGAAACTAAATGAAACATTAACATATATTTATTACATTTAGCACACCATACTATAAGGGGGCGCTCAAGTATTACGTAACGCAAATTTTGAAGATTTTCGTCGTCGAACGTAGGAAATACATAACTTCTTACAGTGCGTAGAGTTCTGTCTTACTAGGTACATGGCAATACTAGTTATTACAGTGACTGTTATTTTAAAATATCAGTGACAAAATACTAGGTACTCAACTACTCGATATTAGTATTCTAAAAATACTACGTTTATCTCGCTCTCGCCTCCTCTTAGCGTAAACGCTTAAGCACAAGCGAAATGGAGATGATACCGATTTTGCAGACAAACAATAATTTTTTTTGCTACTCTGACAAAGTGAAATCTGTATCTACCGCATTTGAAATCTGTATCTACCGCATTATATTATTGTATAGTGTGACTTGAAATACCTCGTAGAAATGAAGTTCGAATAGGAATCCAGTCGAAAGCGAAATCGTCGAAAGCGAATAGTCGTCAGACTATTTGCAAAGTTTTAAGGACCCCGATGACCCCGACGACCTCCGATTAGAGTTGCCAGATGGTCGGGATTCGTCGGGATTGTCCCGACATTTCGTATGATGTCCAGAGTCCCGAAAAAATACTAAATGTCCCGACAAATAACAACTAATCAAAAATCTCAAACTATCGCGATAATAATCATCATCATCAGTCATCATCAGTTCAGCCTATTGCAGTCCACTGCTGGACATAGGCCTCCCCAAGTTCGCGCCAGAGATCCCGGTTTTCTGCAATCCTCATCCAGCCTACACCGGCAATCTTACGAATGATATGTAATCTAAAATTCCGTAAAAAGTGAGAATCATTTCATTACCACTTAGTCTAGTCGATAAGTTGAAAAGGGTCGAAAATAAAGATACTGCTCTTAAAATTATGTGTGATAGCTTATTGCATCAGGAATGACGCCTATAAAAATGTTCTAAAAGCGTGTTAAAAAATTGCACAAGCTACAAACAATTTAATTGTTTGTAACTTGTGCAATTTTTTATAAAAGGAAAAAATGGCTTTTCGTTTTTTCCCAATATTTCATAAACTGTTATTTGTATTTAAGAAATTTCAAAAAAAAAAATCTGAAAGAGGAGGTCCAATAAAAAAGTCCCAGCTCCCGGAACTCTATTTCCATTATTTATAATTTAAAAAAAATGGGTCTCTGCGTGATATTTTTAGGTTACGCGCGCGGCGTCAAAAGCGAGTACGACACATTGATTAATTTATTTAAGGTATTGAAAAGTTAATTTTTCAACAAGTTAAACGATTGTTAACTAACAAAATTTTCTCCGAATTCCGTCTCAATTGTAGTTCCAGAAAAATCATCATTTTTTAGAAAAATTACCAGTTTTTGTTCAAGTACAATAATTATTATAAACAAAGAATGAATATATTTTCTACTTTTGTGGCATGATCTTGTTAATCATGTATGTAAGAAAGGCTCTACGAAACGAAAAAAATTTACGACAATTATTTAAACATTTTTTTTCATTTATGTACAATTGAGACGGAATTTCGAGAAAATTTTGTTAGTTAACAATCGTTTAACTTGTTGAAAAATTAACTTTAAGTAAAATTTCTAAAAGGAATTAAGTATTTATAGTGTTCATAATACACCATATTTTTTACAAATAAAAAAAATATATATTCAATACCTTAAATAAATTAATCAATGTGTCGTACTTAGAGTTGCCAGATGGTCGGGATTCGTCGGGATTGTCCCGACATTTCGTATGATGTCCAGAGTCCCGAAAAAATACTAAATGTCCCGACAAATAACAACTAATCAAAAATCTCAAACTATCGCGATAATAATCATCATCATCAGTCATCATCAGTTCAGCCTATTGCAGTCCACTGCTGGACATAGGCCTCCCCAAGTTCGCGCCAGAGATCCCGGTTTTCTGCAATCCTCATCCAGCCTACACCGGCAATCTTACGAATGATATGTAATCTAAAATTCCGTAAAAAGTGAGAATCATTTCATTACCACTTAGTCTAGTCGATAAGTTGAAAAGGGTCGAAAATAAAGATACTGCTCTTAAAATTATGTGTGATAGCTTATTGCATCAGGAATGACGCCTATAAAAATGTTCTAAAAGCGTGTTAAAAAATTGCACAAGCTACAAACAATTTAATTGTTTGTAACTTGTGCAATTTTTTATAAAAGGAAAAAATGGCTTTTCGTTTTTTCCCAATATTTCATAAACTGTTATTTGTATTTAAGAAATTTCAAAAAAAAAAATCTGAAAGAGGAGGTCCAATAAAAAAGTCCCAGCTCCCGGAACTCTATTTCCATTATTTATAATTTAAAAAAAATGGGTCTCTGCGTGATATTTTTAGGTTACGCGCGCGGCGTCAAAAGCGAGTACGACACATTGATTAATTTATTTAAGGTATTGAAAAGTTAATTTTTCAACAAGTTAAACGATTGTTAACTAACAAAATTTTCTCCGAATTCCGTCTCAATTGTAGTTCCAGAAAAATCATCATTTTTTAGAAAAATTACCAGTTTTTGTTCAAGTACAATAATTATTATAAACAAAGAATGAATATATTTTCTACTTTTGTGGCATGATCTTGTTAATCATGTATGTAAGAAAGGCTCTACGAAACGAAAAAAATTTACGACAATTATTTAAACATTTTTTTTCATTTATGTACAATTGAGACGGAATTTCGAGAAAATTTTGTTAGTTAACAATCGTTTAACTTGTTGAAAAATTAACTTTAAGTAAAATTTCTAAAAGGAATTAAGTATTTATAGTGTTCATAATACACCATATTTTTTACAAATAAAAAAAATATATATTCAATACCTTAAATAAATTAATCAATGTGTCGTACTTGCTTTTGACGCCGCGCGCGCAACCCATTTCACATTAAACCCCATTTTCAGCATTAAATTAAAATTATAAATAACTAGCTGCTGTGCCCGCGACTTCGTCCGCGTGGAATTTAACAAAAATTGTTCAGTTCGCAGTTATAAAAATAAAAATCTAAAATAAAACTAGCCTAAGTTACACCTTATTACATCAGCTATCTACCAGTGAAAGTCCCGTCAAAATCGGTCCAGCTGTTTCAGAGATTAGCCGGAACAAATAGACGGACAGACAATAATTGTAAAAAATGTTATTCTGGAATATGTAGGTACCGTGTATAGATCCATATACATTTAGTAAAAAGCGGTTATTTTAATATTACAAACAGACACTCCAATTTTATTTATTTGTACCTATAGATATTTGTATCTCCATGATTAGTTCCGGGAGCTGGGAGTTTTTTATTGGGAATTTCCTCTTCTTTCAGAATCTTTGTTTGAAATTTCTTAAATATTAACAGTTTATGAAATATTGGCAAAAAACGAAAGGCCATTTTTCTCCTTTTTTAATTGTTTGTAACTTGTGCATTTTTTATGTACTAAATACATGCTTTTAGAACATTTTTCTAGGCGTCATTCCGGATCCAATAAGCTATCACACATAATTTTAAGAGCAGTATCTTTATTTTCGACCATTTTCAACTTGTCGACTAAACTAACTACTATACGCGGAATGGAACACGCTTGGCGAGTCTCTGCGCTGTGATCGGCAGAGCGGGGAAAAATTTTTATAATAAAAAAAGATTTTTATATTTCGTAATATTTATTTGTACCGTTGGTCCCGACCATAATCCCAAAATCCCGACTTTTTGAAAATTTGTCCAGACATTTTAGTCTTCCCATCTGGCAACCCTAGTCGTACTTGCTTTTGACGCCGCGCGCGCAACCCATTTCACATTAAACCCCATTTTCAGCATTAAATTAAAATTATAAATAACTAGCTGCTGTGCCCGCGACTTCGTCCGCGTGGAATTTAACAAAAATTGTTCAGTTCGCAGTTATAAAAATAAAAATCTAAAATAAAACTAGCCTAAGTTACACCTTATTACATCAGCTATCTACCAGTGAAAGTCCCGTCAAAATCGGTCCAGCTGTTTCAGAGATTAGCCGGAACAAATAGACGGACAGACAATAATTGTAAAAAATGTTATTCTGGAATATGTAGGTACCGTGTATAGATCCATATACATTTAGTAAAAAGCGGTTATTTTAATATTACAAACAGACACTCCAATTTTATTTATTTGTACCTATAGATATTTGTATCTCCATGATTAGTTCCGGGAGCTGGGAGTTTTTTATTGGGAATTTCCTCTTCTTTCAGAATCTTTGTTTGAAATTTCTTAAATATTAACAGTTTATGAAATATTGGCAAAAAACGAAAGGCCATTTTTCTCCTTTTTTAATTGTTTGTAACTTGTGCATTTTTTATGTACTAAATACATGCTTTTAGAACATTTTTCTAGGCGTCATTCCGGATCCAATAAGCTATCACACATAATTTTAAGAGCAGTATCTTTATTTTCGACCATTTTCAACTTGTCGACTAAACTAACTACTATACGCGGAATGGAACACGCTTGGCGAGTCTCTGCGCTGTGATCGGCAGAGCGGGGAAAAATTTTTATAATAAAAAAAGATTTTTATATTTCGTAATATTTATTTGTACCGTTGGTCCCGACCATAATCCCAAAATCCCGACTTTTTGAAAATTTGTCCAGACATTTTAGTCTTCCCATCTGGCAACCCTACCTCCGATATACGGAGATAAACACGGTCCAAATAACAAATAAATCGGAAGTCCACAAACGAAAGCCAAGTTGTTGAGCCGTAGAAACACAAACGCAAATACAAGAATTTAGATTTAGAGGGTTGGTATCGTTCCACCACCCCACCACCACTACAGCCTATCACAGTCCACTGTTGGACATAGGCATGCACAAGTTTGCGCCCGACATTACGACGCGAACTCATGTGTTTTGCCCATAGTCACCACGCTGGGCAGGCGGGTTGGTGACCGCAGGGCTGGCTTTGTCGCACCGAAGACGCTGCTGCCCATCTTTGGCCTGTGTATTTCAAAGCCGGCATGGATGGTTATCCCGCCACCCGTCGGCTTTTTAAGTTCCAAGGTAGTAGTGGAACTGTGTTATCCCTTAGTCGCCTCTTACGACACCCGCGGGAAGAGAGGGGGTGGCTACATTCTTTAGTGCCGTAACCACACAGCACCGGTATCGTTCATCAGGTTTTTATTCGTTCTTAATGGAATTTTTTCATTTCTGGCCATAACCATATTATGTGCGTGGTATACTAGGAAATCCATATAACATTATCTGATTTTTTTAAATAATTTCCTGTTATTTTTGTATACAAATAGTTTGTTGAGAAACTGAACGATATAACACTAGCAACATTAGCAGGGTGCAGCCTGTATGTGCGTTTCAAATTAGATTTCCGAAAGTACTTTTCGGTATTTGTGTGTGAGTAAAATTTGTCAAAATTGATTTCCGAAAGTACTTTTCGGTATTTGTATGTGAGTAAAATGTATTTATATATACTATTTATCAAAACACAGAGTAACCTTTAGACACTCGAAATGGCTATGCATAAAAAGGCTATGTAATTAATGTCTAATTTAAATATTTTCTACTTAGAAACTAATGAAAGTTCAGAGAAATGTTAATTAAAACAAAAAAAGTCTATTTCTACTAGGGGCACATTGCCTTAGCTGGGGCTCCCCACTATCGTGTAACAACTCCTTTAAAAAAGTATTAGCAATTTGATGACAAAGATACACTGTTTTCAATGAGATTTAAAGCAAAAGCTACCACAGAGAAAGACATACTGTCTTATTGTCAAAAAACGAAGTAATGCCTCTCTCAAAGTCGCATTAAGTAAGACACTATTTAACTTTAGTGGCCGTTTTAACTTTTTGTTTCAATTATTTATAAAAAGTGAAAATAAATTATGATTTATAAAAAGTTCGAGTTACTTTTTATGATTTATAAAAAGTTCGAGCTAAAACGCTTTTTTTTAAATATCATTGACCTCGACTTTTTATCGATATGAAAGAACAGAAAGCCCTTAACCATAAACACAAGACAAGACACAGTAATGACAAATATCACTTGTTAGTTTGAGGTTACAGCGAATTCGGTTTTCTGCTAAAAAATATTAGTTTAACGATGAAATAGACGTATAATTACAAATATAATAGTAGTGCATGTGATTACCCAGATGCTACAATAATTATCTAGTAGCCATTGTGTGTGATTACACAGGGATCGCGTATTTTTCATCCGGTAAGGAGTTTGTTTACATTTTAATTCTTTTATTTTTGGACGGACTATACAGCCATTTTGGTGACGTAATATGTGCAATAACAAAACTGTATGACGTATGTAAGAGAGTAACATAACCTACCAGCCATCAACAAATTAGTAATGAATGCATATTATTTCAGTTGGAACAAGATATGAAGAGTTATTATACGAAAAAACACAACTATTACTCCTTGAAGTTAAAATTGATAGATATTACAGATATTAGATATGTACCCTAGCTGTTGACAGCACTGACAGAACTTTGTTATTGCCCGTATGACGTCACACCGCGGCGGCTCGTGTTTTAGGTCACGTGATATACAGATTAAAATATACGACTTTTAATTTCAATATAATAAACCAATAATGTGCTTTTATGATTCCAAATCAGAATATTTAGGTGTATTTCTCTATACATTTTAGTTTTTATCAAATTTTATAATTTATTTTTCACTACGGAAAGTACCCTATTTCAGCGGCTGTGATCGATGGCGCGGGCGTTATAGGCCCTAGGTGGAACGCGCCCTTTGTTATTACCACAAATGACGTCCTCTCAGATAACATACCAACCTGTATATATAATGTACTCTGTGATACCAACGTGGCGTTTTGGCGGGATTTTTAAACAAACAACATTAAAACATGATTTTGAGTACATATATAAAAGGATATAAATAAATAAAATTTTATTTTTATGCCGCTTTAATGTTTTTATGTTTTTTTCTCAAAATAGCTAAGGGTATATAGAAGATACTTAGAAAGTTCTAGAATGGGTCGAAAAGTCGTTTAGGAGCTAGACCAGATAAAATGCTTGAGCGCTGTAGCCGGTGGTCACCGTCCGGACTACATCATTAAACAAACACTATTCATTCATTGGTATTTTTCAATTCTGTTTGGTAACAAATTTCATTTTACCACAACATTTTAAAAACAGATTTAATTTCATCAATCTTATCCATTTTAGATTTAAACATAACTTGGGTAAAGATGCAGAATTTAATATTGTTATGCCACATCATATGGCAAGGGGCCATGTAATGGACTCGGTGGCAATTTAAAACGTCTAGCAGCATTTAATTTCATATTTATATATTTAAGTATTGTTGACCTTATTTTTCTTTAATAAACCGGCCAAGTGCGAGTCGGACTCGCGCACGAAGGGTTCCGTACCATGGACTAAACTAAATATAAGTAAATTTTCTGTAAAATATTTATTCTGTAAAATATTTTTAATACAGTTGCTAAAAAAGTGGCATATTGCAGGGACGTATAACGTTCGGGAAGTGGGCTATTACACACTCGTGCTTTTTTTTTACCTTTCTCGCACTAGTGCGTTCTCTTTCCCACCTGTCAAAATAATGTCTATTAAAAAGAAAAACCAACCATGAAGTTTTTACTAAAAAAAATTAATAGAAGTTTTTATGATTCATGCAAATACGTATATTTCTTAAAAGAAGCTACTAATTTGTTTCAATATCAGATTCAATGATTTGATTGAATGAGTTTGGTTAGGTTTCATTTCATTTCATTAAATTTTATTTACATCATATCAATAAAAAACTTTTACTGAAGACTTGGCTGTATGGCTGTATGTATATAGTTTCCCTCTGCCTACCAGAATGGGTGAAGAAAAAAAACGGTTACGCCACCGCCGGTTACGGTTGGCGCCATTTTTCAGAATTTTTTTTGCGAGTTTATTTTATTAAATTGTTTCATTTTTTTGCAACTGTATTAAAAATAGTCGTTCAGTACACGTGCGGAACCGTCATTGCAACTTGTTCCGACTGTTAACCCTCGCCTTCGGCTGCGCCTCGGCTCGGGTAGACATTAATTGTCGGAACTCTTTGCAATGACAGCCTTAGGGGCCGTCTCCACGAGCGAGCGTATCGCCGGCGATAGTATCGTCGAGCCACCTATTTCTATACACTCTCTATGGAGCCGTCCAGAGCCGTCTCTTAGTATTGTGCTCTGTGGCCGTCTCCACGAGCGAGCGTATCGCCGGCGATGCGACGAGTGGCAATAAGCGAGCGTATCGCCGCGCTAGCGTCGCGACTCGCCGCGCTCTCGCAGTGACACGCCGGCGTATCGCCGCGAGCGCGCTCTCAAACACAGCGTTTTTAACCAATTTCAAAAAAGGAAGAGGTTACTCAATTCGACCGTATATATTCTTTTTTAATGTATGTTCGGGGATAACTTCGTCGTTTATGAACCGATTTTGATAATTCTTTTTTTGTTGGAAAGGTGATATCCCCAGGGTGGTACCATGATAAGGAAACCAGGATCTGATGATGGAATCCCAGAGAAATCAAGTAGAACTTTCGAAAATCGTAGTGACGACTAGTGGGTTTGTTAATTTTTTTCACCTACTTCCATTGTATTACTTGTCGTTTTTCGTTTGCTAGCAAACAATTATTTTAAATATCAGAATCTCGATATATCAATATTTATAAATACTTATATCAATATCGGAGTTTGATGTATTTTTTTATTTTATTTTTATTTTTTATTATTAAGAAATTCGTATCGTATCGAAAAAAAATCGATATTTTTGAAGTGAAACTTCTTTAGGCGCATGAGGGGTAAAATTTGAGCGACCGGTAACGCGGCAGCGTCATGACGATCAGTACTTGGATGGGTGACCGCCTGGGAACACCTCGTGACGTTGACTTTTTGTTTCTTTTTCAATTAGTTTTTTTTTGTCCTTTAAATTCGTTTCTTAAATTATTATTTTTTGTCTAATTACGTTTTATTACTTGTCGATGGAATGGAAGTCCGTTTTTTTTTTGTTAGCAAACACAATTATATTTCATCAGCTTTAAACATAATTTACACAGTTTATTATTCATATAAAGTTTTTCAATAAACAACGCATCGTCAAATCCGTCGCGGACACGCTGCGATACGCTGGCGATATGCGACGATACGCTGGCGATACGCTCGCTCGTGGAGACGGCTCCGACGAGTCGCTGCGGACGCGCCGCGATTCCGTCGCGAGACGCGACGATACGCTGGCGATACGCTCGCTCGCTCGTGGAGACGACCCGACGATAGTTGGGCATATCGCCGGCGATACGCTCGCTCGTGGAGACGGCCCCTTACGGCTTACCGCACTTGTAATGAAATATACTATATTTAATTGTGACGCCATCTATGATGCTATTAGATAACTTATTAGTCTATTTACGAAGTTTTCCTAATTTCTGATAGATGGCGTTTTAGACTAATAAAAAATTATCGCCCACCTTAAATGTTTATTTTATTTTGTTTTTAGTATTTGTTGTTATAGCGGCAACAGAAATACATAATTTGTGAAAATTTCAACTGTTTCAAAATTTCAACTAGCTATCGCCGTTCTGGAAGGAGCTGGGCTGGCTGAACTAGTCAGTCCCTTTTTCACGCATAATGGACCAATATTGGGTCTAAATGCGGAAAATCGAGCCAACTAACTAACTAACATACCTAAAATTATGAAATATCTAGCATGATATTTCATAAATTTAGGATCATATCATACATCGTCACTATATTCACACATCTTTATCATTAACGTAATCATGTACCGAATAATAAGCTTTACCTTATTAATTTCTTTTTAATACAAACTTTAAATTCATTATCACGCAATGACGACGATTTTATTATACTTAAATGCGAATACTATAACCCAGAAACGAGACATTTACTTTGATTTATTAAGTATTTTTCTATTTATAACGTTTTTCCGCAATTTACTCAAACTTTGAGTGTGTAAGTCAAACAGACTGACAAATACGAATTTGACTCAGGACGTCAAATACTTATAACGAAAAGTACTTGACCTAGTTTTAAAAAAATTTGCTCGTTAGCACAATTGCAATTCGATTACGATTTTCTAGCGATCAGAAGCATTTTTTCGCAATTTATTCCGAATTTGGAGGGTCTATACCGGCTTCTTCTGAATCTTGAGATTCAGATTCACCGCATCGAAATACATAACAAATATATTTCTTAATCTCGTTCGAGAAAATTATTTTGATAGCATTTCATTTTTTACGATATCATCATATATCTCACTAGTTTGTACTAAATAACTAAGTTGATCGCATTCAGCGTGTAACATCCCACTGGTGGGCATAGGTCTCTTTCTCCATGTAGGAGAAGGATTGGAGCTTAATCCACCACGCTGCTCCAATGCGGATTAGCTATCAGGTGAACATGATAACAACCGGGACCGACGGCGTTTGCTAAATGTTTTTTTCTGCATTAGTAGTTTAGTAGTTACAAATATTATGAGTAGGTAAGTGCTCCTGCATAACGAGATCAAATTTGCCACTAATGTCAATCAATAATGGAGACATCCTAAGCAGACTTTGTAAAAGTACCCCAAATGTTTTCCTCTCTTTAGGAAACTTTGTCCACTATCCCTTCAACGGCTGCTGTAAGTCACAGACTACGGCGCCTCTTTCTATCTGGCGCCCTGGGCGATCGTTCTATCGCGCCCACCCCGTACGCCGATACTAATTACTGGTTTATCCTAAGGCGCTAGTGTAGTCAAATGTTGTAACTACACTACCTTTGAGGTCTGCCAGTTAACAAGTTCTGATGACATTATTAAGTAGGTAAGCACTATAGCACGGGCCGTTTTGGAATTCCATTTGTTAGTGTTTTGAACATTAACAGACAAAAACTTACAATTCGTATAATCTCTATTGTGTATTTTATCAAGCTTTCATTAAGGTAAGGAAATTTGAAGTTTCACAATTTGCATTTACGTATTGTAATTTTGACTAACTAACTAAAAAAATCATAAAGCTAGGCTCTCCACAGTATAGTACCAAATTACCTGATTTTTAGAAATTTTCTTCATCACAAGACATTTTGCGATCATACAGAATACAATTTTTTAACCGACTTCCAAAAAAGGAGGAGGTTCTCAATTCGATTGTATTTTTTTATGTATGTTACCTCAGAACTTTTGACTGGATGAACTGATTTCGATAATTTTTGATTTAATTGAAAGGCGGTGCGTGTCATTTGGTCTCATTTAAATTTATTTGAGATCTAAAAAGTATTTTTCGAGTTATATCTAATAATGCGTCTTTACTTGACTAATTTTTCGTCGACCTACGTTATATTATACCGCAAAACTTGTTACTGGGTGTACCGATTTTGATGATTTTTAATTTAATCAAAAGCTGATGCCTAATATGTGGATTGTGGTTATAATTCATCGCGATCTGATAACAACTTTTTGAGCAATCTTTGATAAAGCGTATTTACTTGACAATTTTTTCGTCTACCTACGTTGTATTACTTGTGGTTAATAATTGAAGTTGGTTTTTTCGTTTGCGAGCAAACAATTATTATTGTTTATCATGCATAATCGATAACCTAGTAAGTAGGTACTACTAATGCTTTCTTTTTAATTGGCTAGAGAGGGCTGTAAGCTGTATTTTAAAGCATTCCAAGAGTTCGTCAAGGGCATAAATTAATTTATAAGTATGACGTTTAATTAAACAGTTGTAAACAATTATAGATTTGTAGATTTATGATTTATAACAAAGTATCATGTTTTATTTAACTTTATACTTGGGTACAAAAGACGATATTAATCAGTTCGTGTAGCTTTTTCATCTATATTAATTCTATTATAGATAAAAAAAATCAAAGTTGTTTTTGAAGAATAGATGAGTATGATATATATAAGAGTAGTAGGTATAGATACCATATGATAGTTCCACTAATCAGTATGTAACATTTATAATTAATTCTAAGCCCGTACTATGCAGGTATTTTGTAGATCCATAGAATTTTTTTTAAATATTATACATATTTACAAGTCACAACTTAAGAAATAAATATTTACAGATAGTTTTGATACAAATCATGTCCGCGTGGAATTGTGCCAAGAATGCTGGCAGCATTTCCCCGTTGAATCGCTATGCCGATTCTCTGGGCAAAAAATGCACCAGCCCTATTGTCACCAGTGGAGGCAATAAGGCGAGGAGTTATCTCATTTAAGAATTTTTTAGCACTGCTACTCCAAGGTCCAAGTGTTTCGACTGCAAACGGCACAACGATGTAATTTGGAATTAGTGACGAATACTTGTGCCGTTTAGTCGATTCAGCTTTCTCCGCCGCGGCTCCCGCTTTTAAGGCTGTTTCCCTGACATGAGACGGAGCAAGTGTGTCAACGCAGGTTGCGTCCCACAAAAGCGCCCGTCCCCTTTCCCAGGGAACCAACGTCAATCCATCAGGTCTCTTGCCATCATCGCGACTAATTCCAGTAGGCTCGATAAGAGCAGGAACGTCGATGGTGGCAAGAGCTCTTCTTATGGTATCATTTAGGGAACCGTGGCGGGAGACACCGCGTTGGCGCAGCGGTTACAGCACTGGATTGCGTTTGGCTGTTGCGCGGGCGGTTGCGGGTTCGATTCCCGCACACGACAACATTTGTATTGGCCATACAGATGTTTGCCGTGGTCTGGGTGTTTGTGCAGTCCTTGTGGGTTACCCCACCGTGCCTCGGAGAGCACGTTAAGCCGTCGGTCCCGGTTGTTATCATGTACACCTGATAGCGATCGTTACTCATAGTAGGGAATATATCCGCCAACCCGCATTGGAGCAGCGTGGTGGATTAAGCTCCGATCCTTCTCCTACATGGAGAAGAGGCCTATGCCCAACAGTGGGATATTACAGGCTGAATCGTGATCGTGATCGTGGCGGGAAAACCTACCTGAACTCTTGTTGCAGGAAAGGCCGTGTAGTCCGAAAGAATCAACCTCCTTTCCGCACGGACATCTGTGTTCAAAGCACAGTGGAGTTCCCAACCGGAGACCGACAGCAATTCTAAAACTTTCATTGTCTAAAAGTGTCCCAAGGTTTTTTGACGGCATTGCGTGTAACCAGTGACCTGACTCTTTATTTGATAAAGCTAGAAGCCTGGCACGGTTTTTGTCACTTGTAGAATGTCTCCATAGAATTAATTACATTGTTAGAGATTATACAAATAATTTAATTAAAATGCTCTTTCAGTTTTCTTGCAAGCAAAAAACGTACCTACCTACATATTTTACAACATAGGTACTTTTCATGTACTTTTACATACCTATATGATCTGTACCTATACCTATAACCTTGGGCAGTTGGGCTTTTATGTACAAAAGTCCACGTATGAAAATTTAGGTCACTGACATAGCTGTTCTTATGTGCAAGTAAATAAGAACTACGTGCTTTGGTGTATTTCAATTAGTATAGCTGTATTTACTATATATACATGTATATATGTTTTTCTGTCAGGCTTGCCCTGCCAGATAAGCATACCTATTCATAGAGTCTGAGTATAGAATTTGTATCTTTCTCTTTTTAGCAAACTAAATTAATTTAAGTTAGACAGAGAGAGAAGTACGGTTATGAATCTTAAATACGCAATATTCAATAGCCTACGCCCTGATTTTGGTTGATATTTTTTGGAACATCTACACTTCATCTATTTTTTATTAAATTAAGTGAAGTTACTATACTTATATAGAATTTTTTGACTAGACAAAAAAGACGATTACTAGTCTTTCTATATGTGTGAAAAATACCTATTCATTTAAAGTTTTAGCAACGTATGAATTTTAACCAAGTGTCGATAAAATTCAAGAATCAACCAGTAACCTGCAGTAACCAATAATCGATAAAAATCAAAATTCAACTATAGACATACAATATTAAGTTATATACCATAATACTACTAAATTATTTATATGAATTTGTAATACCTACTTGTATCGTTTGCCGCTTTTTTAATTTTATATAATAAGTACTATATTTTTATGTAGATACCTATTTATGTGCTATTTATTCTTATTATTTACGAACATTTTTTTTTTTTTTTAATAAAAGAAATACTTAAGCCAAGTTATTTTTGGACTTAGTTGTTATAACCATAAGTCTTACATTGAATAAAATGATTTTCTAAATAAAGTTAAAAAATAGAAAGATATTTTTCGATTTTGGTGGGAAGTCACGTGACTGACTTGACTCATCGCCGCCATATTGCGTTTGTGCTGTGACGAGGGTTAATATCGTACTGTCCCTGATTTTTTTAATATTTTAAAACATTATAAGTAAGTCGATCTGATTGTCCGCGAAGTGAAGATTTAATATATCTTAGTGTTGTGCGTGTTTTCAGTTCGATATGGCTTTTGTATTAGCTTGTTTTGAAAAGTAAAATTGCCCTGGGTTATACCATTGAAATAACCAAGTTAGTGAACGTCGACCGACAACCAGAAAAGTGTCAGCTACTTAACGGAGACTGGATCAGGTAGCAAACCCTCTTACATTTTATTAACCTTTATTTTACTGAATTATGCTGTAAATATTAGTTTTAGGTCAGATATGTGATCTAAATACCGGCATTGATTGTTTACTTTTATTATAGAGCAAAAAACAAATTGTTTAATGGTGTTTTTTTAATAAAATTTATAGAAGTGTATTAAAATTATAAGTATGGTTGAACAATTAAAGCTGGGAGTTTAAAAATTTGGTTCTTAAATTTAATTGGCATAATAATAAGAAAGTTTTTTCGTAACCTTGTATTTGTTTTGTTTATGTGACAAATGTAAATAAGTCGATAATCGGTGCAATACATGGTGTAATATGGAAATGCAACTTGATGAAGTGACCTTTGAAGTCATGCAAAGACGTACACGTAGCTCTGCATAGTTGTTCCATGGAACCGCCATTTTGATTGCTAGCGCCTTGCCAGGGGAGAGGGGACGGCGGGAGGGGGCAGTCTACACTATAAAAAAATATGACGCTCAATATTTGGTATCACTTCATGACCATAATTTTTATAAAAACATAACCCTATTGTGTGATTGTTTTGACAGTTGCTTGCCACATGGAATGTAACATAACATCAACATGAATGGAGGTGTAAATGGTATGATGGAGGAGTCCAAGGAGGAGTGTCAAGCTGACCATTCAGAGCATGTAAAAGAGGTCAAAATCGATACCTCTGACGAGGTAGCATTAGATGCAAACCAAAGTGAACATGACGATTCAAGTAGAAATAATCATATAGACAATGGTACTGAACCCACAGAGAGTTCTTTTGCTACTTTGGCAGATAATACTAACAGTATATGTAGTATGGAAAAAGAGCTTGGTGAATGTTCTACTGTAACAGATTCACAACCTACGCTAGAGGAAAATAGGAGCGATAAAGCCCTAACAAACCACTGCACTAACAGTAATGAATCATTTATTGACACAGTAGACAGTGGCTCTAAATCAGAAGCTGTATCTGAACGAGAAACTGAAAATTGCTTAACATCGCAAGATAGTTTAAGTAACGAGTTCAAAAAGAAGAGTCCTAGAAATTTTGATGAAGATGATGTTGGTAAAATGACTTCTAACAATGGGGTGAGTACTACTTAGTAGCATAACAGAGACAATTAACAGTAACACACCAAATACAAATTATTATAGAATACTAGATGGCCCGGTGAACTTCGTATCACCTACATACAAAAGACATTTAATTTCCCTGCTAGGAACATTTTGTATTGGAAAATTAAATCATCATTTTTAGTATTTTCCGTTACATATGATTTATGTTTCTCAGTGTTTAAACCTTCCCTGAACTTCCACAAACATTTCAAGATGAAAATTAGGCAAATTGGCCCAGCCATTCTCGAGTTTCCGCGAGACTAACGAACAGCAATTGATTTTTATATTATATATAATAGATTATTTTTTTTTTATAATTTTTATTTACATTTTTTTACAAGCAATACATAACATTATTTTATAGTTATACTATATTATTTTATAGTATTACTTCAGTCAGTCAGTCAGTTCAGCCAGCCTGTTTGTTAATGATTCAGACAAAAAGAACCAAAATGATTGTAGTGAAACTTGTTACGCTGGAAGAAGTCGCTGGAAATCCAGAATAAGACACACACTACTTTTATCTCTGCATTCCCACGGGATCAGAATTATGCGGTGAAACTGTGAGACACGGCTAGTTTGTTTATTTAATAAGGATCTGAATCCTTTGATTATTAAAAAGTTGTCCTGCTTTTTTTTAGGGTTCCGTACCTCAAAAGGAAAAAACGGAACCTAATGAACCTAGGAACAAATTATAGGATCACATTGTTGTCTGTCTGTCTATCAAGACCACAGGGAATCAAAACCTACAGGGTAGTTCCCGTGAACTTAGAATCTTGAGGTGCGAAGCAACGTCTTATAGTACAGATAAAAGAAAAATTGCGAAAAGCATAAATTTTTAGTTACATCATAATATGATAAAAATATTTTTAATAATTTTTGTACGGAACCCTCGGTGCGCGAGTCCGACTCGTACTTGGCCGGTTTTTTTGTTAGTCTCTTTATTAACTTATGAATATTAGTTATAACAATCGAAACCAGTTTAAGCACCGGTTAGTTTAGTGTATAATAATTCACATAAGAGAAATTAAAAAAGTTTCGATCCATGTTTTTATTTTTATTATGCAAATAAACAGTGTGGTATTACATCGAATAAATAAATATTAGATGAACTATCAAAAATAGAGCAGGACAAAGCAAAAGAATACCCAAACAAATGCATACAAAAAAATCTGTAACTCAATTTTCATTAAATAGTTTGAGCCGCTTCAGCCTGTAATATCCCATTGCTGAGCATAGGCCTCTTTCCCCATGTAGGAGAAGGATCAGAGCTTAATCCACCACGCTGCTCCAATGCGGGTTGGCGGTTATATTCCTACCATGAGTAACGATCTTTATCAGATGTACATGATAACAACAGGGACCGACGGCTTAACGTGCTCTCCGAGGCACGGTGGGGAGACCCACAAGGACTGCACAAACACCCAGACCACGGCAAACATCTGTATGGCCAATACAAACGTTGTCATGTGCGGTAATCGAACCGCAACCGCCCGCGCAACAGCCATACACAAGTCACAACCAGTGCTGTGACCGCTGCGCCAATGCGGCGTTTTGTGATACTTATGTCGGGAAGCGACTTTGTTTTATACTATGTAGTGAAGAACATATTGAACACGTCTTAAAGTTCTTCTGTTTTTAACCGAGACTTCAAAAGAGTAGGCTCTCAATTTCACTATTTTTACTTCGTAATTTTTAACAGGGTTTACCGATTTTGATAATTCTTTTTTATTCGAGAGCTGGTGCTTGTCGTGTGGGACCAACAGAAATTTTTCAAGATCTGAACTGTACTTTTTAATTTATCTCTAACAATGCGTATTTAATTGATATTTTTTTTCTTTTTTTACGACCTACCTTACCTATTGATAATGTACGTTGTTGTTCTTATTTTTAACCGACTTCAAAAAAGGAGGAAGATTGAGTAACCTCAATTCGACCGTATATATTTTTTCCTTTTTTATGTAGGTATGTTCCGGCATAACTTCGTCGTTTATGAACCGATTTTGATGATTATTTTTTTGTTGGAAAGGAGGTATCCCAACTTAGGTACCATGATAAGGAAACCACGATCGATGGGATCCACGATGGTGGAATCCCAGAGAAATCGAGGAGAACACTCAAAAATCGTAGTGACAACTAGTGCGTTTGTTAATTTTCTTCGTCGGCTTACGTATTACTTGTCGATGTAATTGAAGTCGGTTTTTTTTCGTTTGCGAGCAAACACAATTATCTTACTTGTCGATGTAAATTAAAGTCAGTTTTTATTGTTTGATAACAATCACAATTTTAGAGCCTAAGACGAAATTTTCCTAGAGTATACGCTATTAATAATATTTTCGTAAGCTAATATTTCCTATAGAAAATATTTGCTTTACGTAAATAAATATCAATAATCATAATCACTCATCATCACTTCAGCCTATCGCAGTCCACTGCTGCCTCCATAAGTTCACGCCAAAAACGGCGTGAACTCATGTGTTTTGCCCATAGTCTCCAGGCTGGGCAGGCGGGTTGGTGACCGCAGGGCTGGCTTTGTCGCACCGATGAAGCTGCTGCCCGACTTCGGCCTGTGTATTTCAAAGCCATAAACGTCTTCTTTTTACGACGTATTCCAGACTGAATACATGTCATGTACGTTGGCGCAATGGTCACAGCACTGGTTTGTGGGTTGTTGCGCTGGTGGTTGCAGGTTCGATCCCCGCACATGACAAACATTCGTGTTGGCCAGACAGATGTTTGCCGTGGTCTGGGTGTTTGTGCAGTCCTTGTGGGTCTCCCCACCGTGCCTAGGAAAGCACGTTAAGCCGTCGGTCCCGGTTGTTATCATTACACTTGATAGCGATCGTTATTAATAGTAGGGAATATATCCGCCAACCCGCATTGGAGCAGCGTGGTGGATTAAGCTCTTATTCTTCTCCTACGTGTGTAAAGAGGCCTATGCCCAGCAGTGGAATATTAAAGGCTGAAGCGAATTTAGTATATTTTATTAAAGGTCCATGTTCCATTAAAACTTTATTATATTTTAAAAAGTTAACAAAATAATTCCATTATCCTTATATGTACGGAAAAAGTTAACCATTATAATTAAAATAATGTTAAGATGATAATTTATTTTATGTCGGCAACCTAATATGTATGGCTATAATTTTCATGACAATCGTAAATAATATGTCAACTATTAGCCGACCTGGTGAACTTCGTATTGCCCTATTTTTTTCTTGAATATAGTAATTATATATCTATATATATAAAAATGAATCGCTGAATGTGTTGCTAAGCGCAAATCTCGGGAGCAGCTGAACTGATTTCGCTAATTCTTTTTTATAATGTTTCTTGAAGTACGAGGATGGTTCTTACAGAGAGAAAATTTTTAAAATTTGCCTGAAAAAGTCTAAAAACAACACTTTTCTATATTCCCATACAAAAGCTTCCTAATACAGCGCTACCTTAATATAACGTACCTCAATATAACGAATCCCTCGATTTAACAAAATTTTCGTAATCCCCTTGAATTGTCCATAAGATTCAATATAAAATATACCTTTACATTGCGAACATTTTTTGCGAACATCCTCTTTATAACGAATTTTCAACTATCAAGAAAAAGTATAAATACCTCTAATTAACGAATTTTGTCAACCCAAAACCTTTATATAAAGTTCCCACCAATGTACTACCTAATTATTAAATAGAAAATACATGCAATAATTTGATAAAAATGTGTTATCATTTATTAGTAGAAGCTGTTCCCTATAACAAGATGAGTACGTAATGTTGATGTAAATTATGGGTATATAAAACTATTTATTTACCTCTTTATAACGAATTTTAGACCAACCTAACCTCAACATAACAAACCTCAGTTTAACGAATTACTTGATATAACGAATATTTTCTTGATCCCCTCCGATTTGTTATATTGAGGTTGCACTGTAATAATACTTAAAAGTCAATTTGAACTTTAAAACCATACCATAAAGTTTAAGTGTTAGTGGAGGGGTTCCGGAAAAATATGTATTTAAAAAAATCAAAGAATCGACTGTTAGGCGGTATGAAGTTCGCCGGGTCAGCTAATATATATGTATGTATGTATAAATATATCGAAATAAAATATAGCCTATCTTTCAAGTTGGATCAACATGGTGTGCTGATTAAAATCGTTTAAGTAGTTTACTAGCTGACCTGGCGAACTTCATATCGGGGTTCCGGAAAAATATGTATTTAAAAAAATCAAAGAATCGACTGTTAGGCGGTATGAAGTTCGCCGGGTCAGCTAATATATATATATATATATGTATAAATATATCGAAATAAAATATAGCCTATCTTTCAAGTTGGATCAACATGGTGTGCTGATTAAAATCGTTTAAGTAGTTTACTAGCTGACCTGGCGAACTTCGTATCGCCTTTTTTTTTTAAATATACCAAACATGAAACATCATAAATGAAAAATTTGAGCCAAAATTAAATTGAACGTAAGCGTTATGAATTCACATACAATTCTCTTATTATTGATTTTCGTAACGGACTTTTTATTTCCGCTATTTTTTTTTAGTTCCACGATGAACGAACTTTTCATTAAATATTAATGGAAATAAATCACTTTAAATTTAGCAGACATCTTATTGATACTGTATATAGTTATCTTCTTCTTTTTCTCTTCTTTATCTTTATCTTTATATATATATATATATATATATATATATATATATATATATAAATCAATGCCACTTTTCGTTGTAATTTTATAACTCAAGAACGGGCTCACATATCCAAACCAAATATTTAGGCTTTGTTCGGACTATTTAGTAGATGGTTTATGTGAAGTTTGCACAAAATCCGTCGAGCGGTTCTTCATTTATCACATTTTTGTTTGGGATTTTGCTGTCAAATTGAAACTTTTTCAGTGTTGACAGTACAAGCATGTTGTTATGTCATTCATTTTCTTTCAATAAATTGTGGATCATTTTGTTAATTTGGATTTTGTTGTCAAATTGATTGATTGTTGTTAACCCTCGGTCGGTCGCGCATTTTTTGTTTACGCGGTTGGTCGCGTGGGGTCTCTGAAGACCCCAAAAATAAAAAGCCTAAAAACAGCTATCTAATTATATTTTCCTAATTATCTTAGCATACTATTGGTGATTAACCTAATAACAATTAAACTATAACAAGTTACGTAAAAATATTCTTTTCTTTCTGCCTTAAACTTAGAATCTAAAAGTATACACATAAATTTCTCTACTTGAGATCACAATCACAAAAAAAATGTTTTAATATAACGAAATGCAGGAACTTCTCATTTTAATAAATTGATATACAATAACACTAAAATAACGAAGACAGTTACGTAAAATTTGGAAAACACCAACAAAAAAAACATAATCTTTTACCAATTGAAGTCAGTCATTTTTTTACTGATTATCTTTTAGAACACAGTCAGTGCATACCGTTTTAATATGTTTTGGGTATATGTTATCCTTACAACAATGGCAGGCAGATTTGAATTTTCAATCTATTTGTCTTGGGCAATGAATGCAACGCTTTCTCATAGGCTCAAAATTATTTTCGTTGCGTTGAACGTCCTGAAGAGGGGGTATGAATCGTCTCATAGTTTGTTTCAATTCTCGAGGCAAATTTGAAAAGGTGGCCCCCATTTATCAAGGGATCTTCATCATCATCATTATACGAACTTTCCAAATCTGTGTTGTTTATTCGATTCGAAAACCACATGCTGTTCGTCCAACGATTCCAGAACCTGACGATGCTCACGTAAAGATTCCGAATTCTCAAGCAGTTCTTCCGGAGATAATTCATGTTGTTCTGTAGGTTCATCTTCACATTCCTGCTTAGAATCAGTGCTATTCTCACTCCTTTCATCCGGGTATATACCGACTTTACATTCTACATCATCACTAATTCACTACCACCGGAAACATCGTTACTTTCACCATCTAACCAGCTTAATATACGAGGCTGTTGTTCTTCGTCCATTTTAACACTTAATTAAATCTAAAATAACTAAAAAATACGTAAAAAATATGGTACTAAAGAAATCTAAGCTGAAAAAATCCATTCAATTTTAGTTACGTGGCTAGTCGCGTGGGGTCTTTCAAGGCCCGTACGCACAAAACTCGTATATATCTCACGGCGCTTAAGCGCAAACTGAAGTTAACGGCGATACGCAGCAAGTATAATCCAACTTAGGAGGGTACCTAAAATATGGAGTCGCTGAGACGGTTTTAAATGTTTAAATTTTACATTTCTGTAGCACCTGGGCTTTCAAAGACCCCACGCGACCAACGGAGGGTTAACCATCCAACTGCTGACTTTGAAATACATACACACACTTGACAGTCCGAAGACGGGCAGCAGCGTCTTCGGTGCGACAAAGCCAGCCCTGCGGTCACCAACCCGCCTGCCCAGCGTGGTGACTATGGGCAAAACACATGAGTTCACGCCATTTTTGTGGAGGCCTATGTCCAGCAGTGGACTGATATAGGCTGAAATGATGATGTTGATGATGAATAAAGTATATTATTTGCATCACAAAAATAATTAACGCCCAACGAAGTGGGCACGGGTCGGCTAGTATACTATAAAAACCTTTAAGACATTATCCAAAAAAGATGGATAAATAAAATAAAACTCGAAAATAAATAAATTATATGAAGATAAGTTTTTAATATCTTGTTATTTCATAGGCAATATAAATAAAAATTTAAAATAATGTATACATAATCATATTTCTAAATGACTATTATATAATAATCACATATACGTTATAAACAGTAGAACATACAGGTGCCTACACTAGTTACCACTGATAGTTTTAAAATATTTACAGCCAATATATGCTTTTTATTAACTTTATTCAACATTATAGGTACATATTTACAATTCACAAATTGACAACTAAATATTTACAGATAGTTTTGGTACAAATCATATCCGCGTGGAATTGTGCCAAGAATGCTGGCAGCATTTCCCTGTTGAATCGCTATGCAGATTCTCTGGGCAAAAAATGCACCAGCCCTCTTGCCACCAGTGGAGGCAATAAGGCGAGGATTTATATCATTAAATTTTTTTTAGCACTGCTAATGATGTTAATGATGATAAAATTGATGATTATTAAATCTCAATGATCTTTTAATCAGTAGTTTATGTTAAAATATAGCGTATAGTAAAAAATTGTTTAATAACAGAGATAAAAGTATTATTTAATAGCAGAATTTATTGTGAATACACATAGAGCGTCTGCGCACGTTTAATTTAAATTTGTTTCATCCGAAAAACGATCAAAGGAAACAGTATACATACATATTAGATATTATGTTATATTTCGTTCTTACCCCACCGTTAGTATTGTATATTATATACAATTGTTGTGTTTGTATTGTAATATAACTGTGGCCCATAATTTAATAGTATATTTTTATGGTAACAATGATTAGTAGAGTATTTTGTTTCAGGTTTCGTATGAAATAGATTCGGAAGTTGAATCGGAAGAAGAATATTCTGAGGCTTCGTGTGAACGAAGAGCGGAGGAGACTGTTAGCATCAATTCAGACTCGGAAGTAGATGGTAATAATGAATCCGCCCAAGAAAGTAAAATTAAAAATAATGATTTAATCTTATCCGAACATGACAGATCTGATAGTCACAATGGAAATGCAAACGACTGTTCTAGTCCAGAGGTCCAAGAAATTATTACTGATAATGAAGATTGTGTCGTGGAAGAAAAACAAAAACCCACAGAAAAACAAATACAATTGCGTCGAAGTAGTAGAGCCATTAAAAGAAAAAGATACGATGATGATGTAGAAAATGGTGATTATGAGTCTGAAGTTGAAGAAATTCCTATGGTAGATGCTTTAAGACGTAGGTCAAAAGCGATAGTTATTAATAATACCAAAACTTTAGTTGAAATGGCGGCCAAACAAATGAAATCGGGAATCCAAAAGAAAGAACCGACAGTAGTTATTATAGATACAAATTCTATGTCTTCTGTTAAGAGTAATCCTATAAAGAAAAATTCAATTCCTTCTAGTAATTCGGCGTTAAGTGCTCAGAATTTATACCAGAGCATTATCGCGCGAGGTACTACAGTGACTCCAGTAAGCAGTAAGAATAACATAGCCTCTCAAAATTCATGCAACACTCAAACCTCAATATTGCCTTCTCTCACTGACGACATGTTTGTTGTCGAAGCGCCTTCTTTCATAGTACCTTATGTATATGAAAAGCCTTCACTCAAACCTTTTAGGAAATTTGTAGATAATTTAGGAAATGAATTAAAGGAGCAAAGAGCCAAAGAAGAGGAAGAAGAAAAGGAAAGAGAATTAGAGGAAAGAGAAAAAAATGAGAAGGAGAAAAACGAAAAGAGAGAAAGCGGTGAAACAGTTGAAGAATCGGACGAGGATGCTGACGAAACGCCGTCTAAGACGAAAGATGAACTGGAGGAAGAATATAAGCAAAAGAAAAGAGAAGAAAAGAGAGGTAAGTGGTTAAAAATTATTTTTATTTCACTAAATCAGAATTGATGTGTGAAACAGTCAAATGCGGTTTTGTCAAATAGTGCGTTTGCCATTTTTTGTATCAAATGAAATTTCATACAAAGGCAAGTAAGGTACATAATTTAACAATAGTACTACTTTTTAGAACGGCGTAGGCGCAGAAACGATGACGACGATGCCTCTTGGGATGGTCAATCTTCATCAGACTCTGATGACGAAATAGGTAGCGGAGAAGAGGATAAGACTGTGGTTATAAAGGACAAAGTGGATGTTATCGACGATATTACAGGTGTAACTGACTTAACCGTGGACAAAGTGGTTACTGGAAAGTCAGATAACTATTTTGATCTATCTCTTGGTAAATTTTTTATGAATATTGGCCTAAACCTTGTTCAAGAATTTGTACAAAACGATTTATTAAAACAACAAAATAGAAAACTTTATAGAGAAAAAAAAGGAGGCCACAGTACAAAAATTACAGAATCTTCTATTGCGTCACTCAAGAAAAACTTAGAATTCAGTAAAGAGAACAATGCACCATATGCCTTTAAGCAACATAAATGTGAATTTTGTACGTTTAAAACTGAGTCTTCACTGGTGATGGCTCATCATCTGGAGACTCCACATATGAAAAACAGTGTTTATAAGTGTAACTTTTGTGTATACGACAGTCGTAGTCCTCACGATATATTGTATCATATGGAAGCAGAGCATAATACCCGTGGTAAATTAGAGAGGGCACCAGCGTACCACCAATGTGCGAACTGTCCTTTCGAGGATAACGGAAAAGGCAAACTAGCGCGCCATCTTATTCCATGCGCGAAGAAGTTCAAGCCTGAACTAAACCTCGCGCCGCCTATAGAGTGGGAACCACCAGCAAAAATACCAAAGGTAATTAATAATCATAATATTAATACATGAAACAAAAACTTTGTACCCCTTTTTACGGAAATTGCGTGTACGGATGATTATGAAATTTCGCACATTTATAGTTTATATAGAGAAGGAGTGCAGAATACTAATATTTTCTTAAAATTATACATAAAATATATGTACATTAAATTAATAAAAAAAGCATTACACACACTACGGCACTCACACACGCATATTATACTATTTGTTGATTGTCAAAGTCTGTAGTCAAATTAAAAAGGTATTTAAAAGAAGGTTCTTTATTGTCATAATTATTTGGTTTTCTTTAATTTAAAATTTTATTTATGGTCGAATTTCGACCTCTGGGTGACCATTAGTTATTAAAAATAAACATATATATATTAAATAAACGAGTCTTAACTTTTTAAAATATAGCTGTTACTTATAAATATGGGTAGATATATTAAAATTATTTGAATGTGTTTCCTGTTAAAATAATCTTAAAGAAAATTATTAAAATATACCAAAACAAAAAATTTCAGGTTGCTCGGGCTCGTAATTCTATGATGGGTTCATATCATAACACGTTTCATAGAGGCCAAGTTGGGAACAATTTAGGCAGGCCACCTATTGGCAACATCATGGCAAGTACCAGCTTCCGTCCCCGAGGAAGGCCCCCAATGGGTATGCCCCCTAGATCTACTCCAGTTCAAGGAATACCCATCCTACGAAGTGGGGTTATGGTGAGGCACAATACACCATCACCTGTTATGGTCTCACCAAACTACCCATTGGGAGGTGTAAGTATATATAATATCATTTTGTTATTTCTTATCTTTTATTTATATGTTAAATATTCTTATAATATAATATGCAAAAGATTTGTAGTTAGTTAGAGTTATGTTTACATTTAATATAGTACCTATTTTAAATAATATTAAATTTAAACATGTTTAATTTTTAAATAATGGCTTTTATGTTACAGCAGAATAATGGAAAGAATGCTGCAGTGCCCAAGTCTATGCACCAGCCCTCCATTTCTATAACTCCATTACCAAGGCAACCCGTACCTATGCCACAACCGCCACAGCAAAATAAAAATACGTGTGTCATTTGCGAGATTTGCGATGGTTACATTAAGGATCTTGAACAACTCAGAAATCACATGCAGTGGATACATAAAGTAAAGATTCACCCCAAAATGATATACAATAGGCCTCCACTTAACTGTCAAAAGTGCCAGTTTAGGTAAGTTTTTTGTACATATTTTATTTGATTTATAAAACCACTAGCGACCAGCCTCGGCTTTGCACGGTTGCAAAAACTATCAGTATTCCTCTACTATCTTAAACATGTATCTATATATATATTATATTATTATATTATTATTATTATTATTAAGGGTCGACTGAGACAGCTTTTTCGTTCTCGGCCGAGACCGAGACCGAGAATAAATTAAAATTTCAGCCGAGACCGAGAATAGAGAAATAAATTTTTTTAAAAATTAAGATGCGCTATTTTTGCATTATCTTAATCACTACATATTATAAAACAAAGTCTCTTCCCGCTGTCTGCTGGACTGATTTTTATGCACACAAAGTGCATATCTGGTAGATCTGAGAATCGGCCAACATCTATTTTTCATACTCCTAGGTTATAAGGGGGTGGGGGGGATTAAGTGGGTTAATAACATAGGTATATTGCAATACAACGTTTGCGGGTTCAGCTAGTTTATAAATATACTAGCGACCCGCTCCGGCTTCGCACGGGTGCAATGCTGATACTAAATATAAAATATAAAATAAATATTTGCAATCTAAGCGCAAAAAATGTGTTTATTTACGACATCACATTAGAAAACTTTAAAACTATCAGTGTTCCTCTACTATACACACCGGCACAATTAGCGGAACACAAAAAAAGCAGGATTTTAGAATCTTTTACTTGGGGAACTGGCCAGGTATGATATTTTTTTAATTTATTGTCAAATTTGAAAATAAAAAAATTGGATGACATACACTTTTTTCATTCATTTGTTTTATTTTCCCGAACAATACGTTTTGTCAACTTGTTCAAGTAATAACTACGTAATTGTAATTTTTTTGAAAAATTGCACTTAATGGTTTTTTATAAATTTGTTATTCTATAGGCAATTTTGTTTATTAAAAGCTCTTTATTATGCCTGACTTAACATCACTGGTAATCATTAGGGCTGATGAAATGAGAAGAAATGGCCATACCTACAGATCGATTGCCTCAAGGCTTCGTCAACCAGTATCAACGATTCATCGCAGCATCCAGCGGTACAGATCGTCTAATTCTCTTGTGAGGAGGAGGGGTCAAGGTAGAAAAAGATGTACATCGAGGCGAGATCACAGTTTTTTACAACTTGGAGTTCGTAGGAATACGCGATTAACGGTTCTACAAGCTCGAAATGAACTGGAAGACGTTCGAGGAGTACGAGTAAGTGAGCGTACAGTTCGCAGATTTGAAGAAGTTGGTTTAGGGTCGTATATACCTGCCAAAGGCCCAAAACTTGAGAGACGTCACCGCGTAAACCGATTAAGCTATGCGCGAGAACATCGTCATTGGGATTTGAACGAATGGCAGCAGGTTCTCTTTACTGATGAGTGCAGAGTTCTTTTAAAACAGATCGATGGGAGACAGCGAATATGGAGACGCAAAGGAGAACGCCACATACAGTCTAATTTTGAACACACAGTGGCTTATGGTGGCGGCTCGATTATGGTTTGGGGAGGGATATGTTTGGGAGCCCGCACGGAGTTAGTGATAGTCACAGGAGGGACCATGACAGCAGATCGATACATCAGACATTTTAGAAGGACATGTTGTACCATTTGCCTTATTTATTGGTGACGACTTTATTCTAATGCAAGATAATGCTCGTGCTCATAGTGCACAATCGGTACAGGCATATCTGAGCCACGTAGGTATACCGGTGATGCAGTGGCCAGCAAATTTCCCCGATATGAATCCGATAGAGCATGTCTGGGACTTGCTAAAAAGAAGGGTTAAATCCAGAATGCCACCCCCCAACAATCTGAATGAACTTGGAAACACATTACTTGAGGAGTGGGAGCGGTTGCCTCAAAAAATCATCGATAACATAATCTGTAGCATGCCCAGACGAATGGAAACCGTAATCAGAGCAAGAGGGGGAAACACTCGTTATTAATTTTGCTTTAATTTTAGTGTTAAATCATTTAATGCTTACTTTTTTTTATTTTTTGTGATGGTTCATAATCATCTAAAAATTTCACTTATTTCAAATTTCTTTATTTTTCAATAAAAAATAACGAAGTCTTTTCAAAGTCGTAAAAGATGTTAATCAATTTGTTATTTTGTGTCACATTTTCGTCAAATATATGCGTTATTATCTCATAGTCTCACTTTTTTTTCTGTTCCGCTAATTGTGCCGGTGTGTATATATTATGCATGATACATATAAACCTTCCTCTGGAATCACTCTATTTACTAAAGAAAACCACATCAAAATCCGTTGCGTTGTTTTAAAGATCTAAGAATGTATACAGACAGCAGAAAGCGACTTTGTTTTATACTTGGTAATAAGCCAAAATTAATATTGTTGATAGTCATATAAAATTAATTTACATTATAAAATACTTTTAAATTTTTAGGTTCTTCACAGATCAAGGGTTAGAAAGACACTTGTTAGGCTCTCATGGCTTAGTTACTAGTTCAATGCAAGAAGCGGCAAACAAAGGAAAAGATGCCGGACGATGTCCAGTGTGTGGCAGGGTAAGAAACTTGTTGTGAAAAATATAAAATATACATACTACAAAATGGAATAGTTTTGAATTTCATACATTACCTGAAACATATTATGTTTCGATGTAGCCTTACAAGCTTCCAATCCAATTTGTTTTTGAATATTGTAGCAATACCATTACTGTCAATGAATTTGTTGATTTTGTATTGTCTTTTAATGATGACGTTATTGGATAATAAAATTAGTCTAATTTCAATTCCAGGTTTACCAGTGGAAACTTCTCAATCATGTAGCTCGAGACCACAATCTGACCTTAAAGCCAGCGCATCTGTCATACAAATGTACAGTGTGCACGGCAACATTCGGAATGTACAAGCAATTCGAGAATCACGTATATTCTGCTCATAGCGTTGTCGCCAAACGCGTTATGGACAAAGGGAAGACGGCTCAAACTGTTAAAGCTGGACAATCATTGCTTAAACCTCTCAAAATTAACGACGAAATTACAATCATCCCGCAACCAGTAAAGTCGACATCACCACCAGTTAAAGAAAAATAGGTAAGAGTTTATAATTTTTATTCTATAATTTGAAGTGTTGTACAACATGATGATGTTCTTATACACCTATGCTATACATTTGGTGACATTAATTTTTCATGTCTCAGTATAGGGCCTAACACATGTGCCGTCCAGTCGTTCCGCTGAGCTATTTTTTAAGTAACATAAGATAAATTTGTAACAAATTTAGTTCAGTTTCTGTCATATAGTTGTATAACAATTTTAATTTATTTTTATTCATCTGGTTATTATTTTGTGTCTATAAGGCTGAATTTTGCAAGTTGTTGCTTTAATTGCTTATATTGTTATATTACATTTGCTATTCTCTGAAATTGCTGCTGAAAAGTCAAATATTTTTTAAGTGTTGATTATATACGCAATAAACTTAAGAGTGTAAATGTATGCGAAATACAGGCATCTTTGTATTGATTATTTGTTGCAATAATTAGATCAACATAGCTACTTTGTTAATACACACAGATCATACTTGATAAGTATAGTGTAGTAAAGTGTAATTTTTTGTTTACAGAAATTTTACAAAAGTACATAACAATTTATTTAGAATTGTATTGTTGTATAACATAGAGTATTTGTCGAAACATTGTTTCGTTCAATCCTTAGTACTATAATTAACTAATTATTATTGGTCACTTTTCCTACAGAAAGCAGTTTAATATTTTTTCAGTCTGTGTCTTTGCGAATAAATTATGTGTTCAATTATTTTGTACATTTTTGCATTGCGATTGCTTGAATAAAACATCAATAACAACATACATAGTTCATGTTCATCAACATCATATATAATTCAAAAATAGTTTGAAAGAGCAAACAAACAAATATATTTAATATTTGTAATATGTATTTATTATGTATGTCGTGTCGAAATGTATCGTATGTTCATTGTGGCGAATTGGTATTATTTATTAAAAATATATTTAGCATTTTCAAGAGAAATTCAGTGACATAAAAAGGAATTACGCTGATTTTGTTATAGTATTGTTCACGCAGTAGTAATTATGTAAGAGTGTAATTTGCTGAGATTGCAGTACTACAACTATACTTGCTTAAATAAATTTTAGAGGGTAAAGTCGATCTTTGCCAAGTTAATCTCTTATCAAAGCAATTATTATTATTTTTTAGATGCTCATTGATCCAAAATCTTAATTATAATAAATGATTATTAATAGTAATTACGTTAAGCTATAGTATTACGAATTACCCCCCTGGTGTATTTAACTGAGGTAGGGCACAGCAGGAAATTTCCTTCTCAAAATATGGAGCAGCCCGACTGGGGTGCCTCGACCTTACAGAAGAATACAGCTAAATAATACTGTTATTAAGCAGTGTTTGTTCCTGTTGGTAAGTAAGGTGACCAGAGCTCCTTGGGGGATTTGGGGATAAGGTCTTATAGTGTTGCAGATGTCTATGAGCAATTGCTTAACATCAGGTGAGCTGTACGCTTGTTTGCCGACCAAGTTATATATATAGAAAAAAGTGGTGCGTGTATTCGCCTAAAACACCGATGGATTGCGGGTTCCATTTCCACTCGGGATGGATATTTGTATATGTTTGTACATATTTCTTTCTGGTTTGGATGTCTGTCCTTGTGGGTCTCGCCAACGTGCCTTGGAGAGCACGTGAAGCTGTCGGTCCTGGTTGTTATCAAAAATATCTGATAGCGATCGTTACTCATAATAGAGAACATATCCACCAACCTGCAAAGAAGCAGCGTGGTAGATTAATCTCCAATACTTCTCCTAGATGGAGAAAGAGGCCTATGCCCAGCAGTGAGATGTTACAGGCTGAATCATTCTTATTACGTTGAAGTCATTATAGCGTTGCGAATTTTTGTGGATTTGCAGTTTCATTGCATAAAATAAATTTAATGTTATATATAAAATTTTCGTGTCACAATGTTAGTTACAATACTCCTCCGACACAGCTGGACCGATTTTTATGAAATTTTGTGTGCAATTGGGTAGGTCTGAAAATCGGCCAACATCTATTTTTCATACCCCTAAGTTAAAAAAAGGGGGGGGGGAGGATTAAGGGGGCTAATAATATATATGGCAAAACAACGTTTGCTGGGTCAGCTAGTGTAATTTTAAAGTCAATGCAAAACTCAATTTATTCATGAAAAAAAAATACGTATACATAATTATGTATATTTTGTAGTTCAGTAACGATTCATGAGTAACAAAAATTATACATTTCTTACAAAATATATATTTTTTATTTCATAATGTGTTTGAGTGATTTATAACAAAATAGATAAGTTTTTAAAATGTTAAAAGCAATTTTAAATTTGTTTCAGATAATATACATTATACAGTGTCGAAACTGGTACACAAAAGCCGTGAGCTTGCCGATGCCTTCGCCGATTCTTACGTATGGAAGACCCATCTTATGGCCTTATCATTACTAGTAGCCCACTCAACGAAGACCAAAAACTGCTTAATAGGGGAAATAATTTGTTGTAGTTGTTTAAGAAAAACTAAAAAAGGGGACCTTTACTCCCCCACCCCCTACCCAATAGCTTCACCCCCAACCATCAGTACTTTTAGTATGTTGCTTCAGACACCATTCCCTACGACTATACCAAAAATCGCTTTTACACGAATTATTTCCCCTATTTTTGCTTCGTTGAGTGGACTATAGTGTACATTCCTATGTTTGCTACTGTACACCAATCCACGATGCGCTATGTCGTTGCGTGCGAGGACTATTAGAAGTTTGAATAGAAATTTCATTAAAAATGAGAAAACTACGTTGATTATCAGACTGCATGCTGTTTTTAAGATATATAGACTATACTAATATATAAAGCTGAAGAGTTTGTTTGTTTGGTTGTTTGTTTGTTTGTTTGTTTGAACGCGGTAATCTCTGGAACTACTGGGCCGATTTGAAAAATTCTTTCAGTGTTAGATAGCCCATTTATCGAGGAAGGCTATAGGCTATATATCATCACGCTAAGACCAATAGGAGCGGAGTCCACGCCGACGAAGTCGCGCGCAGAAGCTAGTAGATGATATTTTAAATTTTCATCGTATTTGCACGTAATAGCGCTATATTAGATAACGAATAAAACTAATTATATAAGAAAAAGAGATCATTAAAGGGCGCAATAATAAAACTGATTCTATATCTTGTTAGAGACTGATCTTTAAGTGCAAAAATGGCGTACGTTGCCGTATAATTATGCCCCGTAGATATAATTATGTAAATTATTCACAAAACTATCGTAGATTGTACAAGGCGTTTAAGGCACTGTTATGTCACTGCCACGGCTTCAAGCCAGTGATATATTGAGCAAAATAAAATTTTACACTAAAACATTTTATTGTGTTAATAAATGCAGCAGTGTTACTGTCATTAAAGCATAGAAACAATTTTAATAATATACGAAATAATGTATTGCTTGAAATTTTTTTTATTATTTATATAATAGTATACACTTATTATAATTAATTGTTCAATTTTCCGTTGTCTTTAATAGCCCACATATCGTATGATGATTGTCTTTATATTCTGTTGAAGTCGCTGAAAATAGAATGTTTGTTATGTTAAATAATTATGTTCAGATAACTAGCAATGGAACATCAGTAATCAATAATTATGCATATCTCTCTTAAGATAAATAATATTGGACCTGTAGTGGTATTTGATTTTAGTAAAAAACATTAGAAATTTATTGTTTATTTTATATGAAAAGAAAATTTTTTGATTTATAAAATTGATCCAGTTGTGGGGAAAATTATAAAGTATAATTAAAGTAGTTATAGGATGAAGTTAAACCTCAGAATGTAATATATAATTGTTGAGTAATGGAATTTTCATTTATTTTCCGTCTACAATATAAGTCAGAAGCCACACTATATTTCCGTATCGCCTTAAAAGACAAGAATATATCATACATATAGCGTTTATAAATGTACTTTTGGAATTTATACCAATGTACTTACAACTCACACAGAATGATAATACCTCGAAACTTAAAATATTCTGAGAAAAATATAATCTGGTAAATCTGGTAAGACGACTTACTTGAAATTTAATTTATATAGTTAAAAAATATACATGTGTATAAAAAGTAATATACAGCGTATGTTGTGTATAATTACACTGATCGACAAAACTGACCTTAATGAAAGTTAAATGTAATTGAATGGGTTATTTTATATCTACAACTAGTCTGTAACTAATCTGCATTTTTAGAAAATTTCGATCACCCTCAGTTTTTTTGCAACAGCAATTAATCTTTTTTTAAGTAAAAATGGTCAAAAAATGTTTCAAATGAAGAAAAAGTAACTTATATTTGCGTTTATTTAGGATTTTCGGGAATATTTAGCGTCAGGTACATCCCTTTTGAGTGTCCAGTAGTAGTCAGCTATCATGTTCGGACTCCACTTGCCTTGGTACCTTTTTTCCATGTTGGATAAGTCCTGATGGAACCGCTAACCGTGTTCGTCGCTAACGGCTCCCAAATTTTGAGGAAAACAAATCCAATGCGAGTTTAAAAAGTGAATCTTGAGAGACATATTGCATCCCATGTCCTTGTAAGCCACTAAGAGGTTGTTGACTAACTCTTCATAGTTTTCGGCCCTGTGGTTTCTAAGAAAATAACAAACAATATTTCGAAAACTTGTCCATGCGGATATTTCGATCGGATTAAGTTTTTGTTCAAACTCTTTATCAGCCAGTAGGTCTCTTTTATTTGTGGCCCTACAAATATTCCTTCTTTTATTTCAAAAGTCGGATCGGAGTCTGAGCTCTCGAATACATTTTCTTCGGTCACGACATCCGTGTTTACTGGACGCTGAGGAACAGGTAATTCATCACTGTGTGGGATAGGTCTTTGACCAGATTGTAGATTTGGATAGTTCACAGAGTGCCTAGATTTGTGATCAATACCTTTTATAGAAGTTTGGCAGAAATAACAATCTGATACATGGTCTTTCGGTTCGGCCCATATTATTGGAACTGCGAACGGCATATGACGAGATCCTTTAGCCCATGATGTTAACAAAGTGACACACTGTGCACAGCAAACACTAGGAATCCAGGTTTTGTGCAAATTTCGCGCAGGAAAACCAAAATAATTAAAATAACCGTTTTTAACTAATGGTGTTAAACTACGACGTTGACTTTTACCAGTAAGTTGACCGCAAATATAACAGAAGTTATCAGAATGGTTTACACACACTCTAGGCATATCTTCTTACTATGATGTATAACACTAATCTAAAAAAAACTGTTTTAATTTCAATATTTTTTCGTTAATTTATTCGGAAACACACATCGGTAAGCAAAATTCGCGTAATCGAGTAAGTCGATATTTTGTGAAAACTGAAGGTGATTGAACAAAACTAAGTATGGGGTTTATATGAGGGTAGGTAGTAGTGTTTGAAAATATGACTTGATTTCATTTAACAAATTTACTGTTTATCAGTGTTATCTACTATAAAAAGCTGAAAATCCGTTATATTAGCAATACTAGTAAGTATTTATGAATAATAATAATATTAATGTTCAGACGTCGAATTACTATGTTATCATTATCGATATAAATTATCTTGTGGTTTCTAAAGAAAGTTATCGAAGTAACTAGTAAGTTATTGTTAAAGACTTTCATTTGTTACGATAGGTTAAATATGTCTATCGAATCCAGGTACCAAATTAAATATATATTATGATCCGATACTTTTCTAATTTTTGTTATGTAATATAATATTTAAGTGTAGTCAGACATAAAAGCTTCTTGATACAGCACATATTACATTTCCAACATTTACGCGACGAGCTACCGTTGATAATGATTATGTAAAATATATAGTACTGTTTCATGAATCGCTAATTTTTTATTAAAATATAGTATATGTAGGCATCGAAATATCGTTACTTTCATGCGTTTCGTTTGCCAGTAACGTACTAAAATTATAAATATATAAAGAATAGTTTGGTTTCTACGATGAGTATGAATCTTGATTACTCTAACAATTAGCTGCCAGTCCTAAAATAATACATAAGACAACTGTCAATGTAATTTTGGCCAGAATGTCCAATATTTTGTTAAACTTGGTATTGTGTGATTACAAATGATATTATTGTAAACTTTACGAGATAGGCTAATAATTGATTGTTTAATTTATTAAGATGCTTGACATTATGTTTATGTTTGGAGCCTGGACAAATTTATTTCAGTTTATAAGCTAATAACTCCTTTGTTACATTATCTTACATAGCAATATCTATCTATAGTGAATATTATTTATATTTCTTAAATGTTATTTATGTTTAAAACCCTCTATTGATTAAAAGGGCGATTAGTCTCGACAACATCCGTGCCTTTAATGGTGTATATATTTATAATATAGCATATGAAAATAGAAATTAACCCAAGCTAAGGCCACTTGAGCGATTTTGTCATCTTTTTTTGTCTTGAAGTGCAGTTGTATTACACGAAACTTGATTTATATATATACTTAAACATGTTCTATGTATTTTGGTTCATTATAAATACCTATTGACATTTCGATACGTTTTATGCTGGATAATTGAGAAACTATAATTATATTGGGTTGTATAGATTACACCGCTGGGTTCATGGGTTGTAATCCCATATAAGGTACAAACTTTTAAGACTCCTGCGGCTGAATTCTACAGGCTGTGTACTGAAATAAATAAATATATAATATATATAATATATAATATATTCACTTATAAATAACTTTATGGTGTAATAATATTAACCCATTGTACATTGTACTTTTTTTTAAAGAGCACCATGCTAGTGAAACAAATGTATAAAAAAATTATTTATTGCTACGGACCAATAATGTTTTTTTTTTTAAATATTATTAACATTTTCGTTATTATTCGCATCTAACGATAGATAGCCAGTAAAAAGAGAAATTTTAAAGACTTACTGTCATTAAAGCTTATTCACTTCTAGTGCACGAAACAGAAACCGCCTTTAAAGTTTTGCAAATATTTTTTATTTTACTGCCGTCGCAAACGTGAAATTGAGATTTTTTTGTTTGTTCGAATTTAATATTTAGTTTTGGAAGGAATTTCGACTATTACGTTTGTACATGATTGAGAAATAATTGATTGAAATGACTGCTTACAATTTATTTTTAATATAATATAGAATATCGATGCATAGCGAGAGATGCATAGAGAAGGTAAATGTCAAGGCATTCCTAAACAAAATTCTCTGTAGGATATCAAAGGTGCGTGGTTTATATTTATTATTATTTAAATTTAGATTGATTAAAATTAGTTTAAACTCTAAAATATTTTTTTTTCAATATGTAGTAACGGTAAGCAACGAATACTTACTTTCAATTGTGTATGTTGCCGTGTATGAAGATTTGTAACATTTTGTTATCATGTAAATAATTGGTATCGTCTAAGTATTTGTAATAAAGATACCATACCATGATGAGTGTTTTAATAAATTATCCTGTTTGCCTCACTACATCTCTATATATATAAAAATGAATCGCTAAATGTGTTGCTAAGCGCAAATCTCGAGAACAGCTGAACCGATTTCGCTAATTCTTTTTATAATATTCCTTGAAGTATGGATGGTTCTTACGGAGAGAAAAATTTGAAAAATTGCCTGAAAAGCCTAAAAACAACACTTTTCTATATTCCCATACAAAAGATTCGTAATAATACTTAAAAAGTCAATTTGAACTTTAATACCATACCATTAAGTTTAAGTGTTGGTGGAGGGGTTTCGGGAAGGATAAGTATTAAAAAATAATAATTAAAGAATCGACTGTTAGGCGGTACGAAGTACGCCGGGTCAGCTAGTATCATTATAAAAACTGTTTTATCTCCGCCGCCGTGTCTCCCTGTCTGTAAATTATATCTATACTAATATTATAAAGAGGTAAAGTTTATAACTTTGTTTGTATATACGGGGTAATCTTCGCAAATACTGATCCGATCATGAAAATTCTTTCACTCACAGAAAGCTACACTATTCAGGAGTGACAAGATAAAAGGAAAAAGATAAAAATATATAAAGATTTTAAATCAGCAGGATTTGAACCTGCGCCCTCTGACGTGCCGTGTCAACAATTCAATCTAATCAAGCATTATTATTTGCCTTAGAAATTAATTGGTGATTTTAAAACATTTATATTTATCTGATTTGCTGCAAATAGTGAGAGTGTATTGGAACATATCAAATTTCACTGTACCCTTCTTATGTGAAATGGATTATAACGCCCAACGAAGTGGGCACGGGTCGGCTAGTAGGTAATATAGACTAATTGTATCAATTTGTGTTAAAAGAGATACTGATTCATGTGGAAGATTGATTTATTAACAAAAGGGATGTCAATTGATTATTATAAAAATTAATATTACAAATAATGTCTTTTAGACCAGTGCTTTTAGACTTGGAAAATGGTAAAAAGGTAAAAAAATATATAGTAGGATGAAACCCTTTAGAAAAGCAGCATTTCTTTGTCTTTTTTAAATCCGTTTAAATTCATATTTTTTTGACACCTTTAGAAAGTAGAGATTTCAACGAACAAAAATCCCACCGACTAAAAAAGCTGAAATTTTGACGTGAGAATTTTCAATTGAAAATTAGGGTGATTTTTCGATATTGAGGCAAAAATAAGGTGAAAAAATAAATATTTTAAATAAGAAAATTCAGTGTTTTTGGGACATAAAAAGCTGTTTTCACCAAATTTCGTAAAAAAAAATTGTAAAAAAAAAACATTATGTGAAAAAAGTGTAAATACAAAAGTTATAGAACTTTTTATTACCTACAACTTTGCCATTTAACTTTTATCCATAGAGCTTGTATTTTAGCTCGAAATCGAGATAAACCGTTTTTTTACCCTTAAAACTCCCCCTCCCTACGACATCCCGGCCTCAGATCGCCCGTAATTTATTTTTCCTTTCATTATTGTTGTATTCTCTTCCTTTTACAATGGGTTTTACCTACTATATATTTTTTTTTGATTCAAAAATTAATTAATAAATTATTGGCACTGGTCTATAATCTCCATCTATATCTATACTAATAAATAAAATTGGAGTGTCTGTTTTTAATATTAAAATAAACGCTTTTTAGTAAATGCATATTGATGTATAAACGGTACATATAATATACCAAAATAACATTTTTTACAATTTTTGTCTGTCTGTCTGTCTGTGTGTTCCGGATAATTTCTGAAACGGCTGGATCGATTTTGACGGGACTTTCACTGGCAGATAGCTGATGTAATAAGGCGTAACTTAGGCTACTTTTTTTTTATAACTGCGAACTGAACAATAACTTTTTTGGTAAATTCCACGCGGACGAAGTCGCGGGCACAGCAGCTAGTATGTAATATAACATCAATTCTTTATTACATTTTTTCTCTGATGTAAGACAACGAAGTTGTTTTATACACAAATAAACTATTAGCATCCTACTGCTGGGCATAGGCCTCTTTCTCTATGTAGGAGAATGATTGGAGCCTAATATACCACGCTGATCCACTGCGGGTTGGTGGATAGGTTTTCTACTATGAGTGACGATCGCTATCTGGTATTTATGATAACCGGGACCGACAGCTTAACGTACTCTTCGAGGCACAGTGGGGAGACCCACAAGGACAGACATCCAAACTGGAAAGAAATATTTGTATACATGTATACAAATATAGATCCCGAGCGTTCTCGCTCGGGATCTATATTTGTATCGAACCCGCAATCCATCGGTGGTTTTGGCGACTACACGTAGTACGTACCACTACACCAGAGCGGTATTCTTACGAACTAAAAATGTTAGTTACTTGTATTTCGTGCACATTGTAGTCCCTACTTTTTTAAATCACATAATAAAAATGAATATCTTATGAAGTATCACTGAAAGAAAAAAATAATGCGCGCCAAAGCAAAGTATCGCAGATTTCACACCAATATGACGGTTGATATTGTGATCACCCCGCGCGCCGCGCTTCTTGCTGTCGCGGATCATTATAATAATTATAACCGAGCGATGCCGGGGCTGGCGCTAGTTATGTATAATTAGTTATAAGGTGAGTGAAGTCTACAACGCGGGTTGAGATCTCTGTTACAAAATTCATGAAATGTGCAGTTTTCATATATTTTCTTCACCAATGAGCTAATATCATCACACGTCTCTACATGTTTTTGTTTTGAAAATAATTTTAATATTTGAGTACCTACATATTTATGAGAGTCACTCCGTATAGGTATGAACTTGTGACTGTCTGATGTAACTATAGATATATATAATACACTCATTTGCAAAAAAAACGGGCGGTTTTGATTTTCTTCCTGGCTGAAAAAAATAAAATACCAAAAAGGTTTTAATCATTTGAACATGTTACTGGTCAGTTATAAAAGTGCCATAATGTTTATAAGAGAACATTCCAAATTCAAATTTTTGACTGAGCCTGGTTTTCAAAGAAAACAACTTTTAACTACATTTTGAGGCGCGAATTCCCTACAGTTAATATCGACTCTAATTAACTTTTTGTGAATTTTTATTAAATTATCTGATGTCCTTGACATTTAAAAGTATTGTTATTGCTGTTTAGCAATCTTGAAAATGGTAGATAAAGTGATAAAAGCGAGCAAAATTATTGCGCTGCTTGAAGAAGGTTGCAGTCAATGCTTCGTGGCTCAGAGGCTAAATGTGAGTCGGTCGACAGTTCAAAGGACCTGGCAGCGTTATCAAGAGACCGGTTCCATCAAGAGAAGGCCTGGTTCTGGCAAAAAAACATGTACCGAACCACGGGATGATCGTTTTCTAGTTAGTCAAGCATTGAGAAATCGCAAATCTTCTTATGTGGACCTCAAGAACAGCCTCGAAGAAGTAAGAAATGAGCAAATTACTCTATGGACGGTCAGGAGGAGGCTTCTCGCTGCTAATATACACAGTCATCGCCCGGCACGCGGCCTTAAATTACTCCGTGGACATCGAGTTGCCAGGCTTAGCTTCGCTCGAAATTGTGTGTCATGGACTCATGAAGACTGGGATAGGGTATTGTTCTCCGATGAAGCCAGGATATCTCTGCATGGTGAAGACCGACGTCGGCGAGTGCTACGTAGACGAGGAGAACGCTTTGCAGAGGCATGTTTTGAAGAAATCACACCTTATGGAGGGGGCTCTGTTATGTTTTGGGCAGGAATAAATTCTATGGATCGTACGGAGTTAGTCTTCATCAAAAACGGTACATTGACTGCACACCGATACATAACGGAAGTTCTAATTCCTTATGCACAACCCGCTTTAACCGCTCTTGGCGAAAACTCAATTTTTATGGATGACAACGCTCGCGCCCACCGGTCTGGCGATGTGGAAGCGTATATGCTAGAAGTCGGAATTCGTCGTTTGGACTGGCCAGCTAGAAGTCCGGCCCTCAATCCCATAGAGCATGTCTGGGACGTTCTGAAGCGACGAGTGAGATCAGTGCAGCCGGCTCCGCAGACCATCAGAGAGCTAAAGAATGTGGTTACCGCAGAGTGGGAACGTATTCCCCAAGAAACCATAAAAGATATACTCGCTAGCATGCCCAGACGAATGCAAGCTGTGATTTCAGCAAGAGGGGGTCACACTCAATACTAAGCTTTTATCTGCTTTTAACGTATTCAAGAAAAACAAAAAAATTAACGCCTTTCATTTTTATATTGCATGCAGGTACAATAATAGTATTTTGAGCTTGAACATTATTTCTCAATAATTTAATCAAAATGTTATGATAAAACTGATGAAAACTATTCCTTCCTAATTAATTTATAAAATTCTGAGGATAACAATACCTAAAATTGTCAAATAAACTAATAGTAACTATAAAATAGTTCTTTGCTTAAGTGCCCGCTTTTTTTGCAAAAGAGTTTATATACTGACTCTAGAATCCTATCTATATCTAATCCAAAAGTTTAAACTAACAACTTTTATAGATACCCATACCCCCTACCATCAACTGTGAACTATTTTCACCTAAGTTTTATTATTTATGACTATAACAATAAAATAAAAATAAAATATTAATTCGAAAATTTTATTTTAATTATTTTTTACTACAAAATTAAAGTGAACACACTTTAGCTAAATATAAGTTGAATTGCACTGCTCTTTACGTTTATATTAGTAGTGTAGTATAGGTACCACAAGTCATTGGAGATTAAAGCAGCAGATTATAACATAGGTACATTTTTCACGTTTGACAAGATACTGAACTATTCGAGAAATCAATATTTGGGGAAAAAGGGGTATAGAAATGTGGTGTGGGCTCTGGTTCGTGGTAGTGGTCGTCAGTCTGTATAATCATGTGGCGGTGGTTGGTGGTGTGGCAGGCATCGTTGTTGTTAGTGAGTGGTACGCTAGATGTGCGGTTTTTGAATTCGCGCTATGCCAGTTCACAGGTAAGACTTAAGAATTTCTTTTTTTTCTTTTGCTAAATTTAATTACTTATGATTTCGTATGGTTAATTAGTTTGTATTTTAAGATTAAAATTAAACATTATTTGATATCCGTTTAAATGCTGTTGTGAAATTAAATTTTTGTTTTATTGAAAATTTAAACATGATGTTGGAAAAAATTGCAACCAGAAAAACACCTTTTTTATAATTCTAATTAGTATGAGCCTATGAGATAACATAATTCGTTTTAAATTTTATCTAGATTATTTAAATTGCACTCACTGTGTCAGTTTTAGTTAAATTGACGATAAATAAATTATGTTGTAGCAAAAAATACCATCAGCGTCGGACCATGTTCTAGCTTTTCTATGTAGTCACAGCACTGTCAATCTGCAGTTTAAAGTTATAAATCGCCTATAGGCATTACAAAAAGCATGAGCATTATACAGCCTATAGATGTTAAAAAAATAATAATAAATAAATTATATGATATGATATTAAAAAATATTTAGCAATTCCTAATGTGTGGAAAACCGGGATGTCTGGCGCGAACTTGGGGAGGCCTATGTCCAGCAGTGGACTGCAATAGGCTGAACTGACTGACTGACTGAAATTATATTAAGTTAAGAAATGAACTCTAAGTACCTATCTACATAATGTACGTGCCTTCAAATTAAAACAAGTCGTCAAAAGTGAATGATCAAGCGCATCGTAATCTAGTGCGATAAAAATCATAACATAACATATATTCACACAACATATATTACATTATAGTCGCCGCGTTGGCGCGGCGGTTACAGCACTGGATTGCGATTGGCTGTTGCGCGGGCGGTTGCGGGTTCGATTCCCGCACACGACAACGTTTGTATTGGCTATACAGATGTTTGCCGTGGTCTGGGTGTTTGTGCAGTCCTTGTGGGTTACCCCACCGTGCCTCGGAGAGCACGTTAAGCCGTCGGTCCCGGTTGTTATCATGTACACCTGATAGCGATCGTTACTCCTAGTAGGGAATATATCCGCCAACCCGCATTGGAGCAGCGTGGTGGATTAAGCTCCAATCCTTCTCTTACATGGAGAAGAGGCCTATGCCCAACAGTGGGATATTACAGGCTGAATCGTATCGTAACATATATTCACGCCTGTATCCCAGAGGGGTAGGCAGAGATTACGTCCCTCCACCTGCCATGATCCTGACAAACCTCTGGTGCCTCATTTACAGTCATACATCTTCTCATACACTGTCGGCGATTACGGCGTACTTCTTACTTGGCTGATTTCCAAGACTTCTCGGATTTGATGCTCGAAAGTCCTTCTTGGACGGCCTTTCGGAACCACGCCCGCTAATAATCCTGTTAGGATACCCGTCGTCCAGGCTGACTAAAAAGGCAATAACAATATCTAACACCCATATTAAAATACAAATATACTATCGACTAACTGTACGAATATTTTAGTTTTCACGGCGATCCTAGCTTTTCGATCAGTTTTAAGCAAAATTTGAATTAACACAGGATAATAAGCTATCTATATATAAGTATATCACAAAATGGCAATATCAAATTGATTTTTCTTTTACATTATTAATCTACCTAAAACTAAATAAACTTTTTGCTAAAGTTTAAAACCGACTGACAGCTATTCTGGTACAGAGGCTGTTGGTGTTAATTCAATTAGGTACATTAACAAAAAAAGACGCCAGTTCAAATCGTCTTTCTGTTATGAAGATAAACATATACTGATAATGGTCATTGCTCTTGCAATGAAAAAGCTCCACTCTTTCTATCATGTGTAGAAAAAGCTTTTGACCAGAAATAGAGCCCTGCAGGAAATAAGTGTCATCTTTCTGTTTGCTTGTTCTGAATGATGGGACATCGCCACTTGTAGGTTTCTTGTGTCGATCACGATTCAGCCTGTAATATCCCACTGTTGGGTATAGGCCTCTTCCCCATGTAGGGAAGGTTTCTTGTATACCTGTGTAGTAAATAACGTAATATGAAAGTAGTGTCTCATTTCTTTAGACTACCATAAAAAATACTTATATGTCAGAGGCGCGGGTTCAAATCGCCCCGGATCGAAAAATTTTGATATGATTTAAAATGTTTATAATACTTATATTATTTTTGTATTTTGAGGCTGTTAAGAAACTTGAGCGAGCAGTCGTAAGTACTAATTACTAACAAAATAAATTTAACTTACTTTTCATAAAAATTCAATTTTTTTGTCAATACTTCCAGTGTTCCTATATTCGTATTATAATTTGTTTTTGAGTCACATTTAGTGTTCTTTAAATAGATTTTTTTTGAAGATTTTAAGAATTTATGGAGTGTAAAATGTTATCTGTCTATTGTACCTAACTACTTATTTTTTTTCGAAATATTTATATTTTATATTTTTTGCATATGCTAGGTATAACTTTGTAGCGATTAATTTACGGTACGCTACGTTATTTAATAAACGTATCTAATTTGTAATTAAGTTTATAAAAAAAAAAAACTACGGATTAATTACATACACTCGTTGCATTTGCGTGCATTTCGCAAAAACGCAAACGAAAGTGAAATGTGACCAGTTCACAATTAAAACATAAAGTTATATTTCACTTATTTGATTAGATAAACACAAATAATAATTTGATTAAGAATATAAGCGATGTTATTAGTGAGCTTTGATAATTGTTTATACTAAGGCTTTTAACCTGTGCTAAGCCGTTGTAGCTCGTAGGTATAAATATTAAATTTCCACGTCAAATAAAATAAAACTATACAAGTTGCTAAAATAAGACTATAGCGTGACCAGAGCTCCTGTGGGTGATTAGGGGCACGTGGGCAACGCACTTGCGATGCTTCTGTTGTTGCAGGAGTCTATAATGCTTACCATCAGGTGAACCGTAAGCTTTTTTTGGCGACCTAATTGTGTATAAAAAAATACCGTACCTACTAATAATACAAGTGTTGGAATATTGTCAACAATCATTTCATTACAAATGTTGTTAAAATTTTTATTGATATAATATATTATTAATTTTATTTAAGAACTCTTCTTTTTCTTCTAAAATACTGCTATTGCGAATAACGTGTGAAATTTTGAATAAGTTATCCGTAATTGTTATTAATATTCATCACTTCAGCCTATTACAGTCCACTGTTGGACATTAGGCCTCCCCAAGTTCGCGCCAAAAAATGGCGCAAACTAATGTGTTTTGCCCATAGCCACCACGCTGGGCAGGTGGGTTTGTGACCGCAGGGCTAGCTTTGTCGCACTGAAGTCGCTGCTGCCCGTCTTCAGCCTGTGTATTTGAAAGCCAGCATTTGTATGGCTATCCCGCCATCGGTAGGCTTTTTAAGTTCCGAGGTGGTAGTGGAACTGTATTATTCCTTAGTCGCCTCTTACGATACCTACTGGAAGAGAGGTTTGGCTAAATTCTTTACACAGCATTAATATTGTAAAGAGAAAATTGTAACAAAATATAATTAAGTCGTCCATTGATACAAATAACTATGACACTATCAAATTTTATTCTGTAGATTTTTCGGGACGTGTAAAAGCGACAAATATAGATATACATATATATACCTTATACAATAAAATATAAAAAATGCTGGTTTTTATTATGTAAATATTGCTTTTACTTAAATTGAAATATAAGTTTTTTTACCAAACTTTTGTCATTAATATTTATATTTGCAGTTTATGCCAGAACGATTTCTGGCTAAACGTTACACTTGATAGATGTGGTCTTTTATAAATTTTATATTTAAATTTAATAATTTCTACACTTGCGTGGTAGCAAAATACCAAATAACAAAAATCTGTATAGACCTTGAAAATATTTCTCGTGGTCTGGGTGTTTGTCTTTATATTGTATGTGTGTTTTCTGATCGCTAAAATAGAAGTAAACCTACTACTGTGGGTACTGTGGGCCGTTGAGTGTTGGTCGTAATTTTTCGTAAAAGCTTGAACGAGTTAATTGAACTGCATTGTTTGATGTTATTTACTAATTAGGTACTGCCGGAAAGTTATTATAGCATGCGGTGCGATGCGTGAGTCTTAACAAACTAATTAGTTGACAAGTTTACATTCTTTACAATTTGAAAATTAACTTTACCGGCAGCATTCATGTCGTTACTGAGACATGTGTAATTAAATGAGTAAATTGTTATTTATAGCTGATTGTATCAATGCTTTTGCTATTTAATTATATTGCTACGAATGTGGAATTTTGCGAATGATTAATTATTTGTTTGTTCACCAGCGGAACAGATATATCGCTTCACTTCAGCCTGTACTATCCCACAGCTGGGCATATTCTTTTTTCTCCATGTAGGAGAAGGATCAAAGCTTAATCCATCACGCTGCTCCAATGCGGGTTGGCGGATATATTCCCTACTATGAGTAACGACCCCACTTAGCGATTATATTTAATGAATGTATTATGAGTGGTGAATTTCCTGATCTAATGAAGCATAGTTAAGTTATACCTTTGTTTAAGTCCGGTTGTCATACTGATCCAACGAATTACAGGCCCATTTCTATTCTACCTGCCTGTAGTAAACTGTTTGAAAAAGTAATTCTCGGTCAGCTTTTAATTCATTTTTCAAGAAATAAACTATTACATAATAAGCAATTCGGTTTTACTAGAGGATGCTCCACAACTGATGCCGGTGTAGAGCTTTTTACTTCGATAGTCAATGTTTGGGAGGAGTCACGTGATGCTTTAGGTGTATTCTGTGATTTATCCAAGGCATTTGACTGTGTTCATCATGACACATTAATCAGGAAATTCAGTCACTATGGCATTAAAAATACCGCACTAAAACTTCTGAGTTCTTATCTTAGTGATAGAACTCAGAGGGTTGAAGTAGACGGTACTAAGTCATCTGGGTCTCGTATACAGATGGGGGTCCCAAAATGCTCAATTCTTGGTCCATTTTTATTTTTAATATATATTAACGACCTACCATATTTAGTAGAAAAGAGGCATGAGATTGTATTGTTTGCTGATTATTTAAATTGCGTAGCGCGTTGCGTATTATTTAAAAAATATAATGTACATACGGCAAAATAGGCATTTCTTTGTTAGTCGTAGTGATCTAAATGCCTCAAATGATGTAACACTCAGGAACGACCACAAATTAATTTTTCCTAAATGCCGGCTCAAGAAGAAAAGTAGTTCCTTTATACTTATAGGAATGTCTATCTTAATATATAATAAGATTCCGGCTGCGCTTCAATCTCTGCCTTTACTGAAGTTTAAAAAAAGTATTAAGCGAGCATTATGCAATAAAGCCTATTATACAATCAATGAATACCTTAATGATGAAAAGGCATGGGATTGAATAAAGCTCGACCAGGCTATGTCTATGACCTGTCTTGTAAATTAGATTGTTTTTTTTTTTTTTTTTTATACCACTACGGTAGCAATCAAGCATACGGCCCGTCTGATGGTAAGCGGCTACCGTAGCCTATGGACGCCTGCAACACCAGGGGCATCACATGCGCGTTGCCGACCCTTCAAAAACCTATTTACTCCCCTCTTGAAGGACCCCATACTGTAGCATTGTGGGAAAACCTCGGCAGGGAGTTCATTCCACAGCCGAATGGTCCGTGGGAGGAAGTTCCTCTGAAACCGAACTGTACGGGACCATTTGGGCTGCAATGTGTGAGCATGAATTCCCTGTCGATGGCGAGCGGTGCGATGGTAAAAAGTGGCCGTGGGCATCATCTCGAACAATTCTTCGGAACACAACCCATTGTACAAACGATAGAGCACGCATATGGATGCAAGATCTCTTCTTAGACTTAAGGGCTCAATATCGCTCGTCAGTATTGGATCGTCGACAATTCTCACAGCTCTCTTTTGAACCGAGTCGAGAGGACCAAGCTGGTATGCCGGTGCTCCCGCCCAGAGGTGAGAGCAGTACTCCATGTGGGGGCGGACTTGCGATTTATATAAAAGCAGTCTTTGCCCCGGCGTGAAGTACCGCTTCGCTCTATTGAGCACACCGAGTTTTTTGGATGCCAGCTTGACCTTGTCTTCCAGGTGACATCGGAACTGGACGTCGCTGGATATGTCGACACCAAGGATACCAATACTGCTAGAGATGATAAGGGGTGTGTCCTGGAATTGAGGGGCCACAGTGAATGGGGTTTTCTTAGCGGTGAACGCACAAACTTGTGTCTTGGAGGGGTTAAATTGGACTAGATTGTCTCGACCCCAATCGGAGACTCTGGAAAGAATACTCTCGATTTGAGACACAAGTTGTTCGCGACTTTCTACCACAGCGGAACGAGGGATGTTTGCACGGCCTGTATAGAAAGCGTCCCCAGTGCTGTCGTCCGCATAGCAACGAATGCCGTCAATAGATAGTAAGTCGTTGATATGCAGAAGAAACAGCGTTGGAGACAGCACAGAACCTTGCGGGACGCCAGCGTTTAAGCCCAGTTTTGCGGAGCAGCAGCCATCTACAACGGCTCTTATGCATCGACCAGACAAAAAACTGGCAACCCATTTGCACAAACCCTCGGGTAGTCCGTACGATGGCAACTTCGAGAGAAGACCCCGGTGCCAGACCCGATCGAACGCCTTCGCCATATCTAAGCTAACTGCCAATGCCTCACCTTGACTCTCAATGGCTGAAGCCCATCGGTGTGTCAGGTACACCAAAAGGTCACCAGTCGAGCGACCGTGGCGGAAGCCGTATTGCCGGTCGCTGATCAAATCGTGTTCCTCTAGGTACCTGAGGAGCTTGGTGTTAATAACACGCTCCATAACCTTGGAGAGAAGGGAGGTAATAGCGATAGGCCTGTAATTCGATGGATCTGATCTATCGCCCTTTTTGGGCACCGGGTGCACATGGGCAGTCTTCCAGGAAGACGGTACTTGCCTAATGTGGTAGGAAAGTGCGAAAAGTCGCGTAAGTACAGGGCACAGCTCTGGAGCACACTTTTTCAGCACAATCGCTGGAATGCCGTCGGGCCCACTCGACTTATGAATGTTGAGAGCAAGCAGCTCGCGCCGGACATCTCTTTGTGAGAAATTTATTTCCGGCATGGAGTATCCACACCGCGGGGTGGTTGGCGGTACGGCGCTCCCATCGACATTCAAAGTCGAGTTTGAGGCAAAGAGTGTGCCTAAAAGATCGGCTTTCTCCTTGGCGCTATGGGCCAGGTTGCCGTCGGCATTTTTCAGTGGTGGTAAGGACGACAGGCAAAAGTTCCCTTCGGCAGCTTTGGCGAGCGACCAAAAGGCACGACTCCCGGAAGGGTAGTTAACAAGCCTTTCGCCAATTCTCCCGATGAACTCGAATTTAGCTCTGGCAATTGCTCTTTTACAGGACCTCGAGACAGCAATTAGTTTGCGTTTCACATCAGATATATTCGGGTCGCTATTACTCCGAGCCGTGGTCCAAGCCCTGAATGCGGCTTGCTTAAGGCGTTTCGCTTCCTTACAAGGCCGATTAAACCACGGTCGTTTCCTTGTCCCGGCAGCAACTAGCGAGTTTGGGATGAAATATTCCATACCCGCCAGTATCGTCTCAGAGACAGCAGCTGCGCAGGTGTCGGGATCTTCTGATGTGAAGCAAAGCTGCCTCCACGGGTACGATGCATAGTACTCTCGCAATCCATCCCAATCTGCTGACTTGTACTGCCATAAGCGCCGAAAACTAGTTGGCCGAGGTGGGTCTGTGCGCGTGCATGGTGCAAGAGTCCGGATGAGGCAGTGGTCGGACGAGCCAAGTGGTGCATCCACTGAGATGGAATATCCATCCGGACGTTGAGTCAGCAGTAGGTCCAGTATAGAGCTCGTATGGTCCTCAATATCTGGTATTCTTGTTGGAGAATCTACCAGTTGTGAGTAACCATAGGCCAGAGCAAATTCGTGAGCACACCTCCCCGCGTAGTCAGTGGACCGAGAACTAAGCCATTCAGCGTGGTGGGCATTAAAGTCTCCTAAAATCACCAACTCCGTAGAGGGGTATTGCTCAAGAACTTTGTCCGTCGTCAATTGCAGGTGCTCGAAGAGTCGCTTTGTTTCCCTGTCACCGCTATGAGACCTGTATAGGCACGCGTAAACACGGGTGTGGCCGCCGCAGTCCACGCGCACCCACAATATCGACAGGTCCCTGTCCTCTAAATGAAGGAGACGGCGGCAGCAGATATCCTCCCGAACGAACACACATACCCCGGCACGTCTCAGGAATTTATGTTCGAGTTTGTAGCCGGGATAGTGTAAGTATGAAGTTTCGGCCGGGCAAGATATCTGCGTCTCCGTTAGAAATAGTAGGGTCGGCTGCGCAGTCTCCAGGTGTTGATGGACTGCGTTAAGGTTTGCATGGAGCCCCCTGATATTGCAGAAGTCCACTTGTGTGGAGAGGGCATTCGCTGTGTATACCTTACTTTTCTTTTTATTTTCCATTTGCGGGGGAGGATTATAGGTTTTTTGTGAAGATTTGTTGTGTTGATAGCTAAAAAGGCAAATTTGCAATGCCGACCAGCCACAGGCTGGCACAGGTACTGTGGGTTGTCGGCGCAGCGTACGAGAGGGCCCCCAGTCCCCCCCTACTGCAACAGCCGGGTCCACCCCGGTCTCCTTCTCCGGCACGACTGCTACAGTAGGGATTTTTCGCGGGTTGGCAGTTCAGCCTCCCAGGGCGGAGATTAAGTGATCCCTGGGTTCGGGAACTCTACTGACCCGCGGGCGGCCAGCGACAAACCGTTTCACTGGGTCTCACTGACCGCTGCGCCCACACTCCCGCGCCTACGCCTGCCGATGACTGTATCATTCGCATCACCGGCCTTCCGCTACCAACATAACAAATCCTCGGGAGCTCTGGATACCTTACTCACCGCAGGAACACAACACCGTCAAAGAGCAGTGTTATTTGGCTGCGATCTTCTGTAAGGCGGAGGTACCACGCCAGTCGGGCTGCTCCAATTTGAGTAGGGTTTAAACCCCACTGTGCCCTACCTCTCTTAAAACATTTTTTTTAATTTCAACAATTTTTCTAATTTTTGATGTAGAAATCGTATTAATTTTTCCGATAATTTCTACATTTAAAATAACTAATTTTATTATTTGATTTAAAACTAGATTTTTTTTTATTATAGTTACAAATATTGTGAGCAGGTGGCATGGGATGGTCTTGGAACGCACGATTGGCTGTCTCGTGTTTGTCCTGATCATTTCATGGTCCACTACTGCGTTTTTATCTTGTATTTGACTGAATTTTTTAAAAGAGTACTGAGAGTTTTTTTCCGCCGGCTTTTTTTCTCTCGGCCTACACTAGGGAAGGGATATGTTATTTATTGTAATATTGTAATATTTAATAAAGCCGAGGATAAAGTAGGTAGGTAATGTCTACCGAGACATTAGTAATTCAATATTTTAACTAAGTTAAGGTTGCTTATAACACTGGGTACATTACGTAAGTTTGTAATGTACCTAATGTTAAGATATAAATTTTTATTTTTTATTTTATTGTTTGATTTGATTTTGATTGTTGCCCTCACTTTCTATTGTATTGTTTAGTTTTTTTTTTGTAAATAAATAAATAAATGATTTTTTTTTGACTTTCGTTAAGTGTGTAATACCACCTTATAACGAAATAAATATTTTGAATTTTTGAATTTTGATCGCTATCAGGGTTATTATGTATATGATAACAACCGGGACCGACAGTTTAACGTGCTCTCCAAGGCACGTTGGGGAGCCCCACAACGACTAACAACCAGATCGGAAATAAATATTTGTATAAACACAAGTAGGTATGTATTCACTCCGAGCGGGAGTTGAACCCGCGACCCTCGGTTTTTAGGCGCCGCCGACACGGCACACGCCCATTATACCAGAGTGGTCGTCTGATCTCATCATCATATTATTAGGCCAGTAAATAAAGCCGTTTTTGTTTGGTCAACCTCACACTAAATATTCGATCCAATTTTAATTTTTTTTTAGGTTAAGGGTCACTTACTGACCATAAAAACACAAAATGCTGACAGATCTAGGTGGAGCTTCGATCGCAATCTTAAAAAAAGTTTTTGGCCGATATTTCGGAAACTATCCACTTGAGGGCAAAAGTTATTCAGACCTTTTTTGTAGAAAATAAATTTCGCATCTTTTATTTCCTGTAAAGTTTTTTGTAAAACTTACCGTTTACGAGTTTATACGTTTACGTGCTCTTTCACCGAGGAGCTGGCTCAAGTGGCGCTACCGCTGGAGGAATAAAATGGGCCATAAATCTAAAGTGAATAGTTTTCGAGATATCGGCCAAAAACTTTTCTTTAAGATTGCGATCGAAGCTCCACCTGGATCTGTCAGCATTTTTTGTTTTTATGGTCAGTAAGTTACCCTTAACCTAAAAAAATAATTAAAATTGGATGGGAAATTTAGTGCGAGGTTAAATGCTTTATTTACTGGCCTAAATGTAATGTATTTTTAGTCTATACCGTAACTTTGACCTACTTCACTTTTTATGTTTATAAATTAATAGATTTTAAAATTATAATTTCAGTTCGACTGCTTCGACTACCCGGCGCCATTTCCAATGAGACAATATGACCCAGGTATTTTAAAATTTAATTATTATTTCTCGATCAATTTTAATAAAAATATTTACATTTTAATTCAAACACTTAATATGAATAATTTATATTATACAATGTTATAGGATGGGGTCTGCCAAGAAAAGCGCGTAAGATGTTACACACAACAACAGAAAGGTATCACCCGACGCCATTTGTTTATGAAACACCAAGAAGGATTGACTTATTTCTATCAAACAAAGAAGATATCATAAAAGAACATGCCAAATTAGTGCAAGATATAAACAGTCTAAAACAAGTTATGTTTGTCGCTCCAATAGCCGATGAGTCAAAGGATTATGATGATTCCATATTTCATGAAATAATAGAGACAACTTCAACTACTACTAGTCGGCCATCGACCACTAAAACACCCAACTCAGCAAAGGGTGGTTTTCCGATTCTCTTATTGGGTGGCAGTAGTGCAAGTCGCAAACATACGCTCAAGAATCCATCTTTAAAGAATCAAAGACAAACGCTAAGTTTAGTAGGAACATCTGTGTCACCATTAGTACGACATCCTTATCCCATTATTACAGCAGCGTCAGCACGCCAACCTGTAAGGATTTGTATGTCATCGCCTTTTCCATATCCAACCGCTACCCGTCGCCCGAGCCTTTGGGAGCGTCTCCTTAAATCAATAGTACCTAGATAGAAGATTAACACGAGTTAATTATTAGACGAGTTGATGACTCCACGTAATACTTTGTGATTTGTATTGTATACTGATTTCTCATTGTTTTGTTGATGCACGGAAAGCGAGAGTAATCTCGTTCATGCCGCACGTATAAAGGCATGTTCATAGTTACCGTCTACAATTCAATATTACTAAGAACTGCGGCAATATGTAAATATAAACTCATTTATTATTTTCTTTAAATAATACAGTAATTAACGTAGATCCGTTTATCTTAAATAATGTTAGATTGTTTGGTCATTTCTTATATTTTTGACCATATAGTACCTATTTATATGAAATGAATTTAAAAGTAGTATGGTAAAGAGAGCATCAGACAGGAGAAGAAATGCATTTTTAACGATGCATGAATAATATTTATTTGTAACAAAACAAATTTTATATTAATGGCGAAATAGCGATGTAACCTACTCTTTACGTTTACTACGCCTTCGCGGCGTTGAAAGACTGCGTGTCGCGGAGACAGTTGCAACGGCCATATAATCGCATGTTTCGCTTGTAATTAGAGATACCAACTTTGTATTGTTTACTTTTTAGTACTTAGTTAGGAATAGAAATGTTAAATTTTTTATTCTTTATAGACATATAAAGTATAAACCCAAAATAATTGGGATTAAATATTAAAATTCTAAAATCTCAATATTACTACGATACTACTTTTACTTAAATATTTATTTTTAGTATATTTTAATCGTGGCTATTTAAGACAATACAGTCAGTGCCGGTTTTAGTAGGTATCAGCGCCCTGGGCGAGATTGCAATTCAATCCCATATTAAGAAAAGCAATGAATGTAATTACATAACTGTTCAGTACAATATCTCAAACTGACTGACATTGACTTGACTTGACAAATTTTGTCAATCTAGATTGAAGTATTGGTCAATCTAGATTGAAATATTGTCGATTGCAAATAGGTTTTTTCAAAAGCTTAAGCTTAGAAAAACTCTTCACCCCACTAGCATCCAATACAGGTATAGTTAATAATATTCACAGCCCAATTCATACATTTTTATACAGTTCTACTTGTAAGTTGCAATCTTTTATAAAAAAAAATATTGGGTCAAAAAATCAGATAGACTGTGCGCCCTGGGCGGTCGCCCCACTCTCCCTACTGTGCCCGGCACTGGACACAGTATAGGTAGGTACTTATTTTCTCTAGTGTGTAAGAAATTAAAAGGTAATTTATTTAGCTAAATATTAAATGAAAAAATAAATGTAAGTTAATTACGAATACAATTTATACTATCTTACTAAAATATATTAACTCCGTTAAAATAACTTTATTTTTCACATTGAAGTGATATTTTACTTTATTGTTACGGAAACAAGCAGTGATGTCCATTTGTAATTAATTAAATGAAAATGTTTATCAAACAAAATGTTATTTATTTATTGCACACTTAATAATAGTTTTACCTTATAAATAATAATCGTTAAATGTTGTATACAGAAAATTAGTATAAAGGCGCTGAGTAGAGGAGTCTTTAGTTTCGACAAATGGCAAGAAGGTACAAGAACTAGAGCTAAGGAACCTTACTAACTAAAAATTGAGACACTTCTATTACTTCATGTGGCGAATGTGAATAGAAAATTATAACGTTCTATTGGTTGCGTTAACTTTAATCGCCACGGCTGCGCATCGTCTTAATCATTATAAGAATGTGGATGTAGATATGGACGTACCCAGAATTTTGTAAGGGAACAGAAACAAATTTAATAAATGTAAAAAGTCAGCAACTTTTCACTTGCCTTTACTATCTACACTATTTCAATAATAGTTTACGGAGGTTTTGACTAAATCTACCTTAAATCTAAAATATTTATTAGCTTCGAGTAAGGGTGAGGCAAATGACCCCCCTTGTGTACTCCCACTGTGGGTACGGCTGATGTAGATTACATTTTATTATTTAATAATGTAAATCCTTACTATAATAATATTATGAATGCGAAAGCTGTGCTGTGTGGCTACGGCACTAAAGAATGTAGCCACCCCCTCTCTTCCCGTGGGTGTCGTAAGAGGCGACTAAGGGATAACACAGTTCTACTACCGCCTTGGAACTTAAAAAGCCGACGGATGGCGGGATAACCATCCATGCTGGCTTTGAAATACACAGGCCAAAGACGGGCAGCAGCGTCTTCGGTGCGACAAAGTCAGCCCTGCGGTCACCAACCCGCCTGCCCAGCGTGGTGACTATGGGCAAAACACATGAGTTCGCGTCATAATGTCGGGCGCGAACTTGTGGAGGCCTACGTCCAACAGTGGAGTGTGATAGGCTGAAGTGGTGGTAGTGGTGGAATGCGAAAGTAACTCTGTCTGTCTGTCAGTCTCTCGCGCTTTCACGCCAAAACTACTGAACCGATTTAAATAAAATTTGGTGCACGGATAGTCTAGAGCCTGAGAAAGGCTACTTTTTAATGCGAAAAAAGGAGTGTAAGGGTTTGAAAGGTGGGGATGAAAAGTTGTACGGAAGTATCGTCATTTTTAGAGCTAGAAACTTGAAACTTATTTTTTAGGCTGTTGATTTGATGTAAATAAATATGACATTCAAAGTTTGTAAACGTTTTACCCATAAGGGTGTAAAATAACAATAGGGAATAGAGGATGAAAGTTTGTATGGAGACATGTAAGGTTAATGTGAATGTTTATGTGTAATTAAAATTTTTATTTAACATTTTAGCAATTGCAAAACAATTATTCGAATTTGACTGGAAATTTTTAGTTTAGAAATGTCGGCGATGTTTTGAAATCAGTCAAAGTTTAAATCAGTCGATAACATTCGTTACAAAATGTTGTCTAACCTAATTATTATTTACCTTACCTGAACAGGTAAACACAAAAAAACATCTGTCTCATTTTTTGTCATTTGTTTTTTCATTTATCGTGATAGAATGGGTCCTCATTGATGCTACCAGAATTTGACAATCGAGTTTTCAATGTAAAAGTACCTTCCTTATATTGCGAGGTGGGTTACAAAACCAAAATAAAATTTTTTTTTGGTTTCGTAACCCACCTCTTCCTCCGCACACGCACGTTCAGGATTATCCATTCATTACGGGACATCCTGTATATTGTACAAATCATTTTATGTTTTTTTGCTGATGGTGGCTTATTAAAATAGTGTCACTTATTCTTATAAAATGTTATTATTTCAGTTCCATATTTTTATCAATTTATATTTAGCAATTATTAAATTCTACAATGGTCTAGTCTAAGTATTAAAAAAAATTAGTTGATTTAAATTTATTACATATAACTTAAATAACATGGAAAATAAAAATAAAACTATTTGTTAAAATTAAATTTTCATTAAAATACGATTTATTTTTACAAAAAATACGTTATCTATATATCTATCTATATATACGCGATCTATAGGTAATACGCGAAGACGAGAACTTTGTACATCTTTTTACGAAAATTGCTAGGTTGCATTAGTATAAAACGCACACTTATAGTTTATACTCGTATAGAGAAGGAGAACTACTATTTTTTTAGAATTATACATAAAAATACATTAAATCATTAAAAAAAAAATTACACATGCTATCACGTATTTGACACACATATAATAACTATACCTACTCTTTTGTTTATTATTATAGAAGTGTAGTCTTTTACAACAGAACGTTAACAATGTTCAAACTTATAATTTAAATTAATTATGGTCGACCACTGGGTGACCACTAGTTTTAGTCAGTTCAATTATTTTTTGTGGCAAGTGCTAAAATTTCAAGAAAAGTTTTTATGATAAGTATAACAATTTTATAAAAGTGTTAGAAATATTTCTGGGACGATTATGTATATTTAAATTCCATATTTAAATATGTGGACATATTGGTAAATTAACGACAAATAGTACATTAAGTTCGATGAGTGAGGCCATCACCAGAAAACCAGCGTAGACTAATGCGCATGAAACACCAACTTTCCAATCCAACTGAAATTTATTTAGAGCGAGTGATCCGTAAAGAGCGATTAACGTTGACAGAAGTGAAACAGCGCTATATGATAAGCCGCTTGAGTTGATATTTACCTGAAAAACGCGTCTGAAGATTAATATATACTTATAGAATAACATTTACATTCAGATTACACGATTTTGGCGTTTATTATTCTCCCATTAAAATATAGCCTATGCCACTCCCGTTGCATTAGCTTAGTAAAATAATTTTTAGAATCGATCTAGTAGTTTTTGAGTTTATTTACTACAAAGACACATAAAAAAAATATTTTCTCTTTATAATATTAGTATAGGTGAAGTTTTTTTTGGAATTATCATTTTAGTTTTTGTTTGTTTAATATTAAAAAACACACACAATTTCATATTGTAAACTATGTACCTATGTAGGTACATTAAAGTGAAGTATACATTATTAACACTTACCCAGTGATTATCAGGATATGAGGGATAGAACAAGGATTTGATAAGCCACGGTAGGCCTAAGCACAGCAGAATGTCAAATGTATTAGATCCTATTGAATTACTAATACCCATTGTTCCGTGACCTAGAAACATAATATAATAAAAAAACATCACCCTTTGACGAATTGTGATAGAAACTAATTTTCGAAGCTCATGTAAAATTCAAACGTCGTGGATTATAGGAAGGTAGAGATACCTATATATAGTGTATAACAAAATTTTCAATAAATTAATACATACTATTAAAATATTTCTAAATTATATTCATCGTAATATTAGCCCTGTCCTTCTGACTTCTTCAATAAGTTTTATTTTACCTTGATTTGTCACAAGGACGCTGGACACGGCTTCAGGTAGACTTGTCCCAGCTGCTAAAATTGTCAAGCCTGTGATACTGTCGGGTATATTGAGTGTGTCACCTGTATATGATTTAAAATTAGAAAAATATTAGCAGGAACACTTAATATAATAAATGTAAAATGAGTAATGAATAGTAAACAAGTTAATCGTTGTAGCGATGTTTACATACAGGGGTAGGTATTATTAAATAATAATCAAAGTTCAAACATCATACAAATATTTAAACCAGTAGTTAAACTTGTTCAGCATGTGATCGTCGAGTCAGTCGTAAGTTAACAAATCACCGTCACTGCTGAGTACCGATGATCACAACAACGGGGAAAATGTAGGTCAGATTAATAAAAACTGGAGCAGTCTTAGCACTTGCAAAAGTAGGTACTTCTTTATAAGTACTTTTATATTAGGACACAGTTCAAAGATCCCAAAAAATTAAAGCTATTGTGTATTACTAGTTTAAATGAATAGTTTAATAACTAAAGGTGAGTATTTAAATGGGCAGTTTGATGTATAGATACATTACCTACAATAGTGATTATCCAAGCGACTAAGTAAGATACACCTCCAATCCACGTGATACACATAACGAAAGTGAGGGGATAAAGATGGGGACGCTTTCTGCAGTCTGGTATTGTGGCCCATAATACAAAACTCATCGGCCATGATATGATCCAGAACAATTTTTGCATTCCCGTCGCCTTCTCATCGGGCCATGACCATACTGAGCTCGTACTAGACTCTGAAGCAGTTTAGAAATTGCTTAATATTTAATTCAGCAAGAATTAAATAAAATTACAATTTGTTTACCAAATTATATGCATACACAATTTACTATAATAATAAACAAAATTATATTTTTGGAGTGTTTAATTAAGCGCAATGGCACGTACCAGAATCAGTTGAATTATGTCTCGCGGTAACCACTATTCCTTGCTCTACGTCATTGACTTTCGAATTCATGTGATGTGACGCTTCTATAGAGCCCATTTTACCTGAACGAAAAAAAAAAAAAACATTTAAACAGTTTTAAACCATTATAAAAAAATTGTATTGATAGTAAGGGTCAAAGCGCTGGATTGCGGGTTCGATTCCCGCACATGATATACATTTGTATTGGCCATACAAATGTTTACCGTGGTCTGGGCGTTTGTGCTTGCTTATCTTTTGTGTGTGTTTCCGGAACCGCGACACATAATATACATCTTTGATAAGCGACTCATCACCGCTGAGCGAATTTGGCTTGTCGGGCTTTTTCATAAGTTAAACGAGGTTAAACGAAGAAGTTCGTAAGGAAATAATTTTTTTAAATTAACGTGATAAGAAACGGAAAATTTTATTTTTATGTATTTGTTTAAAATCTAGAAGTTCCAGTGCTTGTTCTTTGCAAGTTAGGGTCATGTATAAGTATAAGTATATTTATACAAATAAAGAATAGCTTATAAATATTGAGAGCATATATACCTTTAATAATTAGAGGAGTTATTTCGGTGTATTGTTTCTTCTTATTTATAATACAACAACTACTTTTCGCGAAATTTCCGAGGCGTCCGTTGTAAACCATAGCTGCAAGAAATTTGTACTTTTTTGATATAAATACACAAATGAACAATATATGTATGGCTTATGTTGGCTGCAACAGCAAACAGCTCGTGAACGATAATTGCAATATGTGCTTAGATTAATTAATTTTCGTAGTAAAGTTACAAAATAAAATTGATTAATAACCATCGGTAGTTTAGAAGACCGCGTTATAAAATTACACCTACAGTTTCAGGTCAGCGCTGTAAATTTAATACATTTTTAAGATCGCAAAAAAAATTGAATCGATTTTACTGGAGTATACATATATGAGTGTAGCAACTAGCAAGCCATAAGTATATCATGTTCATCATAATAAAATGGTAATCTTCCTAGACTACTTACCAAGTATATAAAAAGTGTACATAAGAACAAGAAGTAGGGCCTCATACCAATAAATTTTGTCATCTATTAGGGTTAAGATCAGTGCTACTACAGCTACTGCATACATCATACAATCTCGGGATACTGACCACCAATCCAACTCTATTACCTGTTTTAAAAAGTATCCATGTCAATCTTTTTATTGTAAAAATTATTGTACGATTTACTTAAGCTGTCAATTTTTCAAGCTTAATGTACAAGAATACTCGTAAATATAAGTTGTAAAAAAATTGCGAATAAACTAAAATATATAACTTCTTTTTTACAATTATTATAACTAAGTTGTTAATGCGTTTTCTCGACTTAAACTTATATATTACTATTTTTAATTAACGATTATTAAATTATTGAATGCAAATGCATATTGTTACCCTGCCCGCAACTAAAGCACAGCAAGCCGGTACAGCCAGTACGTTAAACACTGCTGAACCAACAATAGCGCCGACTCCCAAATCTCCTTCAGTGACAAAAGTTCCAATGCAATTAATAAACAACTCTGGGCTCGAACTGGCAGCAGCCATAAATGTAGCACCAGCTATATCAGCCTCCATATCTAAACCTGGTGAATAGAATATTCTTAGAAAAACAGTTTTCGCAAGCGTCATCTGAACGTGACCTCATTAAAGTAATAGAACTGATATTAGGAAAATGTTTTTGATTCAGGCTTTCTAGTCTTTATTACTTGTGTAACAAATATTAAAAAAAAACATTGTTCAGTTCGCGGAGTTACAAAATAAATAAATTTCTGAAATAAAATAGCCTAAGTTACTCCTTATTACATCAGCTATCTGCCAGTGAAAGTCCCGTCAAACTCAGTCCAGCCGTTTTAGAGATAATCCGGAACAAACAGACATACAGACAGACAGACAGACAAAAATTGTAAAAAATGTTATTTTGGTATATGTGCCGTGTATACGTCCATATGCGTTTAGTAAACAGCGGTTATTTTAATATTACAAACAGACACTCGAATTATTTATTTGTATAGATTTATGTAGTTTAACATAATTATTTTTGGTTAACATCTGTACTTCGTTAGGAATTTCACGACAAACCCAAATAGTCAAATAATCCAAAAAAACAGCATTTATATACCAAATATTCTAAAGCTTTAATTGAAATTTTTGTTTAAATAAGCAGAAAAGAAACAGTTCAAACCACGATAAACATCTAAGTGGTCTTGAAATAAAAAATGGTATCTAATATGAGACAATAAGAACTAAGTCGTAATAATCTCTAATAGGAGCTAGATGAACTAAATAATTATGACTAGTTAATTTGCTAATTCAAAAAAGAGTATGAAGTAGCCTTAGTGTAGCATGTGTACCTTTTGCAGGCTATAGCACAATATTGCTATTAGTAACTCGAGGTGATGAAATATATCAGAAATACTTAGATAATAATATTTCAACTTGTATGATCTAACGATTAGGTACATGACTTTTTTTAAATATAAGAATAATACAAATCTATATCAGCTGTCCAATGTTCAAACATGCGAGATAGTTAGAATAAAAATTATCGTGGCCCTTAAGTGATTAAATGGTAATAAGTTAGAACAAAATTAGCAAAAGTTACAAAGAGTAGGAATTAATAAACATTTTAAAAATCATATCAAAATTTTTCGATCCAGCGGGACCCGAACCCGCGCCTTCTGACGTGCCGTGTCAGCGCTCTCCCAACTGAGCTATGGATCCACATCAAGCTGGGTCGAAATTCTCGATATGATGATTTTTGGTTTTTAAGCAAACCGGATTGAATCGAAAAATTTTGATATGATTTTAAAAATGTTTATAATTTCCTCACGTGTGGGTAACACAAAAATAAAAAATAAAACGAATAAAGAGTATAAAAAGAAAGGAATATTAAATTGCACTATTTTATTTATTTCCTAACGTTTTGATTAGCTACATTTTTACGACGGAATTTTTAATCATTTTTTATTATTGAGATTGATGAAATCTAGACATATAAGATTTTTATAATAATACTACCCGACCCGTGCCCACTTCGTTGGCGTTAATAATGTAAGCACAAAAATGTAAACACTTTTTTGTGCTTACATTATTATTTACGACATTAAATTAGAAACCTTTAAAATTATCAGTGTTCCTCTACTATATTATGCATGTATTATATATATATATAAACCTTCCTTTTGAATCACTCCATCTATTAAAAAAAAATCGCATCAAAATCCGTTGCGTAGTTTTAAATATCTAAGCACATAAAGGGACAGACAGCGGTAAGCGACTTTGTTTTATAATATGTATTGATAAATAATTTTATATTATTATATAATATGAATAATTTTCGTAATCTAGATATAATTCGACGCGGATGAAGTCTCAGGAATAAGCTAAAGTATTTGAAATAAATAAATGTTTTTTTTTTCTTCAACTTTCATATTTGAGAAATTTAAGTACATAGATGTAATTGAGTTTGATTGGAAAAGTGCTATCGAGTGGGATTGAGGAGATGGAAGATTCAATGGACAGATCGGTCAGTGTCCTGTGTGCACTATCCCTACTTTGTGGACCGATTGCGGTTGCATTCTACTGATATCTTGACTGATTGGTACTCATTTGTGCTGTTTATAAGAAGCAGACACCCATTCATACTTGTATTTGTTATGATTCTTTTTACTTCACAATGTAGTGGAGTTGTTATGTGTTTGGTTGAAAAGTATTTATTACAAGGATGTAAACTTAATGTTAGGCATTTGTTACTTTGTATATTTTTTATAAGTTCAAATAATAATGTAATAGTCCTGAATATTTAAAAATTTTTTTTACAAATCTCATATATAAAATTCTCGTGTCGCGGTGTTTGTTGCCAAATTCCACCGAAACGGCTGGACCGATTTTTATGAAATTTTGTGTGCATATCGGGTAGGTCTGAGAATCGGCTAACATCTATTTTTCATACTGCAAAGTTACAAGGATTATGGAGGTTAATAAATAATCTATATGGCAAAACAACGTTTGCTGGGTCAGCAAGTAATTTTTAATAATGCTATGAATTCTGTTAATATTGTAATTTATTTAAGATTTATTAGAAGAATTATGTATTACGTTGTAAAAGTAACTAAATTAAAATTATCATTTTGCAATCATAATTTCTAAGCACTGCGTAAATGCGCGCTACATTCATATCTTTATTAAACTCCTTATCGCTACAAGGACAACATAACAACAAGTTGTTACTAATAAAATTATAACAGAAAACAACAGGCTATAACAAATATTCCAAATGTGTATTTAGTAAAATATTTAAATCTACACCTCTTCATATATTTTACTTAAGAGTGCGCATAATGCAAAATTACCATCTTCTATTTGTTTTGACATGAAAAGTTCCAGACCAAATCTTAAAATAAAAATATATGACAAACTACGTGATATTTGCAAGGGTTGACCCATATCAAAAACATAAAATAAGGAAATTTCCTCGATAAAATATAATCACGAAGTAGCCTCTAATTTTTATATTTTTTCTATTTATACTCGATATGGTTATGACCATTAAGACAAAAATTTGATAATTAATTACATTTAAATATGAGTAAAGGCTATGCCAAGGCATTTAATGTAATTACTTTTAGTTTCGGAATTATATACAAAATAACATATTTGTCGTTTTTTACATTCGTAATGCGCTCAAAACTATATCGTCTATCGCAGTCTGACACGAGGCTTTGTGTATATTTTGTTTCATCGGGCGCGCGGGTGAAATCTGATTTTTTGCTCGCCTTATGCACGCTCTTAAGTTATTTGAGTTTCTGTTATATAAAAATGTTTTGAAATGAAAGATAACATTACAAGTGTTATATTATCGTGTATATTTACATAAGAAAGTAAATTATGCAATGTGACACCTACGTTCACAGATAATCTCGATCGCTGGCACGAAATAATGTTCACAGACAGTGCCGAGCAGTAGGAAGCAGTACACCGCCAGCACGCAATGAATTAGAATAAAACCCTGGGAAGATATATGAATATTATGCTATGGCATTAATACAATTTAACACATGTTATCGGCAAAGTATATATTTCAGTTATTGTATGAAATACCTAAACATACTATATTTATTACGATATACATACGATGTTTATCTTTAACTTTGAAGGTTTCGAGGAGGGCAGGTGCAAGGTAGAAAATAAAGGGCAAATAAAACATCTTTCGACAACTCATATCATCTTTACTAAATAGGAAAACTTTTACGAATTAACAAATTTTCTATTAAAACTGAGTTATGGACCTATAAGGTCTATTCTGAAAATAAGCCACACAAAAATTAATAACGAGAATCTAAAAAAAAACTACGTACAAATGACTAGGTACTGTTAATATGTTGTAAAACTGCAGTACTGTATTTGTAATGGGTCTCATTTCACCAGTTACGAAACACCTAGAATGGTCATTAATATTTTTGTTAGTAATAAAAACTTGGATAAATAATTAATGATTACCTATAGTTGATCATATAATAACGATGTATATGGACTTTGATCTAGGATACTTAAAAAAGCTCACGACTTTAACGTATTTCAGGTTTCAACTTCTCATGTTTGTTTTTATATTTTGAGACAAATTTATTGATCTGAAAATTAATCTAAAACAACTATTGTATTATCGTTTAAATTATGTAAAGAATAAGGAAGGATAAGTTTTTTTTTAAATTATAAGTAAACATATTTTTTTTCACAGCAAGAAGTCTTTTTTTGTTCTTAGTCGGCGAATAATATTTTTTGTTGTTGGTTATATTCCCCGTTTTGAATTAATTATTATATTCTGTCTGTCAATAATTTTAACAATAGCTGTTAAATATCTTTATTTTACAAAATACTTAAGTTGATGTGCTCAACACATTACAATATTCGGTATTGTATAGGATGCTTAGGTACTGCACAGAATTCCAGATTACATAGGTTGCCGATAACGAAATTCGCTTTGCTTGAAACAATCAATCAATTTTAAATAATTCATTAATATTATCATTTAAAATATTATGAAAACAGCAATAAAACACAGAATGACAGGAATATAAGCATTGTTAAAGTGGTTTTAATTAATGAAATAACAAAAGTTTATTATTGCGACTAAAATTTCACAATACAGTTATAGCACATATTCACATACATAATTATAATTATTACAATTACAACATGGATAATAATCCATAGGTATAAGAACAACGTTAATATATGAACATATAATTATTTTCTGCATTAACAGTCTACCAAAAATAGAATATTACCGATATCTTGTTAATTTTTTTTTTGTACATAATATACTGCACGAAATGTAATTCGATTTTAATCATTCTTCTTTTAACAGGTAGAGTAATAATTAAATTATAAAAGAAAATAACATACTATACTTTCAGTTGAAGTCTGTTTAATTGTTTTTTTCATATTGAGAGATTGCATCATTCAAAAATGTAGGTACTTACGTCGATTTGCAACACTTAGGCTTTTCAAGGGTAGGGTTTTAGAAGTTAAATTTAATATAATATAATTTATTTGCAATTCACATATATATTGTTCGCATAGCGAAACTGGATTTAGAACATAATCTTACATGTTGCCTTTGAAATCTTGTGAAACCATCTGAAGGAAATTCGAGAATGGCTGCTGGTGTGCAGTTTAATGACGGATTATCCACGATGCCAAGGATATGACGAGCGGTGAACCCATTGTGACCTGTGGATATTTAATCTTTTAAATTACTTAAATTTTAATAATTAGTGCACGATGCAGTGTTAAAAAATGTGTTTTAAGTTTATAAACAGTTTTAACTGTGATTAAAATGAATTATTATTATAAACAATAAATTCATGACAACTTTACCTGAATCGATATCTTTATCAACCGCTGGTTTGCTATTGTTAAAAACCAAGTAAAGCAATGGGATACTGATGAAAAAAATCACTCTAATGTAAACTGCTACTCTGTATTTAAACACACGACTAGTCCTTATTAACATGATGGCCATTAAAACAAAACAATAACGAAATGTGACTAGAAAATTAACAAAAGAATGTCTATTACGAATATTTTTTTTAATTTAATTGTTCGTCAAATAAAAAATTCAAATATTTCTCCGTATTCACCGCTCAATTTCATTTGAAAATATATTATAAATGAGGAGCAAAAATTTATTCACGAGTAATTTGTACGCCAATCAAAATACTACTACCCTCTTGAAGCAGGACAAGAAACTGTTTATCAATACACCTATCGATTAGGCCTTCTTTATCGAAGTTATCAGTAGCAGAGTAAATACAAAAAAAATCTCAGGTAATCGATATCTTATAGGTTTATTCCGTTCACTAATAACTGACTTTTATATGTTTTCGTCAGGAGATTACAGCTACCTATCTCAATATTACATTTTTAATATCGATATTTAAAGATGAAGACAGTTCCTATAATCTTATTTGTGAACTGTAAGATATATAAAAATAATTTTTTTTCTAATAAAATTTCTGAACACTTTTGATAGCTAAACTGTAAAGAGGTCGCGAATATAATTTATTATATAACATACATGGTGACAATATTTGGATATAATTCGCATTTGTTAAGTGTAGCCCTTGTTGGTTAGTACCAATCGTATCTGGTGAAATGACTGCCCTGACGGTTTAGTACCCGGCAGGGTTTATTACAACCAATGGTTGAGTAAATTTTATGAAATTGTAACTTTAAGGCCTCATTTACGGAGACGCCGCGCCGGCGCCGGGCGTCGTGCGTAGCATGTGGCGTGGCGGAACGATGGCGGAACGCACTGAATTCAAATGTAGGGCGTTGTATGAGTGCGTTTACGGAGAAGCGATTTTACACGCGTTCATTTTCATACATTTTGACACACACGCTACGTTACGCCACACGCTACGCGCAACGCCCCGCGTCTCCGTAAATAAATAAATAAATATCTACACATTACACACACGGTCGTCTGTTCCTAAAGTAAGCAACTTAATGCTTGTGTTATAGGTAACAGCCGACTGGTCTAGCTACATATTTTTTTCGAAAAACATACTTATAAGTAATATATATATAAATATATAAATAAATATGTATATTACACCCAGACTCGGGGTAGGAATCGAACCCACAATGCAGAAAATGAAGAATGCCACAGAAGCAGAAAGCAGAAGTAAATGAGGCCTCATCATTGCCAAAACTTATATACTAGATATTTTATTATACTTCTTTAAAATTTTCAAATACATGCTACATAACATTATCATAGGTGGTCTTCGTATCGCTTGAGCACTGCTTTACAAAAATAAATATAACACAAAATTCACGGGCTCGAAGTTGTCCGTGTCTTTTTTTTAAACACCTAGCATTATTGCGTACCCGCGAGCGGTTAAGCTTTACAGACATCAAAACAGACAAAATTAATCAAACTTATGTATGTCTTCCTAGACCTTCCTAAGCTAGTATGTCTGCACGATGCCACAGTGCTACATAGCTGCTAGTCAAAGTATCAACCAGCGGTGCAGCAATTTTATTTTTAAAGTAATGCCTCGTTTCCACTAGGGGACATTTTGTCCCGCGACATGTCGCGGGACCAAATGTCCCCTAGTGAAGACGAGGCATTACCGCAACATGGGACAACTGTTCCGCGTCAGCCCCAGCTACACTAGGGAACATTTTGTCCCGCGACATGTTGGGGACACGTACACACACATGTTGCACAGTGTCCCGCAACATGTCCCGCAGTATGTACGTGTTGAGGGACATGTTGCTTGTTCACGCTTCGAGATCGAAAACATTTGTTCCGCGTCAATGTTGCATGGTAGGGCTGTTGATATTTTTTAAAATATCGGATTCTCGATATATCGATATTTTTAAATATATAATCAATATCGGAGTTTGAGATATCGAAAAAAAATCTATATATCGATATTTTTTAACCGACTTCAAAAAAGGAGGAGATTACTCAATTCGATTTTAATGTATATTCGGGGATAACTTCGTCGTTTACGAACCGATTTTGATCATTCTTTTTTTTGGTGGTAAGAAGATATCCCAAGGGTGGGTACCATGATAAGGAAACCAGGATCTGATGATGGAATCCCAGAAAAATCGAGGGGAACCTTTGAAAGTCGTAGTGACGACTAGTGCGTTACTAAATTTTTTTCGTCTACTTACGTTGTATTATTTGTCGATGTAATTGAAGTCGGTTTTTTTCGTTTGCTAGCAAACACAATTATTCAATTTTATTTCATCGCCTTTTTTTCAACCGATGTACAAACGGAGGAGGTTATGTATTCGACGCGTATATTTTTTATGTATGACCACGCATAACTTTTTACAAAGTTGTCCGATTTTGATAATTAAAAAAAACAATCGTAAGTCGATTTAAAAAATAATTTACACAGTTTATAATTCAGTATAATAATTGTTAAACAAATTAAATTATCAGTGATTTATTAAAATGTAAGGTTCTCAGTAACTATTGTTCAATTTTAATAAAACAATAATGCGTACCAATATTCAGTAAGATTTTAAAAATATTCGTTGTTTTATATTATGTTCAGTTGTCAAACAACTATTACGATTATTAGGCACTAAAAGATTGATTATAGAAGCAATTCGTTAAGATGCTACAGAAGAGATCAAATATTTAACAGCTATTTCTGAGAGCACCTGAGTAATAATATTTCAATATTTACTATCAATCCTAAATTTTAGTGCATTTAATGACCTTGAAATATTTGGTTGATCTAAATACTGTTTTAATTCAGCAGGTATTGTAACAAAAATTGTGCCAACAAGTTCATTGGCATTTGACGTATTTTTCATGAGCATATTACTAATTTAATTAAATAAATAAATAAATAAAAATAACTTCACAAATGATGCAGGTGTTTCTTTTTCTCTATGAGGAACATGTTGCTGCATTTGTCCCCTAGTGTGGCCTACACAATGTTCGCAACATCTGTCCCGCAACATTGTTGAGGGACAAATTAATGTTCCTCATTTGTCCCCTAGTGGATACATAGCTTATAAACGTCTGTTATCTATACTCCAAATTAATGAATGGAATATTTTATAAATCTATATCTACTAAAATTATAAAGCTGAAGAGTATGTTTGTTTGTTTGTACACGCTAATCTCAGGAACAACTGGCTCGAATTAGAAAATAATTTTTGTCTTGGATAGACTCTATAATACTTTTATGTACGTTTTTCATTACATTAACATTTAGGGACACAGATAGTCTATATTAAAAAAAACTGACAGATGTTTTTAAAACTTTTGTACTATACTAGCGTGTTTTGTGTTACGAAAATAAGCGTTTCGACTATCTGTATTTATGATTGATAAATAGCTTAATCAAAAATAACAAGTCAATACTAGAGATAAAACGTACCGACCCGTTTTTTTTCCAGAAAAATCAGACGGTAAAAACGAGTTTTTCATACCTACAAATCAAAATGTAAAAAGTTTAAAACTTCTTGGTAACAAAGAAAGGAAGATTCACACTACAGTTATTATCGAAATCAAAAGAAAAGAGGTTTAGAATTGTACCTATTTATTTTTTTATTATTTATGTATGTGACATAGTCACTTGTTTTATTTTTTCTAATTCGAAGTACCTAGCTGTCATTTATAACTTTGTAAGTATGGTAATTTAAGAAATTAGTCGTTCACAGCAAGCTCGTGTATACGTTGTAGAGATGATATGTACACCAGATTTTAAGGTACACTTTTAAGAACACAACTATGTAAACCATTTCCATTTTAATGCAGCACCAAAACGAACGCACAGACAACAACAAAAAATAAAAAATGTGTCCTCCACTGCGCTCTATAAAGGCCCGGCATAAATATTTTTGGAATGAAGTTCCTTTTGGGGCGTTGCAGAGAGGTACCCTAGCCGGCAAAAAACGTCCGTAACGTTAAGAAAGCGTAATATTTTTTATGTAGTCCTGTACGATGGCTATACAGTGTCTAATATATAGTCTACGTGATGACTGTTGTTATTATTGCAGTTTGCTATTATCATTTGATAATTATTATATACTAGCTGCTGTGCCCGCGACTTCGTCCGCGTGGAATTTAACGAAAAAGTTATTGTTCAGTTCGCAATAACAAAAAAAAAAGTCTAAATAAATGTAGCCTAAGTTACACCTTATTACATCAGCTATCTGCCAGTCAAAGTCCCGTCAAAATCGGTTCAGCCGTTTCAAAGAATAGCCGGAACAAACAGACAGACAGACAGACAGATAAAAATTGAAAAAAATGTTATTTTGGTATGTGTACCGTGTATAGATCCATATACATTTAGTAAAAAGCGGATATTTTAATATTACAAACAAACACTCCAATTTTATTTGTATAGATTTTTATAAATCATCACTACATATTATAAAACAAAGTATCTTCCCGCTATCTGTCTGTCCCTATGTATGCTTAGATCTTTAAAACTACGCAACGGATTTTGATGCGGTTTTCTTTAGTAAATAGAGTAATTCCAGAGGAAGGTTTATATGTAAATAAATAAACACATTTTTTGCGCTTACATTGCAAATATTTCTTTTATATTTTATATTTAGTATCAGCATTGCACCCGTGCAAAGCCGGGGCAGGTCGCTAGTTGTAAATAAAATTAAGGTGTTAAGATAATTTTGTAAAGTAGTTTTTTTATCGATAAAAAAATCATAATAAAAAATGTATACCCGATAAATTATTTTATTATTACCTCGAATAGAACTTAAAATTAATATTTTATATAATAATGGACTTCTTTCCTATCTATCTGGTGTCCCACGACAACACACGGTTTTTTTTTTTCTTAAATATCTCATGTTACAACCATTTACTGATAGGTACATGAAAGTAATATACATTTTAAATTGTATTTTAAAATTACAACCAATTCATAAAAATATTTTCTTTGTTGCTATCTGCTAAAAATATTCCATTAAAACGAGTTAATCAGTAGATTATGAGAATCTTAAGTGGGTAAAATTCCACCACTTAAGCGTTTCCGTCAGCCTGTACACAACGGACTTTAGAGCATCGAACAAACTATTGTAGTTATCATATCTACTTTTAATTAAATAATAACGTAATTATTTTGTAACATTTGTTTTTTGTTAATTAGAATAATCATGTACCAATTTATAGATAATTCAATAAACAAGACAACTTTAATGTACAAAAGATTTCGCTAAAAGCATTCTCTACAATATACGATACTCGTATGTGTTTATGTATATACATCACGATCACGATTCAGCCTGTAATATCCCACTGTTGGGCATAGGCCTCTTCCCCATGTAGGAGAAGGATCGGAGCTTAATCCACCACGCTGCTCCAGTGCGGGTTGGTGGATATATTCCCTACTATGAGTAGGTAACGATCGCTATCAGGTGTCCATGATAGCAACCGGGACCGACGGCTTAACGTGCTCTCCGAGGCACGGTGCGGAGACCCACAAGGACTGCACAAACACCCAGACCACGGCAAACATCTGTATGACCAATACAAATGGTGTCGTGTGCGGGGATCGAACCCGCAACCGCCCGCGCAACAGTCATTCCTTCGAGTCATTCGCAATCCAATGCTGTGACCGCTGCGCCAACGCGGCGTCATATATATATACATATACATACAATATACACATACACATACCATGGAAATGTGTACATATATAGGTGCGTTATTTATACGTTCTAAAACATCGCTTAATCTATTTAGATCACAGACCACAGAAATACTCCGTGATTTAGATTGATGCAATGTGAATACGCTTCAAATTTCAAAGCTTTATGTTCATTAGGCTATTTAGAACTTTTAATTCGTTATTTTACAAACTGCATAAAAATTTTCATTCATTATTTTGTTTTTAAACTAGGCTGACGATTTTTTTTTAGATCAGGAGTTTTTAAACTATAATTGTAATTTGTAATGGTTTTTAATTTTTATGCGTATAACAAAATAATTGTAACCGACCGAAGTCTATACAAATAATGGTCTAATGTCTAATCTATATAAAATTAATAGACGCTTAGCAATTAATTTTGATTTTTTTGTCTGTTTATCTGTTCAGGCATCAAGCAAAATATTTAGCACAAAATCACATCATTAGATACGGTATCATAAATGTGATCCTGGAGATCGTACTTAAGATCTGGTGTAGTTTTCGTCTTGATGTAACGTGTAGCAATCAAGTTATTACTCTAAAAACGATTGTAGTGCATAGTTATGATTATAATTAAGTTGTTTTGTACACATATATTTGAACATTGACTGCAGATTTCTTTGTTTTGAATAAGAGCTCCATCTATACCCTACCTCTTACACGTCGTATGTTTGTATTCCCTTTACCCTTAAAGAAGGGTAGAAGTTTAATTTTCCAAACAGTTCTCGTGTGAATTGTCATATTTAAAAAAGGTGTTTCCGTGTTTGTTACTTTACGATGATTTCTTCCACCAACAATATATTAAAATTTTAAAAACAAGAATTTTACAACGAATTTTGTGCACTGAACTATTTAGACTTAAATTCGTTTACTTTCTATAATGTATCGATTATTTAGATGCAAATATTTAAGTCATAAAAAATAAGAATAGGTATATTATGTAATTTTTTTCGTTGCCTTACTCTGTACTGTATAATCCTTCAAATACAACTTTTGTTCAGTGTTTCCTCAGCGCTGATGATGACTATGATTCCTCGTGAATATTGTCTTTTCTTGTCCTATCTTCCTTCACACCTGAAGACCTCTGAAGGACTTAAAAAAAAAACAATCTTATATTTTAATCTTTTGGCCTGATATAAACTAGGAAACATATTGTTTTATGTTCTTACCACTGGGCAGTTATTAATATAAATTACTAATATAAATTAGTTTGATGTTATATGTTCGTACGATGTATATTTGTGTTAAGATTTGTATATAAAACAATATAAATAATACATTTTTTACATTTTATTTCGATCAATAGCTGTATTTTTCAACATACATAGTATATAGGGTATTTCTATTGAAGAGAAAAATAACTAAGTTATTTATAAAAAAAAGAATACATTCTAGGTCAAAAGGGTGATAACGACGATTTTCGATAAATTAACATTTATTTATTCGACAATGACAATCTCCTTTTCTTCGTAGGCTAAAAATTAGATGAACACCTTAGATGCACTTTCTGACATTCCCTGCCCATAGTCACCACGCTGAGCAAGCAGGTGGGTGACCGCAGGGCTGACTTTGTCGCACCGAAGACGCTGCTGCCAATCCCCGGTCTGTACATTTACAAAGACAGCCGTTGAATGGTTATCCCGCCAACCATCATCTTTAACAGTTTCAAATTGGTGGTGGAATTTTGTTATTCGTTAGCCGCCTGTTATGGCACTCACGGGAAGAGAGATTCTATTCTGCCTTAGTTACATGGCATATGTACACATTTCGTCAATATCGTGAGTTGTCATGTTTGGTAGTCAAAGTCATGTTTTCGTAAAATTTTCAATATTGTGTAGAAAATACTTTCGTTTGAATAGTTGTTTTATTTAAAACTAGGTGACCTGACAGACATTGTCATATCTTAATTTTTTATTGATATTTTCATTTACTGTGCAATTTCCTTAATTTTGATTCCAAAAGAACTTTCTACAAATTATTATAAAATTCAAAGAAACGGCAAATGAAATCCTTAAGTAGAGCCCATTTAAAATTTGTCGTTACTAAGAGATATAGGAATTATTTGTATACAATAAAATTTTATTTTTAGTTGCGAGGTAAGATCGGTTTTATGTTAATAATCGTCTCAACATATAACTACACTCTGTAAGGTGTGACATACAGAGGAAAGCTATCGATCATTAGACTAGCATACATATATTAAATGGATAATTTCATCGGAGTTGATTGATTGTACAGGAGATCGTCGCCTGTTATTGTTGAGGCGACTGCGATGTAAGTTTGTATCTGGGTCAAATATAAAACGTAACAAATAGTGCGAGCGACGCACCTCTAAATACTTTACTCAGTCGCCAAACTTATTTATTTTGTACAATGATTGTTTCTATACAAATGCTTCAAGCTATTATAGACTTGACGCGCGGCTTTCGGGCTATATACTATTTTTTTTAGTATAAAAAATCCAGAGAAAAATATAATATAAATAAAAATTTGGCGAAGTGGTCATAGCAAATGACTTATGCGGTAGCGTTTGCGTTTTCCGAAATCCTCATCCAGCCTACAACGGAAATCTCGGCCCAGCTCAACACGCGTACTCCCTTCCAGAACACGTCTGCTCCAACGGTCATCAGTCCTGCCACATAGGCGACCAACAAACTGCCCACTTCAACTTATTAATTCTGTGGGCTATGTCGGTTACTTTCGTTCTCTCGCGTATAGTCTCATTTTTAATACTATTTTTGAGAGAGACCCCAAGAAAACCCGTTCTATTGCATGTTTAGCGACTATAAACTTGTGGAACAGTTCCTTCGTCAGTATCCACCTCAGCACCGTATGTTAACACACGCAATACGCATTGCTCGAAGACTTTTGTCTTCAAGCAAGTAAAGACTTGACAGAGTCTGCCAAACGCCGCCTTTTTTACGTGGGGAAAATCCATCATGGATACCCTCCGGCGCGGGGGCACCAGAGAGTTATGTCAGACTCCTACTGACCAAAAACCATCCACGTGTGAGCAGACATCCGCCTGAGTGGGGCGAGTCTCCACCCCGCCCTGGCGGTTGGCCCGAATGTAAACATCCGGGCCCCGGCACCCAGAGGGGCGGCACCCACAAGACCCCCCCTCCCGACGACGTGGGATCTCAAGCCAGCCGAGGATCCCCCGACCCCCAGCCAGCCACCCCACTTAGGGGACGCTCAACCGGACCAGTCTACCGTCTGCAGAATGGGGACGCATGTCCAGGAGCATCCCCCCTCCAAGTCAGGCAGGCCTGACCTCCAACGCCTGGCATCATGGCGTTGGGGGTCAGGCCCGACCGACCTCCAATGCCAGATCGCACCGAGCAACCGAGCAAAACTCCAGGGAGCCCAGCACGACCCGGCAACTACCCCACGGGTCCGCCGGACTGCACCAACAACCGAGCTTAAAGCTCCAGGGAGCTAGCACAGCCCGGCCCTCACGCATCACGTCTGCCGGATTGCACCAGCAACCGAGCAAGGCTCCAGGGAGCCAGCACAACCTGGCCGGCAAACCACGCTTTCGCGCTACAGGGCGGGCAAGTGAACCCACCCAGCCCGTCCCTCTAGTGCACTCACGGGTCGAGCAGTACCCGGAGCGCACCCTGCGAGTCAGTCGTTAGCCGCGACGAGCAGCAGTACCGCGACTGCGATACTGCTGCCCGTCCCGTTGCCCAGGGTGCACCACGAGGAAGTGACCGACATGCACCCCTGCCAAACGCCGCCTAGCCCAACCGAATTCTTACTACTCATTACTCAGACTTATGGAATTTAACACAATACAAGTGTTTTTTTAGAATTAATTAAATCAAATTGCTCTGTATTTAAACAAAAGTAAGTTGATAGTCTTTTATAAAATGACGCCTATAGTACAATCTCTATCCTTCGAAAGTCTCTATCTACATATTACTCTATCGTAGATTCTCAACGCTATTATAATCGTAATTGTCGCCTGAGTCTGAATCGTGGTACGTTACTACTCAATCTGATGTAATTAAATGTAATTTCATTGTCGCGTGCCGGCGCAGCGGGGGTGCAATTGTGGGGAGGTGGACGAACTCTTAACCTGGTAAGTTAGTGAAATCACTGCTGATGTCCATTACGTATATATCACGTTTCTGACTCTTGGACGGTAAACGTTTACGTTTCTGATACCTATTTGTTGTCATGCAATTCTAAAATTTTAAAAGGGGTAATACAATGAGAGGTAGGTTTCGATTAAAAAAGTTTTAGTTTATTTAGATAATTAGAGTATAACAATTTATAATAAAATAATGGTAGTTATTTGTTCTGTTTTTCGGTCACTGATGAGAAAAGTCAAATGGAGTTGAAGTGTAAATACAATTAAAATTTCTGTGTGAGAAAATCAATCTTAAACCAATTATTATTTGCATTAGAATTATAACGCTTTTAGTACGGGATCCCTAGTACATATTTTTCACCTGATTACTATCAAGCTAATTTTCCGAGAGTAGCTTCATTTTGATGAGACGAACAAAAAGTTCCTCTTCGAAAACTCTCGATTGTGGTAGATAATAGATAAATATTAACTAACTAAAAGAAAAAAAGAAAAATCAGAAAAAAAAACAATTTTTCAAAATCAAAATTATTACTAACCAGCTGATTTTTTTTTTGTTCTTTTAGTTAGTTAATATTTATATGATTTGATGGTAATATTGTCCTACAAATTGCGTGGTACGTTATCTCGGTCTTACGTTCACTGCTGCTCTATCTCCTGCTAACTCTATTATCTACCACAATCGATAGTTTTCGAAGAGAAACTTTTTGTTCGTCTCATCAAAATGAAGCTACTCTCGGAAAATTAGCTTGATAGTAATCAGGTGAAAAATATGTACTACCTATTCATATTTAACGACTATAAACTATTAGGTAGGGATCCCTAGTACATTTTTTTAACCTGATCAGTAACAAGCTAATTTTCCGTGAGTAGCTCCATTTTGATGAGACGAACAAAAAGTTCCTCTTCGAAAACTCTCGATTGTGGTAGATAATAGAGTTAGCAGGAGGTAGAGCAGCAGTGAGCGTAGGACCGGGATAACGTACCACGCAATTTGTAGGACAATATTACCATCAAATTATATAAATATTAAGTAACTAAAAGAAAAAAAATCAGCTGGTTAGTAATAATTTTTGATGACCTTACGAGGTCATCAACTTGATGACCTCGTAAGGTCATCAAAAATTGATTTTTTTTTTCTGATTTTTTTTCTTTTAGTTAGTTAATATCTATATAATTTGATGGTAATATTGTCCTACAAATTGCGTGGTACGTTATCCCGGTCCTACGCTCACTGCTGCTCTACCTCCTGCTAACTCTATTATCTACCACAATCGAGAGTTTTCGAAGAGGAACTTTTTGTTCGTCTCATCAAAATGGAGCTACTCACGGAAAATTAGCTTGTTACTGATCAGGTTAAAAAATGTACTAGGGATCCCTACCTATATTACTTTTCTACTGTTAATGTTGTCTTTGTTTGTAGCAATTGTAAAGTCCTAATTCTAAGTTAAGTCTAATTTGGAAAGAAGTGGTCTCTGCCTACCCCTACGGGAAAGAGGCGTGAGTATATGTATGTATTTATTTAATTCTATGTTCAGTATTATAAAACCTAAACAAATGAGGAAATGTTAATTGCAAACATGAGTCCGTAATTCCACAATATCCATGGTGAAACTTGATAAAAAGTGACTAGCGTAAGGTGCCTTCTATATATACAAGATATACCATCTCAATTAGATCATAAAATAAAAAAAATCGCTGCAAGTACATATACAATACGTGGTGAGGCAGCAGTCGTGCTTAGAGTCACTTCATCATTGCGCCCGTTCGCCGTCCGACGTACGTGTATTGTATGAGAATATATAATTGGATCCCGTATTCTTCTTTTGACTAGCTCTCCGCCCGGTCCATTATGTGCCGCCGAGCGCTGGCCGCGGCATTTGGACGCCACTGACGACGCTTTCGGTCGTCTCCGCGCGATTCCTCCGCCACCACAATGAGTGCCTCCGAACGAGGTACGTTACATTAAACGGGTAGCAGTCCCCAGCCGGGACTGTGAAGTGCACACCGCGTGCCCGCAAGGTTATACATCCAAACAGGTCGGAAGTGCGTCCAATTCTCTGTGAATGGCTAGGTCACACTATTGCGAAGCTAATGGGCAGGGGAGAAGATTATATCGGCGGTCCGAGTGCCTGTTATTCTAAGTGAATGTAGTGGTTAGTGGCATCCGTGACGCAAGCCGGGGCCCGTAAGTATGGAAGAGTGAAGGCGCGTCATGGCTTACAATGCGACAGGTATGTGCTGTCGTGATCCTATTTATTATCGATGCTACTCACTGGGCTTTTGAGAGCAATTGTTAATATGTCCCTTATTGTTTGTTTAATTGACCCGAAAATGGTGGTCATCACAAGTAAGTCACAAATTACGGGTGTGGCTATCAGCCGGACAATGATTATTCGTGAATGAATTAGTACCGTCTATGGCGCAATGGCTTTATGCAAACATTTTGTCATATTTTTATTCTTCTATAAGTCTTGAATATATCGGCTACTTTGAAAATATCAACAAGTAGAGGGTTTTTTCCATCACAAAGGAAACATGAAATTACGTTTTACTTATTATCATTTCATCGTCAAAATAATGTCTTCATTGTCTCCCACCTAATTTACCTGCCCGTGTATTTTAATTGGCTTGATTCTCAATCGGTATTTTTAGACTGCCTGACTTGTAGATAAGTACAACATGTTCAATTTGTCGTCTCATATTCACATGTACTCGTAAAAACCGTTTGATTGATGGTACGACTTGATCTTCATGATAGGTTTATTATACGTGCGATTTATGGGTATCTTCACTTCAAGAGTTGAGGTGTCTTTGGCAATTTTTGTTGTACTACCTTCATAGTATATTATCTTCTTATCTCATATGACGAACACAAAAGTTGGTGACTATTTTAATCTGACATCTTTTTACATCTTTTTGGTATAACTGCTTTATTAGGTAAATTTTCGTAGCGTGTTACGATTGAAATATGAATTTCGTGTAAATTTATATATTTTTTTCATTGCGCTTAAAAATAATATTTCTAACATTGATGTATAAAACCAATTTCTAACATCACTATCACATAATATGACTCATTTGTTAATAAAATCTCTAGTTAATATTAAAATAACTTTTTAAGTTTTTTTTTACTAAAATAAATTATATGTATTATCAAAATATTTAATTAACACATAAATAATTAATGAGTTCAATATTTGTATACATACATAAATTGCTAATTTAATTAAGTTCTGCTAATTAGTATCTTTAACATTTTTTGTAATTGTTCGTCCATTTTGTAGATAAATTGGTCATAAGCTTTGGAAAGTATATTCTACATGTTGTTTGAATTACTTATACTCAGGTAGAGAATATTTATAGAGATCATCTTTGTTTTTGTAAGAGTTCATACAACAAAGTCACCAGGACTAAATTACTTAAAAAAAAAAAAATAAGAATTATTACATGTTTTTATGGATTTCAAAGGTGATAAATTGTGTACAACATTAGCTGAGTATTATATGTGCTGTGCGCTACATTTTTTCCCTTTTATAATAGGAAATATATATTTGATGTAGTAATAAATATGCTGCGATATTTCCACATACGTAATTTTCAGAGAATAAGACTTAAGCCGGTCTGCATAAAAAATACCTGTCAATCTACTCCCTTATACTTAGCAGCATAGTAATAATAATGCTTTTGAATTGTTTAATTTTATGATGTTACGTATAATAGTTTTTAAAGTGTGGCAATTTTCTTGTCCGCGGGTAATTTTACGGTCGTTTGCGTCGGCAAGCGTTCCTAAAGTTAGAAGTAGGGGAGGCACAGGATTAGCGCCTCATCCGGCTAACAATTGACAAATTGTCAGGGCTGGCGATGGTGGAATTATCGTTCATCCTTATCTGCCTAAATTTTCATTGTTTCCACCTTAAATTTTAATCATAAAGATATGGAAATCGAAATAAAGTGGACTGAGAAAACTAATTTCATTGTTTTTTTGATAAGCAATATACATATTTAGCAGAAAGAAAAGCAGTGTATGAGCAAATAAAATATACATATGTATGCCTTTTTTGTAAACAACATAAGAAATGTTTCTATAGGACATATAGGTATATAAATGTTTGTTGTGGCCAGGGCGTTTGTGCTTGTGGTTTGAGTATGACCAAAGACATAATCGTACACAGTACCTATAAACTGAAGGCTGTAGATGGTGCGGCGTTTGTTTATTAATTATATACAATTAACGCGACTGTTTCTTTCCTTTTTATGCTGTAAATGAACAGAACTATTTTGTTTATAATTTAATCATATTAATTATATTAATCTTTGCATTGCATCGGAGCTATACTCGTATATAGAGTTTAGTTTAGTAGGTACCTATTTATTATTTTTTTTTAAAATGTGATTGTTGTTTTACAATTTATCCCCAACAGGGAAATGCAAAGAACTTTAATAGTCCATACAGCCTGGTCTGAATGTATAAATTTCAATCCGATATCGTAAACGGCTGGACCCAGGTCTGAAGTCAACGAATGGCGGGAAGAGACTCTTTTTTAATTTGAGATATTCGCTTAAATCTGTGTATCATCTGTGCTTCTGCTTATTGATTATACAGAATGTAAAAAAGAAATTTAATAGTGAAACAATTTAATCATTTGAATTCTCTATAATTAATATAAATCAAGTAAAATTAACGTAATATAGCTTTTTTTTAGAATCGGATTTATTTTTGGAATACATTTATTTTAAAAATGAAATATGTAATTAAATAATGGCAAATACAAAGATGAAATTATATTAAACTTCATTCTTACAGATACATACATAATTTATCTAATTACACTAGGTATATATGCATTTAAACAATGCTTACTTTTCGCGGGTAGAAGAAATATCTATTTGATTGTAGTTTTAAAAATAGTTTTTATAGTTTTTAAAATAAGCGTATTTAGTACGAGTGTTTTAATTCAATTGTTTATTTTTAAAATTATTAAAAACTTTGTTTGGATTTAATCATCATTTTCATTAGCACATTTGTTTGTAAAGCGTTATTAGGTAATTATGGTTTGCTTATTTTATTTAGAAATATAAATTTGTAATTTTTACAGTTAAATATAAAAAAATATTTCAGGGAATAATTGTTAAAAAGGTCACCTAAATTTATATATTTTGGCGAACTATGTAACGGAAACGGAATGGATGTATGTTAATGTCTAATACAATATTTCATTAGGTATTTCACAATTAAGATCACGATCACGATTCATCCTGTAAAAACCCACTGCTGGTCGTGTTCTGGATTCATTTTTTGTTACCTATTAATTTATTTAAAATAAGTACCTGGGTGACCGAGCTTAGCTTGGTATTTTTAGTAGTTATTTTTTTGTTTTTTTCTCGGTATTTTTATATATTTTTTTATTTAAATAAAAAATCAAGAGTGAAATTAGAAAAAAAAGGAAAAAAATGATAGATGGAGACGGATTTGAACCGTGGTGTTATCGGTTGATCCCGAGCAACCGATTTCCCACCTGAGCTATTACAACTTTAATGGCAGTTGCGAAATTTAACTTCGTATTCCAATGATATTGTAGACATTTTTCATTGACTAAAAACAGGGATAAAAGGACATTTTCTAAAAATGAATCTTAGCTAGATCAATTTATCGCCCCCGAAATCCCCTGCACACTAAATTTCATGAAAATCGTTGGAGCCGTTTCCGAGATTCAGATTATATATATATATATACTAGCGACCCATATATATATACTAGCGACCCACTCCGGCTTCGCACGGGTGCAATCCTGATACTAAATATAAAATAAATATTTGCAATCTAAGCGCAAAAAATGTGTTTATTTACGACATCACATTAGAAAACTTTAAAACTATCAGTGTTCCTCTACTATATTATGCATGTATTTATACATATAAACCTTCCTTTGGAATCACTCTATTTACTAAAAGAAAACCGCATCTAAATCCGTTCTATAATATGTAGTGATATACAAGAATTGCTCGTTTAATAGTATAAGATAGTATTACAAATGAACTTACAATAAAATCTAGTAGGTGACATTGTAGAAGATTGGACTCGGCTCGTTTTTAATTCTTTTAAATAATGCAATTAAAAATTTAAGTCGTGATTACGGCTTGAAGTCATGTATAATGAATATCTATAAACACGGATGATCGTAGTTTGTTTGAGTTCCATTTTATTTGTCATAATTATCAAATATGATTTTTCTTCTTTTTATTATTTAGCAATAGTCAGTAATTGTATATAGTACATCGTGTTGTAAATGTAAATACATGTTGTATGACATTGATTAGTCCTTTCGTTACCCTTGAGTGAACTTTATGATTTTTGTCACATCTTTAATCTATATATTATATTAGCCAAATATATCATTTAAATATTTGTGCTAAATAAATACTTCTGTGTCAATTTATGTAAAATATAACCGAATATGGAACTTGCCTACAGTAATATTAACCTTTAAATATACTTTTACGAAATTAAGGAGTGCTTGTAACAACGACTACTTTACATGTATGGTCTTCCTTAATTTAATTGTATGAATGCTAAAAAATAGTATCTGAAAAAATAAACATTTTATTTCAAGTTTTAATTCATTACTTGCATTCTATTGTCCTCAGTGCATAGTTAATGTATTTGTAGGAAACAAGCGGTAGATACATAGAAAATTGAGTATAACGACACTTAAAATAAAGATAATGCCTGAATATTGTATACGTTACTATTTTTTTAAACGAATAAGACCTCTTTCAGATTGTAATATATGATCAGTATTGTTTTTTTTATTGCTAATATATTGCACAAATATATACTCAAGCAAGAACTGTATTAATTCAAATTTTCAATCTATTATTATTTTAATTCATTTGTCCACAGTTCATAGTTTAAATTTGTTGTAAACTAGCGGTACATAGAAAGAAGTTAATGTCGAAGTCGCCTTAATGCGGACTTCCTGTCTTCATTCATATGTCAATTTCCTTCGTAATGCATTCGATAATATCTCAACGAGAGGAGGCACGCACTATACCTCAAACGTTACAGGTCACGTTAAAGCGATTAGGTCTAGTTTACGTCAACAAAGCTTAATTCATTACACATGAGATCAATGAAAACGAGATAGCTGGAAAACGTAAATGACGGCCAAGTGGACGACGCTTAACAAAAGGGCCGGTTCCAGAAATTTATACATTGATGCAATAGTTTATGGAACGTTATTATTAACCATATATTACATTACTTGGTCTATGATTATTAACAGTGAGTATAATTTAGTTATTATGTCATATTATTGGAAAATTAGTTTTAAATAAAAAACAAGAGATTTTTAGTAAAATAATAACGTAATAGTTTTTGATTCAAAGTTCTGAAAATTTGAATATCTAATTTTTTTCTGTAATTCACCCACAACGCTCTGAATAATTTTCAAACTGAATGTCACATGTCACATCCCATTACTTTAATACTTAAAAAAGAAACAATTGTAGCTATGCCAACTTCTCAGGAGTAAAATTTCCATAACAAAAAGTTCTAATGAAAGAAAACGTGTCTCGCCGTATAGATTTCTGCTATCTCCATTAATGTAGTTTGACTTAGAAGCTGACGAATTTTATAAGTCACTCACTTCGAACATTCTATTTTAAAATTATAGATAATTGTTAATTTAATTAGCAATTTCATTTCAATTTTTATAAGAATATGAATAATGCATTATGCAACGCAACGGCTCAATTAGTCGACGTTTTTTACAGACTAATCGCCTACTTTAATAGTCAGTATAGATGACTCTGTAATTCAGATAATACCTACATATGATTTTCTAACATAAAGAGTATTAACACATGGAGAACAGTCTAAGTTATTAATATTGCGTACAAACCCTTATTTTTGCATCAGGCGTTAAAAAGCTGAGCTTTGGTTAGTATAGCGACCCAAGTTTATTCCCCCTTTTATTAGTAGGTAGGTATCTACATTTTGTATTATTAAGAAGAGGTTGACGTTATTTTCTAAAATCGGATAATCCGGTTAGTCAAGTTGACGCAGTGGTCATTTAAGACAATTTGCTTGTTGACTTTGCTATTTGTCGGAGCGTTTTTAGTGAGGAAGTCGCGTTGTTTGTTTGTCATCATGCGTTCGTCTATACGTACGTACATTGTTCGTTTTCGTAAGATTGTTAATTTGTTTTAAAAAATTTTAAAGGTGGAATGTTGTGTGATAAATTAAATATAAAAAGTGAATTCTCATTTATTGCTATTGAAATTAGTCGCGGTGTTTCCTCAAATACATAACTACGTATAGTAATACAAAAGTGCACATAAATTCGGAAGGGCAAAAGGAATATTTTTAATTCATATCTAATATCATATTTACAGTTTTTACCCACCTAATTGTTTTTATTTAAACGATTACAGTGTATTTTAAACTCCTTTTTTTAAAACGAATTTTATACACGTGTATCTTCAATTAACTTTAATTTTGATAATTAAAGCATTTGTTCTAATTTTATAATCCAGACGAGTAGGTAACTACCAATTACATGCAAAAAAAGTTCAAGTACTTTGGTACCTAGGTTGAAAATTAGAAATTGACATCTACCAGGTAGTGTGGAAAGTTGTTATTTTTATTAATAAAGTGAAATGTAAAAGTATAATAAAATTTACAATTGTGTTTGCTCGCAAACGAAAAAAAAAACCTACTTCAATTACATCGACAAGTAATACAATGTAATAAGACGAAAAAATAGTCAAGTAAATACGCGCTATTAAAGATTACTCAAAAAGTTGTAATCAGGTCTCGATCTAAATTAAACAAGACTACGTGACAAGTATTAACTTTCGATTAAAGTAAGAATCATCAAAATCGGTACACCGACGACGTCGACGAAAAAGTAGTCAAGTAAATAGATAGCATTATTAGATATAGCTGTAAAAGTACTTGTCAGATCTCAATTAAATTTAAATGGGACCACATGACACGACACCGACACCACCTTTCAATTAAAACAAAATTGATCGACATCGGTCCACCCAGTCAAAAGTTCTGAGCTAACATACATAAAAAATATATAATCGAATTGAGAACCTCCTCCTTTTTTGGAAGTCGGTTAAAAAGCCACGTGATCACTGTTTTGAATAAATAATTATAAGTTGTTGACCAAATGCGTATATAATGTATGTTTTTTATAGCTACTTATTAAATAAAAAACAAATAAGTTACATAAAAAAGCACAAGAAAATGAATTATATTCTAGTAGGCTCTTATGAGTTTTCAGTCAGTCCAGTAAAGTTATTTCAAATTAAAATTTTAGAAACTTGACTGAAAGACCGATGTTCACTACTGGTCATAAGAAATCAAAATTAAGATGAAAAATCGATACTTAACAGCACAGCGTTTATACAATGAAGTACATGATTGTATGCTATTATCATAAGCCTGTTTCACGTTATATATTCATTTCACTCATACGTTTATTTGACGACCTTCAATAATGTCGAAATAACGTAGATGTTTTCCCAAAATCCAGTAGATTATATATTTGAGTTTTTTACTGCAAATACTAAAAAAATCGTTCTTGGCATATATTTATGCTAAAGCTACAGAATTATAATTAAACTTGTTTGACTTATAAATATATATATTTGATATTGTCTATAAGTAAATGAATAAATTAAACTTGTAACTAAATGTTTTGTTCTATTCAGACAAGTGCAAGGGCAGTGACTAGTGTAATACGGGTTAACAATCACAGTCATCTAATCATTTAATTATTATATCAACAAGATGTGGGTCGTTGAACCATTCTGACCTATGGATATAAAAGTCAATTCATATGCCCTTACTCATATTTTATTGAAAATTATCTACTTACAAACACTATGGACAGCAAATTTTTTTACTTGATTTAATTTTATATAGCGAACTTTAGTTCGCCATAACAACTATAGAATCTGACCTTTGTTCAACTCAAATGCTACCTGTTATGGTAAGCTTATACTATTGTATAACAGATAAACGCTTTATACATTTAGTTGGCTTTCATACTTCAGGATACACTGTAATAATTTTTAATATAATTGTTGACATTGCCTAGTATTGAAATATGCAAGCCTTTAACATGAACAGCTAAAAGTTTGTTAGTTTTAACATGTTAACACAAGATCTAATGTTTCGGTTTTTTTTTCATTCAGACATAATAGAGAAGTGGCTTTATTATTAGTATTTTTTCCTGCAAACGGTGAGACTCAATGTATTCAATATATTTCATTTTATTCATATACTAGCTGACCCGGCATACTTCGTACCGCCTAACAATGGATTCTTTAATTTTTTATTTATTTTTAATACTTATCCTTTCCGAAACCCTTCCACTAACACTTGAACTTTATATTATGGCATTAAAGTTCAAATTGACTTTTAAGTTTTATTACGAATAGAAAATTGTTGTTTTTAGACTTTTTCAGGAATTTTTTAAAAATTTTCTCTCGTAAGAACCGTCTTTGTATTTCAAGGAATATTATAAAAAGAATTAGCGAAATCGGTTCAGCCACTCTCGAGATTTGCGCTTAGCAACACATTTATTGATTCATTTTTATATACTAGCTGACCCGACAGACGTTGTCCTGTCTTAACTTTTGTATGGGAATATAGAAAAGTGTTGTTTTTAGACTTTTTCAGGGATTTTTTTAAAATTTTCTCTCCGTAACAACCATCCTCGTACTTCAAGGAATATTATAAAAAAAGAATTAGCGAAATCGGTTTAGCTGCTCTCGAGATTTGCGCTTAGCAACACATTCTGCGATTCATTTTTATATATATAGAGATTTATCTTCTTATCTTAGTAATCATAATAGTACGGGATCCCTAGTACATATTTTTCACGTGATTACTATCAAGCTAATTTTCCGGGAGTAGCTTCATTTTGATGAGACGAACAAAAAGTTCCTCTTCGAAAACTCTCGATTGTGGTAGATAATAGAGTTAGCAGGAGATAGAGCAGCATTGAGCGTAGGACCGGGATAACGTACCACGCAATTTGTAGGACAATATTACCATAAAATTATATAAATATTGACTAACTAAAAGAAAAAAAATTTTACTTTACGAGGTCATCAAGTTGATGACCTCGTAAGGTCATCAAAAATTATTATTAACCAGCTGATTTTTTTCTTATCCCGGTCCTACGCTCACTGCTGCTCTATCTCCTGCTAACTCTATTATCTACCACAATCGAGAGTTTTCGAAGAGGAAATTTTTGTTCGTCTCATCAAAATGAAGCTACTCCCGGAAAATTAGCTTGATAGTAATCAGGTGAAAAATATGTACTAGGGATCCCTACCTATAAAAATTAACTTATTCATTTATTTGGTTTAACGTAGAAATGAATATAACTTTACTTTATGTCTTTAGTTTTCGACATAGGTTGTTCTCAGATAACTGAAATTAGAAAGTAAAAATTTTGAAGAAGGTTCCTAAAAACGTATTAGGTACCTACTTCGAATTCATCATATTCATAAGTTCTCTAAAACACGGAATATCTATTGTAATGATAATGCAACGACGTGAGACTAATGAAGATTGAAAATCAATTTTCCGAAGCATAAATTCAAAGTTATTTGACTTGCTAATATTTATGCATGAGAGTCATTCCATGTCAAATCAACCAATAAAAAAATGTTTTCAACCTGACCCTTTCAGTTTTGGCTGAAACTTTGTTTATTTATACTCTCTGACATACTGAACTCAAATATAGTTTTCAAAAAATTTAATCTCTGATAGTTTTTTAGTTATAAATTTTTTAAAATCACAAAATCCGTGTTTTTTGACGTGCACTAAAATCTAAAATCTGAAATAACTTTGGTTCTATTAGAGATAGAGAGCTGAATGATAGCTCATTTTGAAGAGGGTTTACAGGGGTTTCATGTGATATCCAATTTGAACACATTCATGTACAAAATATTTTTTAAGTAAAACTCACAAATTGTTTTTGAAAAATCTTTGTGTTGGTGTTTTTTAATTTTTTTCAAATTTCTACATGTTTTTATGCGTAATTTTGTGGTACACCATAAAAATTTCAGAGTGGGACCATGATGGGATCGGGAGATATGTTAAAAATACATCTTATTGCTTTTTCTATTTTCATTTAAACCAAATTATATATTTCAAAAAATATTGGGTTAAATTGCTATTTCTACGAATAATTTACGATTTACATTATCACCGTCATCCTGCATCCAATGTAAAGTACCTATGTAGGCCAGCCTAAAACAAGTCGTACATTCAAAAGTTTAAACGTTTCTTTACATTCCAGGTTTTAACGTGCTCATAATATGGACTTAAATTGGATACAATTTCGTTTCGTACTTTTCGCGTTAGACAAAATAATAAAAATGAAAAGAGTTATGGTTTTTTCTTCGGTATTGACTATGCAGTGCCCAATCGAACAGAACAAATAATGGATGTTTAAATATTTTAGTACACAGCTCAATAGAAAAAAAATAGAATTAAAAGTTTTGTATCTGGGAGTCATAAATATATATATGTACCTACATTTCTTACTCATTTATTATACTTATATAAGTGATTTATCATTATTTAAACTAAAAAGGAATAAAAAATTTAAGTGAGTAAGAAACCAATGTAGAACACATATATCTACACATATAATTGATTAGTACCTGGGTGACCGAGCCTAGCTCGGTATTTTCTTTTCTTTTTTTTTTTGTTTTTTTTTTTTGCTCGGTATTTTTATATTTTAATGTTATTTAAATAATAAATCACGAGTGAAATTAAAAAAAAAAAGAAAAAAAATTGATCTGGCGGCTGAGATTGGAACCCGGGTCAACACGATTCGACGCCCGCCGACTTCCTAATTACACCATTAAGACTATAATCAGAACGGTGAAATTAAGCTTCGTATTCTAATGATATTTTTTCATTGCCTAAAACAGGGATAAAACGACATTTTTTTTAAATAAATCCTAGCTAGATCAATTTTTCGCCCCCGAAATCCCCTGCATACTAAATTTCACGAAAATCGTTGGAGCCGATTCCGAGATTCAGAAAATATATATATATACAAGAATTGCTCGTTTAATAGTATAAGATATTTTCTCTTTATTTTAACGCTTATATAAGTTGCGTGTTTAACTACAATGAGTACTCGTGATTAAGTTTGTGTGATTGTGTTTAAATCGTTTACATAGCTGTGATAAGATCTTTATATGTCATATTTTAATATATAGTAGATTGGCAATTACTCATTCTGACATTATGGTCTGATCTGATAACTCGATGAGATATATTTTTTTATCAAATATAATTTTAAACAAATATGCCTATGATAATTTGCCTATCGAAAAGTGGTCAAGGCATTTTTTTTTGTTTTTGTTTTTGCAGGCAAGCCTATATGATTGGTTTTCTAATTACAATATCTTACCTATGATATCAATTTCGACCGATGTTCCGCGTCTCCTCTACTATTAAATATACCTATATTCGATACTACATCGATATGTTCGAATCCGATTACGAAATACGATTGTTTATCGCGTACTTTTTAAATTTAAAGTAAGTTGATGTACCCGCTATTTAAACTGTTTTGAATTTCTACGCTATATCTAGCTTAATATTCTGTAGATTACAATAATAATTATCATGCAAGTAAAAGATGCAAGTGTAAGAAGGCTTTAAAAGTACTTTTGAATCGACATTTTTCAAATAAAATAATATTTGTTTTTGTTGAATTAATTACAGTTAATTCGGAATGTAGTCTGCAGAGAAAAATTGCCAAGAATTTACTTTTTTTAATAACTGTATTTTATTATAAAATTTAGTCAAAACTTGCACAAGATATAAACTCAAAGATGTCAGATCAAAGGGAACGTACATGGGAATTACATAGTACATGAACCGTTCTAGAGGGGCTAAAAAGTAGACAGTAAAGAAGGGAAAGTATATACGTGAGTATTCCTGCGAAAGCGAATCGGGAGCCATTTGAGTTTCTCGCGGAAATCGGAGACATGGTCATATTTGCGAATATATAGAGATTGCGTGTATATAGAGATTCTAAAGGCATTCAAGCTCCTCTGTAAGATCTAGGAAATATGAATCTGTGTTGTTAAGAATCGGTAAAAGGAGTGCTCGTGCTTATGCAAATTTAGTAGGCAAACGAAGAAAGTATTGAAGACGACGAAGTAACTCAAGGGCTGCAAACATTTTTTGCCGAGCTCTGTTAATTGAGGTGTCCAGGAAAGTAACTGGTCCAGAGTTATTCCCAAATTCTTAACACTCTTGCTGTAGCTTAGAACTTGCGAATATATATGTATATATACGCATTGTTAAATACTACAGGCAGTATATAATAAGTGACCGATCTTTGCAAATGATTAACTTTGGACTACCCACAATAATAATCTGAGACTTTGAAGGAGTATAACCCGAACGAGTTGCTCCAAACGTAAATAATTAACTCATTATTTGATATGTTTTTGCTGATTTTTGTTTATTAATAAATAAAGAAAAAAAAGGAGACAAAACGCCACCTTGCGGTACGCCGGCAATATTTTTAGCCCAGTCCGAGTAAGCATCTTGAACTTGTAACCGCTGCCGGAAAATAGCGACACATTCTAAAACTAATTAGATTTTTTTAATAAAAATTATAGAGCACATTATTATCTTGTAAATTAAAATATTAATAATTAAAAGTATTGCGTGTTTTAGCTTAACGAGTTTCGCGTTTTCAGTTCCTAGTTGAGATTCTCACTTTTTTATGAATATAAAACAGGTATGCTAATTGACGTGAAGTAATGGTATGCGTACACGCACGGTGCCGTGAATATATTGAATTCAGTTAGAATATTTTTTGTTTAATTCTTCTCTTAGCTTGTTTACTAATTTAGGGATAGAAAACGAAATCATTTTTATTTTTGGTTTTCAGTTTAATTTTTAATTTAATTTTTAATTTATGAGTTATTCGATTTGTAATAGTTGATGGAATTATAAAATGAACTAAAATTAATTGTCAATATATTTTCATAACATTTAATATTATTATTATAATGAATATCAGTTTTGTCATTTACAAATTGGTCGTAGTTACATTATTAAGTAATAATTAAATTACATTTATAGCATTTAATAAAATGCTATAAATGTAAAAAACAACAACTTTAGGATTTACTCAGTAGGAAGACTCATTAGAATTGGAGATCAATTTAAAAAAATACACATCATAAATTAAAAAAAAAAACTCACTTCTGTAATATTATTACAGATGAAGGTAACCTTCCTCAAGGAAAAGGTTATCTTTAACATTTTTTTTTACAAATCGTACTGAAAACTTCTGTGATAAGACATTGTACAAACGAACAAGCACTTCAACTGTAACATATAATTACTTTGGTGTATATTATTTGTTACGCCCATATCATATTTAATTTGTTGCATTATTATAATTATAGTACCTGGGTGACCGAGCTTTGCTCGGTATTTTTAGTAAATCATGTTTTTTGGAAATCATATTCAAATATGAATTAAAATCAAAAAATCAAAATCAAAAATAACTTTATTCAAATAGGCCCCAAGAGCACTTTCGAATCGTCATTTTACAAATTAAAATTTTAAAGTGTTTATTATTTTTATAAAAGTAAAGCTACCACCGATTCGGAATGAAATATTTTTGAAAATAATATATAAACTGTGCTTCAATATAAAATTAGTAATATCTTGCATGAAATACAGCGTCACTAAGTCCACAAATCTTTACCAACTATGTAATCCTGCACCGGATAATGCGCTTTATCTATTAATCTCTTTTTAATAAAAACTTTAAATTTACATAAGATCACAGCTAAATAACATTGTTTTCAAATATTGCTGTGTTCCTGTTGGTGAATAAGGTGACCAGAGCTCCTGGGGGAACTGGGGATGGGGTCGGCAACGCGCATGCTTCTGGTGAATCTGGTGTCGCAGACGTCTATAAGCTACGGTAATCGCTTACCATCAGGTGAGCCGTACCCTTGATTGCCGATCTAGTTACATTTAAAAAAAATATGTTGAGATAATTCCGAAATTGTTCGTGGGATTTTATTATACCCAGAAAGGAGACGTTTACTTTGCGCAGTCGGAAACTTTGAGTTACAATTTTGTTATTCCTTCTTGTGTTTACACTGCGATTATTACTATTTATTTCAAAACAATGAATATTCTGATGGTGAATATACATAGTATTGTTATAAATATATTGCCAAGCAATTGTTAACATGACGTCTACCTATTGAAAAACATCCCGTAGGAAGACTCGAGCTCCAAGGTCGTAAATGCCGCGAATAGCCCTTTTTGAACAATGAATACAGTCTCAATATCTGTAGCATTAACACCGTAATATTCAAGTTTACTTAATAAAATCTTGTGGTCCATGCAATCAAATGCCTTTGATAAATTACAAAATAGCAAAATACACATAAAATAGCATTTTTTTACCTCTCCCAAGCGTCATATACTTGAGAAGTGCCACACCAGCATCTGTCGTAGAGCGACCTCTAGTGAAACCACATTGTTCACTATGAAAAATTCCATTAACTTTAAAATGGAAAAGAAGTTGATTTAGTATATTTTTTTCAAAAGTTTTACTTAAGCACGGTAGGGTTGAAAAGGGTCTACAATTACTGGGATCACTACGATGTGCCTTTTTAATAATTGTCTTTGCTTGCAAACGAAAAAAAAACCGACTTCAATTACATCGACAAGACAACTGAGGTAGACGAAAAAGTAGTCAAGTAAATACGCGTTATCAAAGATTTCACAAAAAGTTGTTATCAGATCTCGATGAAATTTAAATTTGACAACATGGTAAGCATCAGCTTTCGACTAAATTAAAAATCATCAAAATCGGTACACCCAGTAAAAAGTTATGCGGTATAATACAACGTAAGTCGACGAAAAAATAGTCAAGTAAAAATGCATTAATAGATATAACCCGAAAAGTACTTGTTAGATCTCAAATAAATTTAAGCGCTCCCACACACGAACGGCACGTTGCCAACGGCAGAGGTCGACGGCAGCCGTCGACTGCCGTCGAGCGCCGTCAGCGGCAGACGACTGCAGCCGTTGACTGCCGTCGAGCGCCGTCAGCGGCAGCCGTCGACTGCCGTCGAGCGCCGTTGGCGGCGCGCCGTCGGTTGCAGTCCTCTGCCGTTGAGACCATGCCGCTCACACGTCGACGCTATCTTAGTACAGGAGCCAGTTGTAAAATGAATTCAGAGGAAGAAACACTGTTGTTGTTTTTACTTCGTCGCCGCCGAGAAAAACGAAAAATAAAAACACGTTCAGTGTGGGTTCAAGAAATACTAATCAATAAAGATCAAGATGGGCATTTTTTACATTCTATCCACTTCGAGGAAACGAGCAAAAGTTTTTTAATTATTTTCGGATGTCCATTGCTTCTTTTGATGAGCTAACGGCTATTTTAAAAAGTTCAATATCTTGCCAAGATACCATCATGCGGAAAAGCATTTTAACTGAGCAAAGGCTCGCTATGACATTGAGGTAAGTCATTTTATTTTATGTTACTTCAGAACTTTTGACTGGGTGGACCGATTTCATTATTAAATATAACTCGAAAAGTACTTGTTATATTTCAAATAAATTTATATGGGACCAAATGACACACACCAAAATTATCGAAATCGGTCCACCCATTCAAAAGTTCTGAAGTAACATACATTAAAAAAAATACAGTCGAATTGAGAACCTCCTTTTTTGGAAGTCGGTTAAAAATAAAATGACTTACCTCAATGTCATAGCGAGCCTTTGCTCAGTTAAAATGCTTTTCCGCATGATGGTATCTTGGCAAGATATTGAACTTTTAAAATAGTCGTCAGCTCATCAAAAGAAGCAATGGACATCCGAAAATAATTAAAAAACTTTTGCTCGTTTCTTCGTAAAAGTGGATAGAGTGTAAAAAAATGCCCATCTTGATCTCTATTGATTAGTATTTCTTGAACCCACACTGAACGTGTTTTTATTTTTCGTTTTTCTCGGCGGCGACGAAGTAAAAACAATAACAGTGTTTCCTCCTCGGGATTCATTTTACAACTGGCTCCTGTACTAATAGAGCGGCTTGTGAGCGGCATGTTCTCAACGGCAGCGGACTGCAACCGACGGCGCGCCGCCAACGGCGCTCGACGGCAGTCGACGGCTGCCGCTGACGGCGCTCGACGGCAGTCGACGGCTGCAGTCGTCTGCCGCTGACGGCGCTCGACGGCAGTCGACGGCTGCCGTCGACCTCTGCCGTTGGCAACGTGCCGTTCGTGTGTAAGAGCGCTAAATGGGACCAAATGACACACACCACCTTTCGATTAAAGAAAAAATTTAACAAAATCGGTCCACCCAGTCAAAAGTTCTGAAGACATACATAAAAAAAATACAATCCAATTGAGAACCTCTTCCTTTCGGTTTAAGTCGGTTAAAATTGGTAAAACTTTACTATATTTAAGCAAATCTGAAAAAGAACCCACCTTAATAGCATTGTTAAGTGTTAAAGATAAGTACGGAGCGAGGTAATCAATGATAGTACTAATTAATTTAATGAAATGCTCCACAGATCATTGTGCATTGTTTTTGAAGTGAAACTTCTCTTAAGCGCATGAAAGGTAAAATTTTGACGGATCAAACGCGTCACGTTAAATACACCGGATCTCGTCCGATCACCGAAGTTAAGCAACGTCGGGCACGGTCAGTACTTGGATGGGTGACCGCCTGGGAACTCCGCGTGATGTTGGCTTTTTGTTTTTTTTTTCAATTAGTTTTTTTTTAAATTAGTCTGCCAAAGAAGTTTCACTTCGTACTTTGTACGCACGCAATTTTTTTTTAATTATGACTTAAACGCTTTTAAAATATCTAAAGAATCAACCCGCGAGAATGAAAAATGAACATTACATTTGCTAACGTTATTTTTAAGAAGTTGGGTAGAATTAGTTGAAGATGAATTCAGTCGAAAAGAAGTCAATGGGTATTTTATCGAAAAAGGCTTCAAAGGCGTATGCCAACTTGTCATCAGATGAGCTGCTGTTGTTTGATTATTATATTATATTGGTATCTATAGTTTGCTTATTACGTTTCCCACAGATACTATTAGGTAATCTTTGATATATTTTGATTTAGCAGCCATACATACAGCAGAACAGCTTCAAAAGTTTTAGAATATTGTTTTACGTAAGCCAAAAATCTAGTCTCCTGATTCCATTGCTTCTTACTGTAGGTAGGTACAGGTCGTAAAACCTATTTCTACTCTTACAAATACCTTCAGAGGCCCATTCACTAAATGTACAATTTACATTTATATCTACAGTTTTAATTTTAAAAATGTTATATCCTCTAAGATTAATTTGAAAACTAAATTATAGATTACATCTGGATCTTGCGCCATCATAATTATTTACTTTACATATTTTGTGCGCTACTATATCCCTAAAACAATTTGTTTTCTTTACCGTTATTGGTCTACATGTAATTCTTCGAGAATTTATTTTAATTTTCTCATCAAGAGAAAATTTTGACCGCAGTGATCGGAAGTTCATTTTTATCGTAAATTTCAATATCTATACTAATCTATACTAATATTATAAAGAGGAAAAGTTTATAACTTTGTTTGTATATCGGGGATAATCTTCGCAAATACTGATCCGATCATGAAAATTCTTTCACTAACAAAAAGCTACACTATTCAGGAGTGACATAGACTATATTTTATTGTAATTGTACATAAAATTCAGTAAAAAAGAAAAATATTAAAATATATTATCAAAATGACAAAGAAACGATCGCCATCTATCGCTATTTATTAGTCTACTTATTTTATTTACTCTTATTTCAGTTAACCGACGTCAATCGACGACGAAGTTTTTTCGCTTATTGATAGATGGCGTTGGAGCAACATTTTATTTATAAAGTATGTTATTTGGTTCTGTGATTTAAAATAATAAATACACGATATTATTACGATTTTATAAGTCAAATTCTAAACAATGAACCTAATAAAACAGTACTAAGAGCTACACAATATAATTGCATCACAAAGATAATTAACGCCCAACGAAGTGGGCGCGGGTCGGCTAGTGTATTACTAAATAGGTTATCTATTATAATTGATAAAATATGAATAATATTTTTCTATCTTACCGACATAATAATAAAAAATATGAACTCGTTATTTAAATAATAAATCACGAGTGAAATAAAAAAAAAAAAGAAAAAAAATTGATCTGGAGGCTGAGATTGGAACCCGGGTCAACACGATTCGACGCCCGCCGACTTCCTAATTACACCATTACAGCTATAATGAGAATGGTGAAATTAAGCTTCGTATTCTAATGATATTTTTTCATTGCCTAAAAACAGGGATAAAACGACATTTTTTTTTAAAGAATCCTAGCTAGATCAATTTTTCGCCCCCGAAATCCCCTGCATACTAAATTTCACGAAAATCGTTGGAGCCGATTCCGAGATTCAGAAAATATATATATATATATACAAGAATTGCTCGTTTAATAGTATAAGATATCACGAGGAAATATATAGACTACTAGCGACCCGCCTTGGCTTTGCACGGGTGCAAAAACTATCAGTGTCCTTTACTATATTATGCACGTATTATATACCTTTCTCTGGAATCACTCTTTTTACTAAAGATAACCGCATCAAAATCCGTTGCGTAGTTTTAAAGATCTAAGCATACAGACAGCGGGAAGCGACTTTGTTTTAAGTATATATTACACCAAAAAATTTATAAGTATTATTTAATCAGTTCACATAATTTGATATTTCGCATCGAATATATACATACATATATATTTCCCATGTAGTGTTGTGTTCCTATTGTGCGTAAGACAGACAGCCAGAACTCCTAGAGGGTCGGGAGTAGGCTCAGCCATGCGCTTTTAATACATCTGATATTGCAAGCGTCCATAGGATACGATAACCGCTTACCATTAAGCATACCGTACAAGTGTTTGAAACTTTAGAGCAGCGGCCTTCAGTTTGTCGGTTTGTCAAATCATATGTAAGGGGCCATCCATAAATTACGTCACACGAATTTCTCGATTTTTCGACCCCTCCCCCGTCCTTGTCACAGATGGTCACATTTATGAGACCCCCCCTAACTAGTGTGAAGTCACATATTTTGCAATTTTGCATGAGCAAACTGATGACAGTTTCGACGTTATTTTTATTTTCATTTTAATAAAAGTCAATTCGCCTATAAAACAAACAAAACTTTAATTTTTGAAGTTAGTTATTGATAGGTAGTTTAAATATCATGTTTTTGTACTTACGTTTTGATATTATTATATTTGGAAATGTGACGTCAAAAAATGTTGACCCCTCCCTCCCCCTTGTCACACATTGTCACACTTCGTCAACCCCCTACCCCCCTCTTAACGTGTGACGTAATTTATGGATGGCCCTTAATTGGTCCATATTAATATTTGATACATAAATTAAGATACTGTTCCTAAAGCAGAATAGAATACCCCTCTCTTTTCGTAACTTCCACTCAGTGGCGTAGCTACTAAGGGGCAAGGCGGGGCGGTGCCCCGGGGCCCTCGAGCTCAGGGGGCCCCTCGGACTCTGACTTACAAACTATAAATTTAACTAATGAAAATTTCTCCCACATTCGGAATATAAATAAACCAGATTCCATGAACGTGAAATTAATAATGGTAACTTATATGAAAAATAACACAGGAATTCCCAACAAGTTTCGAAAATCTTTGTTTGAAACTTGCGAGATAACTCCCCTGTCCCCAGCTGTTTTGTTTATTTGCTTTTTTTTTATGTAACTAGTTTGGCAAACAAGCGTACGGCTCACCTGATGGTAAGACCGTAGCCTATAGACGCCTGCAACACCAGAAGCATCGCAAGCGCGTTGCCGACCCTATCCCCAATCCCCCCCAGGAGCTCTGGTCACCTTACTCACCAACAGGAACACAATACTGCTTGAAAACAGTATTATTTAGCTGTGGTCTTCTGTAAGGTCGAGGTACTACCCCAGTGCTGTTTCAAAAGCACGCGCTTGATGCAAGGCGGGACCTATGAGAACCACTCGACGGAAAATAAACATAGAAAACATTTTGAAGAATTATCTTCAGATTATCGATTGCAAAACTAATAAATTACTCTTTTCAATAATGTACTAGACACAACAATAACTCAGTTATTTTTGTTTTAACCGAAAGGTGGTTCTTGTCATGTGGTCCCATTTAAATTTAATTGCGATCTAACAACCATTTTTCGACTTACATGTAATAATGCATATTTACTTGACTATTTTTTCCTCGACCTAGGTTATATTATACCCCATAACTTTTCACTAAGTATACCGATTTTTAATGATTCTTGTTTTATTCGAAAAGTGATACTTGTCTTGTATCAATTTAAAACTTTAATTCTTTAAAGTAATTTATTGATAGGTAGCTGAAATATCATATTTCTGTACTTACATTTTGATATTATTATATTTGGAAATGTGACGTCACAAAATTTGGACCCCTCTACCGATCCTCTACCCTCGTCTTAACGTGTGACGTAATTTATGGATGGCCCGTTATCTTTGATAACGCGAAATTACTTGACTATTTTTTTGTCTACTTACGTTGTATTGCTTGTCGATGCAATTGTGTCGATGTTTTGCTGTGTGGCTACGGCAGTCTAGAATTTAGCCACCTCCTCTCTACCCGTGGGTGTCGTAAGAGGCAACTAAGGGATAACAAAGTTCCACTACCACCTTGCAACTATTGAAGCCGACCGATGTCGGGATAGCCATCCTACACCTGGCTTTTGACGATGAAGTATAAGCATTGTATGAAGATATTACAAGGGCCATACATGACACTACTTCGGCCTTCTACAACATTGTTATGGGAGACTTCAACGCTAAAGTAGGAGTAAAAGACCGCGACGAATCGAGAATCGGACCACACGGATCGGGGCACAAGAATCGCAGGGGTTCGCCAACATCCTCGAAGCGGGGGAGGGGGGGGGGGGGCTCTTATTGATGAATTAATTTTCGAGAAGAAGCCCCAAAGGCAGTGAATATGGCTAAGCCTCGATACTGTGACGAGGAACAAGATCGATTTCATCATAGCAGATAAAAGGCTTATATTCAGAGATGTCTCAGTAGTTAATAGGTTTAACACCGGCAGCGACCACCGACTATAGTTTGGCACTCTGAATATATGTCTCCGAAAAGAACGGGCCCACTTGATGAAATCTACTCTACGAGCTACGCTGCCCCAAATACTATGTGGCTCCGAGCAGTTCCAACTGGAACTCCAAAAGCGATTCGATTCGCTGGAAACTACTAGCGACGTGGACAAGATGACCGACAACGTAGTGAAGACGGTGTGTATACTGGACCGCAAATATTTGTAACCGACTTCCATAAAGAAGGAGGTTCTCAATTCGACTGTATTTTTTTATGTATGTTAGCTCAGAACTTTTGAGTGGGTCGACCGATTTCGATAAATTTTATTTTAATTGAAAGGTGTTGTGTGTCATGTGGTCCCATTTAAATTTAATTGAGATTCGACATGTACTTTTAAGAGTTATATCTAATAATGCGTATTTACTTGACTACTTTTTCGTCGACCTACGTTGTATTATCCCGCATAACTTTTTACTCGGTGTACCGATTTTGATGATTCTTACTTTAATCATCAGCTAATACTTGTCATGTAGTCTTGTTTACATTAAATCGAGATCTGATTACAACTTTTTGAGTAATCTTTAATAGCGCGTATTTACTTGACTATTTTTTTTGTCTTATTAAGTTGTTACTTGTCGATGTAATTGAAGTCGGTTTTTTTTCGTTTGCGAGCAAACACAATTATCTGACGACGAAGTTAACGAAGCAGTACAAACTTTCTCCCGAAGCCTTGGATCTGATGCGGCGGAGGTGCGAGTTGCCTGCTGCTCAAGCAGCTTCACCAGAACAGATTAAGGCTCTCTCCAAGAAGATACGGAAACTTGTACGGCAAGACTTCCGCTGTTCAAATACGAGAGAGATTCTTACTCTTATTGAGCAGAATATGGGTTTGAAAGTTTTCTAAAGACCATTGGGAGTGAAGTCTTTTTGCGTAGCTCAAACAGCGGATGGCAGGACCGTTTCGCCCTCAGATCTGAGAAGAGGTCGAGAAACTTTATGGACAGCTATACTCGTCGAGCGCCCGCAAGCCTGAGACTTGAGACACTGAAAATCCGTGTGCATCATTGTTGAGCTATTACTCAGAAGACATCTCGGACATTGAAGCAGATGAGATTAGTGAGGCGCTTGGGCAGCTTAAAAACGGAAGGGCTCCGGGGGATGACGGAGTTAGGACTGAGCTCCTTGAAGCCGCAGGGTGACCTGCCCTAAAAACCTTGGCGAGACTCTTTAACGCCGTCATCCACCGATAGGTACCACACCGGGGGCGTGGTCCAGGAGTGTGGTGGTACTGTTCTTTAGGAGAGGCGATAAGTCTCTGTTAAAGAATTACAGACTGATCTCACTTCTGAGCCGCGTTTATAAGCTGTTTTCGAGGGTTGTTACGAATCGTCTCACCAGAAGACTTGACGAATTCCAACCACCGGAGTAGGCTGGGTTTCAAAATGGCTACAACACCGTAAACCACATCCATACTTTTCGGCAGATTATACAAAAGACAGAAGAATATAATCAGCCGCTGTGTATGGCGAAACCTGGGCTGTCCTGGACTCTACAGATATTTAATATCGACTGGCGATATATCGAGGTACTGAGATGTATGTACGATGCTGCGACGATGACCGTTTATATCCAAGACAGGGGCGTAGCTACCGCCGTATCAGCCGTATCAATGATACGGGGCCCCCGGGCTACAGGGGCCCCCAACGTGTATAAGCAAAAAAAAAATCGTAAAATATTATCCACGATGTTACTTAAATTCATGCTTCCCGGGAAAAAGCATATAAAAAAAAACTGTCATACGTGCCTATAGAGTTTTCACTTCAGAAATGACAAATTCATCAAAAAGTAATCTCTTTGTTTTTCGAGTTAAGCGTGCGCCCAAAAGTTGGCAACATCCTACATCAGTGAGTGACTTAAACGGGGGAATGCCGCAATAACAGATGCATATAGATACGAGAAGAATATTTACGTGTTTTATTTCATTCCGGTTCATACGTTATCACAGTCAGTCAGTCAGACAGTCAGTTCAGCCCATTGCAGTAAACTGCAGGACATAGGCCTCGCCAAGTTCGCGCCAGATATCCTGGTTTTCCGCAATCCTCATCCAGCCTACACCGGCAATCTTAAGGGCACCGTAGACGATCAAATATTTGATCAAACTTCATATTAAATTTCTGATTGACAAACGTGCTTGTCAAATTATTTGATCGTGTGCGGGGCTGCGGGCTTTTTTGATGTGTTTGTTATATGAAAACATAAAGTTTGATCAAACAAGTTTGATCGTTTACGGGGCACATTACGTAGATCGTCGCTCCAGCGGGCCGGAGGATGTCCTACATTGCGTTTGCCAAGACGCGGTCTCCACTCCAAGACACGTCTGCTGCAACGGCCATCGGTCCTGCGATACAGATGACTAGCCCACTGCCACTTCAACTTGCTAATTCTGTGGGCTATGTCGGTTACTTTCGTTCTCTCGCGGATAGCCTCATTTCTAATTCTATCTTTGAGAGAAACCCCAAGCATAGCCCATTCCATTGCACGTTGAGCGACTTTGAACTTGTGTACCAGTCCCTTTGTCAGTGTCCACGTCTCGGCTCCGTATGTTAACACAGGCAGGACGCCTTGCTCGAAGACTTTTGTTTTCAAGCATTGCGGAATCTTCGAAGTGAAGACTCGACGAAGCCTGCCAAACGCCGTTACGTTATTACATTTTAATACAATACAATCTTGTCTCATTACTTATTGGTTAATTACTGTGGTTTGTGAAAAGAATGAGTGAAAGGAAAAGAGATTATAACAGTGGAGATATGAAAATAAAAAGTAGACAGAAAAGAGAGTAGGTTATAAAAAAAATATCCAAAATTTCTTCATTTTTTTAGCAGTCAGCTTCTGTGAGTGATTTAGATTGCAATGCAGGGGCGTTGCTACCACCGTATCAGACGTATCATACGGATGCCCCGGGCTACAGAGGCTCCTAATGAGTTTAAGCAAACTTAGTAAAATGTTATCCACGATGTCACTTAATCTCGTGCTTTCCGGTATAATAAAATAAAGTAAACAATATTTTATGTTAAACGGTTTTATTGCAATAAAAATTATGTAGTTAGGTTATGGACTAAAAGCTAAAAAATAATTCGGTAAGTCCTAGCTACCAGATCAGATCGCACCAATCTTCTCATCAATCTGGGGTATTGATCAGACAAATATAAAATCGTTGGGCGTATAGCGTATTCAGAGTAAACATTATGATAGAAATTTCACGTGCCCAATTATTTTTCAATTTACAACCATAAAAATATATTATGTTGTATTGTCATCAAGATTAAGAGTGTGTGCCAAATACCAGATCAATCTGTCATCAGGAAGGGGGTAAAATTCCAATTAATAAATTTGACCCAAACAAATAAATAAACCACCACCACCACCACTTCAACCTATCACAGTCCACTGTTGGACATAGGCCTCCACAAGTTCGCGCCCGACATTATGACGCGAACTCATGTGTTTTGCCCATAGTCACCACGCTGGGCAGGCGGGTTGGTGACCGCAGGGCTGGCTTTGTCGCACCGAAGATGCTGCTGCCCGTCTTTGGCCTGTGTATTTCAAAGCCAGCATGGATGGTTATCCCGCCATCCGTCGGCCTTTTAAGTTCCAAGGTGGTAGTGGTAGTAGAACTGTGTTATCCCTTAGTCGCCTCTTACGACACCCACGGGAAGAGAGGGGGTGGCTACATTCTTAAGTGCCGTAACCACACAGCACAGCACAGCAGAATAAATAAACGTCAAGCTAAATAAAACCGTTTAAAAGCATACAAAATAACTGTCAAACGTGCCTATAGAGTTTTCACTTCAGAAATGACTAAAGTAAAAAAAAGGAATCCCCTTTTTCCCGAGTTAAGCGTGCGCCCAAAAGTTAGCAACATCCTTCATCGGTTATTGCAGGATTCAGTTAATCTTCATTAACAATCAATTGCTCTGAAAACATGCTTAAAATGTAAAATCCGATATTCAAAAAATTCATTCCATTAAGGAACTCCTGGAATTGTTGCTGATAAAATTCAATAGTCTTGCATCCAGTTTTACGTTTGGTAATTACATCATGCTTTCTATTCTTGACCCTTCCAGTTATAACCGCAACAGCTAAAAGAAGTTTTACAAAACTAAACTGAACAAAAATTACCTAAGGACTTCGACGAGACAGGAACGGCTATCAGACTTGTCACTATTGTCTATTCTAGGAGGAAGTGATAACTTATATTAAATAAATATTTATTTTAATATTTAATTAGCAATTTTGTTTATTTTGTGAGAAATCGTTACCCTTCATTTGGGCCCCCCAACTAATTTTGATACGGGGCCCCTCCAAGGCACGCTACGCCACTGATCCAAGACCAGAGAACAAGACTCTATTTTCCTCCGGCGTGGGGTAAGACAGGGAGATGTAAACTGTTTACCACTGCGCTGGAGGATATCTTTAAGACCTTCGATTAGGGGGAACGAAACGTCAACGGCGAATCCATCTCTCACCTTCGTTTCGCCAACGATATCGTCGTCTTTGCGGAGACCTTGGATGAGCTAGGCCAAATGCTGGCCGGCCTAGACGAGTCCTTCCGACGAGTCAGTCTTGGTATGAACTTGGAGAAAACGAAAGTTATGCTTAACAAAACCAAGTCATACCGAGACCAGTATCGGTCGATGGTACCCTTCTCGAAGTTGTTCAGGATTATGTTTACCTAGGCCATACCATCAAACTAGGCCGCAACAACTACGAGAAGGAGGCCGATAGGAGGATTCGGTTAGCCAGCCTACTGGCGTTTGGAAGGCTTCGTCGAGTCTTCATTTCGAAGATTCTGAATACAAAAGTCTCCGAGCAATGCGTCCTGCCTGTGTTAATATACTGAGTCGAGATGTGGACACTGACAAAGAGACTGGTCCACAAGTCACTCAACGTGTAATGGAACGGGCTAATGCTTGGGGCTTCTCTCAAGAATATGATAAATGAGACTATCTGCAAGAGAACGAAAATAAGCGACATAGCCCACGGATATAGCAAGTTAAAGTGGTAGTGGGCTGGTCACCTGTGACGCAGGTCCGATAGCCGTTGGAGCAGACGTATCCTGGAGTGCAGACCGCGTCTTGGCAAACGCAGTGTGGAACTTCCTCCAGCCCGTTTGATCGACGATCTACATAATTTGTAATTACCGGGGTAGGCTGGATGAGGATTGCGGAAAATCGGGATGTCTGGCGTGAACTTGCGGAGGCCTATGTCCAGCAGTGAACTACAATAGGCTGAACTGACTGTCTGACTGACCCAAAGGGTGCTCAATGGGATCATATTAACGTAACTCCGCTGTCTACATGCTGGTACAGGACTGTACTGTTCTTTTATTTTCATAAAATAGTTTTAATTTGTTGACTAAAATAAGTTAAATTTGTATTTGGTTTTCAAGTTTATTACGAAGACGACTGTATTACGAAAAATTTGGAGTATGTCGAATTCGGAACAGGACGAATACAGAACAAACGATTTGAAATAGTTTAGTTGGGGCCCTCGTTTATATTTTGCCCCAGGGCCTTCGGTTGCCTAGCTACGCCACTGCTTCCACTACCAACTTGGAACTACGGAAGGCGATGGACCGTGAAATAACATGCGAACTGCTGACTTATGAACACACATAGGTACCAAGTACCAAGCGTTTTGGCCCTTTATTATGGGCAGTAGACTTCACAAATAATACAGTCAGGTTACAACAACTGTTAAAATAGTAATAATAAATAATAATAACGTTAGACCAGTGGATGCTATTGCAGTGATGTTTTTTACTTTTAATTTATTCTTTTTAAACGTCCCAATATTATTTTGTACTATATTTTTGTAAATATAATTTTTATAGATGGGTATCTCCGCAACTGCACGCCGCCAGCTATAGACGACTTCCCGGCGGGTTTCTTCACGGAGCTACAGAGGCAGCATGGCGCTATTGTTCTACATGCATTCATTTCGATATATCTCTTCCTTGCTCTCGCGGTCGTCTGCGATAAATTCTTTGTACCGGCTGTTGACAGAATATGTACGGGTACGTGAAATTCTTTGAATATTAACTACCTAATTTATTTTCACAGACATTTTCAATCGCGTGGGAATTACATTATAAAATGATAGTAGCATAGCTTATCAATAATAAGCTCCCTCTCAACTTCTGTTCGCCTCGCCCAATCACACTTTTCGTAACACTCTCGTCACGCATTCACCAGCCTAGGTACTCCCCAAGTCAAGCGTCCGTAAAGAAATTTTACTTCAAAAATTTCATCAATTCTAACTACTTTTTGAGTAAAAGATTAACACAAAACCATCCATCATATATGTATATAAATATCCATCTTTATAAAATTTTTGTACAATTTTCTTGCAAATTTTCTATTTAGGGAATAAAATAACTTATATGTAATTATGTATTGGTTTTTCCGATTTTATTTCACTTTATAGATGTTTTTGTAAGTATTAAATAACGACACATATGGCGAGTTGCGATACATATCTATGAATATATAAGGGTTGGTAACTTGGTATGGCCTTATAATCAATCTGAAAAAGACTGTTTAAAGCGCCATATTTTTGATAAGTTTCTTGAATCCTGAAAAAACATTCTCAAGAAAATTAAATGATAAAACAGGTCACGGAGTTTCATTCAAGTTAAGTAACCGATTTTGTAGGTTGCTAAGTAATGTAATTAGGGCAAAAATTATTTTCTAATCGAATAAGTGACTCTAAGAGCGTTGAAAATACTTGCAAAACTCTTAGAATAAATAGATATCTTATAAAATGCCTTGATACAAATTGATTAAATTATTGTAAAAGATAATCGAAAAATGCGGAACAATAATAATAATTAATTATTAGATTAAATTTATTACTTTAAAGTCTTTAAACGGACAAAATAAATATTTGAACCAGGTCAATTATTGCAAATACGAGTATACCTAACAATTTGTAAGAAAGTCAGGATGGGTTATTATTCTTTTACGCTAAATGTATCTATTGCAATTAAATTTGAAACGAATAGATTTATTTAATCTCAGTTTAGAAGTTCGGAAGAAAATATTAGTATTAAAGCTGATACTCGTAATAGTATAGAACGACAATAATAATATACATTGTATAAAATATTTCAGCATTGAACATGACGAACGATGTGGCGGGTGCTACTTTCATGGCAGCGGCTACGTCCGCGCCAGAGTTGTTCGTGAATGTCATCGGAACATTTATAACAGAAGGTGATATTGGTGTGGGCACTATCGTTGGCTCTGCAGTTTTCAATATTCTGGCTGTGGCCGCCTGCTGCGGAATCGGCGCCGGAATGGTAAGAATTGTCACATGTTAAAGGTGATGAAAATGATGGATAGTGGATCGTGAAACCGTGTGATGGGAGAGTTGTATATATTTAAGCAAGTTTTAAACATGTCAACATATTTGAATAATGCTAAAAGATTTGCATTACCTATAATTTAATTTTTGGAAGTGAAGCTTCTTTAGGCGCATGAGGGTAAAATTTGTACGGATGAAAGGCAATAATAATAATATTAGCGTCACAAAGATGTGCAACGTTTTTGTCGAACAATAGAGCTACCTAGCGAGTACTATAGAAACTACAAAGGTTGTTACATTAATATCGATAGTATTACATTGCAAACTAACTAAATGGCGCTGAAACGGAAATCTAAAGCATTAGATTTCTATAAATATTATAATTTTATTCTTAAAAACTAGCTGCTGCCCGCGACGTCGTCTGCGTGCGTTCACTGCTCGTTCCCCGCAGGTGATAGCGTAATAATATGTAGCCTATATTCTGACCCGACTTCTTAATAATATTCGTACCAAATTTGAAGTAAATCCATGCAGAACTTTTTGAGTTTATCCCGGACATACATTGACTTTCCTATCATTTTATTATATGTATAGATTAGTTTGTCAAAGAAGTTTCACTTCTGACATGTGTACTTTGTACGCACGCACTTTTTATGCTTAAATGTATATGTCGTACAAATGTTAGTGTCTGTGACAAAAAATGAGGTTAGTCTAAAAATCGTGCAATTTTTGTGACGTAATTTGTGGACGAGTCCTTACCACAGATTATAATTGCAGTAATTATTGTCTGCCGCTTCGAGTTGTTAGGTTAAGTAATTTGATTACATGACTAACATATAAACCAATCTACTTCGTTTAAAAGAAATAGAGGTGACTTCTTCACCAAAAACTGTGCCAACGTACTAGCTTTTCTATGATAACTGGTTAGCTTTATTTAAAAAAAAAATATATTATACCTCTCTGTATTTTGTCTATATATTTGTTTATTTTATTATTTAGTTTATTCTTAGCAAATGATAGTTTCCCAAGCTTGTTTTGGTAGTTATTAAATAATTACGTCTAAAACGTTATTTTCAAGTATGTTTGACAATTTTTAGGTGGTACCTTTGGATTGGTGGCCGTTAACAAGAGATTGCTTAGCGTATGGCATTACGGTGTCTATACTTATTTGTATTATGCATGACGAATATGTGCAGTGGTACGAAGCGTTCCTTCTTGTTTTGTTATATGGCGTATATATTTGCATTATGTATTACGACAAATCTATACAAAATTTTGCAAAAGGTAAGATAATAAAAGGTCAATTGAAGAAAATATAAAGTATAATGATATTATCATTTGACGAACAGTTAACGCGTAATTTATTTATTTTATTTTTATTTTATAGGAAGTTGGATATGCATTTCGAACATGTTAAAGAAGGACAATGAAAAGCCAGACTCGGTTTTACCAGCAGACAATGGTTTGTAAGATTATAAAATCACCCATCACTAATCTTCTATCAATATACATATTAATACGTGAAGAAAAAACTTTGTACTTACCCCTTTTTACGAAAATTGCGCGGACGAAGGACCGAAGGAGTATGAAATTTCGTACACTTATAGTTTATATAGTGAAGGAGTGCAGAGTGCTAATGTTTTTTAAAATTATACATAAAAATATATTAAATCAATAAAAAAATACTAGACACACTAACATGTATTTGATACACGCACGCATATTATAACTCTTTTGTTGATTGTCAAGTCTGTAGTCAAATTGAAAAATTTAAAAGTTCTTTATTTTAATGAAAATAGATGGACTTGGATGGATTGGATGGGAAACTTTATAATATTAAAATAATGATTTTTTTTTCTAAATTTAATTTTTAATTAAGGTCAAATATCGACCACTGGGCAACCACTAGTAATAATATAATACATATTCGAAATATTAAATAGAAATGAAGAGAAATACTAGTGCTAATAGATTATTTTACCTTTATTTTTTTGCAAATAAAGTTTACAAAATAAAAAAGTGGCTGTGACATACGGACGGACAGACAGACAGACATGACGAATCTATAAGGGTTCCGTTTTTTGGCATTTTGCTACGGAACCCTAAAAACAACATTTACAAACTAATAATAATAAGTGGTATTCTTTTAAGATTTTTGGTAATTATGTTCATAGTAGTGTTATTCCTAAATATACATATATACCTATATAACATTATATATAAGGATTCTTATTATTTGATTATTATTTCTCACAGAAAATAAGGATGTAAAGAATCTATCCACAATTGATCATCACCAACACAATGGGAACGTCAAAAGTGTGCCAATATACACGGATGCGAATGAAAAGAAACTCGCAGTGGATTCTACTCATCAAATCGAAAAATTCAAAAACGATGACGATAAGAGTGTTAATGATGAAAACGACTCTAAAGTTGGTGATATGGAAATAGCATGTCAAGAAGATACGAATCAAAGTAATGTGGAAGAAGGTGACAAGGAAGCCGTTGAACAATATCGTCATTCTTTATGGAAATGGCCTAGTGGAAGAAGTAAACTTACAAAGGTAACAATGTAATGTGGTATCTACTGTATATCTTATAAAAAAACATACAATGGTCTAAGATCCGAGATATAGCAAAAAATTCCGTCATCTGTTAATTAGATGAAACAAATTTTTATAGGCTGATTTCAATATTGTGAATTTATAAAAACAACCTCTGCCACCATAAGCCTGCTGCAAATAATAATACTTGAAAATTTTTTTTAAAATCTTTTCCCTCTTATGTTAATGACATGTAGTAAGCTAAAACCGTCAATATTTTACAGTATATACCTGACTATAGTAGGCACCCATCTCTATGATTGCTATACTTACCTGCAGCCAGGTTACTGCTGACTGAGGTTACTGACCTGGAAAATTTGCAGCAGGCTTATGGTGGCAGAGGTTGTTTTTATAAATTCACAATATTGAAATCAGCCTATAAAAATTTGTTTCATCTAATTAACAGATGAGGGAATATTTAGCTATCTCGGATCTTAGACCACAACCAATAGGTGTCATCTGTGTTAAATATTGAAGTTATTCTGTTGCTGAGAACCTCTCGCTCGGGTTTAAGAGCGCGCATAATGCAAAATTACCAATCTTCTATTTGTTTTGACATGAAAAGTTCCAGACCAAATCTTAAAATAAAAATATATGACAAACTACGTGATATTTGCAAGGGTTAACCCATATCAAAAACATAAAATAAGGAAATTTCCTCGATAAAATATAATCACGAAGTAACCTCTAATTTTTATATTTTTTCTATTTATACTCGATATGGTTATGACCATTAAGACAAAAATTTGATAATTAATTACATTTAAATATGAGTAAAGGCTATTCCAAGGCATTTAATGTAATTACTTTTAGTTTCGGAATTATATACAAAATAACATATTTGTCGTTTTTTACATTCGCAATGCGCTCAAAACTATATCGTCTATCGCACTCTGATACGAGGCTTTGTGTATATTTTGTTTCATCGGGCGCGCGGGTGAAATCTGATTTTTTGCTCGCCTTATGCGCCCTCTTAAGAAATTACATGTTTTTATTTGTTAATTTCAGACGACTTGGATTGTCACGTGGCCAATACATCTTGTGTTTCTTTTCACGATTCCCGATTGTGAAAAGCCTCGATTCAAGAATTGGTTTCCTCTAACATTCATAATGTGTATTGTCTGGATTGGCTCACTGTCTTATATCGTGGCGTGGATGATAACTATTATTGGTAAGATTTTATTACGTTTATCTTTAAATATTTCATGATGTAATAATTGTGTGATATAAAATATAAATGTTATAGGTGATACGTTAATGATACCGGATTCTGTTATGGGAATTACATTCTTAGCGGCCGGAACATCTGTACCGGAAGCAGTATCTAGTGTGATCGTTGCTAAACAAGGTAAAAAAAAAAACAAATATATCTTAATAATTATGATTTCTTATTCATTTTTGCTATTAGTTTTTCATCATAAATCTGTTTACAGGTCACGGATCAATGGGTATAAGCAACTCTATAGGATCCAATACATTTGACATACTCTTATGTTTGGGACTGCCGTGGTTAATTAAAGCGTCATTAACTCCAGCTGAACCCGGCAACTATTGGGTTAGAATGTTATTTTGTATATACAAATCTGAAGCGAATTTTATGTATCTATAAAGCGAATGTGAACCAAATGCGAAAGTAACTTGCTAAGCGATTTGGGCCCGTCGTTTAATTGTGAAGAATCACATAATATTTTTGTAAACAATAACGATCAATTTTTAATATAACATATTATTCCATAGTGTTATTTTAGAATTCAAGTGATTTTTCATAATTGGACGTTTTTTTGTAATTTCTATTTTATTTTTGCTCCGCTTATGTTTAACTAAAATGCATTTGTATAACTTTTGTTCTTTCAATAGGTGAAGATTAATTCGATGGGTCTAGAATATTCAGCGATTTCACTGCTGTCAACGCTTCTACTACTGTATCTGACTTTCTGGTTCAACAAATTTAAGCTGGACGCAGCGGTGGGCCGAGCGTGCCTAGCTATGTACGCCATGTTCCTGGTACTGGCCACGCTCATCGAGTTAAACGTTTTCTTCCCGGTGAACGTGCGTACTTGCAAGAGAACCGAACTGAAATCTTAACTACTTTACATATCCAGTGATCTGAATGAAACCTCAACAGTGATATAATCCGCGTCAGTCAGACACTAAGAAAGCATCAGATTTTCGATAACACGATACTGTTCGAAAACTGTATTAAATTTTTACTCTCACTTTAAAAGTGATACGATGATATAAATTTTAGAATCAAGATTAATAAAATTAAGTTTATTATTAATTATATTATTATTTTAGCTTTTGTTTTGAGAACTAAAAAGATTATTGTTTTTTGTTGTATCATTGTGTCATTAGTCTTCGGTGTCTATAATATATTTGAAATATGTTTCAGTATATAAGGAACATTATCCGAATTTAACGCCAAATACTTTTATATGTTTCATACTATTATCCTCAAATTATAGGAGCGGGAAATCAACGGCAACATTTTGTATTTTAAATATATTTTTTACTTACCTTTTTAACAGAGGTACATAATATTTATAAGTCGGAAAATTGTTTTGTAAATAAATACGTATGATGTAATGTATCAACAAATAAGATTAAAAATATACATAGATTTTTATTTACCTCATTATTTCAGTTAAATGAAATTACTCTTCAAATTTTTGATATTTTTTTATTTCTTTCAAAAAGTACTACGAAATTTTCGATACATAACAAGTTAAAACACAATATTATCTTCTTTTTCAATTTTTTCTTTTTTCAATTATTTCAATGTACCTAAGTGCAACACAACAGTATACAATTACACATTGTTTCGCTAGAAACTAATTTACTAACTAAAAATATTATTATTCCTTGGAGATATTAACTCGCTATCGAGTCCGCTGTCATCCTTGTCCTTCTGTAATGAAAATAACTCTATTATTATAAAGACATAAGCAGTGCCGGTCTTAGTACTATCAGCGACCTGGGCGAGATTTCAATGGCGCCCCCTGATTGCAATTCAATTACATATTAAAAAAAAGCAATGGATGTAATTACATAACTGTTCAGTGACAAATACAAATTTTGTCAATCTAGATTGAGATATTGTCGATTGCAAATTAATAGGTTTTTTCAAAAGCTTAAGCTTAGAAGAACTCTCCACCCCACTAGCATCCGTTACAGGTATAGTTAATAATATTCACAACTTAATTCATACATTTGGATACAGTTCTACTTGTAAGTTGCAATCTTTTATAAAAAAAGGAAATTGATTAGGTTTATAATTGCAGTCAGAAAACATTTTGCTGCTCGATAAAAAATTCTTTTTCGTTTTATGCCCCTCAAACTAAAACTTCTAATTTATCAGTAGTACCTATTGGTATTTAGATATTGTTCAGGAACTAGATAGACCAAGATTTCGCTAAAGATCTATCTTTAAAACAATTAAACTCATGACATCCCTTGCTTACATCGGGTTAAGGTAGTCTCACCTTATATGCTATACGAAGGTTTAGGAGTTCCATCTCCCTGGCCTGTAATTCAATATTGTGCTGCGTGAGGCGTGGCCGCTGACAGTGGATGCTTTGAGGAGGTAGCCAGCGATGGATGACAGGCGTCAAGAGGTCACGATGGATCTGTAAAACTATCTGTTGTTAAAAAGAACTAACTCTACAATAAATTAGTAAAATTGACTCAAAATCTCGCAGTGGATAGTACATATAAGTAAAAATCGTGAACAATGGACTTATATTCAAAGTCGTACCTAAATGCTAAATTTTATTTAGATCTAAATTCTTTAAAACTCATAGTTTACTCTGAAACCTAAGAAAACTTGCATAACCACGCACGAAGAAAGACGAATGTGGTTGTACTCTGCAACCTAAGAAAACTTCCATAACGAAGAAAGACGAAATGGAAAATTGTTTGAACAATCCAAATGTGAGTAACAATGTGACACAAACAACCACGAATTTTGTTTTGCACGTCTCTAAGAGTTTTCTTTACTCTCACAAAATGAAAATTTCTCTGATCTTCTCTAACTCCATAACAAATAATCTTAGATCCCTTAATTCAAATACTTAGCTAGTACATTTTTATTACCTAGAAACTGCAATATAGTTAAAACTACCTTTTTTTAAAAGATTTTTTTAAATAATTAATATTACAGGTATGTAATGATATTTTACTTTAATTATTTGCAAGTTTGGGTATTCAAAAGAACGAGTTTAAATTTTAATGAACTTTAAATTAATTTTGTATTTTAAGAAAAATATATACATTTTTTTGTCATTTCATTTGTTATTTACTATACACAGTTTTTTTACTAATAATTTTTATAATAGTTGGTAAAATTCTCAGTGCAAAAGGACTTCTGTACTATATAGACTTGAGACCTAAAAATTAGTTTGTCAAAAAAGTTTCACCTCTGCCTACTTTGTACGCACGCACTTTTTAGGGTTCCGTACCCAAAGGGTAAAAACGGGACCCTATTACTAAGACTTCGCTGTCCGTCCGTCCGTCCGTTTGTCACGAGGCTGTATCTCAAGAACGGCGATAGCTAGACAGTTGAAATTTTCAAAAATTATGTATTTCTGTTGCCGCTATAACAACAAATACTAAAAACAAAATAAAATAAATATTTAAGGGGGGCTCCCATACAACAAACGCGATTTATTGCCTATTTTTGCTTGATATCAATAAATGGTAAGAGGTAGGCACTTGAAATATTCACAAAATACTTAATTGTATATATACTTTAATAATAATTAATAAAATTAAAATAAAATGTCTAAATATTTTACCTAGTCAATGATACGGAACCCTTCGTGCACGAGTCCAACTCGCACTTGGCCGGATTATTTTGATTGTGGCCCTCTTGTATTCAAGGAGGGGTATGTAAATACATAATTATATTGAATGGTTGGACAAAATATTTGAGGAATAGAATAGAAAACCAGTAAAATAAAATTAAACTCAAAACATGCCAAATTACGAGTGAACAAGCAGATAAATTCAATACAATAAATACCATTCCATTTTCCTGTTTTATTGACAGAAATAACCTGAATGTAACAATAAACCTGGTAATTTTTCCCTAAAGTGTGACATACTAAAGAATTTTTCGTGCGGCTATTTAATAAATTATATAAGATATTTACCTAACTAAATAGACCGAAAATACTATAAAGCTATGTAAAACTACGAATTATTTAATCATTCAAATATAAAAATATAGAGCTTTAAAGTTCTACACTATGTACATGAATTGATCATTATTGAATGTTGTGTATAATTATGATTTTTATTTGAACAACCTTGAGAATATCGCTATAGATTTTAAAAAAATTAAGAATTTAGGTATATATTCTTTCTTATATGTATGTATCTTAATAAAAATAATAATAAAATAAATAGGTGATATAAATGCAGCTGAGCATACTATTAAATAAATATTAATAATGGACAACCTTTTAAATGTAAAAAAGACCGTCTGATGTTTTATATGTTGAATCCTGATTAATCCTACTAAGTTTTACGCATGTATTTTTTCATTAAAGTTACTTGATGCCAACAGAAAAAAAAAGCAAAATAAAATTATTTGTTTTTACCATTGATGGATCGTTTGGCCGAGTAAAATACGTGACGATAGCGCCTGTTATGGTGCAAACAGTCATTCCAATGAACGTATAGTACAAGTAACTGACTCTGTACAAGAAGAAGGTACCAGACCTGTAGAAAAAAAATATGATGAACATTTTAGATCAAATCTATACTTATATTATAAAGCTGAAAAGTTTGTTTGTTTGTTTAAGCGCAAATCTCCGGATCTACTGGTTTGAATTGAAAAATTATTTTTGTGTTGGATAGCTCATTTACCGTGGAAGGCTATAGGCCATTTTTCCTCAAACGAACGCGTGTAAAACTGCGGGGCATAGCTAGTATATAAATAAAACAATACTAAACGTGTTGAGATTTATGTTCCTTTTTCAAACCGCCCCTATTTAATAGTAGGGGAGACGTAGAACATCGACCTTCACCGATCTGATAACTCGATGAGACATATTTTTTATCAAATATAATTTATAAACAAATACGCCTATGATAACTTGCCCATCGAAAAGTGGTCAAGGCTATTTTTAATTAAATTAATTTTAATTAATTTTTTTATAGGCTTATGGTGGCAGAGGTTGTTTTTATAAATTCACAATATTGAAATCAGCCTATAAAAAATTGTTTCATCTAATTAACAGATGAGGGAATATTTTGTTATATCCCGGATCTTAGACCATTATTTAGAATACAATGCCAGATGCTATGTAGTACGCTAATGTGTATATCAATGAAATATTTTTATCTAAAGTTCATAATCGGATATTCAACAAGATAATATTTTGAATCCAAAATATTAATTTATTAATAAAACAAAACATTTAAATTAAGTTAATTTTTAAGATGTGGTCATCATTAGACTTGTGTTTTATTGAGACCACGATCTCATTCATTATGTTTATAAATTGAAACTTACATACATGTATTGCTTAGATTAGAAGTATATAAATACTATTACCTATCAAATTCAACAGTAGTATCTGAAGTAGGTGAAACGTTAAGAGTGAAGTTATTTGCACATCCAGACACATCCACTGGTTTAGGGACTACTACTATTTCTCCTCGCAACATAGCAGCTTGTGTGCCTAAGGATATCCATCCAACCAGAAGGGTTGATGTTATACCACCAACTAGTGCGCCCTGTTAAAAAAAGATAGCGGAACATAAAAATTAACTAACTGTAGAGTTTAACCTAACGTATATATTCCAAAACGGTTAAACTATAGACTTACGATATGAAACAGAACACAAATTATGTGATTAATATCTGGGGAAATCGACCCAGTATATTACCGCATAAAAACTTGTATTTTGGCGTCCTAAAACTGTTCTCAATCAAATCTCAGTATATTTTTTGCAAATATCTTGTTTTTTATGGGTTTTACGCTATTTTTTTGTTATTTTCGTGCTGTGTGGCTACGGCACTAAAGAATGTAGCCACCCCATCTCTTCCCGTGGGTGTCGTAAGAGGCGACTAACAGGGATAACACATTTCCACTACCACCTTGGAACTTAAAAAGCCGACGGATGGCGGGATAACCATCCATGCTGTCTTTGAAATACACAGGCCGAAGACGGGCAGCAGCGTCTTCGGTGCGACAAAACCAGCCCTGCGGTCACCAACCCGCCTGCCCAGCGTGGTGACTATGGGCAAAACACATGAGTTCGCGTCATAATGTCGGGCGCGAACTTGTGGAGGCCTATGTCCAACAGTGGACTGTGATAGGCTGTAGTGTATGTGTGTTGTTATTTTCAATATTATAGAAAATAAAATTTTGTACAACTTTTGTATTAAACATTTTTTCATACCTTGAACTGTTTTCGAGTTAGAGGGCGGAGAGCGCGTGGTCAGATAACTTGGTTAGGGCGTGATTTAGAACCCCAGGGATGGGGTTAGACAGTGCGTAATGAATTGCGTAATGTGCGTAATCACCATTAGTTAAAATGCATTTTAATAAAATTGGTAAAAAAAGATTTATATTAAATAAGGTAGGTAAAAAAAGATTTTAATTAAACTCACCGTGGCATTAATCCATGGTAAAAACAATCCCATCGTAAATAGCCCCAACAAACTGCCAGCTGTTATCCCAGCTAAACTTTTGCCAGCTTGTATCAGAGCTCCCATGTGCTCAACCAGAAAAACGAGAGCGACGCAGATAAAACCTTATAACAATTTTTTAAGACAAGTGTGGGAGGAACTAGGTGATGCCTATGTCGAAGGACAACCTGACAAAGGAACTGGTTACTAAAATAGTTAAAAATTGTAATTGTGTATTACTACTTATAATTGTATTTACTTTATATTTCATTTTAACTATTGTAATAATTAACTTTAACTGAGGTAGGGCACAGCAGCAAATTTCCTGCTCAAAATATGGAGCAGCCCGACTGTGGTAGCACCTCGACCTTACAGAAGACCACAGCTAAATAATACTGTTTTCAAGCAGTATTATGTTCATGTTGGTGAGTAAGGTGACCAGAGCTCCTGGGGGGGAATTGGGGATAGGGTCGGCAACGCGCTTGCGATGCTTCTGGTGTTGCAGGCGTCTATAGGCTACGGTCTTACCATCAGGTGACCAGTACGCTTGTTTGCCAACCTAGTTACATAAAAAAAAAAAAACAAATTAAGTCATAACAAAATGATCAGTGAGAAAAGGCTTTATTATCTGGAAATTTTGAGTGACCGATTGAATAAGTACAGCAGTAAAGTGGTTTTCATAACAAACTATCTCATTATGGTAAACTAGCTGCTGCCCGCGACGTCGTCTGCGTGCGTTCACTGCTCGTTCCCCGTAGGTGATAGCGTGATAATATGTAGCCTATGTTCTGACCCGACTTCTTAATAATATTCGTGCCAAATTTGAAGTAAATCCATGCAGTACTTTTTGAGTTTATCCCGGACATACATTTGAAGAAATAAAGGTTCATTGCTCGTTCCCCGTAGGTGATAGCGTGATAATATATAGCCTATGTTCTGACCCGACTTCTTAACAATATTCGTGCCAAATTTGAAGTAAATCCATGCAGTACTTTTTGAGTTGATCCCGGACATACATACAGACAAACAGACAAACAGACAAACAGACAAAAATTCTAAAAACTATATTTTTGGCTTCGGTATCGATTGTAGATCACACCCCAAGTATTCTTTTAAAAAAATATTCAATGTACAGTTTTGACTTTTCTACCATTTTATTATATGTATAGATAGATGTTTCTAATAATGAACAAGCAGTGAGTGAGAAGAGAATGGACCCTTGTCTAAAATAGATGTCATGTATATGATTCTTCTCATGACTGGTAACCGAATGGCGCCTTTATGGTTACTTTAGTGTCAGGTCGGATTTGTTATTAAACTAAATATTTGATGTAACATACCAATAACAACAACAATGACTTTCATTATAAAACTTGCGGTCCTTTCCGAAATGGGCTTGTTGTACGCTGGCCTGATCAGATCTTCAAATATAACACCACACATAGAATTCAAACCCGTTGACATAGAACTGCAACATTAATTATAACAAAATTGTTTTTATTGTTAAACCTCAATAGTTAATTGGAATATTGTCGTTAAATTTCTGCGTTTTTAACCTCCCTCAGACAAGTCTGTAAAAATACTTAATTTGGTAATTGGTGAAGGAGCACGTAGGTATAATTTATATTGTAAATAACAAGTTTTAATTTATTTCAATAAATTAGCTTCTACTACAAATTTACGTAATTGTATAGTCTTAACCCATTAATACAAAAATGAGTAGGAATTAAGTAAAATATTTAAAAATAAAAATATAATATCAAGAAAGCGCCTGAAATTTATATTAGAATAGTTCTTACATAGGCAAATATAAATAACGGCATCTCACCGGAACTGTACCTCAAAGCAGCACTAAAGACACCACTCATAAAAATTCCTGGTAGAGCTGGTATAGAACCAGTTATAGTCATCACGAAGTACGGTAACAGTTGGTCACTTTTTCTTATAGCTCCTGTACTAAGAGGATCGCAAGTTGCAAACGTAGCATAGATGACTAGACCAGTGTAGCAGCATAGTGACACAATGGTGAAAATTCCCGCGGCCATAATGAAGATCGTTCTGTATTATTTGTATGTTTAATAACAATTAAGATTAATAGATCAATAATTTTATAGCAATAATAATTTAGCAAATAAACGTCGCAGTTCATCCGTCCAATAATAAAAATTAATAAACTACAACTTTAAGGTTAATATATTATGTTAATAGAAAAATCTCATAAATATAGTAAAATTCTTAACAACTTTTAAAAACTTTATACTGGCGGAGACTGTCAAATAGTGTACACAACCCACAACTAGTGAAACAGGCCTTTAAGGGTGCCTTTCGACCAGAGATGTGCGAGGGAAATGTGTCGTGCGAGGATGTCTAACTATGCTGTGGAAATGTGTGGGCGTTTCTACCAAAGCTGTGCGAGGAAAATGTGTTGTACGAGGATGTGTAGCGGAGCTATGAAAATGCGCATTAATGTGCTGTGCGAACCGTGTGAGGATGCTTTGTGAAACTGTGTAATGTGTCGAGGCGGGGGGTGCGGAGTAGTGGTAACAAACACCGTCTATGGACAGGCTGATACAGTGACTCAAACCTCGCAACGCATTCATCGCAACACATTCCTCGCAACACATTCCTCGCAACACATCCCTCGTAAAACATTTCTCGCACACCCTCTCGCTTGTTTTGTTCGTAAAAAAACCTCGCTCTGCTAAGCCGTTTCTACCAGAGCTGTGCTAAGCGAGGCTAGGTAAATTACGCAATTCTATTGGTTCTTCAAAAACACATCCCTCGCTACGCATCCTCGCACATCTCTGGTGGAAACGCACCCTAATGTGTCCAATATCAATTAATTTGTGATTTATAAGGCGGATAAGGTGAAAACAACGAATCCTAGACTTTAGTAGCAACCGGTCCAACAGGCCCTTACAATTCGAATTTTAATTTTGCGATTTACCTTGACTGGACTTTGGAGAAGAAAAGATTACACAAACTTACATTCTTGCTTTTCTAAGTGAAGAGAGAGCTAGACATCGCTGTATCATAGCCTGGTTAACAGAACACGAAGCCAACCAGCTGAAGTAGTTCCCAAAAACCGTGGTCCAAAACGTGTGACGTATTGTTGGGTTTATATCCATGCTGAAATTGTTTTTCAAACAATTTATTTCATAGCTTTGAATCATACCTACGTATTAATGTGCTTACATAATATGTAAGCATACAAGATTTGCGCTTAGCAACACATTCAGCGATTCATTTTTATATATATAGAGATAAGATTTCAGTATCTCTATATCTCTTTATATACAGGGTGTTAGGGGAATGGTTAGCCATAGAGGTATGTTGGGTAGGGGGGGTCATTTGGAACCTATTTAGGCTAACTTACCTATATGCAAAGTGTTACGGATTTTTTTTTATGATAATTTTTTCATTTTTCGAAAAAAGTGCCGAAAATTAGTGGTTTGACCATCATACCTTTTTTGTTTATTGATATATCAACGCCATTTCTTTTTTGTTTTGGTCATCAATACATTGCGCATGTAAAATAAATGTGATTTAATTTAGAAAGCATCTACAAAAAAAATTATGGGCCAAAGAAATCTTGACAGAGACAAAAAGTAAATCAAACCTTCAAGTTTAGGTGTGAATTAAAAAAAAAATAAAGCCTCCAGACAATTTAAAATAATTTAAAAAATTACTCTAGTTAACACTGTTTTAAATAATATTACTTTCATTCACTTACCTTACTTACTTTTTTTTTAAATGATGAAATAACGAAATGGTTTCTACCTGAACCCGCACTCTACGCTGACAATTATAACAATAATTGTTACTACGCAGGGCGGTATGTCCCTGTATCGCACATGGTAAACTACCATCTTGACTTTGGCGACATGTTGGCGCAGCGGTCACAGCACTGGATGATGCGCTGGCGGTCGCGCGTTCGATTGCCGTTCACGGCAGATATTTGTATTGGTCATATTATAGACGTTTGTCGTGGTCTGGGCGTTTGTGCTTGTGTATTGTGTGTGTTTCCGGACCCTCGACACAGGAGAAAATCCTACTGGGGGCCGTCGAGTGTGAAGCGTTTATTATAAAAAAAAATCTTGTCTGCTTTCATCAGGCGAGGATTCACATCCTTATTTGAAGATCATCCTTATTTCCAGTAATGTAGATTGTGGAAATTTACGACCGAATTCACTGTATTTATAAAAATAAAATAAATTTGTTACTCGAATTTATGATTTGTGTTATTTTTCCTACCGGCATTAATTTCACCCTATGAGAGACATTTGTGGTGCCCGTGGAAACTCATACCCCAAATTCCAAGATAAAAAGAGACAGCAGGTAGTTTACCATGTGTTGTACAGGGACATACCGCCCTGAGTAATAACAATTATTGTTATAATTGTCAGCGTAGAGTGCGGGTTCAGGTAGAAACCATTTCGTTATTTCATCATTTAAAAAAAAAGTAAGTAAGGTAGGTGAATGAAAGTAATATTATTTAAAACAGTGTTAACTAGAGTAATTTTTTAAATTATTTTAAATTGTCTGGAGGCTTTATTTTTTTTTTAATTCACACCTAAACTTGAAGGTTTGATTTACTTTTTGTCTCTGTCAAGATTTCTTTGGCCCATAATTTTTTTTGTAGATGCTTTCTAAATTAAATCACATTTATTTTACATGCGCAATGTATTGATGACCAAAACAAAAAAGAAATGGCGTTGATATATCAATAAACAAAAAAGATATGATGGTCAAACCACTAATTTTCGGCACTTTTTTCGAAAAATGAAAAAATTATCATAAAAAAAATCCGTAACACTTTGCATATAGGTAAGTTAGCCTAAATAGGTTCCAAATGACCCCCCCCTACCCAACATACCTCTATGGCTAACAATTCCCCTAACACCCTGTATATAAACATGAATCGCTGAATGTGTTGCTAAGCGCAAATCTTGAGAGCGGCTGAACCGATTTCGCTAATTCTTTTTTATAATGTTCCTTGACGTACGAGGATGGTTTAAACGGAGAGAAAATTTTTAATAGTTGCCTGAAAAAGTCTAAAAACAACACTTTTCTATATTCCCATACAAATGATTCGTAATAATAATTAAAAGTCAATTTTAACTTTAATACCATACCATAAAGTTTAAGTGTTAGTGGAGGGGTTCGATAAGGATAAGTATTAAAAAAAATTACAGAATTGACTTTCAGGCGGTACGAAGTTCGCCGGATCAGCTAGTACCTATATAAAATTTTCGTGTCACTATGTTAGTTATAATACTTCTCCGAAACGGCTGGACTGATTTTTATGAAATTTTGTGTGCATATCGGGTAGGCCTGAGAATCGGCCAACATCTGTTTTTCATATTCCTTAGTTATAAGCCCCCCCCCCCTTAAGGAGGACTAGCTTCTGCGCGCGACTTCGTCGGCGTGGACTCCGCTCCTATTGGTCTTAGCGTGATGATACATAGCCTATAGCCTTCCTCGATAAATGGGCTATCTAACACTGAAAGAATTTTTCAAATCGGCCCAGTAGTTCCAGAGATTACCGCGTTCAAACAAACAAACAAACAACCAAACAAACAAACTCTTCAGCTTTATATATTAGTATAGATAATAACATATATGGCAAAACAATGTTTGCGGGGTCAGCTAGTAACACTGTAAAAATATGATAGCTTAAAATTTAAGAACACCTCATGATGAAATTTTTAAGGTGATTTGCTCTTAGATTTAATTATTATGCTCTATAGAGCTTTTTTCTGTAGCATATTGTAGTAAGTATATCTAGAGAATATAGTGAAAACTTACTTAAAGAAGTCGAGTCGTTCACCTTGTTCGTTTATTCTCATTACTTCTTGAAACCCGCCGAGTCGCAAAGTTCCATAAATTAATACAAAAATTACACCGAAATACATTAGAATTGTTTGTAGGGCGTCAGTCCAAACAACTGCTTTTAGTCCACCCTAAAATTATCAAAAAAGTTGTTAGTTATTGGTTATTTATTTTAATTCGCAAGTAAAAAAGGCTTTTAACAACAGCTAAAGCATTAGATTATTAAAAAAGTATTTAGTTAGCATATTGTAAAAATTATAAATGAGGTTATTGTTTTTTACAGAACCAACATAATACATTTTGTGAGCAAAATATTATGTAGGATCTATATTAATTTTATAGATACGTAAACAAAGTGCGTGGCACTTTATTTAAGTAGTTATTAGTACATATATTTTATAATATGTCTTTAATGTATAATTTATCTGTGAATTGGTTGCTATTGGGCTGTTTTTTCATATTAACGAATTGTTAGAATTATATTGTAATATAAATTAAAATATTTAAATAATAGTGATTAATAAGAACTGGTGAAACAATAGGCTTTAAAATTAAATGTTGTTTCTCTTTTCAGGTGAGATTGTAATTAATTTAGTATTTTATATAATCGTTTGTAAAATAGTAGTTTAAATGATATTTAAATGAAAACATAAAACCTCTCTTTTCAGAGTAACTCAATTATAGTTTTATTGTTCACCATATTATCCAAGGATACTTAAATATAAATTAAGACATTATAGATATATATATAAACATGTGATTGTGAAGAAGAAATTACATTTATTAAAACTTTTATGGGTACATTATTAAGTAGCTTTCCACCTGCGAATGTATTCGAGTTTTTCTCACGATTTCCACTGGTCCGTTTTTTCCTGGCAAAATATGGTCAATCAGTGACGACGAAACATTCGAATGACATGACATGACGAATATTAGTGAAAGAATTTTTAAAATAAGTCCAATAGTTTTTGTGTTTATCAAATACAAATAAACAAAAAAAAAATGTTTTTATTCTTTTCAATATTGTATAGAGTATAGATAGATAAGTCTTGTTACAACATATGATCAGCGCATGGTCAGCGCGATGTCAATGGCAATCACGATTTATGTGGAACACAATAGACCAATTTCGACCATGGTAACCGCTTAGTCGACCCCGTTCGGTAGTTGTGAGTAACAATTCGCAGAGAACAAGGTATTAGGGTCAAACAGATACTTACTAGAGTTGTGTAGAAGATACACACCAAGCATACGATGGGTGTTATCATGTGGAGGTTTATTCCGGTCACTGCAAATATTTGTATATGTTTAAGAGACTTTTATTACACATTTTAACAGATATGACATTACGTCAGGATATAATTATATACATAGATGTGTTGGAAAGCCTGTTGATAAGAGATATATTAATTAATGTAATATTATAGTTTATATGGAACAAGCACGCATGATATGTAGCAGATGATAGGATAGCATTATATATATATAGCCTAGTTTTGTGTAAGATATTTAAACTTATTGTTTGAATACATGAGCTTAAATGTCTGGAAATGAATTTCAAATTACAGTGCATTAATAACATTATTAAAATAATAGCTTTTTTATAGACAGTTCGTAATACGTATATTATAATATACTCTAAGCAAAATACAAAGAATCCTGCACTATACCTTGACTAAACGCTAAGGCAGGTACATATATCACAATTGGTATATAAAGTAGCATTTTTATAATAAAGATTATAGATCCAAGTAGACGAACATTTTGATTAAAACGCAGACGTAAATACTGAAAGGCAAAATACAAATTTATAAAATATCCAACTAAAAATATAATAACATAGGTAATTGGATTATAATAATTCTAACACACCACACGTAACGGATATTGAAAATAATGAAAATAGATTATTTAAACTTACTAATATATTTTTTTCTATAACATTAATTTTTTAATCATTATAGGTACTTTAACTTCCGGCATCCTCATTGTAAAGTAACAGCTTAGCGTACAAAGGATATTATGATAAAGCTAGAATCGTATTTTTAGACTCTAAACCTAAAATAACTTCACTCTAAAAATAACCTCTATACCTCTAACCGCGTAGATGATCCATTTGATATGATGTATAAACGACGAAAATTATTTTACAGTTTCCATCATGCAAATTTTTATTTTTTACGATTACTAATAAATACATATATATATGTATACATATATTAATAGTAAATATATTAATAGTTTATTTTATTATTATTAATTGTAAATTAGATTTTAGCTTACCTCATAAGATGAATTTATTTGTAGATTATAGAAAACGGGTAGATAAACTATAGATATAGTCAGTGATACGATCCATTCTGATAGAACAATGGTCCACAGCTGAGTTCCGTACGTGTACATTTCAGCTGGTAGACCAAGTAGCGAAATTCCAGATACGTAGCTGAAAAGGTAATATGAAAGCTAATTAATAGAAAAAAAACTTTGTTTTAAAGTTTTATTTTTGTTTTATTGTGTTATTTTTATTATTTTTCAACAAATTTTTTATTTCGTTTTCGAGTAAATTTAGTATATTCATATATTTTAAATAACTAATTTTTAAGCAAAGTTTTGACGCGTGAAGTAATTAAGTTTATAGTTTCAAATTATTATGTAATTTTTGTTAATTATCTATATATATATATAAAAATCATGTTCGTTAGTCTTGCTAAAACTCGAGAATGGCTGGGCCAATTTGGCTAATTTTGAACTTGAAATGTTCGTGGAATTTCAGTGAAGGTTTAAACGGTGAGAAACATAAATAATATGTAACTGAAAATACTAAAAACGACGTTCGTTTCGACGTAAAAATGTTCCTAGCGGGGAGATTTAATGTCACTGGTTGTCAAATATTTATAGGTGCGTTCAGAAAGTGTTTTGTGTATATTTTTCACAAAAGGTGATACGAAGTTCACCGGGCCATCTAGTATGAAATAAATAAATAACAAAATGTCAATCTTTCGGTGTCGTACATAAGTGTATATTTTACAGAATAAAATTTTATGCTTCGGATTATCAGATGCATATCGGTGACGAATTACAACAAAATTAGTATTGAAATGATGCTGTAGGTATATTGAATTGCAGAGCGGCAAAGCAGTTCTATGGAAGTTGTCCTATCGTCTTGTGGAAAATTAGTTTTATAACTTGATTGGTGTTATATGTATAATTGGTAGTGTGATATTTCATACGATTCCTCATCCTGTTACCTACCTACATATTGTTCACATAAATATACCTCATCGAGTCATCGTTTTATTAATGTAGGTAAATCTATTGCTAATGTAATACATGCAAAGACCGAACTTCCAAACGAACTTTACTAAAAATATATAGGTATATTTTCTTGTTATTTCGTTACTACTTCAATTTTTTTTAAACTTCAATGACACGAAAGTGAAAACGTTTGATGTTGGCTAGAAATACTATCGCCCTGTTTAATGTAAAGTTTTAAATTCAAATCAAACATTAGAACTACTTAATAAAATTAACAAATGGTTTGCATAGATAAAGCTGTAATAAGGATCCGACAAGTATGAAATCCAAAGATGCCGAGCTGAGAGAACGAGAAAAGTCACTTCTTCGTTTGGTATTTGAACGTCATTCGTTTTGACATTCTGAATTAATTATTCGATTTTTTTTTTATTCGAAGCAAGTCAGATCTTACTTTTTTTAAACGTATTTGGAACTAGCCGACCTGTGCCCACTTCGTTGGGCGTTATAGGCTAGTAAAAATAGACGTTTTTTTTGGTCAACCTCGCACTAAATTTCCGATCTAATTTTAGTTTTTTATTAGGTTAAGGGTCACTTGCTGACCATAAAAACATAAAATGCTGACAGATCCAGGTGGAGCTTCGATCGCAATCTTAAAGAAAAGTTTTTGGCCGATGTCTCGAAAACTATCAACTTTAGGGCAAAATTTATTTAAACCTTTTTTGTAGACAATAAAATTTCACATCTTTTATTTCTTGTAAACTTTTTTGTAAAACTTACCGTTTAAGATTTATGGCCCATTTAATGAACCCGTTTTTCATTTTTGGCCACTAACTCTTCAAATATTGGATTAATCAATAAAATGCATATACCCTTTTTTTAAGATGACTTTATTCTCTACAACTTTTGTTTAAAACTTTTTTTTTCTAATGTCCATACTTTTCGAGTTATAAAACGTTTAATGTTTGACTACCGGGAGTAAAGTCAAAAATTTCAAGGTACGCATAGAATATAATGGCACAAATTCAACAAACTAATTAAAAAAAATATCCCGTTTTTTTTTCTTAAAAATTTATAGATCAATGTCAACCGACTCTTCGTTGGAAATCTTCTAATGGAATGGGGGTGGACACGAACCTCTCAGGGCCTACCGATTGCTTCAACATCTCCTGCGGCACCTCCCAGTCTACTCGAGTTAATTTCTTGCAAATGCCGAACTGGCTGTGGTAGTAGAGCATGTGGGTGCAGGAAAGCAGGTTTAGAGTGCACTGTGATTTTCGAGAATTGCACGGCAGAATCATGTACAAATCAACCGACAGTGAACCTCGCCTCCAACGAAGAGTCGGTTGACATTGATGTGTTTGATCATGAAGATAAAGAGATCATTGGAGCTTTACAGTCTTCCTTGTATTCCTCCGAAGAGTGTAACGAAGAAGTTTAGTTGGAAGAAATAAAAGAAAATAAAAAATAAAAAATTAATTACTATTGCAGGTAAGGAAATGAACTATAAATTTTTAAGTACATAAATAATCGGGATATTTTTTTTAAATTAGTTTGTTGAATTTGTGCCATTATATTCTATGCGTACCTTGAAATTTTTGACTTTACGCCCGGTAGTCAAACATTAAACGTTTTATAACTCGAAAAGTATGGACATTAGAAAAAAAAGTTTTAAACAAAAGTTGTAGAGAATAAAGTCATCTTAAAAAAAGGTATATGCATTTTATTGATTAATCCAATATTTGAAGAGTTAGTGGCCAAAAATGAAAAACGGGTTCATTAAATGGGCTATAAATCTTAAACGGTAAGTTTTGCAAAAAAGTTTACAGGAAATAAAAGATGCGAAATTTTATTGTCTACAAAAAAGGTCTGAATAACATTTGCCCTAAAGTTGATAGTTTTCGAGATATCGGCCAAAAACTTTTCTTTAAGATTGCGATCGAAGCTCCACCTGGATCTGTCAGCATTTTATTTTTTTATGGTCACAAAGTGACCCTTAACCTAATAAAAAACTAAAATTGGATCGGAAATTTAGTGCGAGGTTAAATGCTTTATTGACTGGCCTATTAATTATTTTTGTGATACGTACTCGTAGGTACATAATAAAGTTTTTATCTCGCTCGCATTTCTCCGACTTGATTTACATATACTATTATTTTTCACTGAATTTTTTGTTCAATAACAATAAAACATAACCTATGTCACTCCTAAATAGTGTAACTTTCTGTTAGTGAAAGAATTTTCATGGTGGGATCAGTATTTGCGAAGATTACCCCCTACAAACAAATAAAGTTAAAAAATTTACCTCTTTATAATATTAGTACATATAGATATTAACATTTTAGCTAGTTTTAGTCCTCGAACTCAAATTGATAAGAGATACTGTTGAGAATGACTACTTTGATGAGTTCAATTATATATTTTTCACTAAATAATTAAAAATTATAACAATAGTTTAATTAGATTTAAAAAAAATAAGCAAGAAAAACCACTTAGTTTACTTACTCTTCACGTATTTTACGTTCTTGGAAACAAGATTGCTGGTGAGAGTGGTGGTACAAATAAACATTTTAACATTAAGGACTATCAAAAGAAAGACCACTTATACAGTAGGTACCCACGCTCATTCATAGCTTTCAAGAGTTCCGTATGAGTCGGTTATATGGGTGCATGGAAATAATTGATTAACTAACTTCGTAGAAGTAATCAAGTCAAATCATACTAACTTTAAAATAATTCATAGTTTTATTAATTAAACTTATTACTATGTATTACTTTTATTACTTTAAAAAGTTTAATTAATCTTGGAAGGAACACTTATATACTTTAAGTAAATCACTGTTGACAGTAGTGAGTGAGTAGATAAAGATATATATAAAGGATATAAGCAAGGAATAAGAAAGGCAAAGGGGTATTTGTACGATTTATTAAAAATTATTTGTAGTTTAATAAAAATAAAAAAATATTTCAGATCGTATGCATATGTAAATAACGCAATTGCACAAAATTCGCGCGCAATTTTAAAAATGTTAGTATAAAATATCCACCTTAATTTTTATTTAACAAAATTGTTAAGCTATTAAAATAAAAATAAATCAAAGATAAACACCGTTTGAACCAAATACCTGGCAATCAAAGACATGGAGATGGGGAAAATACCCATCGTTTTTCCGCCCATTAGGTACTCAGCTGTCGTGTTCTGCTTCTTCGCAGCAAAAAATGCGAAATACACACCGATAAGGGCGGATAGGAGAAGCATCGTACCAAATACCAGGTAGTCTAACCAGTCAAAATATACAACGGACATTTTGAAGCCGTCCACGTCCGTCCAGCGCCACGCCACAATTTAGTCTCGGTCAACAGTACCCGAAAGGTACCTACTGGAATCAGTTCTATTGCTATATTTATCCTCCGAAGGATCTCGGACGAGACCATTAGAGGGATGAGGTTCACTAATTGACTATTTACCGGTCTGCCGCGTCTCGCTCTCGTCGCACGAACGTTACTCTGCCGGTGAATTGACTACTAAGAAAGATTTTTGCGAAAATTTCGAGCCTGTTATCTATACATATAATAAAATGGTAGAAAAGTCAAAACTGTACATTGAATATTTTTTTAAAAGAATACTTGGGGTGTGATCTACAATCGATACCGAAGCCAAAAATATAGTTTTTAGAATTTTTGTCTGTTTGTCTGTTTGTCTGTATGTATGTCCGGGATAAACTCAAAAAGTACTGCATGGATTTACTTCAAATTTGGCACGAATATTGTTAAGAAGTCGGGTCAGAACATAGGCTATATATTATCACGCTATCACCTACGCGGAACGAGCAGTGAACCTTTATTTCTTCAAATGTATGTCCGGGATAAATTCAAAAAGTACTGCATGGATTTACTTCAAATTTGGCACGAATATTATTAAGAAGTCGGGTCAGAACATAGGCTACATATTATCACGCTATCACCTACGGGGAACGAGCAGTGAACGCACGCAGACGACGTCGCGGGCAGCAGCTAGTCTATACATATAATAAAATGGTAGGAAAGTCAAAACTGTCCATTGAATATTTTTTTAAAAGAATACTTGGGGTGTGATCTACAATCGATACCGAAGCCATAAATATAGTTTTTAGAATTTTTGTCTGTTTGTCTGTTTGTCTGTATGTATGTCCGGGATAAACTCAAAAAGTACTGCATGGATTTACTTCAAATTTTGCACGAATATTATTAAGAAGTCGGGTCAGAACATAGGCTACATATTATCACGCTATCACTTACGGGGAACGAGCAGTGATTGCGTTCGGCTATTGCGCGGGCGGTTGCGGGTTCGATTCCCGTACACGACAACGTTTGTATTGGCCATACAGATGTTTGCCGTGGTCTGGGTGTTTGTGCAGTCCTTGTAGGTCTCCCCACCGTGCCTCGGAGAGCACGTTAAGCCGTCTGTCCCGGTTGTTATCATATACACCTGATAGCGATCGTTACCCAACCCGCATTGGAGCAGCGTGGTGGATTAAGCTCCGATCCTTCACCTACATGGGGAAGAGGCCTATGCCCAACAGTGGGATATTACAGGCTGAATCGTGATCGTGATCGAGATTGTGGGTGTGCCCGAACGATCATAGGTACGCTACTGTTTAAAATATTTTCAATGCCTTAATATAGACGGAGCTGAACGTAGTCACTGAGATTCCTGATATTTTGGTGACATTTCAGAAGTCATGTACACGAAACGACAACTTGGTTTCAATGCAATAAATAAAAGACATTGTTTTGTTCGTGCTTTTAATGTAAGTGTAACACATCTGACTATTGACTTCAAAGTTACGCGTGATAAACTTGCGAATTTTTAAATTTAATCTAATGATATGATTTTATTGTGATAATGATTGTAAAGTATAACATGCTAACATTAATTATGATAATGACATGCATTCATATAGGATTAACTAAGACAAATAACAATAATAAACTTTATATTTATACGTGAGCTATTTTGATAATAGATAGGTACCTACTATTAATACCGATATAATATTCAAAAACTGATCGTTTTGTTATGTTATATTATATTATGTTACTTTTCAATTTCGTTCATCAAAACATTTAATTTTGTAAGTAAAAGTAATTATTTTAAGAATAGAAGGAACTGGGCTTTCTGGGTAGAAATACATACAGGAAGTAAACAAAACAGACAATAAAATTTTAAAATGTTAAAGAATTAACAATATTAAAATATGTACAAAATAATGTAAAAATATAGATATAATTTATTTTATTCATTATTTCGTATTATTTTTATTTTGTGTTTCCCACCTCACACACGAGGAAATTCTAAAATGTTTTTTATTATCGTATCAAAATTTCGATCCAGCGGGATTCGAACCCGCACCCCCGACATACCGTGTCGGTGCTCTAGCCACTTAAGCTATGGAACGATGTACCAGTCGGATCGAAATTTTTGATATGATTTTATTCGGTTTTAACCAACCGCGGTGCGGTCTATAGCCTATATAGTTTTTATAGCTATAGTCTATATTTTTTTTAAATTTTATAACTTTTTCTCAAATATTTTAAATATAATTCACTTTCATAATAAAAATATTTAAAATAATTTTTTTTCGTACAATCAAATCCAGGTACGATAAACCGAGATATGACTATATATAATAATATGTTCGTATAGTAAGAAAAAATTAAATATATATATTTTTAAAACCATTAAACACCATTATAATAATTGTGATACTACCATCAATTTAATTTTATTTTGCACTAAATGCTAGCATGTCTTGGTTTTATATTTATCTAGGAACATATTCTGGAGTCCTAAATGTTGGAAAGTCTATCATTTTTAGGTGGTAGAGAAAAAAATTACATTAGCGGGCGTAAGTTATATAAAATTTTCTTGTTGGTCTTATGTGCAATTTTTCTTTACAATTACGTAATTATTATAATTTTTAATAAATTAGTATCCTATACCTACGTTCGAATTAATCGTTTAAAATATAATAAATACTTAATCGTTAAGAACATCCATTCTTTTGTTATGTTAACGAAATATTACATTTTAAGCCAGACATTATATTAATGCAAGCAGTGGGAAGCGGTATTTCTTGAATTTTACAATTTCACTTATAAAACTAGCTTCCTTATCAGTAGTCAAAGGAATCAATTAGATCTATACCACTGTTACATTAATTTAACTCACATATCACCGCTTTTATGCCGCATCCACGCTTACGCATTCTGGCCTAAAACAGATTCTAAAAATCTTTGATACAAAATTTTGTTACATTTAATCTTTTAAGCATTTTAATACAGATCTTATGTAGCACAGTTTTAGCACGTAAGAATAACTTATACCATTAGCTTAAATAACTTCCTGCATTAATTATTTATTATAATATTTAGCAACGATTAAAGTCTTTAGCGATGTAAATCACTAACACTTGTGCTTTTATTAATTTACCTACTCGTAATAAAGCGTTTGTGTAATAAATTATTCATACCATTACCAAGTGAAGTAGCGCCATAAGTTATTGTAACTGAAGTTGTTGTGATTTTTACTTACATCTATATAATTATTTTTACAAAAATAGTACACATAATTATATAATATAATATAGCCGCAAATAAATTTATAACTTTTTATAATAATTTTAGAACAATAACCATACCTATGTATGTGCAACTAAATCGTGAACGCGGCATTAAGCTCCGTACTTCATCTAAATGAAAGACACCCTAAATGCTCTGTAACGATTGTAATTCTACAGATTTTACACAAACTACATAATATCTAAGTCAGACATTGTACAATTCTAACAGGATTTAAAAATCGTATTACAATTTACAGATTATAGTTTTATCTTCTCGCACATCGAATCTATACATGCACTTATAATCAGTGCTTTGTGTACGTGCTTTAGATCAATTAAATTATGTGGACATTTATCTACACAACTATTATACGCTGAAAGTAAAATATTTCTCAATAGCAAAATACGTACTTACATATTCTTATTCTATATATATAAAAGAGATTTCCACCCATCGACTCTATCTCTGGAACCATAAGGCGTAGAGACTCGAATTTTGGTAGGAAAATTCCTTTTGCCGAGTAGAGGTCAGCTAAGAACGGATTTTACGAAATTCCACCCACAAGAGGGGTTGCGCGGGTTTATAACTTAAATGGCAAAACAACGTTTGCGGGGTCAGCTAGTATTTAATAAACGAATTTTATTATCTACTGGCATGTAGATACAAGAACAATTATAACAATACTTGACACCAAAGAAAACTACATTTACTACATTTCAAATTGTCTCTACTTTTTGTGAAACTAACATAAAGCTAGTTTCAAATGTGCTGTGCTTTGCACGAAAATGCTATGAGACTACTTCTTATCATCATTTCATTATAATGAAATACGAATAATTAATTTTACATTACCAGAAATAATCCTTTTTTTCATCACAGCTTCAATGACAGTTGAATAATTCAGTGTCAAATAATTTCAAATACGATTTTTCCCCCTTCACAAGGAATTCATTCCTAGCATAGTTCGTCACTTATCAAACATTATCCTAACTTTGTAACCTACAGAATTTGTTGAATATTCTTATATTAAGAACCATTATCGTTACAAAATTACATTTCGTGTGTCTTTATTTACACGTCAGCTGGTGAAGGCAAATCGAATCGTGATCTTCGCCTGTCTCGAGAAACCGACAGTTGTCCTGAAGAAGATCGTTGTAAGGAGGAGGAACGAGGCCTTGAATTGTCTGACTTTGATTTCTTCACTTTGCTACCACCGGACGCTGGCTGTTTCCCTTTTAATGAGGATATCGATATAACGACGTCAGTTGAGACGCCACCTTGTTCTGAAAATGTTTTAACTTTGTAAATATCGTTGAATAAGTAGGGTTTCAGGAAATTAAAACAAAAAGAAGAAAATTATCAATTTGTAAAGAGAACATAACCATTTAACTTAATTTTTTAACAAATAATTATGTACTTGTCTAATGATTTATTTAATAAGTAGGTATACGAGAAAAATAATCTTAGATGAGCACTTTAACTTACCAACACGCCTAATAACTTCTCCAGCGTTATTTAAAAAGAATTTTGGCTTTCCGTCCTTAACTGATTCCTGCAATATTTTTATAGATTAAATATTTATTATGTTAAATACTAAAATATATTGACAAGAGGTCTATTTTCTATGTCACGCCTAGTGTAAAATAAGGGCAATATATGTTAATAGCGACGTAAAGACTACTTTTTACAAAATAAACAAAAAAAAGTGTTTTAGTATAATAAGAGACTTGAATACACACACACACACACACACACACACAATACACACACACACACACACACACACACACACACACACACACACACACACACACTTCAGCCTATCGCAGTTTACTGCTGTGACATAGGCCTCCACAAGTTCGCGCCCGACATTATGACCCACGCTGGGCAGGCGGGTTGGTGACCGCAGGGCTGGCTTTGTCGCACCGAAGACGCTGCTGCCCGTCTTCGGCCTGTGTATTTTAAAGCCAGCAGTTGGATGGTTATCCCTAATCCCGCCATCGCATCGGTCCGCTTTTTAAGTTCCAAGGTGGTTGGTAAGACTGTGTTATCCCTTAGTCGCCTCTTACGACACCCACGGGAAGAGAGATCTCTACCTTTGATTTACTAGATTTGGAAGCAGACTCAGTGCTTCCGCGCCACCACGGTCACTGAATTTCACAAAAACCACGCCCGGACTCTTTAGCGGGCGTGGAGGCTTCGGCTTCAACGACATCGCCTTCGGCTTTCGGTGAACCCGCACCAGATGTTGATGCACCACTACAACATAAGATGACAAAATTTATAACCTCATTCATCAACGATTGAACATTTAATATATCATTTCAAAAAATTATTAATAAAAATTAATATTTGAAAAATATATAAAAATTAAAATATATATCACTACATAGTTTAAAACAAAGTCGCTTCCCGCTGTCTGTCTGTCCCTATATATGCTTAGATCTTCAAAACTACGCAACGGATTTTGATGCGGTTTTCTTTAGTAAATAAAGTGATTCCAGAGGGAGGTTTATATGTATAATACATGCATAATATAGTAGAGGAACACTGATAGTTTTTGCAACCGTGCGAAGCCGAGGCGGGTCGCTAGTATATGTATATAAAAAAGTCGTTCCCATGAGATGAAAGACTTGTGATGACTTATATTTAATAATTTATTATTAATGTATAGTTTTGTTCTCTCACGTCATGTCCAATCGCACTGTATTACTATTCTGTTGATTGCGCATCGCGAGTGTTGAGACCATTGGTGGTCTTTGTGGTTTATTTGACAGCAGCTGCTCAATTTCTAACATCACCGACGGACTTAGCTGAGGCACGATCTAATGTAAAAGCATATCAATATAATTATATAGGTACCAAATATATAGTTATTTTAAATATGTATCTAGTTCATTTGGTATCAACTTTTAAGTCAGGTGAGTATTAGGTACGTAGATTTCAATAATATAGTAGTATAATATTTAATTTAAGGTTGAGAATATAAAGCAACATATTTTCTCCCATTGTCAATATTAATTTAAATTTATTTTTAACATTTATTTCATAATATTAGATATCTTAGTAAAATTTTCTCTTTTTATTAGTATGTTTGGTGCCTATAATCCTTATAATAGCTATAATCCTTTTCCACGCTATAATAATTTTAAGGGTATGTACCTGCAAAGCATGAATATTTTCTTTAAATTGATCAACGCTGGTTGCGCCGAGCAGTAAGCAATTTATGGATTCATTTTTGAGGCACCAGGCGACAGCCAACTGACTCATAGAGCAATCTGGTAACAGAAATAATTTATATTGTTTTAAAGCATAAATAATAATAATTACGTAATAAATAATACCCATGTGGGTTTCCTAAGTTCATGTTATATTTTTCTTTAAATTAGACCATTCTTATTTAAAATATTTATGAACTTTATTCGTACTCATAGTATTAGCTAGATTAGCGAGATCGCGCAGTTTTTCTCCATATGTGCGAGGTTCCTCTCCGGCCACCTGCTCTTTGCTGTTAGAAATTCTCATCTGAAAACAACACTTTGATTTAAAGTATTGGTAACTCTATTTGAAATTCACAGGGATCGCAAAACTAACCTCGCTTACATCCGGAACTGCAAGGTCTTCTTCGCACCAGCTGAAAGTACTGTATTTTCTGTTGAAACGTGACTTCGCGAATAGACCAGTAATTTCTTCCCGTCCAAGACCCTTGCCGGTTGTAATCGCTGACCATGCCATCATCCCTGGGATCAGACACATGATGCCTATGAACAAGTAGAACCACACCATGATAGGTCACACGCCTATTTCGCCTGCCAAATTTGGGCATTCTCGAAATAGTAATATTTGGTATTTATTATTAGATATTTATTATTATTTACCCGTCTCATAAAGTTTTACATTTAAACAATCTGACTTACGAGACATAATCTAAATAGTATTTGTAATTGATTATGTATTAATTTTATACAACAATTGAATCATTCAATGTAAATTTAATATATTCATTAATACTTGTTAAAATTAAATGTGTTAACTATCTAAATATAAATGTGTACAAAAAATAAATACATAATAATTTAACTGGATGATATAATATTTATATTGCTATATTGATCTACGTAAATCAAAAGTTTAATGGATTAAGCGTAAATATAATAACTGCAAATATATAGCATGAATGAGTTGATTTGGCAGAGAGTTAAGCGTGTGACAAGGAGTGTAGGATAATGTGAGAGGCACCATATTTCACATACTCACCAACACCAATCTTGTGGTACAGTTCGGGCATGTATAGTTCAGGTTTCTCCCGACAGAACATGTGATATTCAGTCTGTTCCACTATAGGTGTGATACAGTTGAATTGCCTACAGTTAGTGTAAGCGTCCATTATCTGAAAGAAGAATAATAATCCATTATATTGAAGTCATTTATATACAAATATTTTTTTATCCATTAAAACAGTATAAACTCTTCTTATTTTAGATTTATGCTAATTTTAATCGGACTCTGAGGAGCTACTCAGAATAATATTTTATCACTGACACACCTGTAATATCCCACTGCTGCGCATAGGCCTCTTTCCCCATGTAGTAGAAGGATCAGAGCTTAATCCACCACGCTGCTTCAATGCGGGTTGTCGGATATATTCCCAATTATGAGTAACGATCGCTATCAGGTGTACATGATAACAACCGCGACCGACGGCTTAATGTGTTTCCGAGGCACGGTGGGGAGACCCACGAGGACTACACAAACACCCAGACCACGGCAAAAATCTGCATGGCTAATACAAATGTTTGTCATGTGCGGGGATCGAACCCTCAACCACTAGGAAACCAGTGCTGTGACCATTGCACCAACGCGTCGTTATAAATATACTTATTTTAAAATAGTTGAAACCTATTTATAACAATTAAATACAAATTGTAGAGATTAGTTTGAGTCATGGATTCGTTGAGTGGCTATTTATATTGTTTCGGTCACATTAATAGGTTTGCATTTTATTTTTGAAATATCTGATTCTACTATGATAATAACAACTATTTAATCTGATTTACAAAAGATATAACAATCTTATTACTTCACATGTGTCTCGTACTTTGATTAATGACGTATACATACAACTTTTTTAAACTTTGTAATTACCTCTGAAGGAGACCATCGAGCTGTACCCCAATACATTACCCATCCTTGATTGATTACGAAATTCATTGCTCGGACCAACTCTGTGGAAACGAAATCAGGATGACACAAACTCTAAAGGGGTTGTATTGTAACTTATACGGACTAGCTTATTCTTTTGAACTTACCTTCCATAGGGCAAACAGGATCAGTTTTGTGTAGCAGTACTACATCTATATATTCAACTTGAAGTCTCTGTAGTGAAGCTTTTACACTTTCAATGATATGTTTTCTAGATAAACCCCTTTCATCTGACCTGTTAGCATGGGGAAACCTAGTAAATGGAGATTCAATATTAGGATCTAGAAAAGCCAAAAGCATTAGTTAAGCAGCATTTTAATATTTTTATTAAAGCAATTTCAGAAGCGAAAGGGTACAAAATATGCTTGCAGAAGCATAGTGTAGTATAAGATAGGTATAAAAAATTTACTGGGTGGGTGTTACAGAAGAGATTCTATCCTCTAGGACATAAGTATTAAATATAATTATTATTTCTTGTTTTATTATATGTATATTGTAATCCACTATACATATATTTCATTCATAGGCTCATAGATGTTTTCTCTTTATTATCAATAATCTATCACTTGTTATGTAAAAGCTCCAATACGCATATGTTATGAGTGCATGTTTAAATTAGTTCACTAAACCATATATGCGAATTATTTAAGGTTAGAGTTGGACGGTTTTAGTACTCAAAAAAAAAGTCAAAAAACTCTGTTAAATTTTTTTTTGGAGCAACTTGAGTGCGCAAACCGAACTGCGCAAGTAAGTCGGTCCCTGAAGACCTTTATCGTTTTTGTTATTTAAGTTAGTCGATTTATTACATTTTTATTCAATGTCTTTTACATAAATCATTTTATGAAGACATTTTTGATTATTATTATTATTATTTTTATAAGACGAAGTGTAAGTAAAAAAATGTTATTACATTTAAATACGGAGCTTAAAAAATTAAAAATAATTAAAAATATTTGAAAGTGATCAGATAAAAAAATAATGTAACAGCATTACTTACTTCGTGCTCCAATATATTTTTGTGGTAATAATCACGCTGGTTCGCCTCACATTCCTCTTCTTCAATACTCTACCAAGCTCAACCTCGCCTCTGGCTGTAATTATTATTAAGCAATTGAAGCCAAATAAAGATGTGAATAAATCAATCAAATCCTAAAGATATATCTTACCACAATGCGCCTCAGAGAGGTCAAACAAATTGATACCGTTTTCCAGAGCGGTCATAATAATATCCTCAGAACAATCTTCACTTAACATCGTCCACAGTCCTAATCCAATATTCGGTACTCTCAAGCCAGATTTTCCTAAGTTTTTATAGCGAAGGCCAGGTGTTACTGCTGAAGGCATACTTGCATGGTTGCCCATGTACACAGACATATGTTTGGAGATATTCATTTCGCCCGCTGTAGACAAAATTTGGGTCTACAGTTGAATAAACGTATGCATTATTTCATATACTCATTGCAAATTATTATTAAGGAACATATATTATATTTTTAAGGAACTGAATTAATGGAAATTTTTAAATGTTGAGTTAAAAATATCAATTAATTCTTTAAAAAAAAATACTAATTTTCTCTCAGATCTTCTCTAAATGTAATGTTTTATAATTGAAACGATATTTTTCTCATGTTTTTTTACCTTGATCTAACATTTGCTGAGAATTGGCGCTAAATTCATCCATACAATCAAGCGAGGCAATGGGAGCGCGACATCTGTGGCGACAAATATTAACAATAAATAATAATTAAGTAGTTATATTTGCTTCATATTATTTCGGTTTAAAGGTAAAATAAACTGCATATATTCCAAGTATTTTATAAACCTTCTTTTGTCTTCTTCTGTAAATATTACCATTAATTATTTGTAAACCACAGTTTACTAGGTTTCTAATAGGTAATATTTTCCCTGTGAAACTGATTAAAACAAAATATTTATATTTATTATTTTCTAAGCGGTTTCGAACTACAAAAAAGTGTTCAAGCAGTTGTTTATCTAACATTTTGTCTATTAGTATACATTTGTACTACAATAACTAAAAATACTTTAATCTCTATTTAATCACTCAGTAACAGTAATCTACTAGTAGTCTAAATAAATGAATATTTTTATGACTTTCTATTATGTGCTATACTTAAAGTATATTAGCGTTTCTTTTGTTACTTATTTCTCTGTCAATGCAATTTTCTCTAAAAAAAAAAAGTCAGTGTGATCGCTATATCTAACAAAAAAAATTACTAATTTAAGTATAAAATCGATATAGTTGGGGATACCTACATAAAGATTTCATAATAAAAAATACGATTTTTATTGAAAACATATTATTTATTTTGTTGAATCCGAAACCATTACATTTGAGGGACGATTGTGTTGACTATTTATGCTATACGCTAACGTTTTATATGGTTATGAATTTCTAGTTTCTAAACTATTTTTTTGTAAATAAGTTTTCTAAAAATCTATTTAATTTGTAATGTATTCCTAACGTCTATGAAGCGATAGTTGTGAATAGAGAAGAAAGTGAAAGAACAGCAAGGAAAGGGTTATGGAGCAGAGTGATAAAGCGGTAGTGTATCATTGGAATACCATACCTTGCACATCATCTGCTTTCCGCAGCCAGCATGAGGTAAGCCAAGCTTCGTACTAAATGGTCGGCGGTATCTTAAGCTGTTTTTTTTGTAACGCCTTGGTCGGATCGCATGAAATACTGGTATCAGATATGGTTAATGATATATGGGTAAATGTCATATTCGTAATCAGCATAACAATTACGAATCGTATTAGGTATTTGAATAAAATTAATCGCTTAGCAGTTTTAAATAATCTGTTTACTGTGCAATTTATTCTTGAAGATTTATGTAACATTCGCCAATGATCAGACCGGGGCATTACTTGTTAATAATACTTAACAACTTTGCTTTAGATACGTCGCCGTCGTGGTGCCTACTCGCATGCGACGGTCGCTGTGCGCGATGCAGTGGAGTGCTCGGCTTTACTCACCGCTGGGAGAAGACATAGAGGCATGGCGCATCGGGACTGCAGTCTAATTTCGACTTTCATAGTAAATGTCAAGGTCGTGTATATCCCATACACACCGTGCAATTGCGCTGCGACATCGAGACGTGCTGGACGATCGATATGAATCAATTATTTCTATTGAATTTCGAATACTCGTATGCATAAATGAAGTTCATCGATCGCGCAGGACGCCCCGAGGTGAGGTTACGTCTTCTCCCCGGGCAACACGGCGGTCCTCAATGGTCCAGTTACCGGTATATGGTGGGCATGGGATTCGAGTCGACGCTGACGGAGTCAGGCGGGCCGAGCGGCGTATGTGGCGTGCAGCGGCTGACCGTGGACTCGCTGCGCGACATGATGCTGTCCTTGCCGCCGCTCTCCCTGCCTTGCATCTCGTGCCGCCTCATTCCGCTCCTACGCTTAGCAACAGCATCTTAACTCCCTACAAACATCTCATCTGTAATAAACGTACACTCCCACGGTCGAAGGATAGGAAATTGCGGGTTAAGTTTTAACACTCAAGGACATAAACATAGATAAGCATGCATGCCCTAAACGCTAACAACTATTCCTCTAGTTTGAGTGGTTCACACCAGAAAAAACTTCTAAGCACTGAACTATCGCTGTAGATTAGAAATGAATACGACGAGTATTAGTCGGCGAGTGGTGCACTCACCGAGTAGGCAGATAGACTTAATTACTCAACATCGGTAGCGTTGCCGTCGAGGTTTCAACTGCTAAATCTGCTTATTGTGTCGTAACGCGGTGTAGGGTTGGAACAAAGGGATGCGCGCGACGCAGCCTTGCGCATGCGCCCAGCGTTCTACCGATCTGACCTATTTCTAGATTCAGGCCCAGATGCTACGCCAATTCAATGGAAGTACATTTATGATTGGTACCCAAATTTTTAACATATATTTTTATTCTCAAAAAAAAAAGAGTCGATTAATCCGGAACACGATTAAGAACACTTTTAGGCTAACATAATAAAAATATATTAAAATTTTACAAAAAAAAAAAATTTTTTAAGCTTTTAAAAAAAGTCACAAGCTATTAAATTTTATAAAATGTATATATTAATTCTAGCAAATAAAAAACAAACCATTTAAAATTATAATAGCGTATTAAATTTTAGTTAATACGCATATACATATGTACATACATCGCTGCTATTTTGATAGAATCAGAATTGGTAACCTAGGTAAAATGCAGTCTGTATGCAGCTGCGCCCCGTAGAGCGTCGCGAGCTCGTTTATCCCGGAGGATTCAATCGGCTCTATTTATTTCCGAAAATTGAATTTTGTTAATTTTTCAATATAAAGAGTAACAAAAAGTTTTTAACGGATTTTTTTACAATTTTAGGTTTGTTAAAAAAATGGTTTACGTTCTTGAACGTAAATTGAAATATATTTTCTAAAATGACGTCACTATTAAGATCGCGTGACTTAAGAAGAACAACTTGTTGAATGCTGTGTTTTTTCTTTGGATAGAACTCAAAGTTGGCCCGGAGTTCTATTAGTCGATAGAAGTCATTTTCGGGCAAATTTAAACATGCATCGTGCTAATATTAAAGGAGTGTAATATTATATTATAAGTCGGTGCGTATATCTATCTAGATTTTATTCTTGCTTCGATTACACATTGAAAATAATTGTATCTTTCGCTTATCTATTTTTTTTTCTGCAAATTAACATTATTTTTCTAAGTGTTTTCGTCGTGGTTTTTACTATTTCTTTTGTTATGCTTATGACTTACTGCGCATTAATTTTGTATGTATTGACATATATATGTATTAGTAACAAAATCCCTTTACTTACTTACGTTGTTAAGTAAGTAAAGGGATTTTGTTACTAAAGATTTTGTAATAAGGATGTTTTGGACAATTATCTTAATAAGCAATGTGTTTTACTATTGTTTATAATTATATATATGATAAAATTTATTTCGTACAAAAATTGAACTTAAATAAATTATTGTATTTGAATTTGAACATTAGTCACCGTTATTTTGTTTTATATGGACTACGTATAGCTTATATTGTGTAAAATAATTAATTCATGTTTTGTTAAAAGCTCATATAACACAATACATATTTATGTTAGGAAAATAATTTAAATTCTTACAACCCATCAAAGACAACCATTCGTTAGTTTAAAAAAATTACGATACTTTATATATTTTGTGACGTAATTTATTATTAAAAGCTAATAATAATATAATTAATCAAATCATTTAAGTAACTATTTTATCATTAAACTAGCTTCTGCGCGCGACTTCGTCGGCGTGGACTCCGCTCCTATTGGTCTTAGCGTGATGGTATATAGCCTATAGCCTTCCTCGATAAATGGGCTATCTAACACTGAAAGAATTTTTCAAATCGGACCAGTAGACCCTGAGATTAGCGCGTTCAAACAAACAAACAATCAAACAAACAAACTCTTCAGCTTTATTATATTAGTATAGATTGTAAGGACGCACATGAAAACGCGTTGCTACGATCATTGATTAAACGTTGCTCAAAATTTTTTTGCAAGCCATGCATTGTGTGGAAAAAATTATCATTTGAAAAGAGAGCCAGGAATTAACAGTAATTAAGCTATTATGAATAATTAAATAATTATTTATTTTGAAACTACCTTCCTACAATTGAGACAAACAAAATAAACACTGTCCCACACAAATTTTAAGTGCTTAGGTTCTCTATTTTGTCTTTTAATGTTTAAGCCTTACTCGCAATAAAACATTTATTTTTAATCTCTATTTTAAGAAATAGGGCTCTATAAAGTCATGTGTAATGTAAATTACTCACTTCAGTAATTTTAAATACACAGTAGGAATTTTTTAACATTGTTTAAATAATAACAGTTCTCCTATAGTGCCTACTTTTTTATTTATTTACTTATTTTATTAATACTTCAACGACTTAGTCACTATTAACAACACAGGATACAAATACTCAATAGTTTATCGTGCACACGTCATTTAAAGAAATAAACAGTACTTTCATAAAATAAAGTTGTTTTATCATTAGATACAATTATTACATAAGATTAAACGTGGATGTATAGTAACAAATAAATATTAAAAACTAAAGAAACCAAAAAAAAAATCTGAAGTATACAACGTAGTATAATATAGATTTAGAAATTAATTTATTATTTTCTAAAATAAAAATCAAAAAAGTTTAAATTTCTTAGTTATATGTAGGTACAGTGTATATTGTATTTTAACGAAATATTTATTACTGTCACGTTTACTGTGAAAGTGGCCAATCGTTAATGAATAAGTTCCACGAAATTAATTTCGTTTAGTAACTTTGTAATCTATACTAATATAATAAAGCTGAAGAGTTTGTTTGTTTGATTGTTTGTTTGTTTGTTTGTTTGTTTGAACGCGCTAATCTCAGGATCTACTGGTCCGATTTGAAAAATTCTTTCAGTGTTAGATAGCCCATTTATCGAGGAAGGCTATAGGCTATATATCATCACGCTAAGACCAATAGGAGCGGAGTCCACGCCGACGAAGTCGCGCGCAGAAGCTAGTTGTAAAATATTTTGTGATATTAAAATGGAGTGGGGTGGGGTGAGTGGGGTGAGTGATATTCTAAAAATGTTTTCATTCTATATAATATATTTTATTGTTGTTTAAAATATAAAAACAAATAACTTTTTAATAAACAATTTGGAAAATACGACAAATAATAATTAAGAAAAAGACATTCAATACTTAGTGATTAGTTACAATTTAACATCATTTAATAATTTAAAATGAAACTTAGACATTCATCGGTAAATTGTTGATACAAGGATGTTACATATTTTGTAATTGAAAATGTCTTATAGCACATTTATTATGTTTTATTTTCGGCATCCAAGTGAAGTAAAAATGTAAGATATAATACTCGTTTCTAGTGGTACCCGCTACGCGATTTTTTTATTGTGTCGTTACTTAAGCTAACATTTTCTTTTTTATTTAACATTTGAACCATTTGTTTTGTCTAGAAATCTAATTCTTGTAGCAAAGACAAAGCAAAGTGGTTTTTTGCCCGCTTTGTGTATTTCTGTTGATTTAATCTAATAATAAAAGAGTCGACATTTGTTCAGTAGATTTAAATTCACATTTTGACTTTTAAAGAATTATTTCATATTCATATAAATAATTGAAGGTATCTTTAATCACTGTCAATTTGAATATTCGTTGCTTTTTGTGGTATAGTCATTAGGTGATGTTTTTAAATTCAACTTCTAAGGTAGTGGGATTAAAAATACTTTTGGTCATTGACTTGCAATTAGTAAAAAAATCATTACCTACACATAATTAATATTTTAGTCCATAAATTGCGCGGTTTGTTTATAGTCTTAAAATTTAATACGATTTTGCGATAATGTTCATGTCATAAATTAAATAATATTATTATTCAACAAATATTACTAAATTAAAATACAAATAAATATAAAAATATATACTAAAACAACGAACCTAAAACTAAAAATCTTAAAAAAATAAATTAAATAAAAATTAAATATTGTTACCCAGGACAAGACGGCGTTTTGACTAGTTCTCCTTTGACTGACGCACTGACGTCATTTGCCGAGGCTATCCAAGATCTGGCTTCATCTCCGGTGACACAGCACGGTGTTTCAGCGCATCCGTCGCTATCTATTGATTCATCTAAAGCGATATAATAAATATGTCATGCGATTTTAATTGCTTTATGGCGTCTTAAAATAAAATTTACAAAACAAGATCACTGTCAACTAATCTTAAAATGTAAAAATTTTCACGTGTAGTAATGTATATAATTATATATTTTACTAATTCAATAATTACACATAGCCAGCAAAATAAATAAACATCGTAAACGTAGCGTAAACTCAAAATTCATGTGAAAAATTCAAAAAACCAATATTTTGTTTTTTTATTTTTCTTTTACAACTTTTTTTTTTCGGTAATGTTGTTATGGTTCGGTATCATATGACTATTCGTAATTCGTATTAATCACGATAAAGCCTACACTATTCGCAGTGAATATTTAATAATGTCTGTCAGATTAGGCAAAAAAGTTTTTGACTATTTTATGTCCTTGAATTTCATACCTATAATTGGAAATTAACGAAATTATTCATTCGTTATATATCACGCAGCTTATGAGCTTTTAACTTGCTAATAATTAACAATCGAATGGATAAAAATACACAATTAATAACTGTGTTTGCTCGCAGACAAAAAAAAGCGACTTCAATTACATCGACAAGTAATGCAACATAAGTAGACGAAAATATAGTCATATAAATACTCATTATTAGATATAGCACGAAAAGTACCTACTTGTTAGATTTCAGTTAAATTTAAATAGGACCACATGACATGCACCGTCTTTCGATTAAAAATAATCTATATATATAAAAGAGATTTCCACCCATTGACTCATCATGATATCTCTGGAACCATAAGGCGTAGAGACTTGAATTTTGGTAGGAATATTCTTTTCGCCGAGTAGAGGTCAGCTAAGAACGGATTTTACGAAATCTCACCTACAAGAGGGGGTTGTGGGAGTTAATAACATATATGGCAAAACAACGTTTGCGGGATCAGCTAGTAATAATATAATAGTTCTATAATTAATCGCTTATTTTTTCATGTAATATTATTTACTATTTCAATTATTACCTTTACAAGATCCTAAATGCGATAAATTTATGAATATGCCTTCGTTGTCACTCATGCTTTGGCTAGATTGTGGTTTTGTAAGCTGGGCACTGCAGGCTTTCTTCAAAACATTCTGTTGGATTACAAATACGGTTAATTAATTTAATTTTAACTGCTAGAATATTTCTTGTTAAAGTGATGAAATCATTTTAACTATAACTTAACTAACTTATTAAGTAAAATGTTTTATTATCTAGATACTAATAAACACAAAGATGTTATCAGACAAATGTCATAGACACTAGTTATACTTATAACAACTTAAATATTTTAACTCTCTCACTCTCGGCTCTCCCTAGATGAAACGTTGAAAATAAAATAAAGTGGAGAAGATGAGCACTAAGATGAGTTTTATTCTAATAATAAATAAATAAACTGTACGTATTTGCTATGTAAATTTTATAAAATTCACAGATTCGCGTTGATACACAGTTAGGCTGCCTAATTAGGCACAAATTGTGTATCTTTATGTAATACTCTAATACATAAACTCCTTACCCTATAATGTTTTGTATCCGGTATGGAAGGTCGACTGTAACGCCATCGTGTGGCTTGTCTCTGCAAGTCACATAATCTATGATGCGACCAAGAGGTACTTATTCCACGCAACTCCTCTACTGCTTCAGCAATCTGTTTGGACACGGAAAAATTATGAGAAAATCAATTACTTAAATGGAAGAAAACCAAACGTTTATAATAAGAAAAAACAGAATGACATATTCATCATGTAACGATTCCGTAGGGCGATATAGAATAATTGTGTTTGCTCGCAAACGAAAAAAAAAAACCGACATCAATTACATCGACAAGTAAATACAACGTAATAAGACCAAAGACAGTCAAGTAAATACGCGTTATCAAAGATTACTCAAAAAGTAGTAATCAGATCTCGATCAAATTTAAACAAGACTACATGACAAGTATTAACTTTTGATTAAAGTAAGAATCATCAAAATCGATAAACCCAGTGAAAAGTTATGCGGTATAATACAACGTAGGTCGACGAAAAAGTAGTCAAGTAAATACGCATTATTAGATATAACTCTAAAAGTACTTGTAAGATCTCAATTAAATTAAAATGGGACCATATGACACGCAACACCTTTCAATTAAAACAAAATTGATCGAAATCGGTCCACCCAGTCAAAAGTTCTGAGAACATACATTAAAAAAAATAATACAACCGAATTGAGAACCTCCCCCTTTTTTGAAAGTTGGTTAAAAAATATAAAAGAAAAGATAAAAAATCGTATCTATATTGGAGTTTCAACGTTGATAACGTTGAAATTTGCCACGCAAACCTTAAAATTTAAATACCTTTTGAATAATATATTAGTTTTCTGTTTTAATACTTAATTCTCTTTGGTCACAAACGAATAAAAACTGACTTCGATTTACATCGACAAGTAATATAACGTAGGTACTAGTCGATTATTAAATAAGCATTATCACTACATATTATAAAACAAAGTCACTTCCCGCTGTCTGTCTGTCCCTATATATGCTTAGATCTTCAAAGCTACGCAACGGATTTTGATGCTGTTTTCTTTAGTAGATAGAGTGATTCAAGAGGAAGGTTTATATGTATAATACATGCATAATATAGTAGAGGAACACTGATAGTTTTTGCAACCGTGCGAAGCCGGGGCGGGTCGCTAGTTACGGATATATTCAAAATGTACTCGATCAAATTTAAATGGTACCAGCGACAAGCACCGGCTTTAGTTAGGGAATCATCATAACGGTATACCCAGTAAAAAGTTACGAGGTAGCACACAAAAATACACATACAAAAATACTCATGTAATATTTAAAAAAAAAAGATAAGGCTAAAATTTGTAAAATTTAAAATACTTCACCTCGCGCTTTTGTTCCTCCTGTGCTTCTATTGCTCGCTGATGAAGAAGTTTTATGTCCAACTTCCTGACTTCCTCAGCTTCTCTTGCTTGGCATTGTTTTTCCTAAAATAATTAAGTTTCTTAAGAACGAGGTAGGTTATGTCCATTTTATAAATACCTGTGCCGGTGTGTAATTCTCAATAATCAATTGGGCTTAATTCTAGGAGTAAATCCTCTATAAGCAAATTTCAAACTCATATTTTCTTTCGATTAAATATACTATGGTGAATAATCATTCAGTGTTCACTTTGTCACTGCTTTTGATGGTGCTCTATCATTTAATCTTCTGAAAATGTGTAATAAAATACCTTTTGTATTTGTTTTTCATGTTCGATTTTCTGCTGTTCCAGTTCCTCTTCAGGGATGGGTGGCGTTTCATCCCCACCGGAGGTATGTTTCGCTCCTGAAAGGCGTTAACAACAACAATCCTAAAAGAAACGAAAGTTAGACAAATTGTCCACAGTATTAACGTTAATTATGCGTTCCTTAAGAGTAAGCAAACCAATTGATCTATATATTATCATTTCTCAGTTGTTGTGTTGATCATATCCATGTTCTCATTGCATGCTATTTACAGATATCCTTGTACACCTCGAATTGAAGAAGTATAACAGTTAAGCTTCCCTTTTAACCAAATTAAGGTTTAATTATATTTTACTGAAAAATAAGCTGAATACTATGTTTAAAGCATTTACTGAATAACAATTTAATTTTTATTATTCGAAAATTCGTTCTCGGTTTTAATTATTGTAACACAATGTCATGTATACCTCAAAATAAATTAAAGCTTATTTACAAATGAAAGATACTTGAATTGAACTAATAACGATCGGTGTTAATTTAATTTTGATATTTTTGTATTGAAGATACTTATTTCTATTCTATATACCCGCTGACATATAACTACATTTTCGAACGTTATGTGTCGAGAATCTTATGTAAAAAGAAAAAGAATAAGTAAATTTTTTACAACTAAATATTTACCAGTTGGTGGGTGATAAGAAATCCAAAACTGATGAGCCAGTTTTACTACGTTTTGTAATTTACGTGGACCAAGGAACGTCGAAAGAGGCCAAACTCAAGTGAACGCGTAAACTGTTTGAATTTATTCATAGATCTTTATTTTCATAGTTACGTATACAGTGATGTTTGGTGGGATAGGTTGGCTTACGTCCAAAATTTCTTTATCCCTAAATCGCAGTCCTATAGTAAAGGCGAATGGTCAAAAATTATGAAAACATTCTTACAATCATACGTGAGCAATAGCCAATAGAAATTGCGAAAAAGCTGTTGTGGACTCATTTTCAAGTCTATTTTAAATATCAAAATCTAAGAAATCTAAATATCAAATTTTTATAATCGATTCGTTTTTCTATTTATACATTTTGATATTTCATATGTTTGACCATTAAAAAAATTAATAATAATTACGAATTTATTCTTTGTTGTTTATTTTAATTTTATATTAATACTAGCCGACCCGTGCCCACTTGTTGGGCGTTTATTAGTTTTGTGATGCAATTATATAGTAAAGTTTTCATCTCGCTCGTATTTCTCCGACTTGATTTACTTAAACTATTATTTTTCACTGAATTTTTTGTTCAATAACAATAAAATATAGCATATATCACTCCTGAATAGTGTAGCTTTTTGTTAGTAAAGAATTTTCATGATTTGCGAAGATTACCCCCTACAAACAAAGAAAGTTAGAAACTTTACCTCTTTATAATATTAGTATCTATGAATACCTACGAGTATGTTAGTAACACATATACCATTTTCCCTTTAAATATAGTATTTTACTTATTCCTCTTTTTTCGAAAATCCTCGTGTACAACAACGAAGGCAATTTTGAAACATTTTTTTAAAACTTTAAATGAAAACAAACAAAATTTTTAAATTATTCGAAAAGGTTTTAAGAGCCCTAACCACCTCGTACGTCTACGTCGTAATTATATGTAGGTTGAAAATACATTTATGACAATACATTTTGCGTTTAGGATTTACTTTAAAATAGAAACATATATTTGTAAATCGGGCGGAACCGAATGAAATTCAGAGTGCGATTTACAGCAGCTGTATCGATTTTATCAGGGCTGCGCGTTATATTAGTTACCCGGGCAAACTTATGACATAATTACGAGGTATTTATATGGAGCATTTTCGATTCGACGTGTATGTCAATATTTATTAAGCATGTAATTATTCCCTCCTTTTTACCCACTTTTCATGGTACAGGTTAACGTCATTCATTGTGTTATGAAATTGTAATTAATTCTAGGTTTAAGCCTATTTAAATACCCTTCAATGTCTGTGGTCTGTGCCCCTCAATCATAAATATTATTTTGTATCTATGTATCATATCCCATATATCACCTACTTGATGTGATCTTTTGTTTACGTGTCTTAAATCTACACGTCGGTGGCTATTAAGTATAATGAGTCATCTGAAAAATACTAATTTTATAGGACAGATTTACCAAAGACACTATTTAAGTATATGCTGATTTTTGATTCAGCCAGTAACATCCTACTGCTGGACATAGGATTCTTTCTTCCATTCATCAATCGCGCTCCATTAAGGGCTGGCAAATATATTTCCTACTATGAGTAACAATCGCTATCAGATGTAGGTATATGATAACAATCGGGACCGACCGCTTCACATGCTCTCCGAGGCACCTTGGTGTGAAATCCACAAGGGCAGACGTCCAAACCGAAAATAAATATTTGTAGATATGCATTCTGAGCGGAATCGAATCCGCGACCGCCGGCATTTAGGCGTCGACGCATGAATCGTACCACTACACCGGGAGATATTTGTATGCAAGTATTTGTGCTACCTAATTATTATTTCAAAGATTACGCTTTTATATCCATATTGATTACTTGATATATTATTAGTAGATTAGCATAATTTACACTGTCGTTTTCATTAGTGTACTATGTATTTAACAATAGTATAGTGTTCGAAAAGCCATATTATCAGAGGTTTAAAAAGTAAGCTTATACCGTAATTGAATTCAATAAAGTTAAATAAAATAAATTTTAAAAATATTTTAATCAGTACCTACGGATGAAAAATATAGGGTATTACTGTATTTTCATCATGTAAACTGTTATTTAACGTGTAATTAATTTACCTTGTACTGGATTATCCGTATAAACGTTTCGTTTTTTTTTTTAAAATAAATACCGGCCAAGTGCGAGACAGACTAGCGCACCGAGGGTTCCGTACAAACAAAATTATTAAAAATATTTTTATTATATGATGTAACTAAACATTTATGCTTTTCGAAATTTTTCCTTTATATGTGCTATAAGACGTGTCTTCGTACCAAATTTCAATATTGTGAGTTCACGGGAAGTACCCTGTAAATTTTGATTCCCTTGCGAGTGTCGAAAATTTGGAGCATAAACGGCCATCTTTTGATTGCGTTGGCTTAGGAGTTTGATTTTTTTACAGCTCCAAGGGATAGTAGACGGAGTAGACCTGTATAGTGTATAGTATTTGATATGATACCTCCACGCGTTTGTGAGAAAAATGTTCTTGACAGACAGACGGACAACAAAGTGATCCTATAAGGGTTCCGTTTTTTTTCCTTTTGGGGTACAGAAACCTAAAAAACAACCTGCCTTCACGGATTAAATATAGGGATTTGAAATGACTTGTTTTTTTAAAGCAGATTATTGACGACTTCCTATCTAATAATAGATAATAATATTTACAATAATATTTTACTTCCAAATTTTTTTTATTCACGGAGTTATTCTTACATGAATTTGAAGAAAACATCACAACTATGTTTATAGATATATATAGAACATGGAAATAGCTGTTTATCAATTGAATGCCACTTAATTAATAAGACGGGTGATTCTGTGTAAACCTTCGCCCTTTATATACATATTTGAATACCTGTATTTCACCCAGAGAACGACAAAAAGAACACAAATCCATTTTTGTATTTGTATATATTAAAGTTCTGGGCCATATTATTAATACATATATTATATACATAACCATGGGACTTCCTTTTTTGAAGTTGCCAAAGTGCTTGAAATATAAAATGACTCGTTATACGTAGAAGCCATTGATGTGTTGATTTATTAATTTATTTTTAATGTCATTTTAATATATATAGGTAGTACCTATGGAAAATTTGTCTTGATGAACCTGAAAAACCTTACCTATATCATTTTAAGAACGTATGACTATTTAACATAACATAAATAATAGTGTTTAAAATAACATATTTAAAGTTTAGTCATTAAATTTATTATTATAAACTATTATTGCAGGGACCAAATGTCTCTACGAATAATTAATGTTATGACGAAAGTAGTGAATAATTGTATACGGTCTACACATTTTTTTTTTAATATTTTTTTTTACTAATTGAGCAACATACTTCTACCGGGCATGGGCCTTTTTCTCATAATGGTGTGCTACTAGAGATTGCAACCCGGTATGTTTTTCAACGGGGCCGGGACCGGTTGCATTCGTCGCCAATGCCGGGTTATGTGTTAGCTATGAAACCTAAGTATTTTATGAAAATGTTCTCTATATGAATGAAAAAACACAATGATTAAAGGTTAATATTTATTTCAAACTGGCTTATGAACAATAATCAGCCTCACTCAAGTCTCAAAATCGCACATAATACAGAATTTATTACTTTTACTTATGGACGGAAAAGTAACATTAGTATTAGTAATTATTCATTTTAATAAGTTTAAATAAGCAGGTTTTTCTCTTTACTCCTTATAGTGTCTATTTGAAAACACAGTATTTAAATAATTGTGTGTGCTCGCAAACAAAAACAAAAAAACCGACTTCAATTACACCGACAAGTAATACAACGTAATAAGACGAAAAAATAGTCAAAAAAATACGAGCTAACAATGATTACTCAAAAAGTAGTAATCAGATCTCGATCAAATTTAAACAAGGCTACATGACAAGTATTGGCCTTCGATTAAAGTAAGAATCATGAAAATAGATAAACCCAGTGAAAAGTTATGCGGTTTAATACGAGATACGATACGATATACGGTCGACGAAAAAGTAGTCAAGTAAATACGCATTATTAGATAACTCTAAGTACTTGTCAGATTTTAATTAAATTTAAATGGGACCACATGACACGCAACACCTTTCAGTTAAAATAAAGTTCATCGAAATCGGTCCACCAAGTCAAAGGTTCTAATCTAAAACACATTTTAAAAAATTCAATCAAATTGAGAACCTCCTTTTTGGACGTCGGTTAATAATAAACTAATAACGCAGCTTAAGGTACTAAACGTGTCATAAAGACTTAGATTAGATAGATAGATAAACTTTGGTAGCTTTGTTAATTGTTATAAACAAAACAAATTCTTGTTTGCTAAAAGTAAAGAAACTTTGGTAGCTTTGTTAATTGTTATAAACAAAACAAATTCTTGTTTGCTAAAAGTAAAGTATGTTTTTTCTTAAACTTTGGCTATTAAGAGTTTAAACTAGTGAGTGTTACTATTACTAATTGAATAAATAGCGAAATCTTATATGATAGGTGTACTGTAACTGTAAACAACCAAACTTGTATAGTCGCGGTTTACGTACCGGGCCCGGTGACCGGGCTCGGTAAGAATGGCCGGGCCCGGTGGGTGTCTAAAAAGGCACCGGGCCCGGGCGGGCCCGGCCCGGCCGGGCCCGGTTTGCAATCTCTATGTGCTACACACTGGGTTGGCGGATAATTTCTCTTCCATGAGTGACGATTGCCATTAAGTGATAAGGATAACGACCGGGACCGACAACTTTACGTGTTCTCTGAGGCACGATGAGGAGAACCACAAGGGCATACAACTAGACCGGAAAAAATATTTGTATAAATACAAATATCCATTTTGAGTGAGAATCGAACCCGTGACCGTTGGTGTTTTAAAGCAATCGAGCAATTATGGTGTTACATTATGAAATATGAACACGTGTTACTGTAAAATGCAGTTATGTTTATATTTATACGTAAGTAGTACCTAACCAAAAAAAATTACATTTTAAAACTATATTGTAAAAAACTAAAAAAAAGAGTCGACCAAGTAAAGAAAAAATGAATGTACTAAGTAATCATCATAACCATTCATATAATTCGCTGCAACTTAGGTGCCGCGTTACATTTACATTTAATTTACAGTAAATTCACAAATTGACCATGGAAAAGCGTGTTGGAGAAATGTAGTAGGTAGTAGTAATGAGGGTATAAATTAATAGAGGTTTTTTCTTCCTATGTGTTCGTCAAAGCCTTTTATTATGAATTTACGGACGATAAAAACATTTTATGCAATCGTATACAAGAGTTTCAACCGACCATAAGTGTTCAAACCGATTCATATTATCCTTCATTCACGTTGTTGTCGGAAATAATAGCAGTGCGACGGATGGTGACAATTTCTGTATTGAAATCTATATGTGCGAATATAATTATGTAAGTACCACCTTATAACCACCAGTCGGGCTGCTCCACTTTTTTAACACAAAATTTCCTGCTGTGCCCTACCTCAGTTAAGACTCGACTGTCAAAATAGGCACAAAAAAGGCATAGGTACTAGTCTTTTTTTTTAATGTAACTAGGTTGGCAAACAAGCGTACGGCTCACCTGATGGTAACACCGTAGCCTTTATACGCCTGTAACACCAGAAGCATCGCAAGCTCGTTGCCGACCCTATCCCCAATCCCCCCCAGGAGCTCTGGTCACCTTACTCACCAACAGGAACACAATACTGCTTTAAAACAGTGTTATTTAGCTGTGATCTTCTGTAAGGTCGAGGTTCTACCCCAGTCGGGGTACCCGACACGGGGTAACGACATAACTTGACAATGATTTTACCGATTTAATTCATTTTTTTTAAATAAGTACTTTGTAGAAGGTTCTTACGGAATGAAAATTAAGACAATTTGGTTGAAAATTGGAAAATTTCAGAAACATTACGATTATAATTTAAACTTTACGCGTTGGATAGTTTGCAAGACGTATGACAACGCCTGTTAACTTTTAAATAAATTTTTGTAGCCCAATGCGTCAAATAGTGACATTGGTGAAGATTTAGACAGGTGTCCTGCACTGGTTCCAGGTTTCAATTTAGGTAAATAGAAAAGCTTAATGGTATAGGTACCTACTATGTCTAGACTAGTATTTTATAATATACTCGTATACATATTTTTAAATTACTTAGTTAAATTTTATGACATGTTTTTGGTAATGTGGTTAAATAAAAGTAATGTAATAATATAGTTGGGAATATATTATATAGTTCTAATTAGCTACAAGATTACATTATTATTTTACTCATCTCTATTTATTATACTAGTTTTCTGATACAGTGAGCTCCAAATAAGGGCATCAATATCTTGTTTTTGTTAGAATATTATCTTATAATAATTGTGTTTGCTCGCAAACGAAAAAAAAGCGACTTCAATTACATCGACAAGTAATACAACGTAATAAGACGAAAAAATAGTCAAGTAAATACGCGCTATTAAAGATTATTCAAAAAGTTGTAATCAGTTTTCGATCTAATTTAAACAAGACTACAAGGCAAGTATTAGCTTTCGATTAAAGTAAGAATCATCGAAATCGGTACACCGAGTAAAAAGTTATGTGGTATAATATAACGTAGGTCGACGAAAAAGTAGTCACGTAAATACGCATTATTAGATATAACTATAAAATTACTTGTCAGATCTCAATTAAATTAAAATGGGACCACATGACACGCAACATCTTTCAATTAAAACAAAATTGATCGAAATCGGTCCACCCAGTCAAAAGTTCTGAGCTAACATACATAAAAAAAAAAAAAAAAATCGGCCAAGTGCGAGTCGGACTCGCGCACGAAGGGTTCCGTACCATTGACTAGGTACCATTGGTAGGTGATTTTAATATCGGGCAAAAAGCGGCTAAAAAAATCACTTTTGTTGTATGAGAGCAAAAATAGGCAAAAATGACGTTTTTTTGTATGGGAGCCCCCCTTAAATATTAATTTTATTTTAATTTTATTATTTATTATTAAAGTAAAAATAGAACTGAGTATTTTGTGAATATTTCAAGTGCCTACCTGTTGCCATTATTGATATCGAGCAAAAAAAGGCAAGAAAATCGCGTTTGTTGTATGGGAGCCCCCCTTAAATATTTATTTTATTTTGTTTTTAGTATTTGTTGTTATAGCGGCAACAGAAATACATAATTTGTGAAAATTTCAACTCTCTAGCTATAGCCGTTCTTGAGATACAGCCTGGTGACAGACACACGGACGGACGGACGGACGGACGGACGGACGGACGGACAGCGAAGTCTTAGTAATAGGGTCCCGTTTTTACCCTTTGGGTACGGAACCCTAAAAAAACATACGTGTCGAATTGAGAACCTCCTCCTTTTTTGGAAGTCGCTTAATAAAGTAGGTTCGTATAGTGTATGCTTACAACGTAACTTAATCTTATACTATTAAACGAGCAATTCTTGTATATATATATTTTTTCTGAATCTCGGAATCGGCTCCAACGATTTTCGTGAAATTTAGTATGCAGGGGATTTCGGGGGTGAAAAATTGATCTAGCTAGGATTCATTTAAAAAAAAATGTCGTTTTATCCCTGTTTTTAGGCAATGAAAAAAATGGCTAAAATATCGTTAGAATAGGAAAGTTAATTTCGAAAGTGGCATATAAGTTTTAATAGCTCGGTGGAACATCGGTCGCTGAATCAACCGATGAGACCACGGTTCAAATCCGTCTCCAATCTATTATTTTTTCTTTTTTTTTTCTAATTTGTTTCCTAATTTTTTAATTAAATAAAAATAAAATATAAAAAAAAAACCGAGAAAAAAAAAAGATATACCGAGCTAGGCTCGGTCAACCAGGTACTATCTACTTTTAAATGGAAATATTATGAAAACCTACCTACCTACCTTAGGTAGATAATCAAATAATCGGCACAAATATTTACAGTAATGCGCAAAGGTTTTGCAGGTTCATCTAACTATTAATCCAGGACTAAGACTGTCGCTTTAACATATTTTACCATCTTAAATTTTCTACATAATTATGTATATTATGTTTAATATATTTTAAGAAGTAAATAAAAATCATGTATTTGCTATTTTCGTGATTATGAAATGTGTTTTTTTTTTTTTTTGTTAGCCTAAATACTAGGTTAAAGTCATTTAAGTTATTTTTTAAAATACGTTTACCTGACCCTTGGCATATAGGCAATAAAAAAACAAAAATAATTTCCCGCACAGCGGAAACGTAGCTTATTCGTGACATTTGTTTCACTGGAAATAATATTATTTCAATACGAGCGTCTCTAAAACAGTGTTTGTGTACTTATGCACGCACGTAAGAAGTTATACTTTATTGACTAGCTAACTTCAAGTTGCTAACTTCTTCTTCGTCGACTGGCTAACTTCAGGGTGTCGGTTTTTTTGTGATATATAGTATGCGCGCGCATCGTAAAAATTTACTCTCATCATTTTTCCCTAACACGCCAAAAGAAGTATAACTTCAAAAATTGTGCCATGAAATGTATCAATGTTGATAAAACACAAATACCGAAACCATTCTTGCAAACGTTTTCAATATTTCTGTTGTAAAAATGTAAACTAGTTCGATGTTGTATATTTTCTATTAGAAAACCTGAAACATAATTTTCCATAGTAAAGGAATAAATAGTACCAGGATAGAAATTTTATAACAGAAATATTTTACAAATGGCAACGGTTCGTTTTTGTTGCCTAAAGTTGGTTTAAATGTCGGCACTGAACTGAATTCTTTCATATGAAAAATTACTATTTTTTATGCTATAATAAGAATTGATTATTAGCCGTCCCGCCAAAGAAGTCCCAGTCCACCTATAAGCGGACGTAGCAGGGACTTCGGGCGTACAAGAGATTCTGAGTCTCCTAAGAATTTTGATAGGACGGCGCAATATCGTTCACCGAATCAGCGACCAGCAAGACGCGGTTCGGTAAGTATACATATAGAAAAGTTTAGTAGATATAAAATTATATATAAACTTTTTTTTCTTTATAACTATTACCATAATGAAAAGGGGGACTCTGGAGCTGTGAAGAAACATTAACATTTTTTTAATGTTATGTTTATTTTCTGTGTTCTGTGTTTGTGCTGTGTGGTTACGGCACTAAAGAATATAGCCACCCCCTCTCTTCCCGTGGGTGTCGTAAGAGGCGACTAAGGGATAACACAGCTCTACTACCACCTTGGAACTTAAAAAGCCGACGGATGGCGGGATAATCATCCATGCTGGTTTTGAAATACACAGGCCAAAGACGGGCAGCAGCGTCTTCGGTGCGACAAAGCCAGCCCTGCGGTCACCAACCCGCCTGCCCAGCGTGGTGACTATGGGCAAAACACATGAGTTCGCGTCATAATGTCGGGCGCGAACTTGTGGAGGCCTATGTCCAACAGTGGACTGTGATAGGCTGAAGTGGTGGTGGTGGTGGATGTTTATTTTCATTTTACACATTTATAAAATTTTTACTAGGTAAATACTTAATATGTAATAAAATGTATTAAATTTGTATTAATTTCAATAATATTTCTTACAGCATGTATTAACTATTATTCTATTTTTTTATTATTCATATACCTATTGTTACTTTATTTTTAATTTAAGTATAAGTAATATATATATTTACATTTTTTTAACAATAATATTTCCTTCAGTCTTTGAATTAATAGATACTATCATGAAAAATAATAAACATCGAAATGAAATAGTATAAGGTTACATTTTAAAAGATAGGTAGTTATCAAACAGAAATTGTTTGAAAGTAATGCCTGATACAGTAAAACTTATTTAAAAAATATTTATTATTGTTCTATTTAAGAATTTTCAGCAGAGTAGATGCAATTATTTTATTGTGATGTAGAAAAAAGGAGTGAGCGATGTTATTAAATAGTTACCTACTGCTGTTTAATCATAATGGCGAAAAATTAAACGTATTTTTGTTTGAAATATTAGTAGATTATTGCCTTTGATACGTATTCTGCGGCTGCATCTTAAAACGGTGAAAAATAATCACTAAAGATAAACATATAAGAAACCAATTGTTACGTATCGACAAGCCATTACACTGGTAGTGTCAAGTGTAAAAAAATATATTTGTTATTCAGCTGAGATGTCAGGAAACCGTTATAAAAGTAACAGAATATAAACATGGCATCTACCCGAAAGGTACTGTGAACGTTCGAACTGCTGAAGATGTATCATATTATATAGAGAAAGTTAATTTGACCTATAAACACAGACAGGCGAACGTCGTAGTTAGAGGTGAACATACTTAATTTTATTTTATTATATTAACTTCTTTATTTTACTGCATTGTTGTATTAATCTGGTCGAGTGTATACTATATGGCCTTTGTGGACTGTACCTACTTTAGCAATCCGGCAAGCGCATTCGTGAGGCACCGAGCCAGAGCCAGTTTATAACACTTACTGACATTTTCGCACGGTACGGACCGAACTATGCCGGGTCTAATATGAAATAGGTACAATAGTTTACAAAAAAAGTTATCCCTTACTTCGATGTTTCACCGTTCGAGAGTTGGTTTTCTTATGCGGTACCATTGCCTGTGTTTCAGGTTTTTAATCTGGCATTAATAATACTTTTTCACTATGGAAATTATTCAAAGCTAAGAACATTCGTCATCATACCCATCTATTACCGTTAACATATCGCCGCAAAATAGCTGACACAACATTCTTGATTAAAATCATTTCTAATGGTATTAATTGCCCCGACCTTCTGTCTCTGTTACAGTTTCATGTTCCTACTGGTAATCTTAGAAATTTTAAACCTATTCATGTACCTTTGGCAAAAAGCAATTATAGGCAGAATTCATTTTTACTAAGAGCTGGTAAACAATTCAATGACTTGTGTATGACTACTGATTTCGATCTGTTCAATGTAAGTCATACCTCTGCTAGACGCAAGCTTTCAAACATTTATTTTGAAGTAGAATAAAACCATGCTAGTATTATTATAAGTCTACCGCCAACATCAATATGTGTATAAGTTTTTTCTATTGCGGGCTCAACTTATGCTTAAATTACTATTTCATATCTATCTGTGTGAATTTTTAATTGGTTTCTGTAATTTTTTTAATTTGTATAAACTCTAATTGTGTATTATTATAACTGTAAATTCACCTTAAAATAAAAATAAATAAATAAATAAATAAATAAATCATCATCAGCCTACTAAAGTCCACTCTTGGGCGTAAGCAGGGTAGGGTAAGCAGGGTAGGTACATCACAAGATCCACTATCTGGCTTTCGTCATTCAGTTACTACCAGATACCCCTTTCAAGTCAATCTGTCCATCAGGCCGCCTCCATTCGCAAACGTTCTGTCTCCACTGACCATCGATTCTACGACAGACTGATGTGACATAAGTGTGACATAAAACATTGTTGAAAGAATGTCCCAAAGAATGTAGGTATGATGATGATAATTGAAATGTACTTTATTAAGGGATCGTTCAAGTATTACGTAACGCAAATTTTGAAGATTTTTGACCCCCCCTCCCCCCATGTAACGCGCCGTAACGTTTTCCTGTACCCCCCCCCAGCCCATAAACGTTACGTAACACCCCAACTGGACCATTTTTACCCAAATGTCACAACTTTGTTGCGAAAACTACCGAAAAGTCGCTTAAAAAAATCGCGTTTGCGGTAAGTATATATATATATATATATATATATATATATACAAAAAGGGATATAAACGAAAAGGGTTGCCAATTTGGGAGATTTTAGTACACTAGTTTTTTTTATTTAAATAAAAAACAACGTTACGTAATGCGTTGTTCGAGATCCCCCCTCCCCCCTGTAACGCATCGTAACGTTTTACAAGACCCCCCCTCACCCCCTAATTGCGTTACGTAATACTTGAACGGCCCCTAAGGGGTGGAGACCTGGTGTCCTGAAACACAGGCCTCGAGCCTAGCTTAGGCACCAGTCTCCCACAATATTAGTGCTAATATTTTTATGTACCTATCAAATGTCATGTATGCAATATTGTGGTCAGAAAATAAATAAATCTTATTATTATTATTAATACACGCTAATTCATTCAAACTGTATTAAAGGTATATTTGGATATATTGATATTTCATGCTAGAGTCGTTCCTGTTCATTTAGGTGTTGTTTTAACTAAAACTTTTCTTTATAATAAGCCATTAGTAAATGAATGAATGTATCAAGATAAAATATAGGTTGCTTGGGGAGGGGACCATCCATAGGTAAATTACGTCACACAGTAACTTTGTAGTCGGTCGACGAAATGTTCGTGACAAAGGGCGGAGAGGGGTCAAAATTTTTGTGACATTAAATTTGAAAAATATTGACACACCTATAGGCTAACTGCGTTCCTTCAAAGGGGAGGTTCTGTAGGTGTAATAGAACACGTTCCACGTGAAAAAAGTTCCTAGCCCTTTTTGAAGTGAAACTTCTTTGGGCGCATTTGGGGTAACATTTGAGCGACCGGTAACGCGACAGCGTCATGATGGTCAGTACTTGGATGGGTCATTACAGGCGGTCGCCTGGGAACACCGCGTGACGATGGTTTTTTTTTCAATTACTTTTTTTATTGTATTTTCAATTAATAATTAATTAAGAACACTAAATAATTTATTTAATATTATGTACCTAAATTGTTTTCAGGTTGTAAAAATACTTAAAGTGACATTTATTTTAGTGTAAGCGATAAGAATCGCGTGGTTGGTTTTGTTTCAAGGGACTAGTTCTGCGAAGACTGTTTCTGCGCGTAATAGATGGCGCTATTTAGCGGTTTAGTGATTTTTAAGTGGCTTTTTGGCTTTTTTTTTATTTATTTTTTTTTTTTAAATTAGTTCGCCAAAGTAGTTTCGCTTCTGATATGTGTACTTTGTACGCACGCAATTTTTTGTCTTATATTCGAGCTACTCTGGCAAGTTACTTCTCCATAACCTTAAAATGAGTGCGTAAGCACGGCTATAATTTACAATAAATAACATTCTACTAGGAAAATAATTCTTTCCATTACACAGTTCTTTAGTTGTATTCCTCAATTAGTGGTAATATTCCTTTTAAAAGCGTGGTTATGTGCTCAAAAAAGGTATAATGCAGAACGAGTCTTTAAAAGTAACTCTATCTTTAAACGAAGTCAAATTTAAAATCGAGAGATCATAATTATATAAGTTTTTTTTTTAAGAAAACTAATTTAGTTTTATGTTTTCGCTATAATTTAAAAGTTAATGAAATTAAAAATAAACTTATGACTCCAGTACCGAAAACACGCCGATAGTTAACAAATAACTGTGTGGCGTCACAATGTTAATTTTTATTAACTGTCGCTTCAGCCTGTAATATCCCACTGCTGGGTATAGGTCTCTTTCCCCATGCAAAGCTTAATCCACCACGCTGCTCTAATACGGGTTGGCGGATATATTCCCTACTATGAGTAACGATCGCTATCAGGTGTGTGACTATCACATGATAACAACCGGGACCGACAGCTTAACTTGCTCTTCGAGGCACGGTGGGGAGACCCACAAGGACTGCACAAACATCCAGACCACGGCAAACATCTGTATGGCCAATACAAAATAATGTTTGTCATGTGCGGGAATCGAACTCGCAACCGCCAGCGCAACAGTTGTATTAACTGTCATGGACGTAATATTAACTGTAGTAGTGTAGTACACAGCTAATGCAGTGTTTTGACTTTTGAGCCGACACTTTACTATCGTGTTTTACTCTTATGACCGCACAAACATCATGACCCGTTCGTAGTCACGTTGATATTTTTAAAATTTTATCAATTTTTATCTGTTTATTATTAACGAAGTTAAAAAAAAATTAAGAAGTTTTCCCGTTTTCCCATCGACTGTTTATACAATCTGTGTTAAAGTTTTCAAATACCTATATTAAAAAAATCAACAATTTTTTTTATTCAAAAACCTAAATTCGAAATACGCGGGGATCGAAGCCGCGACCGCCAGCACAACAGCCACAAATCAATAATAATATTATACTATAACCCCTCGGACTAAGAATAGTCCGAGTCACAGAGTACAATAACTATACGGGTCCGAGTATAAATGAGTATAACCCAGTCCGGCCATTATCATTCTTTTTGACAGCTCACGCTTATAAATCACAGTTGTTTTTTTTTTCGGAATAACGTACTAAAATTTTTACAGTAATGTCATACTTTATTGACGATTTGATTGATTGAGTGAAGTACCTACCCTGTGCATAACAAACAACCACAGACTATGAAACAGTTCGAGAAATAATAAATCGATCATACGATAAAAATAATTTTACGTCATGTGATTATTGTTTCTATAAATTTAATAAAAAAAAGGAAATAAAAATAGTATCTATGACTCCAAGATTGTTTATTTGCAAGGAATTAAGTCGAAATCTTGAAATTTAATTTCAAACCAAGAGTAAAGAGCAATAACTCTGTTCATTCATTTAAATATTATTTATACATATATTTCATTTATAATTAAAAAACTAATAAACGAATAAATAAATAATATTTTTAAACTAAATGTATTTTATTAAATCGATTGAAAGTTCTTCTTAAATAAAATCGATTATTATTTCAAATCTAATAATTAATAAATAACGTGTGAGGCAGTCACTAATGTCAAAATTTCTTGAAGTGTCAAAAAGATAATAAATGGCCGGACGCTATTTGCGCCAACACGTCATCTCGAAGTTGAAAACTTGAACATTGGCGGATTGGCAGGTGATAAACGTCATTTAAGAACGTATTACGCGACTAGGGCCGCAAAAACGTACAAGATCGTGACATATGCGAAAATAATTTAATCTGGGGTTGAATTCAACCCCGCGGTAAACAAGTCATTAATGAGGTCTAAGGGCTCTTGGAAGATTTAAAAGCCCTTGATTTTTTTGTGCTATGAATTTTGGTAGTCCAGGCCTAATTTAATTTTTAGGCCTTAATAGGTACTCGTATATCTTAAATAATTTCCTATCATAATATCAAAAGTACCTACATGAATTTTAAGGCATACAATAGGGTATTCCACTATGTTTGAAAAATTACTTCAAAGTGCACCCGCAGATATACAATTTCAAGTTGGCCAACTAAATCGAAGAGTATACTAATAGGTATGGTGACATATGCTAGCCCGCACATCTTCTCCAACTAAATTGTACAACTAACTAATTGGATACCGATCGCATCAGAATCGAAATTCCCTTCCGATTACGCACAATTTCAAAGTTGTACAACTAAATTGTAAAAGTACCCAATTTAGTTGTTCGATAGTTGGCCAATTCACAATTGTATGTCTGCGGGGTCTCTTAATGTTGATTTTCTAATAAAAAGCCACAAAAAAATATATTTCGGCAAAATAAACACGCTTTCATGCCATAAAATTGATTTAAATTTTAAACCTTTTTTATTACCGCGAAAACGCTACAGCCATTTTGGTGACGTAATATGAGCAATAACAAAACTGTATGACGTATGCAAGAGAGTAACATAACCTACAATTACTATGACAGCCATCAACAAATTAATAATGAATGCATATTATTTCAGTTGGAACAAGATATGAAGAGTTATTATACGAAAGAACACAACTATTACTCCTTGAAGTTAAAATTGATAGATATTACAGATATTAGATATGTACCTACCCTAGCTGTTGACAGCACTGACAGAACTTTGTTATTGCACCCCCCCTACCCCAGCCTATAAAAGTATATTTTTTGTAATAATAAAAATACTGACCGATGTATTTTAATTAGCTCTATCCAAAAACATCGCCAGCTTAAACTGCTCCACCTTATATTTCTAATGAAAAATCAATAAAGATTTGGGAAAAAAATTTTTTATCTTAATTTTGATACAGCCATATCTTTTTAAATAAACAATATTTCAAACTGCTCCAAACTGCTCCAAACTGCTCTACATCCATATAATACTGCTCCATAGTAATTTTTATCGGCTCCGCTATAGTTAACTGTAAAATAAGTAAAATTCATTTTGTCATAAATGAGCTGACTGAAGCGGGTAGCGCGCAGGCGCGGATCTCATTCATTGCCGTATTGCCGGGATAAAGTTTAAATTAAGGTCAAGAATTCATGAGTTCGTAAAGAGCAATAACTCTGTTAATTCATTTGATTTATTATTTATATATTTCATTTATAATTAAAAAAAACTAATAAACGCATAAATAAATAATATTTTTAAACTAAATGTATTTAATTAAATCGATTGAAACTTCTTCTTAAATAAAATCGATTATTATTTCGAATCGAATAAATAACGTGTGAGGCAGTCACTAATGTCAACCCTTTTCGATACTCCCATCCCTTGGCAAAAGGAGATAAAGTATCTAGGCGTCATACTCGATAAGAGACTTACTTTCAGTACCCATATCAACCGGGTCCGTAACAGGGCAGCGTACATTTTAAGTCGACTGTACACTCTGCTATGCGGGAGGAGTAGAATGTCTCTTAGAAATAAGACGACATTATACAAGGCCTGCATACGTCCTATCATGACTTACGCCTGCCCCGTCTTCGCTCACGTGAAGCCGTCCTACTTATATAGGCTTCAAATCGTCCAGAATAAGTTTCTACGCACTGCCTCGGGCTCGCCGTGGTACGTGCGTAATGTCGACTTACATCGCGACTTTAAGATCGATTCTATCGCGAAGCACCTCAAAATATTAGCTACGGCATATTTTGAAAAGGCGCGCCGTCACCCAAACCCTCTTATAGCAGAGGCTTGCAAATACGTAGGTAGAGGAAACTTACAGACAGTACAAAGACGTCCTATGCACGTCTTGACCGACCCGGACGATAGGATCACGGCGTTAAACGCCGCTTACACCAACACACACACGACACACACGCACCGCCCCCGCCGGCGAGGGCGAGGTCCCCGCGTATTGACGGCCCGCACGCGCCTCGGCGCACAGCGGACCGTCAGTTAGCCGCCACAGCGCTCCGCACAGCGCCTCCTCCACTCCGACGACGTTCTAAGCCGAGGTGCGATCTCACTAGGAGACACCCTTAGGACGAGCGTCTTCCCCGAGCCCACCAAGAGGGCTCCCCTTCTTCCTTCGCGGCCGGAGTCTATGCACCCGGCCCATCTCACCGGTGACGCTGTAAAGGCCGATAGGGCCAACAGCACTAGTCAATTCGAAAAAAAAAAAAAAAAAAAATCACTAATGTCAAAATTCCTTGAACTGTCAAAAAGATATTTAGTCGCCGGACGGGGTAAATAAAGGTGTATTTCTCTATACATTTTAATTTTTATCAAATTTTATAATTTATTTTTCACTACGGAAAGTACCCTATTTTACGTTTAGGTCTTTGATTGCATATTACGAAAGTAAATATTCAACCGTTTGCGGAAAGTACATGAAATTAGTTCGTTTTACTGAAATTACCTAAAAATTGAGAAGACCTAAAGGAAGACAGTTATAGCCTGGCTAGGAATTTTTAGGCAAACATTTCGCAATTAGTTTTCTATTAAACTAAAATAATTAAATATAAAATAATAATTAATATATATTAATAATAATTAATATAAAATAATTTTCATCCAATAGGCAGTGATGGGTGAAGTTCGTCTCTAGTTCGGATCTTTTTTTATTAATGTCTATATTGCTCTATGTATCGAAATAAAAATCAACGAAATAATTTTATAAATGTATTTTGTTTATATAACAATGACGATGAAAATAAACAGTACCTACTATTTTATTTACATAACATATTTAATATTTAATAAGAAAAGTAGACAAAATGCAAGATTTCATATTTTTTTACGTTGCAACATATTAGATATAAGCTGAAAGAGAATATTGATTATTCCATGGATGTAATAAATTAATGATTACATCATGATTACATAGGTATTCCATAGATAATTTATTATAAATTTTTCTAAATGTTATTCTTGATCATTAAAATGGAAATGGAAATAACATAATTTTAGATCATACAATACTTCTAAAAAAAATTAATGAAGACATATGAAATGAAATGAAATAATACAGTTTCAAACATGTTTTTAGGTTACATAAATTTCCACTTGAACTTTTTTTTGTATGGTGTAGGTATCTGATTTTATGAATTTAAGCAATATTTTACTGAAAGAAAGAAAGTCTAAATCAAAACTTATGTTATTGTCTATGGTACAGAACAGGTGGCCTTTACTCAGCGATTCCTTTGCCCATGACCCCTGACAAAGCAAATAAAACTTTAAAAATATCTACGGTTGACGCCTTGACGCTAGTTGATGAATTTTGTTACGAATTTTATGAGATTGACACTAAAACTTGAAGTAGTTGAAGTGATGTAATTAAACGGTTGATTCAATTAGATATTTGTTATTTCGAATGTTTTTCCGTAGGATATATTTTTGCGCCATCTTTTACTCACGGAACAATTGTATAGTTGCGTCTATTATCATTTTACATGTGCGTGAAACAAATGTCAGAACATAAGACGTACGTAGAATTGTAGCTGTTTTGACAATGTAATACCGGACGAATATAAGTAATATTGTTTCTTCCTACGAACTCTTATTTGTGGCGAGAAGAACTAAAAAGCCGCGGTAATGTTACGGACAAGTGTAGATTTGGTTAGCTAGGTTTTGACAGCCGGCGGGCTTGTCGTAAGTGATTTACGATTGGCTTCCTATAAAAATGAACAGTCGCAGTAGCGTAAATGAAACGAATTTGGTGAATTTCTCGGCGGATTTGTCGACATTGAACCAGTTGGACGCCAAAGACGGTTTGCTGAGTTTTCCCTTCGATCACATCTACGCATGTCACTCTCAAAGTTCAGATAGAAGGCTGCCTCTTCAATTGGAAAAAGAAGTGGAAGTATCGACGCATTGTGTTACGGCAGAAGAGAAAAAGAATACGATTTCTTCTGAGGTCACAAGGCTGTCAGAACAGCTCACTGTGACTGAGAATCAGAACAAAAAGCTCAAAGATCTGTTTATCTACCATTTGGATCTTATTCAACAACAAAACGAACTTATTAGCAAACGTGACAAGTTGTATCAAGCTTTAAAACAGGAAAATGATACAGTAAGTGTTTTAACTCTGGCTCAAAAAACTACATTTTTTAGAGCTTATAATTATGCATGTTATGCTTTGTTTACATACAAATAGAAACGTTTCGAGGACTGAAAATATAGTTGGAGTTGCAGTTTCATATTGCCTATGAGATTTTAAATGTATTTCAAAATTAAAATAAATTTTTATTAAATACATAGATAAACATAATTAACAGGCTTACGTGCAAAAAGCTTGCCAAATGTAACGTTATTGTTTCCTCTGTAATACAATATAAGTCAGACGAAACTTTTGTAACAAAGTTTTGGAAACTAATATTAGCTTGAATTGTGTTATACATCTTGACCTATCTCAATGCTTTCATTTTTAACATTGTTTTAACATAAATATGCAAGTTATTAAATTGATATACTTAATTTTTTTATCAATATCTCGATGTTTTTAATTGGATAAAGCTCGATGACTACCTAATATTATTAATATTAACATGTTTACTAGAATAATTAATATTTTTTAGCACAAATATTTTCACCATATTTAAGCCAGGCTTATAAAAAAATATTCTTTAAACATATCTCTAAGCTTTGCGATTTTAGCCATTTTTAAAATTGTGCTGGTACTGAGTCTTGCAATGCGTTTTTACTTGAATAATGTAACGCTTCAAATTTATTTGAATCTAATTAATCTATACTAATATAATAAAGCTGAAGAGTTTGTTTGTTTGTTTGATTGTTTGTTTGTTTGTTTGTTTGTTTGTTTGTTTGTTTGAACGCGCTAATCTCAGGATCTACTGGTCCGATTTGAAAAATTCTTTCAGTGTTAGATAGCCCATTTATCGAGGAAGGCTATAGGCTATATATCATCACGCTAAGACCAGGAGCGGAGTCCACGCCGACGAAGTCGCGCGCAGTAGCTAGTGTACAGTAAATTTGTAAAAAAAGTGTGTGGTTTCATGAAACCACAATGCAAGTAAAACTTTTTTTCGGTTTATAGGCATTTAAATAGCGTGGAACACTTGCACAAATAAGTAAGAATATAAATGCCACACAGTCAACTGATGCGAGCTATGGGCTCCACCATATTGGCTTTGGCTGCTCTGCCATGCACCTTTCACTTTATACCTACACCCCGGCAGCTGTAATGCGACATGCGATAGATGAACAAAAAAAAATTGCAGCGATAAAATAACTGTTTCACTTTAAAAATATTATGCTTAAAATATATCGTTCATTTGTTTATTATAAAATTAGTTCACTTTCAAAACTAAAATGAATATTCAAAATATACATTAGTTATGAAAGTGACAGTTACTAAAATACTTTTGTCTAAATGATGTTGTACAGTTTCGTACTTATTTATTTTACTGCAAAGTTTGCTTAGCGAATTATTTAATGCTGCAAGCATGCTCTATCGGCACAGCTGAAGGCTACCATTAATTAATTTACCACCCAGTCAAATTTGACTATTGAATTGAATTATATGTTTTTGTAGAATTCTACCATTCTCAAGTAACCGTCTATGTAAGTTGTTGCCTACTTGAATAAAAATTTTGATATGTACTCATTGCAAGTAAGGGGCCGTCCATTACTCATATGATATTTTTTAACAAATTTTTAACCCCTAGGGGCTCTTGGTGATATGTTGTGGGGTTTTAGACTACCTGAGATTTTAGAATATTATCTATTAGTTAACCTAACAAACGTCTTTTTGCCACATAAATTATTTCTAGCAAACATTTTTATAGTTAAATAAAAAATAACTAACTTATTGTAAGTAGGTATGGGGATAGGGTCTATGACAAAAAGAAGAATAGAATTCTGTAAACTATGACTTCAACTATACATTTTCTTAATTCAGTGTCCTTGATTAACTTAAGTGACATATTTAAAGTTTGATATCTTCAAAGTTATGTAAAGTAAAAAAGTGATACATATTTTTTATATTTAATTACTTGCGACCTCTGTCCGTTCATATTTTTTTTTACACAATAAGTAATCACTTACATATCATACTAAAACCTTCTCCGAAACACGCTGCATCTTATGGTATAAGTATTATTCCGATTGGTTCAGTAGTTTTCGCACTATAACCTAACAAAAAAACCAGCTCTCCATTTATTAGTATAGATTCTAGTTTATAGATAGACTAGGGACCCGCCCCGGCTTCGCACGGTTGCAATGCTGGAACTAAATACTATCTGCAATAAAAGATACATTAGAAACCTTTAAAATTATCAATGTTTCTCTACTATAATATGCATGTATTATACATATAAACCTTCCTTTTGAATCACTCCATCTATTAAAAAAACCGCATCAAAATCCGTTGCGTAGTTTTAATGATCTAAGCACATATAGGACAGACAGCGGGAAGCGACTTTGTTCTATAATATGTATTGAAATATGTATTGATAGGCATCAAGGTTGTAGGGTGTTTGTTGGTTGATTTTATTTTTAGAAAATGCTTATTCACCAAAAATAAATATACATTGTAACTTAATATAACTCTGCCTTTCCGAAAACCTTACCTTTCGAGGCTCACATGATTTATTAATGAACCGTGATGTCAAAATTCTATCTACTACTATCACTAACAATATAAGAAAATATGAAAGGTATGTTATTGAGAATGGTCATTATAATACACATGTTTAGGCTCTGCACAGCTCATAGAATAATCAACTACAGTTCCTGCAAGATGATATTAAAATGAAATAAATTAAGTATTTCAAAGTAATAATTGTGTTTGCTCGCAAACGAAAAAAAACCGACTTCAATTACATCGACAAGTAATACGTAAGCCAACGAAAAAAATTAACAAATGCGCTAGTTCTCACTACGATTTTTGAGTATTCCCCCTCGATTTCTCTGGGATGCCATCATCAAATCCTGGTTTCCTTATCATGGTACCTAAGTTGGAATATCTCCTTTCCATCAAAAAAAGAATTATCAAAATCGGTTCATAAACGATGAAGTTATGCCCGAACATACATAACAAAAAAATATCTATATACGGTCGAACTGAGTAAGTAGTCCTCCTTTTTTGAAGTCAGTTAAAAATATTTCACAATTTAAAAAATTACATAATAAACTTAATTTTGTACAAGTTAGGGATGCTGGCTTTTCACTGCAATATTTTTTTGTATATTTATATAACAAATTGTTAAATAGTATTATAGATTTTGTTTATTATTATTATTAACAAAATGAAGTTTAAAACAATTGTAGATTTTAATTAAATTTTTTTGTATATTTTGAGAAATATTCTATCTTTGTCTTGCATGCTAGTGAAATAGAATAGGTTTGTTAAATATTTATAAATCTTTTTAAATTACGTTTAATAGTTGACTAAATAAAGCATTTTTCTAGATTTTTAGATTTAGATTGTAACCGCTTAGAGCAGTGAACTCTAAACATATACATATACATACATATAAAAAAATAAACTTAAACATTATATCTTGGTATTATGTTTATTTATACTTTTTATATATAACTATACTATTTTTTATTTTTATTTCTGTCTTGCGACTATTAACGTATGTGAAACAAAGATGGGGATGAATAAAATTTTTTTTCTATATCTTAAGTTCCACTACAAAATATATTATATATTCTGTCTATGTATTATTTCAGCTTAAGGCAAAATTAATTCGAATGGACAGAAGAGTAGGGTTGAGTCAACGCCACACTGTTAATCCTCCTCTGTACACACCAACATCGACTATAACTTCTGGTGTTCTCAAGACCGAACAGGGTGTGTCTCAGGTAAGTTTATGATTCTATATCTGCTTTAGTGCTTTATTTTAACAATAAATTAATAATAGATGTAAATGTCTCCGTTAAGTTATATTTTATTAAAATTAATAACTGAACCAAAAGTTTTATGAATAGGTAATAATAATAATAAATATAGGTATATAATTGAAAATTGACATGAAAATTATCAATTTTCTTCTAGTAATAATATAAATTAAAGCGTAATTACGCTTGAAGCAAAAATGCTGAAACAAACATGTGTAAAATTTATTTAATACAGTTTGAAAGCCACTTATTTGAATGTGACATTTATTAGATTGGTTAAAATGGACAAGTTTTCCTGCGATAAATTTACATCGAACAATGGTCCGTAAAATAGTTAAATTTCGTTAAACTACAGTAAATACACATTTAGTAAAAAGCACAGTGTGAGGCGACACATTTAGTGTTGTACAATGTCAATACTGCTTTAATGGTCGGGCATTATTTTGCTAATCACTTTGCTTGTCTGGTAAAATTTTAATATAATATATTACTGAAAATATAAAATATAGAAATCTACAAGACATTTATTTGTATGGATATATTTTTAATTTGTGCTACATACCTGAATTTTATTTAAACTATTTTAAATTAAATAGGTGAAATCAAGAGTTCAATGTGATAATAAAACGAATATTACGAATATTACACATAATTTATCTTGGGTTTGGAGATATGAATAAAAACTTGCGCTGAAGCTATCTTGCTTGCTGCTTCTGATGATAGTAATTTCAAGCTTCAATATTTTATTACCATTTCTTTATATTTAACAGTTATTTTTAGATTTTTTTACTATTATTTTATATTATTTATAATTAAAGCCCCACCTCGATCCTTTCCCTATAGCCAATGGTGGCCCTATCAAATCCTCTCCTTATGTTGTTATATTAATTCGTTTTCAGATTATGTTAAATAGCTTTACAGAACTGCTTTTACCAGATAAAGGAAATTCATTTCTTTTTGATAAAAATAAAACTTTTGGACAGGGAGGGACATTCGGGATTGCGAGAACGAATATAGAACCAGGTGAGATGAATTTAATATTAGAATATAATAAAATGTATTTACTATATACTATTTTAATAACTATATTCAAATAATAGATATATTAAATTTTCGTATAATGTATTGATATTATCGGCTATACTCGTATTATGGAGGAAATGGACGTATATTAAAATAGTATCAAGGAGCAATTTTTAAGTCTATAGGTACATAAAGTTATAAAAGTGTTAGTTATTAAGTTAATTAATGTTTTTCGGAACACACTTGTGTCTGTATCTTAAACTAGCTTATGCGCGCGACTTCGTCGGCGTGGACTCCGCTCCTATTGGTCTTAGCGTGATGATTCATAGCCTATAGCCTTCCTCGATAAATGGGCTATCTAACACTGAAAGAATTTTTCAAATCGGCCCAGTAGAACCAGAGATTACCGCGTTCAAACAAACAAACAAACAAACAAACAAACAAACAATCAAACAAACTCTTCAGCTTTATATATTAGTATAGATTTCATGATTACTATTTCAGTTAAACTATACCTTTTTTTTGGTACGGACTAAATCGACACAAGCAAATGTCAATTTTCGAAATAATGATACCAGCTTTTTAGTAAGTGTTGTATACCGATTTTATGAATACGATACCGGTTTTATGAATCGTAACTTTTTACTTTTACCACATAATTTTATTATTATTTGACAATAGACGAATCTTTTAAAAATCATGGTAACTATGGAGCATCACAGATAAAAAATATATTTATTAATTTTAATTATTTATGACACTAAGTAAATACAACAATTATTATTTATTTATTGTTGAAGAATAGGTACGCAATAACAAGGTTTTAACATACACGAAGTATAGATACAAGGATTCCGAACGGTTTAGGCTTTTCCATAGTATTCATGATCATGGTACACAATAATAAAACCAGATCTTAGTTCTCTTTTCTGCCACTGGCTGCGTTAAAATTTAGGACGTACCGACAGTGTTTTCACAATGAGGGGAAATTTCCCTTTTGAGGGGAAATCAGGGTCCAGAGAGGAAGAAAAAGGGGAAAGATATGAAAAGAGGAATCGACGGAAATTATGGGTAAATTAATTGTTATTGACAATGCTCCGTACCACACCAGAAAATTGGAATCGTTACCTACTTCTAGCTGCCGTAAAGGTCAAATACATATAGCCTTTGATTACAAAATGTTAAAAGCAGAACTAATGGAAATTGCACGGCACCATAAAAAAGCTCATGAGTGGCATGTCGTCGATGAAATGGCCGCTTAACGGGGAGTCACCATTTTGCGACTGCCTCCCTACCACTGCGAGCTAAATCCAATTGAATTGGTGTGGGCACAGGTAAATAGGCATGTCGCAAAAAACAATAAAACGTTTAAAATGAACGAAGTGCGAAGTCTTTTCGAGGAGGGGCTTCGTCTAGTGACTCCCCAGCGCTGGAAAGATTGTATTAAACATGTAATTGGAGTTGAGAACAAAACGTGTACTCTAGGCCATATTGTCGACGACATTACCGACAGATTTATTATTGAAGTAGGTGACGACTCTGAAGATTCGGTACATTCAGGTACGGAGTCATTGATTGATTCTGATTTTTTTTAACATTAATTTTAATTTGGACATTAATGAATACCTTAATGATGAAAAGTCATGGGATTGAATATAGCTCGACCATGCTGTGTCGATGACCCGCCTTGTGAATAGTTAGATGCACGATTGGCTGCCTTGTCTTTGCCCTGATCATTTCATGGTCTAATATTGCGTTTTTACCTTGTATATGTTTTAAAAAATTTAAAAGAGTACCGAGAGTTTTTTCCTCTGCCCTTTTTTTTCTCGGCCTACACTAGGGACATTACTTTATGTTATTTATTGTAATATTTAATAAAGCCGAGGATAAAATAGATAGGTAATGTCTACCGAGACATTAGAAATTTTGAGTAATTTAATATTTTAACATTTTGACTAACTTAAGGTTGCTTATAACACTGGGTACATTACCTAAGTTTGTAATGTACCTAATGTTATATCATTTTTTAGTTTATTATTTGATATTTTGTTACCTTAACTTTCTTTTATTATTGTTTAGTTTTTTTTTTGTTGTAAATGACTTTTTTTTACTTTCGTTAAGTGTGTGTATCACCTTAATGCGAAATAAATGTTTTCATTTAATTTCATTTCAATTTCCATGTGATTACTAAGTAGAGATTGCAACCCGGTATGTTTCTCAACACGGCCGGGTCCGGTTGCATTCGTCGCCAACCCGGCCGGGTCCGCCGGGCCCGGCCGGGTTGTGTGTTAACGATGAAACCTAAGTATTCTATGAAAATTATCTATATATGAATGAGAAAAAAACAATGATTCAAGGTTAATTTTTATTTCAAACTGGCTTATGAACAATTATCACAATAATCAGCCTCACTTAAGTCTCAAAATCGCACATAATACAGAATTTATTACTTTTACTTATGGACGAAAAAGTAACATTAGTGTTAGTAATTATTCATTTTTATAAGTTTAAATAAGCTGATTTTTCTCTTTACTCCTTATAGTGTCTATTTGAAAACATAGTATTTAAATAATTGTGTGTGCTCGCAAACGAAAAACAAACCGACTTCAATTACATCGACAAGTAATACAACGTGATAAGACGAAAAAATAGTCAAATAAATACGCGCTAACAAAGATTACTCAAAAAGTAGTAATCAGATCTCGATCAAAATAAAACAAAGCTACATGACAAGTATTAGCCTTCGATTAAAGTAAGAATCATCAAAATCGATAAACCCAGTGAAAAGTTATGTGGTTTAATACGAGATACGATATACCCACGGTCGAAAAACTAGACAAGTAAATACGCATTATTAGATATAACTCTAAGTACTTGTCAGATTTCAATTAAATTTAAATGGAACCACATGACACGCAACATCTTTCAGTTATAAAATAAAGTTCATCGAAATCGGTCCACCAAGTCAAAAGTTCTGATCTAACATACATTTAAAAAATACAATCGAATTGAGAACCTACTCCTTTTTGGACGTCGGCTAATAAGAAACTAATAACGCAGCTTAAGGTAGGTACTAAACGTGTCATAAAAACTTAGATTATATAGATAGATAAACTTTGGTAGCTTTGTTATAAACAAAACAAATTCTTGTTTGCTAAAAGTAAAGTATGTTTCTTCTCAAACTTTGGCTATTAAGAGTTTAGACTAGTGAGTGTTACTATTACTAATTGACTAAATAGCGGAATCTTATATTCTAGGTTATACTGTAACTATAAACAACCAAACTTGTATAGTCGCAGTTTACGTACCGGGTCCGGTGACCGGTTTGCAATCTATTACTAAGATTAATAAATACTTAAAAAATAAGTGTTTTTCATTTATCATAAATTTGTACATTAGCCATACAGGTACATTATATAGGTATGCCTATAGGTACATTACGGTTGTCGCCACATTCTAAAATTTTAAAGACAAAGATTTTTGTAATTATTATCTACTGAAAAACGATACTAGATTGTAAATTACGCAAAGTTACGGTAGTGGCACATCACTATTAATTATTCGCAAAAAACTAACAACAAAGCTTATGTCAATTTAGTCCGTATCGAAAAAAAAAACAGGGTATACACAAATTTGTATTACAATTAAGGTTGTTAAAGACTACCCAACATAATTGGTTGCTCGCAAACAAAAAAAAAAACCTACTTCAATTACACCAACAAGTAATAAAATATTTATGTAGACAAAAAAATAGTCGAGTAAATGCACGTTATCATAGATTACTCATAAATTATTTATCAGATCTGCATCATTAGACACATTCATCGTGAAATTGATATTAAATGGGACCTCAAAATAAGCATCAGCTTTCGATTAAAACAAAAGTCATCGAAATCGGTGCACCCAGTAAAAAGTTATGAGATATAATAGAACGTTGGTCGGCGAAAAATTATTCAAGTAAATACCAATTATTAGATATAATTCGAAAAGTAGGTACTTGATTAAATTTAAAGGAGACCACATTACAAGAATGTTTAAAAATTACTTCTAACCATTCCTTGTTATAAACCAGTTAATCGCAGTTGATTTAAATTTTTTGGTACATTGATGTGTCGGTTTTTATAGTTCTTAAGTTCGTAGTGGAACTTTCTTACACTTGATCGCCTCATACTTGCACCTGCATCAAAAATCTTTAAAATTTTCGTTACGTAATACTTGAACGCCCCCTTGCTGGTAAAGTATTGGATTGCTTATTGCGGTATACCAAGTAAACTACAACGTTTGGTTTTATAGGTCGTGAATAGAGATACGAACAGATTACTACTACTATGTGAAAAAGTTTATTATTATTTTATCTTAAAATATTATTAGAATTTGGACTAAAATAATCAGGTAAAAACAAAATTTCGTATTTATTGTAGTAAATTAAAACGAAAAATACACATAAAACTACAATAAAATGAGATATCTGTGCAAAATAATGGTTTAAATAAATAATAAACATTCCATTCTCTCCCTATTTTATGTCGAATGAGACTGTATCTCTGCAAAATAAAGGTTAAAAAAAAGAATAAACATTCCATCCTCTCCCTCTCTTATGTCGAATGAGATTGTGTCTGTGCAAAATAATGGTTTAAAAAAAAGAATAAACATTCCATCCTCTCCCTCTCTTATGTCGAATGAGACTGTATCTGTGCAAGATAATGGTTTAAAAAAAGAATAAACATTCCATCCTCTCCCTCTCTTATGTTGAATGAGACTGTATCTGTGCAAAATAATGGTTTAAAAAAAAGAATAAACATTCCATCCTCTTCCTCTCTTATGTCGAATGAGATTGTACTGTGCAAAATAATGGTTTAAAAAAAAGAATAAACATTCCATCCTCTCCCTCTCTTATGTCGAATGAGATTGTACTGTGCAAAATAATGGTTTAAAAAAAAGAATAAACATTCCATCCTCTTCCTCTCTTATGTCGAATGAGACTGTATCTGTGCAAAATAATGGTTTAAAAAAGAATAAACATTCCATCCTCTCCCTCTCTTATGTCGAATGAGATTGTAATGTGCAAAATAATGGTTTAAAAAAAAGAATAAACATTCCATCCTCTTCCTCTCTTATGTCGAATGAGATTGTACTGTGCAAAATAATGGTTTAAAAAAAGAATAAACATTCCATCCTCTCCCTCTCTTATGTCGAATGAGACTGTACTTCTGCAAAGACTACTACGCCTATTCATTTTGATCTTTTTTCTTCGTTTTCTGGTGTTTATAAAAGCCGTTATCATTTCTGATGGGACAATATTTAAGAACTGACTTTTGGACGCGCTAAATGTATTATACTTTATGACATATTTTACCTTGATCCTGCGAATACTATGCTACAATAAACACTAGCTGCTATGATGTACTTGCATGAAAAGTGAGGTAAAATAACTAACAGTGTCGAAGAATTCAAATAAAAATGACACAAATGTTCAATGTTCTAGGTCACATTATAACTTTTTCCATTCGTTAATCAAACTTTTTTCCTACTGTACTGTCGATACGCGTTGGTATGAGTTACATTTGAACCGTAAATCCTCTTTAACTAAGCTCAAATCAATATAACACGATCATAAATAGTATACGAGTACCTATATTATGTACGTCCACATTATGCCTCTCAATCGTTAATCATTCCATTAGTCTTAAATCAATCATTGTAATATTTGTATAATAATAGTTTTGCCCGTAAGACTCACAGTTAGTTCTTTTCAGAGCTACCAAATTACACATCAGGCGACATAAAAGTTCCGGCCTTAGATAAAAAACACAATTGTGATAATTTTAAAATGATTGACAACAAGCGATCGATTATTAAGAAAGAGGTCAAGACTGAAAATCGTCCGGAGGCATTGTACACAGTTACTTCGAACAGGTACGCACTTTCTCTCGGACAGGTACATAGATAAGTAAATATAAACCTTAAGAGTTTGTATGATAATGATACCGATCTACATTTTAATTAAGCAAAGAAGACAATAATATCGATGACATTAAGTTGTCTGATACCAGAATTTTTATTGTATCCCTAATTAATTTCTATAGTCATCAAAAAGAATAGGCCCGTTTTGACATTTGACAAATACCCTAGAACGTAACTTAATAATATCATAGAATATATTAGGAGTATTCTCTTCGCGCTTACTCTATAGTAGCATGCTATTTCTAATTATTACGTATCGTCTCAAAAAACAGTTACGTTTTAAGTGGTTTTTTTTTTTAAATACTAGTGTTGTCACTAATTAATTACTGAATTTCACCAGCATCATTATATTATTTCAATAGTAATTAAATATTGCATTGTGATCTTTACTGAAAATAATTCTGTTTGCTCGCAAACGAAAAAAAAACCGATCTCAATTACATCGACAAGAAACACAGCGTAGGTAGACGAATAAATATTCAACTAAATACGCGTTATCAAAGACGACAGCTTCTGCGCGCGACTTCGTCCGCGTGGAATAGGACCAATTCTGTCATACATGATTTGCGCGAAACTTTAACCGTTTACGCAGTGGAAGCTCTCAAAAGGAAAAAAAACCCGATTTTGAATCATTCTTCATTGGTGCTACGCTGCTATTGGTCTTAGCGTGATGATATATAGCCTATAGCCTTCCTCGATAAATGGGCTATCTAACACTGAAAGAATTTTTTAAATCGTACCAGTAGATCCTGAGATAAGCGCGTTCAAACAAACAAACAATCAAACAAACTCTTCAGCTTTATTATATTAGTATAGATTACTCAAACTAAAGAGACTAAAGTAATATTCCTACCAAATTTCAAGTCTCTAGGCCTTATGGTTCCAGAGATATCGTGATGAGTCAATATATGGGTGGAAATCTCTTTTATATTAGATTTATTATAAATAATAAACTGCTGCTAATAGTAGATGTGGCCATAAACATCATTTGATACCATTTTGGATTCTAGATTAAATGCGCCAACTTTTTAATTAACTTTCCATAATAGTGTAGTACATTTTTTTTCACTATAGTCAGTTAAAGTTGTTGTCAGTTTAAAGTTGAAGAGGATATCTCAAGGGTGGTACCATGATAAGGAAACCAGGATCTGATGATGGCATCCTAGAGAAATCGAGGGGAATCTTCGAAAATCGTAATGGCGACAAGTGCATTTGTTAATTTTTTTCGTCCACTCACGTTGTTGATGTAATTGAAGTCAGTTTTTTTCGTTTGGTACCAAACACAATTATTTTTATTTTTATTACTACTAGTGGTCGCCCAGTGGTCGAAATTCGACCATAATTAAAATTATATTTCCAAATTGACTACAGACTGACAATGTCTGTAGTCAAATTGAAATTTTTTAAGAAAGGTTCTTTATTTTCATTATTATTATTTTTTTTAATTTCAGTAGTTTCTACTGCCAATTGGGACCATTTTCTTTTCGAGCAAAACAGTAGTTATATAAAAAGCTGTCTCACCAAACCCTCATTCGTTTTGTTTCATCTATTCTATTCTATTTCTTTATCTTCTCCAGGATTTCTAACCCTCTAAATTCCTTAGTAAGCATTTTACAAGCAACAAATAGATATTTATGCACTTGTAGTAAACCACACCTAACCTTATGGTTATAAAAATAAATGTTTGTTTTCAATTAATCACTTTGGTTCATTTTTATATGATAAATTATCTAACATCTAACGGTAACCACAGACAAAAGTTTATATTCTTCTATTGTCTTTCACCATTACACTTCGGTTAACGTTGTCAATAGGAATATGGCCTAGTGACTTTGTGACGTGTTTTACCTACTACTTATAAAGCCTATCAGTGACTTAAAGTACGATTATTCATAATTACACTAAATAAAATAACATGGCCCTTAATATTATATTCTTCTTCAATTTATGTTCGTAATGTCTGTAGTGTTTATTTTATTTATTAAAATCAACCGAGCGCCGAATATTACATAAGTAAGGAGATCTCTTACCAAATTCGGTTCTGTATGTAATGATAATTTTAATATAAAATATAATTTTATGAGGCTAAGATAATGGAACTGATTTTATATTGTCATCCATAGTTAACTTTCTACAGAGTTTAGGTCTATCGCCACCGGTTTTTTGAACTAAAAGCATTTGTCCCGACAAGCCAGCTCGAGCTCTTCACCGCAAGGAATAAATAACACAACTGAATCTAAAATAAAATACAAAAAACAATTATAGTACGAAATTGCATTTCACGTAAACCAATCTAAATACATTATGTTGTATTTAAATTAGAGAATTGACAGAAATTACATTTTAGATATACATGCTACTATTTTTACAATAAAACCTCAAAAAATATACGAGTACATTAAATACCGGGATACGAATTTGAGTAAGGATTCAAAAATGTATTTGATTATAAAGAAGTTCCATATTTTTAAGAAACAAAAGTATTAAATTGTAAATTTATAATATTAATTAGCTGTCTTTATCCAAATCGGTATTATTTTAATATTTTGTCGCATGTAATGTAAATTTACACCTGCATCGTGTATTTCATATATTTTTCGACGAAATAGTAAATTACGAGTATATTGCTTGCAGCGAGTTAATTTGGCCAACTATTTAATTATTATGTAAACATAAGTGTCATGTTCGTGGTAAAGTAATTAGTAAAATTTTGTTCAAAAAAGGCAATACAGTTAGATAAGTAGTAAATATTAATGATATACGTGTAAGATCGTCGATGAAAAATTACAAGTTCGTTACGAGTTTGACCCTCGAAAAATATTGTTGAAAATGCTCGTTCTATGCTGCGGTCGCGGAATAGAAAGAAATTCGTACACCGACCCCTCATCTTTTGTCTTTGTCGCTCGCGTATAAACATATTGCGGTTGAGCTCACACAATACGGGGTCACTTCACCTGTCACCGAGACCTTTATATATACTTGTACGTATTTAATAATTTAAATAGAGCAGCAATGTGGTCCTTTCAAAACGCATACTTATACACATCTATACATATAAAAATTTCGTCTCACGATGTATGTTAACGATAAACTCCGAAACCACCGAACCGATTTTTATCAAATTTTTTAAGCATCTGTAATTTGGTCTAACTTGAAAGATAGGGTAGTTTTTATCTCAATTGGAACCGGGTCCAACCGGCGCCACCTACCGAGGTGGCGCTGCTATCTGGTTTTCCGGGCGGACAACGTCTGCCGGGTCCGCTAGTAATTTATATATAATTTGTAGCCGTGTCGCGCCTTTTAGACCATACCTTTTATATAATAACGGCCAGGACTTAGTCAATTTTGAGTGGATCCGTAAGAATCCGTCAAAAACGAAAATACGATTTTTTCGAAAAAACTAATTAAGCGTAACCCTTTAAGACCGTCAACGCACGTCGTAAAAGCTCTTGTTAGTTATAACTGATTCATAAATTAATTTTAAAACATATTATGTAGTCCGATGTTCTAAGGTCGTCAAGGGGTAATAAGGGGTCGTTCAAGTATTACGTAACGCAAATTTTGAATATTTTTGACCCCCCCTCCCCCCATGTAACACGCCGTAACGTTTTCCTGTAAACCCCCCGCCCAGCCCATAAACGTTACGTAACACCCCAACTGACCATTTTTACCCAAATGTCACAACTTTGTTGCGAAAACTACCGAAAAGTCGCTTAAAAAAATCGCGTTTGCGGTAAGTATAAATATATTTATATACAAAAAGGGATATAAACGAAAAGGGTTGCCAATTTGGGAGATTTTAGTACACTAGTTTTTTTTTATTTAAATAAAAAACAACGTTACGTAACGCGTTGTTCGAGACCCCCCCTCCCCCCTGTAACGCATCGTAACGTTTTACAAGACCCCCCCTCCCCCCTAATTGCGTTACGTAATACTTGAACGGCCCCTAATTAAAAAAAGTTGCTTAATCAATTTGGCGTAATCAATAATTTCATTCGTCATTCAATAATTCGTTATACTTTCTAACATTCTTCGTTTTTAAAATAATAAAAATTTCAACTGTCTAGACATGTTTTTTTCTCAATTGAAACACACCCACGCCTTAAATTTAATGTTTAGGTATTTAAAAATTAAAACTTCGTTTTAATATTACGCGACAAGAAAGAAGTCTGTCAAACATAATTTGCGTAATACAAGTAATCTTCAATTTCTGTACTTTTGACTGAATTAGGCTTTATAAATATTTTATAACTTATTTCAAACTCTTTTTAGAGAACATTTTAAGAGGGATGGAACTTATTTATTTTAATTACTTTTTGGAAGTTAGTTAATTTGATTTTTTTTTTTGTTGAATAAGTACATTTTCTTGTTATTATTTCAGTGGCACTCCAATAATCCAAAGAATACAAAGGAACAGACGGAGGACCTCTGGCATTGGCAGCTTGAGTCGTATGACAAAGACTCCCAAGACTCAACCGACAGAAACCAGTACTTCGAAGAGTACGTGATTTTTACAATTAAATGTTTTTTGTTTGTTATTAATTAATTATTATTCTTGTGCACGAAACGACTTTCGTGAAATTTAGTATACAGGGGATTTTGGGGGCGAAAAATCGATCTAACTAGGATTCATTTTAAAAAAATGTAGTTTTATTCCTGTTTTTAGACAATGAATAATTGGCTAAAATATCGTTAGAATACGAAGTTAAATTTCGCAATTGTCATTAAAGTTGTAATAGCTCAGGTGGGAAATCGGACGGCCGGGATTGACCGATAAAACCACGGTTCAAATCTCAGTCTCGAGATCGATTTTTTTCCTTTTTTTCTAATTTTACTTGTGATTTTTTATTTAAATAACAAGTTCATATTTTTTAATATTATGTCGGTAAAATTGAAAAATATTGTTCATATTTTATCAGTAATGTTATTCGTATAAATACCGAGCTAAGCTCGGTCACCCAGGTACTAATATAATAAAGAAAGATTTGATTGTTTGCGTTGTTTGTAATGGATAAGCACAACAAACAACTGGACTCGTTTTAAATATTCATTTAGTAGAATGCTACATTATGACTGAATGATATAGGTTATATTTTAACGTGAGAAAATATAACAGTTGAAATAGTACTTAGATGGCACTTCTGTTGTGATACACGAATATCAACACGTGGTTGGCTAATAATTGTCTGATATATATATTTTTTTTAATTTCAGCAAAAACAAATACGGATCAAGGCTACGATCGATCGTATAGTGTTAACAAAAAATCCAAAATGATTAACACGTACGGCAAGTCGAGAACTTCAACCATACCAAAGCGGACGTCTCAATTTACGGGATCGTTGTCAGATAGATTACGACTAATCGACACCACACCCACTGGGGAGGATCCCTATCAGCTCGGGGAAGCGGATATGAGGGAACAGTCGCCAATACCGAAGCTTATGCTACAGAAAACCAATCACGGCAGAATGAAGATATGCTCGGATTCAACTGGTGAAACGTCCCGGCGAATCTACGACATGCCCGATACTAAGACGAAAATAAACAGGTTCATGTCTGCCTACGAGCAATCTAAGAAAGACCTGGAGAAAACGATGATGATTGACGAACCCGCCATGGATATAGTGAAGACTGAAACTGATATAGATTGGCGGATGTTCTCGGAAAAACCGGTCAACGATAGTAGCTTGTGCGACTTTGCGTTCGGGGAGTCGAACAGTAATTTGTCATCAATAATACCGTCGTTGGACGCAAATGAGTTTCAGGAATTGTTTACGTCGGATGCGGCTCTGAATCTAGATAATTTAAATCAGTTAGATTATCCGACGGAAAAATTGGTTCCCGAAAAAACTAAGAGGCGGAATGCTCGGACCACAAGTCTTATAAACCCTGGCGATGTAAGAACTTTTTTATGTTATTTTGGTCAAATGGATTTTGTTTAATTGATAGCTATTTTGTAAATTCCTTTTTTTATAAAAGTAAATTCCTTTTTTCGAAATATTTTTTTTATTAAAATCTTGTTGATTCATTAATTTGCGATAAGTCTCTCAAAAAAGTACAGACCGATCTCACTTCTTAGCCTCGTCTATAACTTGTTTTTGAGGATCGTCCTGATTCAGGACTCCTGAATCGTCTCGCCACAAGACCCGACGAATTCCAACCACTGGCGCAGGCTGGGTTTCAAAATGGCTACAGCTCGTAGACTACATCCATACTGTTCGGCAGATTATACAAAAGTCTGAGAAGTATAATCAGCCCCAGTTTACGGCATTTATGGACTACGCGAAAGCCTTCGACTCTGTTGAAACCTGGGCTGTCCTGGATTCTCTGCAGAGATGTTCTATCGACTGGCGATATATCGAAGTACTGAGATGTATGCCGGGCGCGGCAACGATGATCGTGCGTCCGTTTGGCAGGCTTCGTCGAGTCGTCACTTCGAAGATTCCGCAATGTTTGAAGATAAAAATCTTCGAGCAATGCGTCCTGCCTGTTTTAAAATACGGTGCCGAGACGTGGACACAGACTAAGGGACTAGTCCACAAGTTTAAAGTCGCTTAGTGTGCAATGAAATGGGCTATATTTGGGGTTGCTATCAAAGATAAGATTAGAAATGAGACTATCCGCGAGAGAACGAAAATAACCGACATGCCCACAGAATTAGGAAGTTGAAGTGGCTGGTCACTTGTGTCGCAGGACCGATGGCAGCTGGAGCAGACGTGTCCTGGAGTGGAGGCCGCGTCTTGCAAACACAGTGTGGGACGTCCACCGGCCCGCTGGACCGACGACCTACGTACCGGCTTATACTGGATGAGGATTGCGGAAAACCGAGATGTCTGGCGCGAACTTGGGGAGGCCTATGTCCAGCAGTGGACATTTTGAATACTACTTTTACAAAAAAGAAATCTACCATTTGTAGGAGCCATCTAATCGTAAAACCTTCAGTTATTTTCAATGTCTAATATATCTTTGGATATAAGCGATGGATTATTATCCTATTTTGTGAGATATATGTGTATAGAGAGTTTATAAAAAAGCACATAAAACAATATATAGGCAACATGACCTAAGTTCTACGTATTTTTCGAGGCATATTGTAGTATGTGGTACAAAAAATGTAAAATACTCTATAAACTGCTACACTTAGATGTTTCATACCCATTATATGTGGGTTGTAATAATACCTCAGTATTACTGTACGGACAAATTTTATGCATTTAATGATAATTATAACGCGAAACCAAAATGTTCAGTTGGTCCTTATATTGAAAACCGTTATTCAACAACACCCCAAGCTGTAGTTAAATGACTACGGCATTGAGTATGTTCAACATCGTGTCTGACTTAAAAGATTTTGCCTTGAAACTCAGATTTTTTTTTCTTAGCTTCTGTACGTTACGAGTTTTTTAATATTAAAAGTGTACTGTTTGTTCTACTAAACTAAAGTTGTAAGAATTTAATTCTAGCTCTTAATAATTTTAGGAAGGGGAAGTTGAAATAAAACGTGGCGCTCCGAGCACGCGGGGTAGAAAAAGAGCATTTTCTGCTATTGGTCTGGGGAAACAAAATGCTAAGGGCCCAACTAAACCAAGAGCCACTAGAGGAAAGGGTAAGTAAGCGATTACAATCAATTCGTCTCACCCTTTAAATGATTGGACTTCAAGCACCATTAACAAGTTATAAGTATCTAATAACATAGAAAGCTTGATGATATAATAGAAATAGATAATAATATTAATAGTTATATAGTTGGAGATCTCACTTGCGTGCTTATGCCTACGTACCCGATTTTTTTTAAATCTTACTTATTAATATCAGTCAACACATCACATCAATTAGTCTAGTATACTATAAAGGTGAAGCTCCAGATATAGACATAATTAAGATATAATTATGCTCGCTGTGACTCGCCTAATAATACTATTTACGATTTGGATGTAATCGATGATCCGTACGACGAGACTTCGACAGTTAAAGAGAGAGTCGGAGAGACAGAGGGTCAATGCAGTAAGTATTGGAACATTTTGTATCGTGACGAAGACGCGAGAGGCAGAGTGACTGGAAGGATGTTTCAATGTATCGTAGGCTTTGAATTTGTTTGCTTATGCGATTTTTTTTAACCTTTTTGTATGGCAAAGTTATAACCAATTTAATAGTGTTTTTTTAGATTATATAAAATTTATTAAATTATAAATGTCTATCTGAATTTAAAATATCGATGTGTTGGCGACTCTCTACTTGCTGCGTATTTCAATGTTAGTAGATTTAATTTTTAATTATGTTTATAATATTATAGCTAGTTTTTATTCCTGTAGCCGCGCCTCGAGGCAAAAGGTCGCCGGTACCGGGTATAATGACAAATAAACCATATCCGACATTAGTAGGCGACTCGGACCTTTCCTGGTATTTTGGCTTAGACCCCGACCTGAAGCTTGAGGACATCGACCCACCGGCTGACACCCAAGCCTCTACTGTCGAGGTGAGCTTATATTAAGGGCCGACCGAAATTTCGGTTTCGCTTTTGGTTTCATCGAATTTCGGCCAAAATATGACGCACATCAATGACAATTTTTGTTTTTTGAAATTGACACAGGTGTTCTTTTTTTGAAATTCAAACAGTTACCACGCATCGAGCAGTAAGAATGTGGCTGTCTGTTGAGTAAACCTTTTGCGCAAAAGGGATCGAAAAAAAAACAAAGGAGTGTTATTATGAAATTCAGTACAACATGATATCATCCGTTTGGATGATATTAGTTTACTAGGACTGACTGTTTTAATGTTAGCAGTAAGCTTACTGTTTCGGAAACTTTGATAGAGGATTCATATTATGGGTGTAGATAAAGTCTTGTATGCAACTGTTAATAATTAGGTATTAAAACACTCCTGTGATACTATTATCATAAATAAATAAGACCCCATTCGTGTTTTAATACCCTTTATTATACAACAGTTGCATTAATAACTAATTTCGTCCTTATTATCAGGTACCGAGATGGCGTGAAAAACCTTACACTAGTTGTTACACGCTTGAGGGTACAGAGAATGTTGATGACAAAGTATTTGAGAAACGACATCAAAAGCTTGAGGCTGAAGAGAGGCGGCAGCTGAGGTAATTGTAATGAATATACTCTTAGTTATCTAAAATGTTAATTATCTATATATATACCGGGTGTATTTGGAACGCTTGGAAAAACGAAGAGGTATGATAGTGTTGGCATGACCTGACATGATACCAACAAGTGAAAAAATAAAAACGTGAACAGAATTTTTTTTATCTTGCCTCTTTTCTTAACTTTTTTTCTTATAATTCGGTTAGGGAAAAATAATGAAACAGAAATTTGAAGATAATGCTTTAAATTAATCGTGTTTTGAAAAAAATCAGCAATGTCATTGAATACCACAAGTTCATGTGCACCATCAGCTGACCTGCACGAGGTCAACGAACTCCCGTACGCACTAGTGACGTGTTTCGCGGTCAACGAGAGTTCGCAAAATACATAAGTCCTAAAATGTTCTTAAAAAAACGTTTCTGAGATAAATGGTTATATGCATTACTAGCTGACCCCGCAAACGTTGTTTTGCCATATGTAAAAAATCAGAAAAAAAATCAATTTAAAAAAAATAAATTATTACTAACCAGCTGATTTTTTTTTCTTTTAGTTAATTAATATTTATATAATTTGATGGTAATATTGTCCTCCAAATTGCGTGGTACGTTATCCCGGTCCTACGCTCACTGCTGCTCTATCTCCTGCTAACTATTATCTACCACAATCGAGAGTTTTCGAAGAGGAACTTTTTGTTTGTCTCATCAAAATGAAGCTACTCTCGGAAAATTAGCTTGATACTAATCAGGTGAAAAATATGTACTAGGAATCCCGTACTATTTCTTGTGGGTGGAATTTCGTAAAATCAGTTCTTAGCCGACCTCTACTCGGCGAAAGGAATATTCCTACCAAATTTTAAGTCTACGCCTTATGGTTCCAGAGATATCGTGATTCGTGATGAGTCAATATATGGGTGGAAATCTCATATATATAGATATAGTATATAAATAGTATATTATTAGGTTTAAATCTTTCCAAGCGTTCCAATTACACCCGTTATAAGCTAGACCAAAAAAAAAACAACTAGTTATTTTAAGTATTTCTAAAATATTATTTAGGATGACGAAAAAAAAAAAATTATGAGAATTTGAGCCCTTAATATTAATATAACACGATTCACGATTCAGCCTGTAATATTCCACTGTTGGGTATAGGCCTCTTCCCCATGTAGGAGAAGGATCGGAGCTTAATCCACAACGCTGCACCAATGCGGGTTGGCGGATATATTCCGTACTATGAGTAACGATCGCTATCAGGTGTACATGATAACAACCGGGACCGACGGCTTAACGTGCTCTCCGAGGCACGGTTGGGAGACCCACAAGTACTTCACAAACACCCAGACCACGGCAAACATCTGTATGGCCGATACAAATGTTGTCGTGTGCGAGGATCGAACCCGCAACCGCCCGCGCAACAGCCAATCGCAATCCAGTGCTGTGACCGCTGCGCCAACGCGTTGTCTAATATTAATATAGAGGTCTTTAAAAAGTTTTTTTTCCGGAGCAGGATTTTGTCTCATAACTCCTAAACCATCTAGGTAAATGAAATTACTTGGAAACATTTTTTAAGAGAATTAAATGTTCTACAAAAGAAGTCTGATTGAATTTTTTTGTCAGATGAACCGTTATAATAAAAATTCTCATAACAATACTGTTTTTCGCACGGCTGTTCCGTAAAGCTTCATTGAGAGCGAGCTTTGCGAGCAGTCTGGTAGTTCTAACGCGCGTAAGGTGAATCATAAATGTGGTACAAAGAGGTCATGAATTATTGTAATGTAATGCTCATACACTACTTTAGCCCTTCCATGTAAAAGTAAAATCAATTTCTACGCCTGCAATTCTAGATGGCACATGAGGCGGATAAGGGAGCAACGTCACGTAGAACGTTTACGTTTGAGACAAAGAGATTCGTGGAGTTCAACAGTGAGCGCGCCCTCTGTGTATTCCATATGGCCTAGGCCGCAACAAGACGCGAGGTTCATTGAAATAACTACCGAATTACCTGTGACGGCGTTTGGGGAGCCGTTACCTCAGCTGCCTGAATCGTGAGTATATCTCAAAACATGTATATTAATTTTTTTTCTTAAGCCAGTATTTTAATTTTTAATTTCATAATGTTGGTGATGTGTACTTGTAAAACAATTTATTTATCATAGTCAAATAATTAAATTTCTTTTGTAAAATCTATATATTTAATTAACCAATTATAAAATTCAGTTTTTAGTTTTCTTTCATATTGATTGTTTAATTAATTCATTTTCTGATTACCTTTAAAAGGAAATAGAATTAAACTTTTTAATGTATTATGTAAATTATTTATTTTTGTATTACTGCTGTAATTTCTTAAAAATCTCGTCATAAATAAACATGGCTTAGTCGGTAACAGATAAAATAAATAAATTTCTACACAATACACACACGGTCGTCTGTTTCTAAAGTAAGCAACTTAATGCTTGTGTTATAGGCAACAGCCGACTGGTCTAGCTACATATTTTTTTTTTTCGATAAACATACTTATAAATAATACATACATAAATATATAAATGAATATGTACATTACACCTAGACTCGGGCTGGGAATCGAACCCACAACCTCTGGAGCAGAAAGCAGTGTCACTACAAACTGCGCCAGCGGGCTAGTCAAAACAGTTTGATATTGTTGTTATTTTTTCAATATGTGCCCACCACATTCACTTGTTTTCTTGATGAGTTGTCCGTTTGATTACCGCGCGCATTTTAATTGGTCACGAGGTGTAGCTAAGTTGAATGACGGCAATGACTCACTTTTTTAACGCAAATTGACTAATTATTCAAATAGATTAGCGCCAGATTTTTTTTGAGCAATATTCTAAACTAGCTTCTGCGCGCGAGCTTCGTCGGCGTGGACTCCGCTCCTATTGGTCTTAGCGTGATGACACATAGCCTATAGCCTTCCTCGATAAATGGGCTATCTAACACTGAAAGAATTTTTCAAATCGGCCTAGTAGTTCCAGAGATTACCGCGTTCAAACAAACAAACAAACAAACAAACAAACTCTTCAGCTTTATATATTAGTATAGATAAGTACAATTCTTATTACGCGAATTATTATTACAGAGATTTTATGCTGCCGTGGGTTCGGACGTCTAAAGCTCTAAAGAGGTCAAAAAGGTCAAAAACTCTCCACTGAAGCTTAGAATTCCCATTGCAGAGGGAATGGACAGTAGATATTAGATGTGAAACATTTGTGCTTGATGTGTCTATGAAATTCTACAATAAAAAAGGAAAAGTGTCCAGGACATGATATATTTATAATAGAAAACAATGTATTTGGTCTTAAATAAGTAATAATTATGTAAATTTATCTGATAAATGCTATTTGCTTCAAATATTACTTTCAAGCCGAAGCAAGGACTTGGGCAGGTACTGCTAAGTTTTAGGCGGCGTTGACCGCTATTACAAAAAAAAATTAATCATGTTATCCTATTGGCAGTTGTTAATTTTTATTATTTATTAACTGACAACCTTGTTACTGCGTTATTCAGTATCGTGAATATATAAAGATTTAGTATAAGTAAATTAAAAAAAAAAATCTAATTGTTAAGCGTTTGGTGTTCTGCGGCTTCTCTTACGACAGTTATGTGAAGTTATATAACATAACTTCAAAACAAGCGAAAAACATTTTTTTTTATTTTTGATTAAATATCAATATTTCCATTTGCATTTTTGCCATTTATAACTGAATTCCGTTTAATAAATGTAGAATGGTTCACTTTATATTCAAATAACCTAACTTTGTACTTATTTTGAATATAAAATTACATATTATTATAATTTCAATATTAATAACTAAGAAATTGAAATATTTTGTTTATAATATACACATATACAAGTTTTGATAATTCAATTCAAAAAAAATACCAGTAAGTGTTTTTGTGTTATAAAGTGCTTAGAAAACTTAAAACATTTTTTTTTTAATTTAATAGTTACAATTAAAATGTTTTTCGTTAATTGTAGTTATGTGCGCGAGGTGAGGAAGTAATTGTTTTGAGAGACACCTTAGAAATCAGCTAATGAAGTAAATATAAGTAACATGTACAAAACGTCACAATCGACTGCAAAAAATGTCGTTTTTAAAATCTGTATACATTAAAACATAAAATTTAATTTGTATGAAACACAATTACTTAGTGTATTTATCTGTTTTTTATAAATATTGTTTTTTTAGAAATATAAATTTTTTTTTTTAATTTATGATAGAGAACTTCTCCAAAAATGCTTTAAGAGAAGTTCGATATTAAGAGAAACGTCAAAAACTACCACCGATTTATAATTAATAATATAATTCGAATTTAAATTTTTTGAAATTTTAGTCTTGAGGTATTTGTTAACTTTATAATTTTCATGTAAATATTTTGATGTAAATAATTATAGTTTATTTTTTACTGTATCCCATTTTTTGTAGTTTTTTAAGGAATTCGGAAACAAATCACACTTTATATCAAAATAATTTTATGATTTATTCAATCGATTTTTACGGCTTTCCAGACATTAATAAATAGGTACTTATATAATAAAAAAGGTTTTTGTCAAAGATATAACTCTTACTAATAACGAAATAAGAAAGTACAATATTTGTACGTACAAATTTTGTTTTTAGTTTTCACATTAATATGCCAAAGTTCTTGCTTGAAAAATGTTAGTTTTTGTCGACAAGATTGTACTAAAATCGCAGCATCGTCCAAATCAAAAGAATAGTATTGTATGAATTTGTAAATAATGTAAATTTTCTTTTTCGATTATACATTAAATGTATATGATTAAATATAATCGCGTTACATTACACTAAGTATGAATGTATTAATGATTGTCTCTTATACTCTAAGTAAGCCAATAACCAGTTTATAATTCATATAAGATATGAATTTACTTTCTATTACGTAATAAACTTTGTTTTATTTTTGTTTCCTATTTTTTTTTATAACAGTGCACTATAAAAAAAAATTAGTTTGAAGTAACGTCAATCAACTGATTATTGTTAGGCTAGTAAATAAAGCCGTTTTTTCCGGTCAACCTCGCACTAAATTTCCGATCCAATTTTAATTTTATTTTAGGTTAAGGGTCACTTGCTGACCATAAAAACACAAAATGCTAACAGATCCAGGTGGAGCTCCGAGTTCGCAATCTTAAAGAAAAGTTTTTGGCCGATATCTCGGAAACTATCCACTTTAGGGTAAAAATTATTCAGACCTTTTTTGTAGATAATAAAATTTTGCATCTTTTATTTCCTGTAAACTTTTTTGTTAATCTTACAGTTTACGATGTATGGCCCATTTAATGAACCCGTTTTTCATTTTTGGCCAATATACTCTTAAAATATTGGATTAATCAATAAAATGTATTTATCTATTTTTTAAGATCACTTTATTCTCTACAACTTTTGTTTAAAACTTTTTTTTCTAATGTCCATACTTTTTGAGTTATAAAATTTGGCTTCCGTCGGCTTTTAAGTTCCAAGGTGGTAGTAGAACTGTGTTATCCCTTAGTCGCCTCTTACGACACCCACGGGAAGTGAGGGGGAGGCTACATTCTTTACTGCCGTAGCCAGACAGCACCAATATGGTCAGTAAGTGACCCTTAACCTAAAAAAAAATTAAAATTGGATCGGAAATTTAGTGCGAGGTTAAATGCTTTATTTACTGGCCTATGTGGCGTCATCTAAAACTGACTATGTTTCGAAAACTAGTGATTCTTAACAATCTACGGTAGATAAAAAATTTCCTTGCACAATATTATTGATAATTTCTTAATAAATTTGTACCGCATCGTGTTTATGAACGAACATATTTTTAATAGAATCTAATTATTGATATTATGTCGTTAGTCATGTAAATATTGTGTATGTAAAAAGTAGCAGGTTGGGTAAATTAGGCGGATTGTCGATGACGCCCTGATTTGATTGCCATAAAATTAAAATTATTCTTTGTTATTTTTTATTATGTACACGGGAAAAGTAAATTTAATTAATCACATTTAATGCATAATTAATGTTGAAATTAATATTAATTTCAACATTAATTATGATTATAGATTATCATAAAAATATTTATAAATCCTATTTCAGTAATTGTTAACTGTGTAAAATTAAATTTTTTAAGTTTGAGATTTAATTAATATTTGACGCCTTTAAAAAAAGTTTTGATGTTTTTTGCGAATTTTTTGACGTACGAATGTGTTTCTTCGATAAATATTTTTATATTCGGTAATAACAAAAAATATTATTGTAAATACATGTGATAAAATTTTATTTAGTGACTTGTAACTGATGTATTTAATTCTGTTAATATTATAAGTGTAACTTAGATAAGTAATTACGTGTTTTCGACTTTATTTCATGTGAAGGTATTATGTTTTTGTAGTTTTGTTTTAGTTTCGTCGCCGATTACAATAGGAGAGTTGCAAGTGGGTTTAAGCATAATAAAGTCTCGAACTACAATCGAAGCTTACGTATACAACGTGAGAATTATTCACACATTTCTCTTATACGCGGATCTTAAATTTATTAAACAAATTAATATTAGATATATTACAATGAATACAAATGATTGAAATACAATGTGTAGTCAGTAACTTTAATGTTTTTATTTATAATGTAATATTTTATTAGCGATTTATTAGCGTAGTAAATGTATAGTTTTTGTTGTGACTCAATTTAAAGATTTATCCACAAATTCAAAACATAAAAGCTTCTTAGAATGTAATATATCTATTTGAATACAACGCCATAGCGCGTACCCACTTGTGGCTATTGTTGTGAAACAAATTAACAATACATTGTCATTTAAGATTATAAATAAATGTAGATTAGGTATCCACATAACACTAAGGCATTACTTTTTATGTTTTGTAGTCATTTCATTGGTATATTTATTTATTTCGAAAATATAAAACAAATAAGATAGATCCAATTTCTTTTAAATAAGGACACGCTCTTTTTTATCGAGTAATAATAATGCCTACTTATTGTAATTGCAAATTAGACATGTAAAAGAGGGGACGAGGTGTATCTTTTCGCTCGTTTCAATTGACTCGAAGCGTTCGTTGTACGAGTAACCCTTCTGTAGTTTTTAATTAATTTTTATATCACAAAAGGTTGGATCTCATTTTTTTGTTTAATGTCGCATAATATTTATATAGGGCTAGTGCTTTATGAGAATGTGATAATAGGATGTTAAATATAAGATGATGCTTGCAATATCTTTGGAATAAAACATTTTTCGTTACTCGTATAAAAATGCGAATCGCCAACGTCCACTCGTTTGATACTAAGATCTCATTAATTAATAATATTGAAATGTCTTAATGCAACTGATATGTTTAATGTTATAAAAAAAACTGTGTGTACTAAATGCGGCAGTAATTCAATCTAAGGATATTAACGTATGTCTGCGACGTATCCGATCGCATATCACTCGATTTTAAATCGAGATATTTGTGTCAAGCCAATCATTATTAGGTGTGAAATATATTTTCGAATAATTGTTGTAAATTAGTTAGTGTAGGTGTTAAAATGTGGCATTTAAATAATAATCTCAAAAAAGTGGTGTTTCAGTGTACAAGCTGTATTGTAATTCTATTAAGTAACTTAATATTTATCTTTCCAACTAAACTTCTATGATTACGGATTCATGTGATACTTCAGACTAAGTTGTAAGTACATGGAATTAAAGGCTCTTCGATTCTACTGATTATTTTATTTTAATTTTTTTCCAAATATTAATTTTGAAACAGCTCAGAGTAGGTGGTGAACAAAAATATCGCGAATAGGTATTATACAGGGTGAGGCGTAATTAATGGATAATCCTTTACCTGCAGCTGGAGAATATCATAACGGATCAGAAAAACACAATTCATGTTTATAGTCCGGCCGCTGAAAGAATGCGTTTCTGACAGATCGTGATTGATTGGGCGATGTAACTTTAAACTGGCGTACAATTTACGGCAAAATTTTAAATATCTTTTTTTTACCTTATTAACGAGTGATAACATTCAAATTTGAATAATTTTGCCAACTTACAATAAATGTATTAATTTTGGCGTAAAATTATTACAATTACTTAATTAAAAACTATAAAAACAATAGCTTTTAAAAGTCCAACCACGTCAAACGACGCTGCTTCAAGGTTATGTCAACTGTTTGTTTTTGTATTGTAGTGATGTGACAAAATAACGAGGCAATTGTTATCGAATATTTTTGTAATCTTAATAAAATCTGTCGGTATAATATAAAATAAAACGTTATAATTTAATAATATATAATGTACTTAGTCTATACTAATATTATAAAGAGGTAAAGTTTATAACTTTGTATATACGGGGTAATCTTCGCAAATACTGATCCGATCATGAAAATTCTTTCGCTAACAGAAAGCTACACTATTCAGGAGTGACAAGATAAAAGGAAAAAGATAAAAATATATAAAGATTTAAATCAGCAGGATTTGAACCTGCGCCCTCTGACGTGCCGTGTCAACAATTCGATCGAATCAAGCATTATTATTTGCCTTAGAAATTAATTGGTGATTTTAAAACATTTATATTAATTTATCTGATTTGCTGAAAATAGTGAGAGTGTATTGGAACATATCAAATTTCACCGTACCCTTCTTATGTGAAATGGATTATAACGCCCAACGAAGTGGGCACGGGTCGGCTAGTAGCTTAATAAAGTTAATAACATAATAAAGGTACGCCGAAACAAAACTTAAGAAAAATAGTGTCACAATATCAGTCAGATGAATTAAAAAAAACATTGAAAATAAAATTACTTTACTTTATATTTCTGGTAAAAAATGATATAATATATGACTTAGTCCTCATTGTTTAAGGCTTAAAACAATGTATTTCATAACATACATTTTCCAATAAATAAAGCATTTGTATTTTTTTCTCTTCGTTACCTTCAGAAATTACGATTCAATTCAATTATAAAAAAATATTTATATTGTGAATATTTATTGAATAATTATGTTACTGTAAAAGCTCGAACTACGGTAAATCCTAAGATTTAAGAGTAAGTCTTAGGATTTACCGACATGAGTTGGTAAATGTAAGGATTTATGAAAATGGGACATTTTCTTTTGGGCTTTTACTATTATAATTTAGTACATGCTAGGTTTTACCACTGACAGCTAGTACAAGTTGGTCTTGGGAATAAAACAAAGATTAATTCTTATTCATATATTTCAGTAAAAAACTTAAACTGGTAAGTCTTTAGATTAAGACCCGTAGACCGTTATCGGCATAATTTTGTTACAAAAAAAAAATAACCCTAACCTATCTAACTTCAAAATTAGACCGTTTATCGGCATAATTTCGTTACAAAAAAAACCCTAATATATCTAACTTCAAAATTAGACTAACGCGCGGGTCTTAAGCTAAAGACTAGCTACGTTATAAGTTTATAACGTGTCTTTTTCAACATTTACCGTGCCTTTTATGTAAATCCTATGACTTACCTGTGTGTGTGTTAAGTGTATAGTGGTAAAAGTTCGGGCTTTTACCATTAAGAGTTGTTAAATCTTAGGTTTTACTCTTAAATCTTAGGATTTACCGTAATTCGTGCATTTACAGTAACAAATATATTGAAATATAAATCCTATAAAAAATAACATATAAATTAAATTGAATAAATATGCATAATGAATGCAATAAACAACGTAACTATATATTATTAATGTTATTTATTGTACATCACTAGTCATGACGAATTGGCAGGTGTCAGAAACGCATTCTCTGAGCGGCCGGAGTATAGTAAAAGTATCATGGTTTTTTAGTTATCGGCCATTTTTTTAAAATTTAGAAAAATGACACCCTTGCTCACTAATTTTGTTGTCATAGTCGCAAAAACATGATTTATCTCTATAAGATTTTTATTTATTAAACTTGAATAGATGTACTATCAAATGTATTATGTCATTTTTGTGCTGTTGCCTAATTTTTTTTTTCAAATGCAACCGAATTTTTTTTTCTTCTTTCAAATAATTTTTCCTTTGTGGTTGATCGCTCATATCTTAAAAAAAATGTATGGAGACTTGAACGACCAACTTATGAAAAACTAGCCTATTTAATTGAGATTGTAAAAAGGTATAACAGATAGTATTTGATCCTTCGGTTTTAAAGAATTTTTATAATTATTAAAAATAGAGCCCATTTATTGTTTTAATCACAGATTTTTTTTTAAATTTTATTTTAAATATATTTTATTAATTTATGAATTAAATTGAACGGAGCTGAAAGAAAAGAAGGTTATCTTTGCACAGTTTATTATTTACTTTCATAACAAGTGTTCAAAATGACACAAAACACAAAAATTTCCACAGAGAGTACCCATTTTTGTACCCGCTTTATTACCTTTTTTATTACCGCTCCGATGACGAAAAACAAAAGACGGAAGTGTTGTCTCATTCTTTCATGCAATGGGTGAAAGAGTCACACAAAAGAATAACATCAATGTTTGTTTGCGTAATTGTTTGTCGGCGTATTGTGTGTGAATTTTTAGACAGTTGCTAGAGTCAGTGTGCTACCATACTACTTCCACGAGATACGTTTTGTTAGTTAGAATTTATTATTATTAATAAAGTGCTGTGACCTCGGACTTGAATTTAGGCTAGGCTAGTTTTTCATAAGTTGGTCGTTCAAGTCTCCATACATTTTTTTAAAGATATGAGCGATCAACCACAAAGGAAAAATTATTTGAAAGAAGAAAAAAAAATTTCGGTTGCATTTGAAAAAAAAAATTAGGCAACAGCACAAAAATGACATAATACATTTGATAGTACATCTATTCAAGTTTAATAAATAAAAATCTTATAGAGATAGTTCATGTTTTTGCGACTGTGACAACAAAATTAGTGAGCAAGGGTGTCATTTTTCTAAATTTTAAAAAAATGGCCGATAACTAAAAAACCATGATACTTTTACTAAACATGAATTGTGTTTTTCTGATCCGTTATGATATTCTCCAGCTGCAGGTAAAGGATTATCCATTAATTACGCCTCACCCTGTATGTAGAATAAACATTACTTAGTCTGTAACACTTTTTATCTAATTAATTTGTCTCCAGTAAAAAATTATAGAAGATTGAAATTATTTTTCTTCACCGTCTAAATTTTAAAATTACCACAGACTCAAGAGCTAAAAAAATATCTCGAAAATTAACACAATTCACGTTTAAAATTATTTTGATTTAAAATAAAAAATTATTACATAACCGATAACAATAAAATAATTAAGACAGTCGTCGGTCCCGGTTGATATCATGTACACCTGATAGCGATCGTTACTCATAGTAGGGAATATATCCTCCAACCCGCATTGGAGCAGCGTGGTCGATCCTTCTCCTACATGGGGAAGAGGCCTATGCCCAACAAGTGGGATATTACAGGCTGAATCGTAGGCTGAATCGTATCATTGTGATAGAGGGACAACCGTTGGTTGTTGCTTTGAAACTCGACCCATAATTTGTCAGAATCGAGTCGCTCGTCCAAGTATTTACTGGTCACATTACATTGCTGAGTGTGGTAACCCGTACAAATTATTCTTTTTCAATATCGAATTCCACTATATTTATAGGATATTCTATTCGCGATTGTGAATATAAAAGTTTTAGTTACATAATGAATGTGAAACAGCTCCTAATGGTCTATCTCATGCTGTTAAATCAATTCGTAACTTATGTACAGGTAAATTTTATCCCACAACCGGTGAACAGGTCCTTAGGATAATAAATAACACAATTTTAAAGCTATTCACTACATTTATTGCATAAAAAATAACAATAACTTCGATTAATATAATTGTGACAAAATATGATTGTTGTACGCATTGAAAATAATTAAAAAGTAATATTTTAAAATAACATTGCAAAACGTACAAATGAAAGTAACCGTATATTATAATTTAAATAAATATGTACTTATATTTTCATATTCAACATTAAGGGTGAGACCAGACGAGCGTAATTTTGTGAGTTGTGAGTCGCGTAATTTCTGTCGCAGAAATTTTGCCTAGCAGAAATTCTGTTGGACTGCCAGACGAGCGTAATTTTGTGAGTTGTGAGTTTTAAAGCAAAATAATTTACCTGACAGACGGCTGAGTCAGCGAGCTGCGCTGCGAGCGATTCGGTCGGATTATGCGTGTGAGTCGGCGCACAACTCATTTTGCGTCGCCGTGTGGCAAGAACTGGCCGAATGTATGAAACTGAATGCAACCGAAATTACGCAACTCACAAAATTGCGCTCGTCTGGCCTCACCCTAAGAGTTTCTATATTAAATAGACGAACGTCAATACCACACGGTACTATTTATAAGACAATTAAAATTAGTAACGATTCAATCACTACCTACGTGAACTTTAACAAATGGAATATTATGTAGAATTCTATATAATTTTGTTTTTAACTCTTAAACATTACGGATGTTAAACGAATTAATTATTAATAATAATTTATTATCAATCTTGAGTTGTAAATATAAAAAGTTTACAATTCACTAAATTATAGTTAGGTAGGTATATGTAAATAGTATGAAAAACACATTTATTTTTATATATCATACGAGTACATATAGTAGTAGTAACTTTAAAAAAATAAATAACATGCGTCAGCACCAAACAAATAGGTATTATGAAATCACTTATTTGTTTGTCATAGTCAGTAGATACCAAGCAGAATGAAACATTATTTGATTATAGCAATTTTTTTTTATCAAAAGATAAAAAGCAAGCAGAGGTTGTCTGTAAGGGATCACTATTAGTGAAAGTTAAAATATTGTTATTTTCTTTAATCGAATTATGAAACTTTAAATAAATAAATGAAAACTTTATGTATTTTGTGTGGTGTGACGTCTGCGTGTGGCACTGACCGTTCTGTTGATTTACATAAGGCACAAGAATTGAACTTGATATATAAGTACCAATAAAACGTTCAATAGTAAACTATTAGCGACGGAAGAAAAGTAGTATAAATAGACTGCTGAATAGAATATTAACAAGTTTTGATGTAACCTTGTGCATATAAGTTAAAAGTGCAAATGGCAAAATAAGTTAGCTTAACAATATCTACTCAGATTTTTAATAAATGAGAATTCTTGTAAACTTGTAACGTTCCAGGTATTCTATGAAAAATTCTTTGCTTATTCTTTAGATTATTTCTTTTAAAAAAATATAAATAATTTAAAAAAAAAATCTTATAAATATATAAACTGGCTTTCTCCTTAGTAAGTTTGTAACATTCTCTTAAAATTTAATTTGCCACCGGTAGATTAGATCTAAGTTGTGTCATAAATGTCTTTATATTTATATCTATTTTGTCTTTTACAATGCAAAAATATAACGAGCATGCTGCTTATATATATCACAGTGTCGACTTTTATAATTTACAAATATAATCAATTATACAAGTAAATAACATATTAACGATAATGGATTAATATCAAATATCTAGAAATTATTTATGTATTCCAAATTTTCTTTTATTTTAATCGTACAGGAATAATTTTATATTTTTAACGTTTCTTCATGTCTAAAATAAAATGATCAAAGTTTTCATATACGTTACTAAATTAACAAATCTTAATTCGTTGAAAAAATTTAAAATATATTTAATATTGTTTATTTAAGTTAACGTGTTTAAAAAAAGAAAGTTTTTGCAATAAGTAGATATTATTATCAGTATAATATGTAGTAATTGTATTTGTAAGAATATATTCACTGGAAAATCTATTTACATTAACATTTTAAATTCTTAACGACACTTATGAATTAACTATAAGCAACTGGCATATTAAATTAACTAACATTAATGACAAAAAAGTCAAATATTTGCTAAAATATAGAATATAATATGGCATACCTAACTATATACTCGTAATATATGAGGCGACACCTAAATAAAGTTTAATAATTCTAAATAAAGCTTTATTATATTTAATAAAACATTTGATATTATGATATACATTTACTTATATTATTATAAAGCGTGCAGATAAGGCAAGTAGTAGCACTTCAATTTCGAATCAATCATTATTTATTTAAGTATTTTTCGTTTCCATAAAATAAATAGTGCACTTCTAAGCAGGGACCGGCCGGGTACTCGTTGAAAGGGTTTTTGAAGGGGTATTTTGAAGCGCTAAAAAAATAAAGCCTTTGATGCATGTAACACCTGCGAACGGCTTAAACCAACCCTTTTCCGATAAGGGATACCCTTTCAAAACCCTGTAACACTGTAACATGGTAAGCCAATCCAACAAAGTACATTAAATATGTACTCTTCGTAGTCGACATTAGATTGAGAATTGCTTAACCACTACCATGGCGTGGCATTTTCCCGCCGCGCCGACGCTCGCGCCGGTTTTTTCGTGTCTGAACTTGTTCATACTCAGAGTTATTATTATAATATGTATTATCATTTCAATTAGAAAATTGGAAGTCGTAACTCGGACGAAACTACGGAAGGAATTAAAAACTATTTAGCAGTGATTTTGTTTAAGTGTGTTTTGTAGTGCCTACTTCATTTTTTTATTAATTAATTCAGGGTAACCCGAATAAAACCTTTTCGTGTAGGTAACCTCCTCATAGGCTTAAGCCACTGAAGGGGTTAACCCCTTCACGTGGTTACTATATTAAAGGAGTTACCCGTTTCGCTGGGTTTTGAGGTGTAACTCGAATAAAAGGATACTCTGCGATAAGGGCTACACCATGTAGGGGTTACCCTGCGAAAAGGCTTAACTCTTAAGCGGTGTTGTCCGGTCCCTGCTTCTAAGAGATAAAATTTTAAATAATTAAATTAAGTATCCAAAAAATTGTTATCATATTAGTATATTCGTAAATAGTCGTTTAATATGGAAATTTTTATTGGATATTTATTATAATTTTAAGTACGTAAATGTATTTGTTCGACAAAAAATCGTCGAGTCATGTCCGTATCACCGTAATATGTAAGTTATGTACAGAATATATATATATATATATATATATATATATATTAATAATATTGCTATCTACTTTTAAAATTGTAGGAAAAAAGTAATAAATGGGTCATGGACAAATTGTACGGTAAAAACAAAATATCTTTTATTTTATTTATTTTTTTTTTTATGTTACTTTTGTATGTTACTTTTAGCTAAATACTACTCCATGTCACTCAATGTTCAGAATATATTTGGTACATAAAGATTCTTCAGTAAAGTCACATTACGCATTCATTGATTTTATATTATTTTGTCGTACATTAAAATATTACACAGATGAGGTATTTCAGGCACTGATTTAATCACTTAGTCGTTGCAACAATTTAAATAATATGACCTATGAGATGTATGTACTTGAAATGAAGTCGACTTAATTATATGCAAAGCTAACAATAAGCCAAGAATAATGTCAAAAGTACACTCCACAATTGCATTCTACTTAACTTGATGTTATTATTTGTATCTCGTTTTCGACGCATTTTTTCATTAAATCGTCGAGGTCGTTGATATTTTTCTCTTTTGACTTATATTTCTGAATGAAATCTTCTATTTCTGTAATGCAACCATTTTCAACGTCTCGAAGAAGTTCGGATATTTTTTCGTTATGTGCCCTTGCTACATGTTTAGTATGTAGTTTATATAGATGATGTTCCCGTTCAACCTGTAAATAAAATTTATCAATATTTATAACTAGCTTCTGCGCGCGACTTCGTCGGCGTGGACTCCGCTCCTATTGGTCTTAGCGTGATGACACATAGCCTATAGTTTTCCTCGATAAATGGACTATCTAACACTGAAAGAATTTTTCAAATCGGCCCAGTAGTTCCAGAGATTACCGCGTTCAAACAAACAAACAAACTCTTCAGCCTTATATATTAGTATAGATTTAAAAAATGTTAATTATTAGTATCACTTATTCATAAAAAAGTGCCTTACATCTTTTGGACTCTCCGTATGAGATGAGACTTGGGCGTTTGGTGTAAATACAAAAGGTTTGAAATAAGAGATGCTTGGATCAGGTGTAGCTGTAAACCAGTGGACACTCATGTCGGCTGACAGTGTAGATACCTAAAAGACATTTTATTAAAATATAAAAAGGAATGATAATAATACTTTAAATAGATAACAGCAAACGTTGCTTTGCCATATACATTTATACATTATTAACCCCCTTAATCCCCCCCCCCCCTGTAACTTAGAGGTATGAGAAATCGCTGTTAGCTGATCTCAGACCTACCATATCGACACAAAATTTCATAAAAATCGGTCCAGTGAGACACGAGAATTTTATATAAAAGAGATAAAAATCAACACCAGATTACGAACCTGACTACCCTGAGTTGGAAATGTGTCATCACATGCTCGACATATTCCACTCTCTTTATGTCTCAAGATTTTGAACATATCTTTGATATCAAAATTTTTTGAAGCTGAATATTCTCTGAGCAATCTTTCGCCTTCCATTTGACGTTGCTCATCGCCACCCGATGAAAAAGCATTTGAGAAGTCAAACTGACCCTGATAAAAAGAATACATTTATATATATTTAAAAAAAACTGATATATATTAAAAATTAAGTAATAAAGTAAGTAAGTAAATATTTTTACCTTTCCATCCCAAACTCCCATCCCTTTAGCCTTTTCAAATAAACCTTCTGAATGTTTGTCTATTTTGGTCTTTATAGTTAGACCATTTGATATATTTCTATAGCCAGTTGTAATCTTTTCTGCAGCCCACAACTTTCCACTCGTCTCTAACACCCATGCTTCTTTACAATCAGCAATTAGAAATGAATTGTGATAGAAGTGACTATCGTCGTATTCAGAGCATGGTCCACCTTGGCCATATTTTTCTAGGAGTGACGTGATAACGTCTAATGCCTCCTCTGCAGAATTACCCCTTTCGAGACCTAATCTGATTGCGTAAAATGATATATCAGCAATATTAATAATATATCAGCTTAAGAGAATTGGATGCAACTATGACCATTGAAACCATTTTGTTAATTTCCCTACATTTGTTCAGTCATGTGTATTTAATATGTTATATATGTATATTAGGAGAGAAAAATATGTAAAATAATTCACTAAACATTAGGAAGAAAGTTGATTTGTGGTAAGACTATCATTAGCTGAAATAACTAAGTCACTGTACTTGTAGATGCAAGTTGCAAGTATTTGGTAAATTAAACTAAGTTTTACCGAACTAAATCCATTCCGAGTAGACGCTTTTGCCTAGCATCCCCGTCTCCCTCATTGTTGTTAGTCCAAACAGCCTCATTCCCAATAACTACGTTTTTATCATTAGCACCCATTTCAGCACCCCACATCCATGCTGGCTTACTTAATATGACTCTATTTAGAGGATTTGGGTTCTCGTCTATTGTTATATATGTGCACTGAAATATATTATTACAACATACAAAGTTGAAGATACTGGTAAAGCGTAAAAAATATGAAGCAATTATGAATACAAAATAAACAATATATTAGCAGTTTTCTGCAAGTTAAAAAAATATTATGATCTACTAACTACAATTTAACTACTACTAATTACAATTTAAATTACATAACCAAAAAATGTGTAGGACTAAAACAGTCTAAGATAATTTTACACTGTAGCTGGGTTTATTGAATTTTTTTTATTTCATCATAAGCAACAGAGAAAATATAATACTTTAGAAAGTACTAAAAGCATTCAAATGTGGCCCCAAGAAAAATGAACTGATATAAAATTGGTGAGAAGCTTTTTAAATGTGTTCCTCAATTAATACAGTATTTTCCTATTATAATTGTTTAATAATAATGTAATGAATCAAGCCTTCAAAAACATTAAACATAATTTCAATCTAATAGTTTAAGCACAGGATAAAAGTTTATCAGTTAATGTAAGTATATAAAAATAAAAAAATCAAAAATATATGAGATGTTTAGTGAAAATGAGTTGTATGGGTCTTTATGAGAGCAGTGGAAGTTGAAATAGGTATTTACAAAATTTTATTTTATAATAAGTGTATTTCACAATTATGATTCCAGTCTTGCATTGGCTTCATAATGAGTGTTAAAAATGAACTAATGGCAATATTAAAATTGTAGATAAATCATGAGAATATTGTTTTTAACCAACTTTCAAAAAAGGAAGAGGTTCTCAATTGTACTGTATATTTTTAATGTGTGTTACCTCATAACTTTTTACTGGGTTTACCAAATTTGATGATGTTTTTTTAATTAAAAGCTGGTACTTGTCATGTGTGAGTTGTCTCTAATTTTTATTTAATTGGTTATTTTTCGGCTATGTACATTGTATTGCTTGTCAATGTCAATTGCAGTTGGTTTAACAAACACTATTATGTACATATATTGTGGGTAAAACCACACGACATAGCTAGTATTAACATAAATGTCACTATTAAACATGACATAACTTATATAATTATGACTGTATGTTGAATTCAAAGGTATTCATAGAAAGAAACCCACATAGACTTTTCCTAGTGCGGTAATTCCACAGTAACGTAATCTTAGAATGTGCATAAGGAAAACTATTCCCTGGCAGGAAAATAATTTATTATTAGTAAGAATAGTGATTTAAGACCGGTTTCTATATTCCTAAAACTATTAGTTTTTCTCACAATTCACGAACGGCAGTTCAATTTCAAAATTGTTGAAAATTTAAGATTTGTAATGTGTCTAGAAAGTTACTAGTGAGTTATACAAAAAGTAATATGGGGGTCGTCCGTTAATAACGTGAGGCACAAAGGGGGGGGGTTCGTAAATAATTACATTATATTACAAGGACTATATAATGAGATATCACGTGTATTTTTTTTGTTGATTGTGCCGTTTCTAAGCAAAACACACAACCAATGGAGAAATAAGGATTACGACCTAATAGCATAGCCATTACTACTAATAAATAATAACAGCATAGTATTAATAGTTTAGTTATATACATAATATGTATATATAGTAACGTTGTAAAAAAAACAAACAAGCATGTATTATTATATATTTATTATATGTTTGGGGGGCAAGGGTAGACTACAACTTGAACACATTGTGGGGAACTTATCTTTCTGATAGAGTTTATCGGGATATGAAACCTCATCGAATAAAATAAAACTTTAGAAGTCACAAGTTGCAATTAAAATAATTGTTTGCTCGCAAACGAAAAAAACCGACTTCAATTACATTGACAAGTAATACAACATAGGTAGACAAAAAAATTGTCAAGTAAATACGCGTTATCAAAGATTACTCAAAAAGTTGTACTCAGATCTCGATGAAATTTAAATGTGACAACATGGTAAGCATCAGCTTTTGATTAAATTAAAAATCAACAAAATCGGTACACCCAGTAAAAAGTTATGTGGTGTAATACAACGTAGGTTGACGAAAAAATAGTCAAGTAAAAATGCATTTAGATATAACTCGAAAAGTACTTGTTAGATCTCAAATAAATTTAAATAGCACCAAATGACACACCACCATTCGATTAAAGAAAAAATTATCAAAATCGGTTCACCCAGAAAGTTCTGAAGTAGCATACATAAAAAAATACAATCGAATTGAGAAACTCCTCCTTTTTTGGTTGTCGGTTAAAAATAAAACTAGAAGTCACAGGCTGCAAATAAATAAACATAATAGTGAAGTGTAGTATGATGATCAAAAGTCTATTGGATACTTTTATACATATCGGCAACCAGTGAACAAGAATCTAAAAAAATACCAGATTCCAATTTTACTTTCATAGTCTTGATTAAATTTGGTTAGCTAGTAATAGTATTTATTGATATTAATTAATCCATTAATTTATTATTTTTAATTAATACTTTGCATATTTAACATTACATTGAAGAAAATAACAATATTATAATATATAGGAATATGAATGTTTTAAAATAAAAATTAAATTAAAAACAAAATTCACTTCTGCTTGTTATTTATGTAGTTAAAACAATAAGGTATTTTTCAGAACTTCAGAAGTCTTTAATGACGACAGTTTTAATTAAAATTACCTTCAATTTAGAATTTCGTGTTCGGTCCGTTGACAGCACTACTTCTTGGACTTCGTCCTGTGGTCGGTCAGAATTCTTCCCAAATATAACAACATTCTTGTTCGTGAACGGTGGCAGAACAACAAACGTGTCACAGGACCGCGGTGTTTGTGTTGCGAATTCCATTGTTAAAACTGTAAGTGTAATGCCAATGCCGAATGTTCAACTGGTTATTTATTTATTTCCGTGGATAACTGGATACAATTGCAGAATATATGCAGAATTGAGAAATTGAGAATGCAGACAGAAGCCAATTGTCAATGTCAATTTAAGATCATATCATATGTCACAATGACAATTGTCACTTCAAAATCTTAGGCTGCGTTCCGAAATGCGATGAAATCGATTACAGCGATTTCGTCGAAATCACCCGTTCCGAATTGAAATTAGTGTTATGAGACTAATAATCACTGATCAAATCGGAATGCACTTTGAGCGCTTTGAGCAAAATTTGTTTGTCAGTGTCAAATATCCCGATATCAGTTAATTTTTATCTCTTTGCGCTTGTTCAACATCTTGTTCATTTGAACATTATTGAATTACTCTCCCTGTACCTTCATCGTGAACTGAAATAATATGTGTTGTTTCCATTTTTTTGTTGTTATTCAATTAGACAGTTTAGACAACCGACAAAAATGTCAAAAATGACAGAGGACTCACAACGCTTACGCCCGAGGCATAATCGTTGTAAGCGCAATATGGCGGATGTAATGACGTCATCTGTGACGTCACGTGAGCGTTCGATGGCACGCTCACGACAAATCGGAACGGCGCTGTGAGCGCTGTAATCGATTTCATCGCATTTCGGAACGCAGCATTATTATAGGCCATTTTAAAATACATACACAGATTATAATTTTATATTCCGTAAAACGGAATTAATTTTAATAGACACGACTTTGAATTTTTCACGATAAATTTTATATAATTATTGTCGTTGAAAATATAAGCAATAAGAATTTGTATTGGCTAAAATCTACATTTTGTATTTAGTACTCATAAATAGAAAGCTATTTGAGAATTCTCAGGTTGCAAAATTTACGGTTTAAGAGATATAATTTTTTAAATTTTGCTATAGAATATAAATATAACACGCCATTGTACTTTTTTACGTAAATATAATTCTGTTTATATTTATGTTCTAAATCATAACCAATTACAATGAAACGTCACGCAACCGACGTGTGCAGTGCGCACTGTGCACTGCACCACGCGACCACACCCATCGATAGCAGTTACATACAGCATGCATACAGCGGCGATGACGCGAACGAAAAGTTATGACACTATTGTACTCATCTCTCATTATTGAAATTGAGCTCCGTTGCAAGAACTGTACATAAGACAGTGGTAGACATCCACCAAGAACAGATGTTTCGATAGGTTCGTAGGAGGTCTAAGCGCTCTTGAAAATTATATTATAACTAGCTGTGCCCGCGAATTCGTCCGCATGGAATTTAACAAAAAAGTTATTCATCAGTCCACAGAATTATAAAATAAAGAAATTTCTAAAATAAAAGTAGCCTCAGTGGCGTAGCGTGCTTTTGAGGGGCCCTGTATCAAATTTAGTTAGGGGGCCCTAACGAAGGGTAAAGATTTCTCACTAAAGAAACAAAAATGCTTGAATTAAATGAAAATAAATATTTATTGATGCGTTGGCGCAATGGTCGCAGCACTGGTTTATGGCCGTTGCGTTGGCGGTTGCGGGTTCGATCCCCGCACATGATAAACATTTGTATTGGCCATACAGATGTTTGCCGTGGTCTGGGTGTTTGTGCAGTTCTTTTGGGTCTCCCCACCGTGCCTCGGAGAACATGTTAAGCCGTTGGTCCCGGTTGTTATCATGTACACCTGATAACGATCGTATATTACATGCCGATGAGATAATTATAATAATAATAAAGCTTTAATATTGAGCTATTCAAACAATTAAAATTAAATATAATGCACTTTTGTAGCCTTTTTTTCGGCAAATTGATTTATTAAATCATCTATATTTACAGATGATTTCAGTTTTTCTAAAATTTCTGTCTCTATAGACAATAGTGACAAGTCTGATAACCGTACAATGGAATGATTTTTTTTAATTTCGGACTTTAAAAATGTTTTCAGACCAATTAATTGTTCATAAAGGTTGATTGAGATGTCTTTACTGTATTTAGCTGATAGTTTTCCGGGAGTGTTTTTTATCACTTCATTTGAAGAAGATAGGAGTTTCTCAGGTTGTAATACTTCGAACATATAACTCAGGTTTTGGACGAACACTTAACTCAAATAATTGTGTTTGCTCGCAAACGAAAAAAAAACCAACTTCAATGACATCGACAAGTAATACAACGTAATAAGACGAAAACATAGTCAGGTAAATACGCGCTATTAAAGATTACTCAAAAAGTTGTAATCAGATCTCGATCTAATTTAAACAAGAAAGACTACATGACAAGTATTAGCTTTCCATTAAAGTAAGAATCATCAAAATCGGTACACCGAGTAAAAAGTTATGCGGTATAATACAACGTAGGTTGGCGAAAAAGTAGTCAAGTAAATACGCATTATTAGATATAACTCTAAAAGTACTTGTCAGATCTCAATTAAATTTTAATGGGACCACATGATACGCAACACCTTTCAATTAAAATTAAATTGATACTAATCAGTCCACCCAGTCAAAAGTTCTGAAGTAAACATACATAAAAAAATACAGTCGAATTGAGAACCTCCTCCTTTTTTGGAAGTCGGTTAAAAAAAGAAATTAAGATTCACACTCAACGCTTCACACTCAACAGCCCCCAGTATTTTCTCCTGTGTCGGAGGTCCGGAAACACACACAATAAGAAGCACAAACGCCCATACCACGACAAACATCTATATGGCCAATACAAATGTCTGTCGTGAGCGAGAATCGAACCCGCGACTGACAGCGCAACAGCCAATGCTGTAATCGCTGCGACAACGTGTCGTCGATCTCTGTGAATAAACAATCTTTTATTTTTGATTTTTGTCATTTCTGAAGTGAAAACTCTATAGGCACGTATGACAGTTATTTTATATGTTTTTTTTCCCGGAAAGCACGAAATTAATTAACATCGTGGATAACATTTTACTATTTATTTATTTTTGTTTATACACGTTGGGGGCCCCTGTAGCCCGGGGGCCCCGTATCATTGATACGGCTGATACGGCGGTAGCTACGCCCCTGAGTAGCCTTTACTCTTTATTAAATCAGCTATCTGCCAGTGAAAATCCCGTCAAAATCGGCCCAGGCATTTCAGAGATTAGCCGGAACAGACAGACAGACAGACAAAAATTGTAAACAATATTATTTTGGTTTATTTACCGTGTATAAGTCCATAATTATGTATTTAGTAAAAAGCGGTTATGTATTTAAATATTTCAATCATACACTCCAATTTTATTTATTTGTATATATAATATATTTTTAGAATAGTATATAGGTGATAGTAGACGTCTACTAAGAGCGAATTCTGTGACAGAGCCGCATCAAGTAGGGGTAAGGGCTCTCGAAAGATTTTTTAAAAGTCCCTTAGTGCTACAAACATAAAAGACACAAAAGTAGTTAATTGTTAGTAAACACAGAACAATCAGAAACGAGTAGTCAGTCTAAGGCAGGGTTTCTTAACCTGTGGTCCACCGTCTATGCACCCCTAAGGGGTCCGTGTTATGAAAGCTGGGGGTCCATGGCAAGCCTACTTATGCTGTGAGTAAATATTTTCACTTTGCGCGTTATCAAAAACTGCTCATCAATTTGATATTCCAATCCAGCATAAGCAGCAGCAACCGTCACACTAATTATTAATTTATATGCAAAGTTTGATTGCAAACAAATAAAGGTGATTGAAGTAAAGCATCATTGTGTTTTTTTTTCTTTTTTTTTTGGAAAGAGTAAGAAGTAAGGACCGTGTACCCTTTGAAATTTTTAAAGGGGTCCATCGCTAGAAAAAGGTTAAGAAACCCTGGTATAAGGGCTATAACAGTTTATATGAAAGTTTTTGTGCTACAGGCTTGAAATTTGGTAAAGAGATATTTTATTGTTAGTAGACCTCTAATAAGAATTAGATTGCAACAGAGCCGCATTAAGGACCCTTAACGCTAGAAATATATGCCATAACGCAGTAAAATAGACGATGTACGAGACTATTAATAACAGAACAGTAGCCACAATATAATAATGTTAATAATAATGACCTTTTGGACACAATCATAATTTCATACAATAAAAAGATTACCCTGAGTCCTGCACTAGCAGTACCTACTGTGTTGCAGAAACCAGCATAGATAAGTATGAAGCCAGTTTCCTAACCTTGATTACATGTAACAACAACTTATGCCCTTAGAAATCCAGTTTGCATTAAAATTTATGAAATTAACAGAAAACATTTTTTTTCTGTTATATAACTAACCAGCGCTTTTCAAAATTATCTTAATGTGACCTCAATATTAAATGCAGAATTTAATCTTCACAAAGAAGTTCACTGAAAAAATAAATTTTAGGCAGCTTGCGTTACGAAGGATCTTATTTCATAAATCATTTATGTAAATCATAACGCTCTAAAATAAGAAAGCGAATTTACCATTATTCCCCGAACGAGCTTGTGATTAGTTGATTACATAACAATTTCTGAGGTTTTTACTTCCTACTTATTCATTAGAAGTTAGATTTTAAAGTAAAGTTTACAATTAGGGAATTAAAAGAAAAGAATATTATTAAGCCCGATCTTAATTTTTTAATATTTACTCGCTTCAGCCTGTAATATCCCACTACTGGGCATAGGCCTCTTTCCCCATATAGGTGAAAGATCAGAGCTTAATCCACCACGCTGCTCCAAAACGAGAGAAGGCGTTATTTTTGTTGAAAATGGTAAATATTTAAACGCGTAGGTATTTATTTAACGGTACGTACGCTTCGTTGTCGTAACGAGAGGTAGCGTTATTTTTGATTCGAACTATAGTATAACGTTGTGAGCTACCTGTATAATCGACTAGAGGGCAGTGAAAACTCAAAATTAACAAAATCAATTAACAAAAATTTAATTAAAAGTACTCGCGGCCACAATTTGATAGGCAGCCTGGTCGATATATTATATTCTCCTAATCTCTATATTTATAAAAATGAATCGCTAAATGTGTTGTGTTTGATTTCGCTAATTGTTTTTTTAGAATATTCCTTGAAGTACGAGGATGGTTATTACGGAGAGAAATTTTTTAAAAAAATTCTGAAAAGTCTAAAAACAACACTTTTCTATATTCTCATACAAAAGATTCTTAATAATACTTAACACGTTGGTGGACAGTACAAGTTAAGAATTTCTTCCTAAATGACACTTCTTATTCTCATACATTGCCTATGGGCGTAGTGTCAATGCGGTTGTATGTACAATGTTGTTGAGTGACAGAACGCCTATAGGCGCTTACGTCTATGAGCGTACTGTCATGTTGCATGTCATGAAAACTACGCATAGGGACTACACGCCTATAGCCGTAAAGTTGATTATACAGATAATAGTAATAAAACCAGTATTTTATATATAAATTTGTTTAATAATAATCACAAAATTAATCAGCCTCTTTTATAATTAACAAGTTGCTAATATAATCATCTTTTTATCTTGCCTGTATTGAAATTCAAATAAAACATTAAAACTCTTTTAGCTTTAGATGTACGTTTACCACTAGGTATTATGATAGTAATCACAGCAACATTTCACTAACAATGTTATTTAAGTACTAACTTGAACACAATACTATTCTATAAGGTTAATTTTAATTTAAATTTACTTATGTAATCAGCCTTTTTTAAATTCCGAAATTAAATTATCAAAATATTGTAGTCTGCCAGCATTATATTTTAAGAAGCAATCTAATGACAAAATCTGACCTTAATATTAATAATATTTTCTTGTAAGTTAAAACTTATTTAAATCAACTCGTTACAATATAATTTAATCATCATCAGGATTTAGTAAACTTGCATGATATGGTTCAAAGCAAGATGGGCAAAGAGGAGGTTTATCAGAACAGCCTTTACAACGATAACTCGTTTCCTTTCGTATCTTTTTTTGTGTACAAAATTTGCATTTCAAAAATGCAAATTTTTTTGTAGTTCCAGGTCGTGCAGGAATTTGTTCTGGCCAGTGACCTTGAATTACACTCCCATCATTATCGGGTATATTAGCAGTGCATGTCGTCGTGGGTCGGAATCGCCTGTTATCGTGAATACTGGACGTCTTTATCAAGTCGCTTCCCTTCAAATTTTTGTCCAGCGCAAGAAATTCCTGTATCAGTTCTTCTCGGTAGTTTATGTACGAGTACAAGCTTGAATTATTTTTTTTATATTTTCTATAAAGAAAAAAGGCGTTCCACACTACAATGTCCATCATGTAAAATATTACTTTCTTGTACCATCTGATGGTTTTTCGGGGACAAGAATAGTAAGATACCATCTGATCACAACGATCAATGCCAGACATGTTTCTGTTATATGTATCAACTTCGGCAGGCTTTAAACGGGATTTGCCAAATCTGTTTGAAACTTCTATAATCGAGGGATGAACTTTAGTTGTAACCATCAGGACAGGGCGTTTATCTTTCCAATTGGAAACATATACCTTGTTTTTGCGAGCCCATACATGCTCGCCTTTTTTCAATTTTTTTGTCGTAATAAATTTAGGATTATCTTTACGACTCTTACGTAAGGTGCCGGTGCTATGAGTGTTCAAATCAAGCAATTTCTGTGACAACTTTACAGAGTTATAATAGTTGTCCATGAATAAGTGATGACCACGAAGCAAATATGGCCGCATCAACCTTAATACTAGTTTTTCTGTCTTAGATTCATCGCCATCCATATTCTGATTTGTTGTTTCCTTACCAGAGTACATCAATATATTGAGTACATAGCCATCAAACGTAGTAAGTTCATAGAATTTAATTCCGTATCGGGCTTTTTTTGACTTTATATATTGTCGAAAATGTAGCCGACCCCGAAATAGAAGTAGGGACTCATCTAATGACAAATTCTCGCCTGCACTATATATTTTTCTGAAGTTAATAGTCAACATATCTATGAATTTTATAATCTTCTGTTGTCCTTTAGCCTCCAATTCCGATGCATATAGACAGCGTAATAATTGTTCATACCGTCGCCCTGACATAGTGTAGGTAAAGATCGGATGATAATACATTGCTTTGGTTAAAGTAAAAAGGTTCCTTTGTTTAGGACATTTTATATGACCTTTCAGAAGGCTAAGTCCTAGAAATTTCAGCATTTCTTCATAATTGGTTTCACGAAAGACAGCTTTGCGGCTATATCTTGTATGTGGTTTGTTAGTTTGGCACAAAGATTTACCATAATTATTAGTACATATTACCAGATATTCAACGAAATTCCGTGGAAAAACAAGATGAAAAAAGTCCATAACATTTTCTATGTTATCAATGTTTACTTGAATACCAGAAGCAGCGTTATCAAAATTAAAATCAGGTATATCGGTCACCGTGTCAGACCAACCTTCTACTACTGAAGGTATCTCAGCAGATGTCCTGGGAGCATGACTGATTGGGCTAGTAAGCTGATCAGAAATATCTGGTGAATTGGGGCGATCATCTTGATTTATAAGCCGATCGTTTGACGATAAAGGAATGCCAGATGACGTCGCCTCCGAAACATGAAGGTTTTGGGTAACTGAAATATTCTCATTCCGTTGTTCGTCCTCGGAAGGGCAAAATGTTTTTTCACTATCATCCGAATCACTAGACGAAGAAGACTCACCAGATGAGTTACTAGCGTGTTTTTGTGGGCGGCGTCCAGCAGCATCGTCAGAACTCAACGACTCGTCGCCTGAAGGATAGTAGTCCTTGTCGGACCCGTATTCCCCATCATCAGCATATGGATCTTCACTAGATTCCGGAGTTTCAACTTCATTGAACAATTCTAACAACCGTTTTTGTTCCCTTTCGTACGGATCTCCAGGCGCCATCTGCAGATAAATTCATTATTGTTTCAATACCAAAAAACCGCATTCAAAACAAGCAACTACTAATATTAGAAGCACAATTACCTTATACGTAAGTTACATGAATTGAATTTGAATGTTTCGATAAATAAAAACACAAAAATACGTTGATAACTTACCACTCGAACCGTTATTTGCGCGCGAAAGTATGAGGTGACACTAATCCTCCCGCCGACGCGCACTACGTGACTAAATGTATGAAAACACGACGCCCACGAGCGTACTGTGCGGGGAGAGGGGTACCGGAATTCTGTCAATGTGTGTGTAACTTGACATGTTGTAGAACTATGTACGATGACAGTAGGAAAGCCGCATTACTTTTGCGGTGACATTACAACATGTTCTTCCTTGTAAAAGTATTGAAAATCAAACGCCGTCAGACGTACTGCCGTGACACGAGTAATAACTATGACATCTACAGGCGTTCTGTCGTATCATTATTTACTATCTGAACGTCCGTGGACGTTACTGTCCACCAACGTGTTAAAAGTCAATTTGAATTAATACCATACCATGAAGTTTAAGTGTTAGTGGAGGGATTACGGGAAGAAAAAGTATTAAAAAAAATAATAATTAAAGAATCGACTGTTAGGCGGTACGAAGTTCGCCGGGTCAGCTAGTAATAAATAAAAACTCATTTACGATGGGATCTCAGTCTATAAAGTCAGAATGACCTTACGTGAGTTTTATAACTTTATAGTTCATAATAATAATGTGCTGTTACGAATTTATATAGGTATAATCGAGCCAATGGAGGTCGTATACCATCTGATATAAATTTGATTTGCATAATGACTTTATTTTTTGAACCACTCGTTTGCAATTCATATAATATTTAAAAGACTTTAAAATAATAAGTATATTTATTTTAAAAATTACTCTGAAATATGCTTAGATCGCCTGAAGATTTATTTAGAATCATTGATTCCTGTTATATGAATTATTTTATTTTTTCCCTAAGATGTTGCACGCAGCACGCTATACTTGATGGCATAGAGTTAGTAATTTGCTGTGAATATTTTTGTAGATACATTTTCTAATCGGTGCTTGAGATCTCATAACGTTGATTTCACCTCGTACTACCTAATTTCCTAGAGTGGTTACTCCGCTATGAATTTGTTAATAAGGAAGTTTTGATCGGAGTAGGTATATTTAAAACTCAAGTAGGTATTTCTCAAGATCGCAATTTTTTGCAAACAAATTCAATATTGTAGTCGCGAGCGTTGTTAAAAACTTACACATTATAATAAAAGTTTCAGTTAAGTAAGGACTTTTATTCCAATTTGGTATCTTAAAGAAAAGAAAAAAAAACACTACCTACTCAACCAAACAATCATTTATTGTAATACAAAAAGTTAGGCACATATTATAAAAAAAGTTTTACGTTAGAACAACTATATTTTCTACTAGCTGTGCCTGTGACTACGTCCGCGTTTTGGGTAGGTATATATACCTATGTTACTGTAAATGCACGAATTATGGTAAATTCTAAGATTTAAAAGTAAAACCTAAGATTTACCAACTCTTAATGGTAAAAACCCCGAACGATTTTGCGATTCGCACTTTTACCACCATTCACTTGGTAAGTGTTAGGATTTACATTAAAGGCACGGTAAATGTTGAAAAAGACATTTTATAACGTGGCTAGTCTATATTAAGACCCGCGTCGGTATAATTTTGAAGTTAGACAGGTTAGGGTTACTTTTTTTTTGTAACGAAATGATGCCGATAAACGGTCTAATATTGGAAGTTAGATCTAGGTTAGTGTTATTCTTTATTTTTTTCTGTAACGAAATTATGCTAATAAACGGTCTACTTCTTAATTTAAAGACTTATCAATTTAATTTTTAAAATGAAATAAATGAATAAGAATTAATCTTTGATTTATTCCCAAAACCAACTTTTACTAGCTGTCAGTGGTAAAACCTAGCATGAACTAAATTCTAATAGTAAAAGTCCAAAAAAAAAAATGTCCCATTCTCATAAATTCTTACATTTGCCAACTCATGTCGGTAAATCCTAAGACTTTCTCTTAAGAGCGCGCATAATGCAAAATTACCAATCTTCTATTTGTTTTGACATGAAAAATTCCAGACCAAATCTTAAAATAAAAATATATGACAAACTACGTGATATTTGCAAGGGTTGGCCTTTATCAAAAACATAAAATAAGGAAATTTCCTCGATAAAATATAATCACGAAGTAAACTCTAATTTTTATATTTTTTCTTTTTATACTCGATATGGTTATGACCATTAAGACAAAAATTTGATAATTAATTACATTTAAATATGAGAAAAGGCTATGCTTAGGCATTTAATGTAATTACTTTTAGTTTCGGAAATAGATATAAAATAACATATTTGTCGTTTTTTACATTCGTAATGCGCTCAAAACTATATCGTCCCATGTGCCCTCTTAAATCTTAGGATTTACCGTAGTTCGAGCTTTTACAGTAACATAATTAAACCTACATGTTCAACGTGATTCTTTAAACTGGCATAACTTTTTTATAATTATATGAACCAATTGACATGAAACAAAGACCAAAATATGTTGAGTGAAGCTTATCACAATATTATGTATTAGTGAAAATCACATCTAGTTTGATTAAGCCGTTTAGGAGATTAGCGTGCACAAGCACACAGACAAACAAGCAAACAGACAAAAATTCTAACAATCATTGTTTTGGGTGCTATTTGCGTTGATAAAGGTCCCAATAATATTTTTTCTTATATATCTTCCATGTACAGACAGCGAGCCGTTACATTTTTATTATTATACTATGCCCGCGATTTCGTCCGCGTGGTATTTAAAAAAAGTTATTGTTCAGTTCGCAGACTTATAAAATAAATAAGTTACAAAAATAATAGTAGCCTAAGTTAGGTACTCTATCTAGGTCTATCTTAGGTTTGCTACTAATTAAATGTAATTATTATAACATACTAGCTAACCCGGCAAACTTCGTACCGCCTAACAGTCGATTCTTTAAAAAATTTTTAATACTTATCCTTCCCGGAATCCCTCCACTAGCACTTAATCTTTATGGTATAGTATTAAAGTACAAATTGACTTTTAAGTATTATTGCGAATCTTTTGTATGGGAATATAGAAAGTTTTTAGACTTTTTCAGGGAATTAAAAAAAATTCTCTCCTTAAGAACCATCTTCGTACTTCAAGCAATATTATAAAAAAAGAATTAGCGAAATCGGTTCAGCCGCTCTCGAGATTTGCGCTTAGCAACACATTCAGCGATTCATTTTTATATATATAGAGATAGAGATATTATGAATCATAATATGATCATTTCTTTATTGTGAGTAATGAGAGTAGGAGAGTTCGTTATCCAGCTTGATTTTTGCAAAAAAAAAAAAAAAAAAAACTTTAATGTGTCGCGTTGCAGTCGCGTGAAAATAGTAATAAACTTAACGTTTGTTTAAGGCACTGTAAATGAAATTTACGAGGCAATTATTCGTTTAAGAAGCTTTGAATAGCATCTGTTTATGAGATGGGAAACCGCATTATTTGCGAAATGTAGTACCTAGATACTTTAGAGATAGAAAGATATACAGCGGGTACTAGAGTTTTATTAAGTATTATTATTTTTTACTTTTTTATTTATTATTTTTACATAAAAAACAGGAATTTAATTATGTGAAATTCTATATATTATCACAGTGAGGATTAAAAACATGGTTTGCTGTTTCAGGACAGGCTCCAATTAGTCCTGTAAACCAAGTAAGATTCTTGAAATTTCCCAAGCTTAAAAATATTTAATTAATGTAATTCTTTTAGATTAAGTATAGTATTTAGATAGATAATATAGAGATAGACGCCGCGTTGGCGCAGCGGTCACAGCAATGGATTGCGATTGGCTGTTGCGCGAGCAGTTGCGGGTTCGATCCCCGCACACGACAACATTTGTATTGGCCATACAGATGTTTGCCGTGGTCTGGGTGTTTGTGCAGTCCTTGTGGGTCTCCCCACCGTGCCTTGGAGAGCACGTTAAGCCGTCGGTCCCGGTTGTTATCATGTACACCTGATAGCGATCGTTACTCATAGTAGGGAATATATCCGCCAACCCGCATTGGAGCAGCGTGGTGGATTAAGCTCCGATCCTTCTCCTACATGGGGAAGAGGCCTATGCCCAACAGTGGGATATTACAGGCTGAATCGTGATCGAATCGTGAAGTATAGTATTGAGTCGTCAAAAACATAAACGTTTTTATAATGTATAATAATTAATAACATAATAATAAGTAATGTATTACGAATGAGCCATTTAAGTAATTAAGTAATATTTGTAAAATTTAAAATTTTATTACAAAAATATATCATTTGTCTGAGTGGATTATAGGTAAGCCTTTAGACAATAGTATTTCGATTTATGGGGTTTTTTGAAAAAGTGGGGGGAGGGGTTGTGGTGGATTATCCTCTGGTGCCTCTCCCATCCCTAGAAATCTCATGATTGTAACGATATCACGGCAAAAAATTTTAAGGTAAAAATTATTTAAATAGTTACCGAATACCTAATTTTAATTGTGCGTATTTTAGCTCCGATGCTGCAAGAAGTGCATTCATACTCCGTTCCGTAGCTTTTAAAACACTTACACATTATAATAATACACGTATGTACGTAGAAACTATTTGTAACACTTTTATACATAATATTATTCGTATTTACGTTAAAAGTTAAAACTATCTCTTGATTGACAAGAGTAATATACGATACGAAGAACAGATTAATATGAAGTTATGAACTGACATATCGATGTAGATGTTTTCGTTCTATCTATCAAACAGGCAAAAGTCTAAGACCATACAGCCTATTCAGTCGGGATCAATACATTTTTTTATATGAAGGCAAAACCTATCTAACTTAAAAATTAGACGGTTTATCAACATAATTACGTTACGAAAAAAATTTAACCTACCACCATTGAAATTAGTATAACACGGCTCCGGCGCGAAAGGAGGACAGACCTCTCCCGCTGTGCGAAAGCGCATGAACGAATGCGTAGGGAGCGGATGAGGCTGGTCGCCTTCGGCGACCAGCCTTATCCGCTCCGGGCTCTCAACAGAACACTCTAGGGGTAAGACAGACCAAGACCACGTGGATAGTGGGGTGCTCGGATTGGGTTCTGGGTATTTTTCGGATTTCTGTATATAATTATATTCTAACACACAATTTTACTAATTTTATTAGAATATTATGTCGTTCTAATTTGTCCTACAATGCACAAGTATTAATTTAATTTAATATATAAAAACTATGAGTTAGATAGGTTAGGGTTATTTATTTATTTTTTATAACGAAATTATGTAGATAATCTAATTTATCTAAGCTCAAAATTAAAAAGATTTACGATTAAATAGGTTTTGCCTTCATATAAAAAAATGTATTGAAAAGAATCCCGACTGAATAGGCTGTATGGTCTTAGACTTTTGCCTGTTTGATAGATAGAACGAAAACATCTACATCGATATGTCAGTTCATATTAATCTGTTCTTCGTATCGTATCTTGTTCTCTTAGTAGTCTGTGTATCGTATATTACTCTTGTCAATCAAGAGATAGTTTTAACGTAAATACGAATAATATTATGTATAAAAGTGTTACAAATAGTTTCTACGTACATACGTGTATTATTATAATGTGTAAGTGTTTTAAAAGCTACGGAACGGAGTATGAATGCACTTCTTGCAGCATCGGAGCTAAAATACGCACAATTAAAATTAGGTATTCGGTAACTATTTAAATAATTTTTACCTTAATTTTTTTTTGCCGTGATATCGTTATAATCATGAGATTTCTAGGGATGGGAGAGGCACCAGAGGATAATCCACCACACACCCCTCCCCCCACTTTTTCAAAAAACCCCATAAATCGAAATACTATTGTCTAAAGACTGGCCGGATTAAATAATATTATTTTGAAAAAGGTGTGGTTGGAAATCATGTTTCAGGATTTGAAATCGTGTCCGGATGTGGAAGGCGCACGGATATTACAAAGGATGTTGTAAGTCATCGATCATCGTTACTGTCACAGCGTCTTTAACGAGGTTTATATAGCCTATTCTTAAATACTGGTAAAAAGTTTTATAAATGATATTTGATTTAAACACGGAAATCTGTAGTGGCTTACCAAAATTATTGTTAATATATACCTACATATACTATCATAATATTTATTTATCATCAGTAAATAACCAGGTATAAGACTAAATGTAAATGATATTTTTTAGTGTAGATATTAAATGTAGATATTTTTTTATTTCAAAAGTAGTCCGAAAATAAAGATTTTTGAAAAAATAAGACGCACTTTTATAATACCTATACAGTGTCAATCACCAATTAGAATGGAACCCATTAAAAACATTTATTTTTGATTAGTAGCTTGAAAACAAAGTTTCACATCTTAAACATCTAAAACGACGAACTTTCATGTACATTTTTAGGGTTCCGTACCCAAAGGGTAAAAACGGGACCCTATTACTAAGACTTCGCTGTCCGTCCGTCCGTCCGTCCGTGTGTCTGTCACCAGGCTGTATCTCAAGAACGGCTATAGCTAGACAGTTGAAATTTTCACAAATTATGTATTTCTGTTGCCGCTATAACAACAAATACTAAAAACAAAATAAAATATATATTTAAGGGGGGCTCCCATACAACAAACGCGATTTTCTTGCCATTTTTTCAATAATGGCAACAGGTAGGCACTTGAAATATTCACAAAATACTCAGTTGTATTTTTACTTTAATAATAAATAATAAAATTAAAATAAAATTAATATTTAAGGGGGGCTCCCATACAAAAAACGTCATTTTTGCCTATTTTTGCTCTCATACAATAAAAGTGATTTTTAGCCGCTTTTTGCCCGTTATTACAATCAATGTACCTAGTCAATGGTACGGAACCCTTCTGCGCGAGTCCGACTCGCACTTGGCCGATTTTTATTTATCCTTTCATACCTGCAAAGTTATTTTTAAAAACGCCGAAACATGTGTAGAACTCAACTGAAAACACTCAACGAAACACTTATTTCTCACTTTAAATATATAGTTATTCATTCACAACACACACATTTAACTACATTGAATGAGTTAGCACACTAATCACTTATACGCCACCTATCGAGTAGCAACGTTAGCCGCACAGTAATTAAATAATAAGTCTAGAATTCAGACGCCGCGTTGGCGCAGCGGTCACAGCATTGGATTGCGATTCGCTGCTGCGCGGGCGGTTGCGGGTTCGATCCCCGCACACGACAACATTTGTATTGGCCATACCGATGTTTGCCGTGATCTGGGTGTTTGTGCAGTCCTTGTGGGTCTCCCCACCGTGCCTCGGAGAGCACGTTAATCCATCGGTCCCGGTTATTATCATGTACACCTGATAGCGATCGTTACTCATAGTAGGGAATATAATCCGCCAACCCGCATTGGAGCAGCGTGGTGGATTAAGTTCCGATCCTTCTCCTACATGGGGAAGAGGCCTATGCCCAACAGTGGGATATTACAGGCTGAATAGTATCGTATCTAGAATTCAATTCACACTTTCTGTCAATTTTCAAGCTTGTAAAACAAGAAATGAAGGACCGATACAAACTTGTGAAAGACTCCTTTAATCCGGCCCTATTGAAATAGTATATTTCATTACAAGTGTCCGCACATGTCATCGTCGTCATTGTCATGTCGCAATTGTCATTTTTTTTATTTATTTAAACTCATATTACATCACAATTTACGATTAGTACACTCCAAAAATCGCAGGGATTTGTCCGGAGTGTTCCAATTGCAAAGAGTTCCGACAAATGTCTACCCGAGCCGAGGCGCAGCCGAAGGCGAGGGTTGACAATCGGAACAAGTTGCAATGACGGTTCCGCACGTGTACGACTATTTTTAATACAGTTGCGAAAAAATGAAACAATTTAATAAAATACATAAACTCGCAAAAAAAAAAATTTCTGAAAAATGGCGCCAACCGTAGAATATAAGCAGAGTTTTTATTTCTTCACCCATTCTGGTAGGCAAAGGGAAACTATGCCCATGCAGCCAAGTCTTCAGTAGAAGTTTTTTATTGATATGAAATGAAAATGAAATTTAATGAGATGAAATGAAACCTAACCAAACTCATCAATCAAATCATTAAATCTGATATTGAAACAAATTAGTAGCTTCTTTTAAGAAATATACGTATTTGCATGAATCATAAAAACTTCTATGAATTTTTTTTTGTAAAAACTTCATGGTTGGTTTTTCTTTTTATTAGACATTATTTTGACAGTTGGGAAAGAGAACGCACGAGTGCGGGAAAAAGAAGTTTCGCGCCGTCTGCCCTAAAGGGCGGCCTACATTTTGGATTCGTGATTCGTCGTGAATAAATATTTTTGGATCACTTTAGGGCAGAAACCATGTGGTTTGCTGCTCAATAAAGTGAAAGAAGAAAGAAGTTGAAATTTATAAAATCAGACCTGGCTGTATGGACTTAATGTCTCTTGCCTTTCCCTATTGGGGATAAATTGTAATAAACAAACGAGTGCGGGAAAGGTAAAAAAAAGCACGAGTGTGTAATAGCCCACTTCCCGAACGCTATACATACGTCCCTGCAATACGCCACTTTTTGAGCAACTGTATTAAAAATTCGTTCTTAACGGATGTGTACTAACTATAAACTATCTCTCTGCCAAGCTCTCAGCGGTTTTTGAGATTTCGTGATGAGTGAAATACGCAAGGATTATATGTGTATGTATATAATATAGTTATATAAATTTATTTTACCAAAACTGGATGTACGGAAAAACTCTTTTGAGTTTAAAATTCTAGATACAAAACTGGTTTTTATGTAAAATATTATTTTGCTTTTTTAAGATTTTTGTATCTTAAAATATCTCTAATAGCGATATAATCTCGGTCGTTACAAGCTTTGGTTGAACGTATTTTTAACAACGTGAAAATTGTAGGTGTGTTGAGGATGTCGACAAGGAGTTTAACTCTACACTAAGAGTACTTCATGAAAATAATAGCCAGAGTAATTATATGATAATTTTGCTGAATTAAGGCAAAAACTCGCTCTTACCCATAGGGTGTTTCTATCAAAGAGAAGGATTAAAGCTTAATTTTCCAAGTTGCTCTACTAACGAGTGGTTGGTGTACATGACTAAAAATTATATGTACCTTTATACGTGTTTTATTTATTGCCTTCTTTTTGTTTATTGACCTTCTGCATTTCCTCTGCAGACTAAAAAGCCCCGTAGACGATCAAATATTTGATCAAACTTCATATAAATTTCTGTTTGACAAACGTTATTTGATCGTGTGCGGGCTTGTTTGATGTGTTTTTTATATGAAAACATGAAGTTTGATCAAACAAGTTTGACAAACAAGTTTGATCGTTTACGGGGCCCATAAGAATTGTTTTTAGCAGATGACTGTACGCGTTTTAGAATTTGTTTAAAAACCTCCAGACGCCTGTATACTCACGACGTTATCACGTAACAAGTAATATCAAGTAATTTCAAGGTGTTTTTTAACACGCTTTTATTAGCTTGACCTGTATGTATGTATGTATATAATTATGTAACGGAATCTTTGAACTTCATTTTCACCTACTTCTATAGGAGTGTGATTAACTTGAAAATTTGCACAGGGGTCAAGGGCCAATGACAATACAATATATATACGCTTTTTTTATTGTCGTCTTGACACTAAAAATTCAGAAAATAAATTATAGTTTAAAAAAAATAAAAAAAACACGCTTTAATAGCAATCGAACTAAAAAGTAGAAAATAAAGTGAAAAAGCGTGGGGTGCTTAATCATATTATTATAATAATTCTAATATTGCAAACAGTAACTTATAAAATGATCCTCAATTCCTCACATTCGATACCAAGCACCCCACGTTTTTTACTTTATTTTCTACTTTTTAGTTCGATTGCTATTAAAGCGTGTTTTTTTAGTTTTTTAAACTATCATTTATTTACCTTAGGTTACAATTACAATTTAGATTTGTTTAACTGGTTCAATTCATGATGATTATTCACCAGTATATACCTATGTATTGCATATATATTACATATATATTGCCTTTAAAATCTACGCGATTTAATTTTTTAAGCATTGGTATTAAAGATGGTTGCAATAAATCGTAGACAGAGTAATTTTACTTGAGATTTTCAAACTGCGTATTAATTACTGTTGTTGCTATAGCGACGATAATGAATCTGTAAAGCGATAATGCGAACCTTCATTCTTCGAATTTTAACGGTGAATTTTTAAAATTATTTTTTATGTAAAACCATTTCCTTTAGTTATTTTTGATACATTTGTATGTACCTATGTATAGTATACAATGTCCGACTCAGAAAAGAGAAATCGAATTAAAAATATTTTTTTACGATCTTCATATTATCTGAAGCGAGATAATTACGGTTTATTCGTTTATTTAGACACAAATTCCTACACAAATTATGTGAAATGAAACGAAAAGAAATAAAAACTACACTTTTAATAAATCCGCCCTGAAGTTGGCCACTGTCCTAATGTGTTAGGATGAACAGAAAATACGCTGATCACATAACAATAAGCTTAAGTGTTGTCCACACCCCTATTGCCAAAATACAGTTATTAACTTTTAAAGTAGGATTCATTTTGCCATTTTTTAATATATTCTTTGTTGCTGTTAACTAATATACTATTGTAATAATTATTTTTGTGTTAACTTCATTTTTACTTCGATTTTTATAAGAAAACTTCCTTACATATTTATGGAAATTTACGCAATAAATAAAGTTCGATGTACCACCTCATATTCCCATAAATCCAGGTAAAACTCTAATTTACCAATGCCTTAGAAGATAAAGTGAGGCAAGCCTGTTTTAGTAACAATTTAAATTGGTAAAAACTTATAAAAATCTAGCAATAAAGACTGATAATAAATACTCTGCCTGGATTCATTTATAAACTTATGTAATATAATATATTTATAGTTTTTAAGTATTCAACTTTTCTTTGAAATTCGAGAGGAAACATTATGATGAATTCGATGAATTTAAGTTTTACGATAGAAATCTTAGAGATATATATTACCTATATACTGTACAAGTGTACAGTTATCAATACGCAGTAGATATCATAGGTATGATTATGTAAATTTCAATCATTGTCGATAATGAATGGCGCAGTGGTTAGCAGTAGGAAACTTATAAAGTACTAGGTTCTGCGCGCGACTTCGTCGGCGTGGACTCCGCTCCTATTGGTCTTAGCGTGATGACACATAGCCTATAGCCTTCCTCGATAAATGGGCTATCTAACACTGAAAGAATTTTTCAAATCGGCCCAGTAGTTCCAGAGATTACCGCGTTCAAACAAACAAACAAACAAACAAACAAACAAACAAACAAACAAACAAACAAACAAAAAAACAACCAAACAAACAAACTCTTCAGCTTTATATATTAGTATAGATTAGATAATATACATAATAGTAGGATTTTTCTTATTTATTATTTTGTGATACCTACACCAAAATATTACTTAAGATGAGTACTAAATGAAAATGATATCATTATAACGAAATTTAAATTAGGAAGTCACATGATAACCGCATCAAACTCACGGATTCTAATCTATTATATTTCCGATCTGCAACAGTGTGAAACTAAGTTAACACGGAGAGTTAGGTAAACTAACGCGATCACCAAGTCCGTGTATTACTAAAGATTTAGTGAACTACAGTTCCAGTCAAGATATCCAACTACTGAATAATATGGTTACAACTGATGAACTATTTATCATACGATGCAACAACGTAGAAAATGAAAATATCTTTGTAGAAAATATATTTTGTTGGTCAATGCAAAAACAGCAAACACATATAGAACATTGTGCATACAAAAAATGGTATATAAGCATTATAATTATATATATTGAATCATAAGATTAAAATTGTTAATGCTTTACTTAAATTTTCCTTTCTCCTATATTACCGTTTTAAGTCAGTCGCACTCGTGTGAACTACTTTAAGAATAGCACTTAAATAAGCTCACATTTTCGATTGCGTGCCAAACTTCTAAAAGAAAGCTGTTTCTCCAGCAAGATAAATTAGGACAATTTAAAATAGTGTTAGTTACTCGCAGTGTAATGTGCATGCAGCCTTACTGTATTGACATAATAATTTTTTTGTTAAATAGTAACTAGCTGTGTTCTATTTATAAAAAAACCTTCAACAACAACAAACAAGGGGATCTTTGTGAGACCAATAGATATTAAAACAGTTACTCGTTTGTTTTGAATTTTTTTCAGTATGTCTTTTTATCCGAATATTTTCACAGTTCTGATTGTAGAGGTAAAGTAATCATGCACCACATAGATAAAATACATTTCATTTTTTCTAGAAAATATACCTATGTATACAAGAGTACATAATAGTATTCTCTTTTTCTTATTTCGTCTTCAATAGTTCATATTCGTATTCTATAAAGAAATCTGCCAATTCGGTACAATCCTATGTAATAAACATCGGTGTTTTTGAAGCTGTTGATTAAATATCCAGCCAAACTAATACTTTTTGAATGACCCACTCTCTCAACAATAGGATGTCTGTATCATAATCGCGTTAATCTCTCGTCTACGTCTACAACTAGCCCAGTCGAATTAGTATTTTAGTTTTACAAAAATTGGAAGCAGCATTTTTCCTTCGGAATTCAAATGGAAAAATATCGATCCTACGAAAAAATTGATGGGGGAACAAAATTGTAAGAAATTAAATTTTAATTAACTTTTGTAATAACAATTTTTCGTGTCAAATTGAAAATAAACGAGTTATTCAAGGGACAAAAAGAAAACCCTTAAAATCAAGATGGCGGATGAAGCAACAAGTCTGGTACCCCTACTTTTTGAATTTAGACTACCAGTGACCCCCTCCAACGCATTCCGAGGTAAAATTGCTGCTTCCAATTTTTGTAGATCTATAATACTAATTAGACCGGGCTAAATAGTTATCAGAATTGAGTGATATATTCTCAAACACTTAAAGAGCATACAAAAAAGCTGCCCTCTTACGGCTATTTTCAAAGTACTTGTAATTAAATTAATTTAGACACAAACGTCCAATCAAACAGAAATAAAAACATATGCGAATCATTTTATGTTCAATAACCAATCCCACTTATTTACATTTATAAAGTATAAATATCCATGCCATGCAAGCTTGATAAACTTTTAAAAAAGCAATTTATATTAAAAACAAAAATTGAAGCTTGAAATTATTATTTTTTTCCTAGGAAATCATGTAAGCTCTTAACGTCAATTTCGGCATTACGTTCTTTTCAAACCATTATACCTACATATTTTTATTTTCTAACTAGCTGACCCGGCGAACTTCGTACCGCCTAACAGTCGATTCTTTAATTTTTTATTTTTTAATACTTATCCTTCCCGGAACCCCTCCTTTACACTCCGGAACACTAAACTTTATAGTATGGTATTAAAGTTCAAATTGACTTTTAAGTATTAATACGAATCTCTTGTATGGGAATATAGAAAAGTGTTGTTTTTAGATTTTTTCAGGCAATTTTTTAAATTTTTCTCTCCGTAATAACCATCCCTGTACTTCAAGGAATGTTATAAAAAAAGAATTAGTGAAATCGGATCAGCTGCTCTCGAGATTTGCGCTTAGCAACACATTTAGCGATTCATTTTTATATATATAGAGATTTAATTTAAATACATTTTGTCTTTGTTCAAATCAAATTATATTTGACTAGCTGTGCTTCGCTCGCATTAGTTTTTTTTTAAATAAAAAGTATCTTATGTTATTTCTAATACACTAAACTCTCATTCACATTTATCTATCTATACATATAATAAAATGGTAGGAAAGTCAAAACTGTACATTGAATATTTTTTTAAAAGAATACTTGGGGTGTGATCTACAATCGATACCGAAGCCAAAAATATAGTTTTTAGAATTTTTGTCTGTTTGTCTGTTTGTCTGTTTGTCTGTATGTATGTCCGGGATAAACTCAAAAAGTACTGCATGGATTTACTTCAAATTTGGCACGAATATTATTAAGAAGTCGGGTCAGAACATAGGCTACATATTATCACGCTATCACCTACGGGGAACGAGCAGTGAACGCACGCAGACGACGTCGCGGGCAGCAGCTAGTTATATTATAAATCTTACATTCATATTTATAATATTAATTAGGGCTTAGGGCGACATCAAAAAAAGGGATGATACATTATAGACTTGCCTTCATGGTTGTTTAAATCTTTTCTTCTGAAAACAAAGAAAATTTAATATTAAAAATACGATTTACAAATAAATTGACTCAATTGTCAAAAATAATGCACAAACACACAGTCATTATGATACTGTATACATGTCGTAGCAAGTTATGAAAATTTAATTTTGGGAGGACAGGTATCAAATACATAATATCTACAACAAAATAATGAAAGACTAATGAGGAGAAAAAAGTACTAATTGATCATTCTGAGATATTGCTCTTTACGTTTGTCATATTCTTATGTTAAGCGGTAGGGCGTTCAACAATGTTGTCTACATACTGTCTGTCTAGTAAAAATATTTTAAAGAACTTCGTGTCAGATAATCTCAGTGTAGGTAAGTATCTGATCTGCTGACCTTTAATAGTTAATACTCCTGTGGGTTTCAAGAAATTCAAATTTTTCCTTAAGATAGATTGGTGCATTTGCATGGAACAATCTATACTAATATTATAAAGATGTAAAGTTTCTAACTTTGTTTGTTTGTAGGTAGTAATATTCGGAAATACTGATCCGATCATGAAAATTCTTTCACTAACAGAAAGCTACACTATTTGGGAGTGATATAGGCTATTTTTTTGTTATTAAACATAAAATTTAGTGAAAAATAATAGTATATGTAAATCAAGTCGGAGAAATGCGACCGAGATTAAAACTGTACTATATATTTGCATCACAAAAATAATTAACACCCAACGAAGTGGGCACGGGTTGGCTAGTATGCAATAAAATAGCAAGAGAATGTGTAGATTCAAGCGAAAACGGATAGGTAATCATTTGACTGTTGAACGAAATGCGGAGACATGATTACTTTTACGCAAACCGAATATGAATCGTTTGGCAATGATTTGGAGAAAATTACCTAGGTTACAAGAGGAATGTCTATGTCTAGTTGTCTACCAGAGTTTTGAGAAAATAATGTTAATAAACTAATTTTGATAAATTAAATTTTGTTATAATAATATTTTACAAAAGTGTAAGCACTTTTACATATAAATATTTTAATACGACATTAATACGTATTGTGATATTCACTTTTACACTATCATGAATAAATAATTAGTTGAATTAAACTGAAGCATGAAAACAATGTATAATTGCTCTCTCTAGTGACTTAAGCTTTGCAAGCGTGAAGGTAAGCTTTTAACGCTAGTTAAATTGTTCGGAATTATTCATGTTACAAGAACGAGATAATAGTTGTACAAAAATACAGTCAGATTTTATATCTACCATGGTTACTTTCAACTGAAACAGAATTTCAAACCATTTTATTACAAATAATTAATAGTATTACATATAGTATATATATTACAATTAGTACCTATCAGTAATGGGAACACTTATCTTTAACTTTTATTTTCGTTAAAATTTTATCGCTTCTTCAAAAACAACTAACCGTGCAAAAATAGTAGGAGATGACTTAAATCATTGTCATCGCTCTTTCCTCAACAGTTTTACGGCACTTGGCGATCGGTTGCTTGCCAAAACAATGTTACGACTACACACAGTATATTACACTTATTATCTGGGTATCCCAGTAAATACCATTATAAATCATTATATATAATGGCTTCCATTTAAAAAGATTTAGAGTCGTCGTGAATTTAATTTTTACATTTTGGTAACTCTAAACGTTTTGTTCCAATTTATCACAATTTAGCCTGTAATATCCCACTGTTGGGCATAGGCCTCTTCACCATGTAGGAGAAGGATCGGAGCTTAATCCATCACGCTGCTCCAATGCGGGTTGGCGGATATATTTCCTACTATGAGTAACGATTGCTATCAGGTATACATGATAACAACCGGGACCGACGCGACGGCTTAACGTGCTCTCCGAGGAACGGTGGGGAGACCCACAAGGACTGCACAAACACCCAGACCACGGCAAACATCTGTAAGGCCAATACAAATGTTGTCGTGTGCGGGGATCGAACTCGCAACCGCCCGCGCAACAGCCAATCGCAATCCAGTGCTGTGACCGCTGCGCCAACGCGGCGTCCAATTTATATTATATCATATTTTTTTAAATGTATAAAATAGTAATCGATAACGCGTTAGTTAAGCTTAATTTTTTTCCTATTTGTTTGTGTATTTGAAAAGTACACAAATAAAATAATTGAAAGACATTTTTTTGTTCTTGTATTCCATTTCATTTCATTTAAGTCAATTTTTCAGGACACATACCTCAACTATGAATATCTATATTCATTTAGTAAATTGCAATGTTAAAATATTATCTAAAATTGAAACACTTTTGTTTAAAATGTAATATTTAAAAGAAGGTGTAGGTTTATAATAAATTGTTTCCATTGTCCACTAAATTCAATGCCATGGGCCGACCCAGTTCTATTAGAATGTTCTCGTTTTAGGCAGCTGTCAGCGACAATCGCTTTTGCTGGAACTGAAGTAAAGTTTTACCTCTTTTATTCGAGCAGTTAGTGGTACAATAGAAGTTGTTAAAACCTTTTGTTATGTAGGTACTTTACTTCAACTCATTCAGGGCAAAATCTATTTGAAAAACTACTTTCACTTTTCATATTGGATATTCGGAAGTTGGGAACATATCGATATTTTATACGATTGGCTATGAAATTGCTATCGTTTTTTTTAATTGACCCACAATAAACTATATTATCTAAATAAATCGCTATTTTAATTTTAATTTGCGAAATCATTTGTTCTTTTGTAGAAGCTTCTTATGGAACGAAAAATTATGAAAATTATGCAGTAGACTGGTAAATTTCAGAAAAGTAACGATCTTTACAACTGCACCAACGTCTGTCGGGTCAGACAATCATTAAATTAAAAACAGAAATATAAATCTTAAGCATGTAATTTCTTTGTGAGCATATGTATATCTATATTATTACTCCAAGTAGTTATGTTAGTACATAACTATATTTGCCTTGGGCTCTAATTGAAGATTAATATTTTCTTAACCTTACATTAATCAAATGAATAATGAAATATAAACATATAACAAAATGATTGGATGCTGGTTTACCCTGCCGTCCATCAATAAGATTAATTTAAATTTATAATATACAGTTGAGTTTGGAAGCGCGACCTATTTTAGTACTCCACTAACAATATTCTTATATCTATATAATTAAGGGCAGAACATTAAAGAAAATAAAATTGGTTGTATCTCAATTCAGCCTATCGCAGGCCACTGTTGGACAAAGGCCTCCCCAAGTTCGCACCAAAAATGGCGCGAACTCATGTGTTTTGCTCATAGTCACCACACTGGGCTGGCGGATTGGTGACCGCCGCGCTGGCTTTGTCGCACCGAAGACGCTGCCGTCTTCGGCCTGTGTATTTCAAAGTCAGCAGTTGGATGGTTATCCCGCCATCGATCAGCTTTTTAAGTTCCAAGGTGGTAGTGGAATTGTATTATCCCTCAGTCGCCTCTTACGACACTTACGGGAAGAGAGAGGGTGGCTACATTATTTACTGCCGTCACCACAAAGCAATTATAATATTGTATGGTAACAGTTACTAAATTTTTTAGTAATATAATCGATACGGGCTTAATATCATTTAAAAAAATAATAATAATTAATTCCTAAGGGCATAGCGTGTTGTTAAATATAACTAAGGGGAGGATACTAGCTTCTGCATCACAGTGCTGCCTCCTGCACTACTCGGGGTAATCTTTAGATGTATGTATTGTTTGTGTCCAATAAATAATATTAAAATTTAAAAACAAATAAAAAAATGAAATTAAAATAAATACGTCAATTCTTAGTCAATTGTTGTTGTGAATTAAGTATCCCACCAAAAACATTCTGTAAAAAAAACTAGCCAAGTCTCGATGGAGCTGCTTGTTTATTTCTAAAAAGTAATGAAATCTAGACAAAGTCGTACCAAGTCTAAGATTCATTACTGCGATTTCTTTATTATTATAGTTAATGTTGTGTGACTTGGCCGTTAAAGGGTACACAAGGGTACAAAACTAAGAATAATATCCCATACTGGTATTGGTAATTGGACACTAGTGTCTCATTTTAGGCGGTTGTTGATAACACATGAATTCAGCATTGACAATGCTGACTTCTGTTCTCTTATTTTTGGAGCGTTAAATCGACCACCGATCTAACATAAAATAGACGTACAGACGGACTTCTATCAATGATTAGAAGTCCGCTGGTACTGGAAATAATTTTTATACAGTTTGTTTCAGGCTTGTCTATACAAAAGTATTATTGAAATACGCAGCTTTATCAAGCCTACAATAGACTGGTTATTCAATCAACGTTTTCCAAGTGGCAATTTTCCATCGTCAATGGGTAGCGGTTCTGGCGACAGATTGGTGCAATGGTGTCATGTAGCACCTGGTTTTGTACCCTTGTGTACCCTTCAACGGCCAAGTCACACAACATTAACTATAATAATAAAGAAATCGCAGTAATGAATCTTAGACTTGGTATGACTTTGTCTAGATTTCATTACTTTTTAGAAATAAACAAGCGGCTCCATCGAGACTTGGCTAGTTTTTTTTACAGAATGTTTTTGGTGGGATTTCACTTCTTTTTGTAGAAAGTAGAAACACTCTATTCAGGCATATTGATTTATTTTTTAGAATTTCTTATTTGACACATTTTTTTTCTTTTTAGTAGATAACAGTTTTTTTATTATTACAATACAAATATTTCTTTTCCTTTCTTCTGGTTCTGATTCTTGTACTTGGCGTGTTGGTATCACCACCACTCTTAGTCCAATGCATTATATTTTGACCAAATTTTGAGCGAAATTAATATTTTAGTGTAATTTGTGTAATATTCGAGTAGAATTAAGTTAAGAGAGCAGGCTAGATTAAATTAGAAGATGTGATCTGATTTTTGCAATGACAGTCGATTTTTTTATGTACCAACTAGCTAGGCCTCGCGGTTTCACCCACTGTGATTTGAGGAAAAAAATAGCCTTCCTTCTTCTTAAAGCATAACCTTTCTCTTTAAATAGGCTATCCACCTCAGAGGAATTTTTCAATTCGAATCAATAGTTCTTGAGATTAGCGCGTTTAAACAAACAAACAAACAAACAATTCAACTTTCAGGTTTACAATATTAGTATAGATTAGTACAGATTAAGATATTAAAAAACATATCTTTTACACTTCCGCGGCGAAAATATTTATATGGTTTAAGACTTTGATTGGATTGACAGAACAATCTGGAATTTTTCAAGGAGACCAATCAATTGAACTTTTTTTTTGTATCTAATTCAATCAATTGAACTTTCTTTTTTGTAATCTAATTCTTTTGTACATTTATTATTTATTGTATATTTAAGTAGCTTGATAATTTTCCTTAGTTTACACTAAATAAATTTCTGAACGCTCGCATAAATAAATATTTGACAACCAATATGTATAATGTCAATCCGTTTTCATTACTGACATTATTATTAATTTTTAAAATCTAAAATACGCCAATATCCGTATATTGTGGATATATGTTGTCGATTCGAAACCTTTATTTAAATACGTTCTTTAATTTAAGGGTAGAGTTTACCATATCGACGAGATGAACATTAAATGTTTGACAGTTACGAAACACGAACATTATATACATATACTTCCATACGAATTTTCATTCCCACCTTTCAACCCCTTACACCCTGTTTTTCGCATTATATTTTATGTAAAGGTGGTATATCGATCTCTTCTAATAGTTTGATTGGGCTCTTGTGTTTTTTAATCAGGGTGACCAGGTACTCCAGATCTTCGATTATCCTAGTTTTTATAGTTTTCCCTTTATGTAGCCATTAAACCCTAACTCTGTACCAAATTTCAGCTCTCTGAGTTTATGGGAAGTACTAGTTCTATTTTGATGATCATGAGTGAGTGAGTGAGTGTCGTAAATGCGAAACTTTGCTTTCGCTTAACTTCTGAACTAAATGACCTACAGACTTGAAATTTTGGATTTTAAGTATGTGATTATAGCTTACTCGATGACGAAAATTTCAGCGTTCTGGTCTTATCCAGAGGTTCTCAAATAGGGGCCTGAAAATGCAGCGAAATGGTTCGGGTAAAGGATGGTACGGCAGTGTTTGCTTCGCGCTCGACTTGGCGGGGGCACTGCCGTGCCCCCCGATTAGTACCCTAGAATTAAATCGAATCGAATCGTCGGCTCTTTTACTCAGTAGTTTCATTTTTACTTTAATTATTAGATATAAATAATAAAACTTGCATTAATGAATCACTCGTTCTGAGGACATGAGTATAATCCTGCGACTGTTTCGTGTTAGAGATGAAAATTTGTTTGCAAGTGAATAATTATATGACGGTCATATATTAAATTTCTCTAGTTTACTCATTAACAGTTTGACAAAAATATATCTGACTAGCTGATATGGCAAAATCTTATCGCTGTGTAATTTTTTTAATGAATATAACTTTTTTTTATTGAATTTCTTTTTATACGAACCTTGTCCTGACAATAACGAACAGAAAAAAAGAATGATCCAATTTGGTGCATTCGTGAGAATGTTATATAAAATAATAATATATAAAAAGAAATACAAATATTTTTATTTATATAGATTCAACTAACTTATTTACGTGAGCTACTGAGATGTGCCTGAAGAAATTATAGATTTGTTAATATTTTTACTTGTCACGAAATAACTGTTTAAAATATAAGTATTATTATACATTGTTATGTTTTTATTCAATGAGGTTTACATCAGTTGCTGCAGACAGATCAGATCGATTGTGTAAATGTTTACTGAGGCAAAATACTCGTTGATGGTATTCAAATAATTCAAGTCTTTCCTACAAATTTTAAGACTTATTCAAACTATTTAATTATGCAAACATTTCAATGTTATCCTAATTAAATAGTAATGACAATATTAGAATTTGAAGATCATTCGTTATAAATATTAATCTTGTATATATTAATTTAAATATTTCGTAAAACTTGTATTTTACATAAATAAATCGGATGACTATATGACTAAAAAAAAGTTACATAACCATAGAGACTGGTTTTATGTTTTCAATTTTAAGTGTAAGTTTGGTAACGTTGGTAACACTGATTGATTGATCATCATTGATGATTGATTGGTAACATAAAGTAAATTATTATTTAATAAATCGAAAAGCTAATAAACTGTTTACTTTGATTCGTACAAAAATTGCCCTGACGTCTCAGTTTAGTCATGTTAATTTATTCTGTTATTATTTCCTTAAAGGTGACAGGACAGATTATGATGTCATGATTTCGTATTATATTGTACACTAGCTGCTGTGTCCGCGACTTCGTCCGCGTGGAATTTAACAAAAAAGTTATTGTTCAGTTTTAAAAAGTATTAAAAAAAAAACAGTATGTAAAAAAATCTGAAATAAAAGTAGCCTTAGAGTTAAGTTACACCTTATTACATCAGCTATCTACCAGTGAAAGTCTCGTCAAAATTGGTCCAGCTGTTTCAGAGATTAGCAGGAACAAACAGACAGACAGACAAAAATTGTAAAAAATGTTATTTTGGTATAAGTTCCGTGTATAGATCCATGTGCATTTAGTAAAAAGCGTTTATTTTAATATTAAAAAAAAAAACACTCCAATTTTATTTATATTGAACACAAACATTTTAAATAAAATACGTAAACTCCATTAATTTAAACAGTTAACCACAAAATAATTAAGTTCACAATAACCAGAATTATCTCGTTGGGCACATCGCATTGCAACTGCATTCTCCCGTCCCTCATTAAAACGATAAAATGTGAACGCTTTTCTTCGGCTCTTAATTTTATTCATTCGTTGTCGGAAACAGAAAATGTCAAATAAAACCTAAAACCATCACAAGTTTTATCGCTTTTTTTATACGAAATTTAAAGTAGGTTATATAAATTCCTTGTATAAACAAGAATTTTTCCGTTAGTTAGCCGTCTCTTTTTTCTACTAAGTAACCAATTTGTTTTTAGATTTAACCTCGTTATGTAATAATAGCCTAAAATGTTTAACAACATCCTATGATATTTCTTTGACTAAGTTAAAATTAATTGCTATTTAATATATTTGTGCTTATCTTACATACACACGTACGTGTTATAAAGTAACTTCGGATACTTTAACACAGTAGGTAAATATCGTATTTCATGTTCGCAATGAAGTGTAGGAGATGATAATAAATTCGGTAAATGACTTTATATACAAAGTTTTAACGTTAAAAAGTCTGAAGATTTGCTTACTACATACTTACTACACTATAATAATATACAAGAAATATTTTTAGCTTTCGTTCATTTTAGACGCTCTCTCATCACGAAATCTATAAGTCGAGGTTTACCTAACTTTATTTTAATGAAGCATTACAAATGCTTTTCATAATAATATGATGAATAAGCTAATAGTTTAAAATCAATGCCAACACCTCGACATGAATTGTGAACTCGTAGCGATCTCCGAAGCCCTATCACACACAATGCACATAAATCAGAAAAACTGTGTGATTTTCTCGGATTCTAAAAGTAGCATTCAACATCTGTCTCAGATACCCTCGAGCCTTCGAGGGATACCGATAGCCGTAGTCATTCTAGATACTATCTGCGAAATCCGTGCATTAGATAAAACTGTTGTGATCCAGTGGATACCCTCTCATGTTGGCATCATGGGTAACGAAGAGGCAGACTTATCAGCCCGAAAAGCAGCTTGCGAAGGGATTGAATATGCATGTTTTCCGTTACACTCAGATTGGCTTAGTAACTAAAAAAAGCACTCTGCAAATCAAAATGGTGCGAGTATTTTAACGAGCGATCGCAATGGAAAGGTATTTGGTATAAAACAGTACAGTCTGAGCCGCTTTGTTACCCATGGTTCGAAGAAAATAAGATGGACAGAAAACATGTAGTGGCTTTGTTGAGTTTGTCAACGCCAAAACAATTTGTCCAGTTTATGATGTCATTGACAATGTTTATCATGTGTTGATGGAGTGTGACCGGAACGCATCTGAGAGACCAGAGCTAGGTGGGGATTCGATGTAGGGGCCAATTCCCAGCCCCATTCACGGCTATTTTGGGGCCGGAATGTTTAGTGCAATCTTGTGGAGGCCTACGTCCAACAGTGGACTGCAATAAGCTGATGTGTGTGTAAAGCAAGGGAATTCTCATTCGTCGAATCGTTGAATTGTCATTTGATCATTTCTATTTACCGCACATGTTCAGATTGTAGATTCTGTTAAGTTGAGCTTGTAACTAATCAACACCTGCTTTTTTAACTAACTTACAAAAGAGGAGGAGCCTATTAATTTGAATGTATCTTTTTATATATGTACTCATAAACTCAGAAATAATGAACTCAGAACTTTTTTACTGATTTTTTTTTTATCGAAAGGCTTTTCATGTGGTCCCATTTAAATTTCATCGAGATCTGACAAACACTTTTCGAATTATATCTAATAATGCCTATTTACTTGGCTATTTTTTCGTCGATCTATGTTGTATTACTTGTCGATGTAATTGAATTAGTTTTTTTTTCGATTGCAAGCAAACACAAACATCAAATATACCGATGTGTTCCAGATTTGTCCGCGTGTGTAATACGATTTTGAATTTTCTGTTTTCTAGTAAAATATAGCAGCCTATGTTACTAGATTATAATGTTGGACTCTCAAAAAAATTTTAGAATCGGTCCAGTAACTTTTGAGCTTACAAGAAACAAAAAGGAAAAAAAAGAAACAAGAAAGAAAAAAGCTTAAGAAAGAAATAATCGAATGGTCATAATATTAGTACCTATAGATTATAATAGTAATTAAGATCCTCTCTTAGTAGTTTGTCAAAAATGTTGTAGGCCGAGCAACTTCACAAATTGGAAATATATTGTTTAGCGTTCGTTATTATCAGGACAAAATTTATGTAAAAGAAAATAAAAAAAAATTATATACGAAAAAAATGGCAGTACGAAGTTCGCCAGTTTAGCAAGTGTATGTAACATTGTACAAATTGACCCTTTCTTGCCTAATGAGAAACTTTAAAGGATAATTTATATATATATATATATATTCCAATAATTTTAATTCTAGCGCAGACCATCAACGAAGTGGACAGGCAACCTATCTGTCGCGGACAATTTTTGGTCGCCCAGAAAGTTCTAGCTTCGAAAGTTAAAAATTCACGAAGAAGACCTATGTCTAGCAGGGGACGACCATCAGTGGAGAATCACGATGTCAATCCGTGACTTACCTATTTGAATGAAAATTTTGAAGTTTATCCTTATCAAGAAAACAAAATACAGATTAAATAAAGTCAGTATTTAAACAACGTTTTTCTAATTATATTTGTTAATTTGATGGTTTGAATCAAATTCATGACTAGAACCAGAAAGCTGCTAATTCTGAAGATTAACAGCAATTTGACAATATTCATTTAAAAAATTAATTTAGTCCCACCATTACGAAATAGACAATTTAATTATGGCAGTCATAATACTCATCGTTAAAACGCAACAACACTTTTATTTGTTTTAGCTGCGAGATCGTTATAATGAGTGTCGTTAATTTTGCGAGCGGCGATTTTATTTGGTAAATAACGTAGACGTGCGAATTCAGATGAAAATGAAATATTTTCACTATTTTAATGAAACCGAAACTAAAGAGTGTCAACAATATATAATATCAGTCTGTCCATCCGCATATGTCGCAAACAGGTCTATTGTAGCTGTCAAAATACTTGAAATAACCACTACCGTGTATTCATATGTTGGATTTGAACTAATTTCCGGAAAATATAATGAAGCTATTATAGTTGTCACAAAATAAGAGGCCCGTTTGGACGTTTAACAAATATCCTAGAACGTAACTTGGTACGAAACTGTAAGAAACAATAAAAGAATTATTAATAACATAAAGTGTTTTTAAAACATACGTAAAAAATTTTGGCGTGTTAAATAATATGATAGAATATATTGGGAGTGTTCTTTTCCCGCTTACTTTATAGTAGCATGCAAATTATAATTATTACGAAACGTCTCAAAAACAGTTACATTCTAAGTCTTTTTGTTTTTAAATACTAGTGTTGTAACCAGTTAATTACTGAATTTCACCAGCATCATTCGATTTTAATAGTAAATCGATATTGTGTAGTGAATTCTACTGAAAATAGTTTTATTGTATATGCTCGAAAACATTTAAAAAAAAGACTTCAATTGCATCGACAAGTAACGCAACGTAGGTAGACGAAAAAATAATCAACTAAATACACGTTATCAAAGATTACAGTCTTTACAGGTACCATGGTCACGGGAGAACAATGTCCTTATGTAGAGAACCTAATAAAACGCGATGAAACATGAAAAAAATGTTTCATTATAATGAGAGAAATTGGCGTAAACATTAGAAAACAATAAAAAAAAATAGATTAAAGACAAATTGATCTTTTGTACCATTGTATCATTTCAATTTACCTACAATAATAAAGTTTAGGGTACATTTTTTAATCATAAATTTAATTCAATATACTTTACACTACATAATCAAATCGATCAAATACTCATACAAACTTGAATCGATTTATCGTGAGTATCGAATACCGAGTCGTATGGTTACTTCCCTATTTACGTCTCGATGACATATGTCCAAACGGGCCTATTATTTTGCGATGACTATAATAGCGTATTAATACACACAACAACTAAACAAATAATAATTATAAGGTTACTTTACGCAAATGTAAACATTTATTCAGTCACCATATTTTATTCAAAGATTAATCTGGGTAGAGACTGTCTTAACTTGAGACTACACTTATCCTCGGACTTTGGCCTGTTATTGAGTTTACAGAGACGAGTAATAGCGAAAAACAAGGGGCTTAGCGCTTTCTCCTTTTTAATTTTGCAATCTGAAGAGCAACAAACCACTTTAGTTTTTGCGAAGCCTTACGTTTGGTACAGTTACAATAAATTGTTGATGTACGCACAAATTACTTAATAAATTAGTACACCACGTTATATACAGAGATTTTTATTTATTTATTTAAATCATAACTAACTACTATCTTTACAGGTGGTATTACCTAATTCGATAGTGAAGCACACATAATTTAACTTATATATGTTGGCGCCAGTGGCGCCTCGTTCAATAAATTAGTGCGACCACGAGGTACAGCCAGTAGGTGAGGCCGACGTCGTCGCCACACATATCTATCTGTCCGGCACACAGAAACACAGTAAACATAATATATCGGCGTTATGTATCTCACCCCTAATTAACCTAAATAAATATAATACAAGTGCGAACTCCCGCCTGACTCGTAGCTCGTTGTATCCCACCACATCACACACACAGCCCAACACAAACAAAGTTGGATACATAAGAAGATAAAAAGGATATACCCCATAAAGCCTAAAATATAAAAACCTAGTAAATTTGTTTTGTAATTTTAAAATGCAATATATTATTTTTTATGAGACGGTCGACGCAAGAAGTTAAAAACTATTTTTTTTAAATGATGAACTCATCAAGCAAAAACATTAACATGAATAACTTGACGTAACTATTGTAGTACATCACGCTCAAAACGATATGGCTCTAATGGAATGGCTATTAATAGTTTAAAAGTAAGTTTAATCAATTAATTAAAACAAATGTGCAGAAACATGAGTTTATTTATACAATCTAAAAATCATTTTATTACAGAAAAGTCAATGCACTTTACATATACCTAGCCAATGATCATAATGTAATAATCAATAATAACTATTTTTGAATTTAGGTTTATACTTAACCCTTGGTGTTATTTAAAGTTAAAAAAACGACCGCGTTTGTAACTGTAGTCTCCTTTGTCATCAATCTCTATTTAGCTGCGTAGAAACTAGTTGGTGTTACTTTACACAGAAAATTCGATGTTTAAATAGACTGGTACATTTCGGAGGTGTATACTGAATTACCGACCGAAGTTAAGCACTGCTAAGTCCAATAACATTTCACAATCGAACTTTTTAAAGCATGATTGTAAATTGAAAAGAAATCGAATAGTGTTCATTGTAATTTCTCCTAATCAATACATATAATAAAAATGTAACAGGCCGCTGTCTGTACATTTAAGATTTAGGAGAAAAAATATTATTGGGACCTTTATCAACGCAAATAGCACCCAAAACAATGATTATATAAAATTTTGTGACACGATGTATGTTCTCGATAAACTCCGAAACTGAACCAATTTTTATAAAATTTTGTAAGCATTTATAATTTGGTCCAACTTGGGATATAGACTAGTTTTTATCTCAATGGGACCCGATAGGTGGCGCTGCTATCTGTATGTAAGCAATCAAATTTGGTAGCCGTTTTCCGAGCAGGACAACGTCTGCTGGGTCTGCTAGTATAATAATAAAATTCAGTTTGACGTAATTAATAAATATGGTAATAAAATACTAATTCCATCATCTTCGTATCACAAACAAGAACAATTGTCAACTGATTACAACGAGTTACAGTAATTAAGGTGATAAAAACAAGTACCTAAATCTTTAATCATTTTGATTTACTAACAACATTGAAGAGTTTCGCAGAAAGGCATTTGGAGCACCCACTCTAAGAATTTTCATTTAACAATACTTTAAATACACTTTTCAATTTAAACACTTTTCATTCAATAAAAGATGACGGTCGTAATTATGACCTTATTTAAACGTTAATAACAAAACTATTAATAATTGTTCACTTAATGTTACAGCCAGGTATATAAATTATTATTGAAATCGAAAACTTATATCGATAGCAACTATATATAGTTGAAATTTTGGAAATGCTGGGTAGAAGAAGTTAAAGTTTGTAAGAAGTCTAGCTTTTTATGTTTGTATACAATTTTTATAAACGTGTTCGTAAGCGTGTTTCTTTATCTGTGACAAGTAACTTAAAATTGTATGTAACGCATTCAGCCTGTAACATCCTACTGCTGAGAATAGGCCTCTTTCTCCATGTAGGAGAACGATTGGAGCTTAATCCACCACGCTGCTCCACTCCGGGTTGGTGGATATGTTCCTACTATGAGTAACGATTGCTATCAGGTATTTATGATAACAACCGGGACCGACGGCTTAACGTGCCCTCCGAGGCACGGAGACCTACCTATAAGGACAGACATCAAAACCGGGAAGTAATATTAGCGGGAATCGAACCCACTTATTTAACCTACCTATTGAACCTACTTATTTAAACGATCAAAGTTAAATGATTTTTAACGAGTTAAATATTAAATGTTTTACAAAATTTGGAATTGTGTAAAAAAAATTTTTTTTCATTGTGTATTTTTTTCACTTGTCAGGAAATTACTACCGATTTCGTATAAAATACGATTAAGGATCAAAGATAAGTTGATACGAGAGTTTATTGGCAATGTCGTGTCCCCAGGGAGTACAAAAAAATCAATTATACTCGTACGTCAAGCGGAACATTCAACTTAAAGTTGCGTCTATATATTTCTTTTTCGTGTCGTCTTATTGTTTTACAATTAGTGTAAAGTTGTAAACTAATTCATTTAATGTAAACAAAATTTTCTATTGTTTAATGTGTTCTAATATGGTTCAAACATTTTTAGCAATGGAAACGGAAAATGTTGTACCTACTAATAATTGACAATCATATCAGTCATTATATTCGTATTGCTCTAAGATCCGAGAAGCTAAATCTTCCCTCTTTTTTTTTGTTTTTTTTTTGATATCCAGGACGCCCGGGTAGGCAGTCCTAGACCGTATGTCGGACTCAGCACTTGGGGGTGCCACTACCGCACTAAACCCCCTGCGGGAGCCTTCAGCTGCTTTAATTGGAGGGTTTAGGGGAGGGAGGGAAAGGCCAGACTTCTCCTCCATGGGGACTGTCCGCTCACCTCTGAACAGTCCCGACGACGCCGTGTCTAGCAGGACCGGGTTCCCATCCCGGTCCGACACGGGCACAGGGGCGTTACTGGAAGCGCATTAAGTAGCGCCTCCTACGCACCCCCATTCGTCGCCCGCGGGTGGAAGCCACGTCGGCGGCCTCCTCTCTCACCCGCTCGTCAGCCTCCTTCTGGTACATAACTGTCTCGCAGAAGGAGACCATCGCCTTCCAGGACTCGTCGTTGCCGAGCATCGCGGTGATGACGCTCGGGAGTGACTAGTCCCCTCCGAGGAAATCTTCCCTCATCTGTTAATTAGATGAGATTTTGTTATTTCCCGGATCTTAGACCAATAGTACATCACAACATGGCATTGCATCGTTACTTTCTGAAAGTATGTATAAAATGTTCGAGAGCGAGCACTGCTCTGGAATGGCTATGCATTCTGGTCGATCCAAAAATGTGGCATACGAAGAGGCCAGTAAGTAATGTATTATTTTAATTATGTACTATATTCAAAAACTAGCTGTACGCTGCCAATCGTCTTCCTCGATAGTCCATTTACCGAGCAAGTCTCTAGGCTAAATAACATCAAGCTCTACTAATAGAAGCTCAGCATTGATAAGAATTGTTACGGAAACGGGAAAAAACATTCTTTTTTGAGAGCTTCCATTGCGTAGGTACGCTGCGCTGCGTAAATGGTCAAACTTACCTAAAAACTATGTAGGACGGAATTGATCGCCATTAAAAGTTCTACAAAAAACGTCCGCGCAGCATAATATGGTTATCTCTTAAGATTAATTCATTAAAACCTTTTTAATGGTAATCAAGTTTGTCCTAAAATAATGCACTATTTGCAAAGGTGGTTTTGACGATAAAAATCCTTATTCAAATAAATACGTCACGTATTTCTTTTTGAATAAAATTGTCCTTGATATCATTTGATTTCAATGAATATTTATAAAATAACTCTGCAACGAATTAATGATCACAAAAAATGAAAAGGTGACATTACTGCATTATTATTAGTAAGGCATACGAATCCATAGGAATGAAAAATATTTCATCAAAAAGGAAATTTTATGACGATAAATTTGGCTTTTATACAATTTAATTTGGTCGCATAATTTAGGAAATGATGTAAAATCGAATGAGCGCGTGGAAATCGCCCGAGTTGAACAGTAATGGTTTAAAAATATTTTACCACGTTTTTTCCCGCGAACCCGCGAGGCACGGCTATACACGACTAAAAACCACGGCTAGTAATTTATAAAAGATCTTGCTATGACTATAAAGGTGTAGGTAACTTTAGTTTTAGAAAGTAATGTGTAATAGATAAATAATAATAAATATCTGATAAGAAGCTCTTTACGAGTGAAACTGCGTAGTCATTTCTCACAGCGTTTAGTTTTTAGAGCTTCTTGAAAAAGTAAATTTTTTTTAAAATAAATCTATACTAATATATGTATAAAGCTGAAGAGTTTGTTTGTTTGTTTGTTTGAACGCGGTAATCTCTGGAACTACTGGGCCGATTTGAAAAATTCTTTCAGTGTTAGATAGCCCATTTATCGAGGAAGGCTATAGGCTATGTATCATCACGCTAAGACCAATAGGAGCGGAGTCCACGCCGACGAAGTCGCGCGCAGAAGCTAGTCCTATATAATTTTAAAGTAATAATAATTTCAAATAACAATAAAATATTATATATAAAAGCCTTATGTGCGAACGTTCATTATTTGCCTCGCGTAGGTGAGTCAAAGGAAAAAACGCCCATAAGGTTTCTGAGTTAGTAAAAAAAAAGCTTAGCAACGTGCGCAGGGTAACCACCTAAATCAGAATAGCCAAATTTCATATTGCTTTATTAGCACGATAGACGCAATTAGTTTTCTATCAATTGATTGGAATCCATAATAATATCTTGGATTGACTGACGCAAACATTCAACAACAACATTCGAAAATTTAATTGGTATTAGTAGTGTCTAAGCTAACACATTATAATGGAAGTAACGTTACTTGTGTACATAATAAAGGCCCTCGATAACCAATAACGTGTGACATGTAACATGACGTCCATAAATACCCATCAGCTAATGTCACTTCATGTCACTTCATGTCACGTGACAGCGTGCCGCGTCATGTCGTGCCGCCACGCGTTGTCGACTCGGTATGGCCTTGTTTTGATGAAATGCACTTTAAGACGAAAACCAATGTTCTAAATATGTCGTGCGTCACATTAATGTGATATGTATTAGTCCCCAAACTTCCTTTAACTATTTCTTACTAACTACAGGAACTTTAAAATTAGGTTTATTTATTTGTTCCACTTTCATAGGTCTATCTCTTGAGTGTGAGTGACAATTAACTGGATTATATCTTTTTACGCGGAAAAGGATGAACTTTACATGGGTCGACAAATTTTAAACATAACAACAGAATACACAAAACTACTTTACCAAAAATTGTTTAAAGCCGCGAGTCAAAATGTATATACATAATTACATAGTACCTGGGTGACCGAGCCTAGCTCGGTATTTTTAGTATTTTTTTGTTTGTTTTTATTATCAGTATTTTTATATTTTATTTTTATTTAAATAAAAAATCAATAGTGAAATTTAAAAAAAAGGAAAAAAATAAAAGATTGGAGACGGACTTGAACCGTGGTCTTATCGGTTGATCCCAAGCGACCGTTTTCCCACCTGAGCTATTACAACTTTATTGACGATTGCGAAATTTACCTTCGTATTCCAATAATATTGTAGCCATTTTTTCATTGCCCAAAAACAGGGATAAAAGGACATTTTCTAAAAATGAATCCCAGCTAGATCAATTTATCGCCCCCGAAATCCCCTGCATACTAAATTTCATGAAAATCGTTGGAGCCGTTTCCAATATTCAGATTATATATATATAAATAAATATATATACAAGATTTGCTCGTTTAATAGTATAAGATATTGTTTGAATCATCAAGATGATTTAATTTTTGTAAACGATCGACGTGTAAACTAGATTACGAAAGCTATAGACACTGGTTCTTTCGTTCTGGTTCCAAAAAGTATGTATTTATTATATAATATATATAATTTTTTTCATTTTTGAAATTTTATATAGCTACTAGCTGACCCCGCAAACGTTGTTTTGCCATATATGTTACTAGCTGACCCGCAAACGTTGTTTTGCCATACATGTTATTAACCCCCGCAACCCCCTCTCGTAGGTGGAATTACGTAAAATCCGTTCTTAGCTGACCTCTACTCGGCGAAAGGAACATTCTTACCAATTTTCAAGTCTCTGCGCCTTATGGTTCCAAAGATATCGTGATGAGTCAATGGGTGGATATCTCTTTTATATATATAGACTAGCTGTCCCCGCAAACGTTGTTTTGCCATATATGTTATTAACCTCCGCAACCCCCTCTTGTGGGTGGAATTTCGTAAAATCCGCTCTTAGCTAACCTCTACTCGGCAAAAGGAATATTCCTACCAAATTTCAAGTCTCTACGCCTTATGGTTCCAGAGGTATCGTGATGAGTCAATGGGTGGAAATCTCTTTTATACATATATATAGATAAAAGGACAAAGAGTCACGAAAGACTAAATTTTTTTTATTAATGTTTGCCGCAAAATTTTCTTAAAAAGGGGTACAAAGTTTTTGCTTCACGTATTAATATATAGATATAGAGCAGTGCAGAATGCTAAATTAATTATGGCGAAATTTCGATCACTAGGCGACCACTATGAGTAGTATTACGTAAATTGACAATTTTCGTAATATTAATTATATTCGTTAGTCTCGCTAAAACTCGAGAATGGCATGACCGATTTAGCTAATTTTGATCTTGAAATGTTTGTGGAAGTTCAGGGACGGTTTAAACGGTGAGAAACATAAATAATAATATGTAACGAAAAATACTAAAAACGACGATTTAATTTTTCAATACAATACAAAATGTTCCTAGCGGGGAAATTTAAAGTCTTTTGTCAAAAACGTTGTCAATTGGTTGTCAAATATTTATAGGTGCGTTCAGAAAGTGTTTTGTGTATATTTTTCACAAATATAATATGTAGGTGATACACAGTTCACCGGGCCATCTAGTATTATATAAATAAATGTTCATAATAAGTAATATCCGTCCTATTTAGTTTTGGGAAATGAATATAATATAGTTGACACTAATGATGCAGTTTATTCATATTTATAAAGTATTCTTTTTTATTTACTAGATATTTGTTATATCATTGCAAGAGGATAGAAAGCGAGTTGGTTGTTATCAGAGCTAACAAGGAGTTGAGAATTATATTGGTGTAGAACGAGAAGCGATTTAATATCGTCTGTTGGAACATTTATTTTATTGTAGTGTAACTGTTTATTCAAACATTCTATACAAACCATTAACGACCAATTTTGGAGTATAGCTAAATTGCTTACATCTCAAACTATATGTTGCACATTAACCATTTAGATTTTGAGAAGAAGAAATACTCGAAATATACACAAAAATTCACACTGTGAAATTAATAACATTACCACCAACCGAAATATGGTATATACCAGTGCTGGTCACGAAAGTGTTACACTGTCGCTCGGTGAACGTAGAACCATAAAGAATTTAGTCAACAATAAATTAATATTAATTTACCTATTACAGTCGGCTGTTACCTATATAACAATCATTAAGTTGCTTATCTTAGGATAAATCTCGACTTGAGACGCATTAGGTCTGATGTGGAAATTTACAGGTTTTGAGGAGAGCCGAAAGAAAATTTTTGGTAAAATCGTGTCATATTTATTAAATAAGTTATGTTACGCCAATAAAAATAATAAAATCTTTTAGATAATAGTTTTACCTATGTATTAGTATGGCAATGAAATAAGTTATAGTATTAAAATAATATATTATTGCTCAAAAACCACATTTTTGGTGACATTCGACCTTATGCCTATACAAGGCTATGACAAAACGAAACATTTATTGCTTTGTAGTGATACAACTTTATGCCTGAAGAAGCATAAGGGCTATAGCATAACAGCATATCACAAGATATGATGTCTAATTAATTAAAATTTAAGAGGCATAAATTTCTAATTGAAAATACGTTTTATTTTGGCAGACAATCCTTGTAGTATGAAATCGAATGACAAAATTGACCCTGCCTGAATGTTGATATCTTTTTATACATTTTTAGTGCGCTTATAATATAAAAATTTGTAAACGAATTACTTTTGGTTACTTAGGATTTTTCACTATGTTGGATGTCAAAAATTTGGATGTACGGACGATAGCAAAATAATCCGAGAATTTGACGAAATAAACAGTTTTTTATTACGTCAGGAAACTATTAACTAAGAAGGCGGAAAAATTCTTAAAAAAAATTTACGTTTCTATCATTTTACGTTTCTATCATAATAATATAGAATCAAAGCACTCTGTGATTGTCTGTAAGAACCAATAATTATGGTCGATAATTAGTTCCTAAACTAGCTACTAGAGGGAGGTACTAGGGTGGAGGCGTACACTTTTAGATTTTTCAAATACATAATTATAATCTACAATTTGTAAAATCCGTATATTATGCATATACCTACTCGTATTATTCTACAAAACTTTTATTTGTTAAAATTTGATTTAAACTAATTGTATGGACTGCTCTAATTTTTTATAACTTTTAAGAAAAATTAAGGTTTTATTGTTTTTACTAAATCTTTACTAGCTTTCTCTTAAATAAGATTTTTATATATTTTTACACGTATTTTATTTTGTTATATAAGATGAAACGATTTAAGTAGATACTTTAAATTAATGATTATGAAAATAAACATAATGTTTTTATTTCCTAAAAATACAACAAAATATGACCTGAAACTGCCTTCTTTATTTTACAAAAAGGACTCAGTTTAAAGTAGACCAACAACGTTTAAAAAAAACCTTTACGTTTATTTAAAGGCACGTAGCGAGTGTAAAGAGTTCTATTCATTTATTCAAGACTTGTTTGCACTTATGAGCTGCTTTGTTCAAAGTATGAACCCAATATAATTTTGTTAAAAGAAACATGAAACACTTTATGCTGTAAAGGGTTTTACAATTATATGTATAATCGAGCCCTAAGATATTAATGCTAACATCTGGTTCATTATCGTATAGCATTGGATATTAGTAAGATTTTATGTACAAAATATTTTCTACAGATCTGCAATTTCTATATAATATATATATATATATCTTCTCTGCCTCTAGGTTACCTGGAAGAGATCATTACTACATACCTACATTACATTATTTACTTTGTTAAAATCAATTTGCATACATGCAAGAAACACATCATTAGGACATGTATTCATCGCAAGTGCTGCTCATATTCTGCATGCATTTTAATCACTTAATCCTAATATCTATATATTATTAATACTCTTATTCTTCTATATATTAATACGCGAAGCCAAAACTTTGTACCCCATTTTACAAAAATGATGGGGACGGAGAAGTATGAAATTTCACATACATACAAGGAGTGGAGATTGATAATATTTTTTTTTAATTATGCATAAAACAACAATAATAAAAAAAACATTACACACACTATCATGTAGGTATTTGACACACACACACGCATATAAACATACTCTTTTGCTTATTATTACAGAAGTTTGACAACAAAACCTTAATAATGTTCAAACTTATAATTTAAATTAATTATGGTCGAATTTCAACCATTAAGTGACTACTTGTTATAATAAATACGTGTTTAATAGAATAATTACTGAATGTTTCATTAATTACTTCGTAGAAGGTAATAGGTACAACAAACATTTTTACTAATGAATTTAATACGTGTGAGTGCAGAGTCCACCCACATCGATAGGTGGGATGTGATTAGGGGTAATGAACAGGTAATGAGAGGTAAAAAATACCTGAAGGTAAAGAGATCAAATACGAAGCGTTTGAATAAAAAAATATTATACTTTACATTTGTATCGTTGTAATAGATATTATATAAGCATACAATTCAGAAGATATTTATTCGCTAAATAGACAAAGGTTAGGTACTGAAAATTGTTTCGCTCAGTGAAACTTCTTGATGTCCCTGAATAAATCCCGGCCGACGTTTCCTTTTCCAGTTCACAATTATTTTCTCAGTTGGCGCCAGGAAGATCTCACGAAATTAAAATAAGCGAGCGCAATAAGACACGAATTTGCCAATTAAAGTACCTATATATATTTTAAACGATGTACTAATAATAAAAATACATTTTTTATATTTTCACGTGTTTTATTACTCTCAAACAGTACAGACGTTTTTAGTGAAACCGTAAAGGCGAGACTATTAGATTAAAGACCATTGGATAATAGTAGGCAAGTAAGTAAGTATTTTATTCATATAAATTATTCAATTTTAACACTAAAATTGAAAACCCATTTAATATCTAAAGTAACTAAAACTACCTCGTTGATAACGACATAGTTTAATTAGTTATATTCTAATGATTCTGAGCTAGTGTTAAAAGTCATAAAACTCTTTTAACGGCTTCCTAGCCGATAGAGGATAAAAATATGAATGATAAATAAATATCCACAAATTATTTTTATATGACCTATTTTTATGAGAGCGTATAAATATACGTTGCTCAAAATCTAGAGCAGTCCGACTTTCCATTTAGGCATCACTGCCGTTTAGTATTTCAGCCTTACAGAAGGTCACAGCTAAATAATACTGTACAAGTAGACAAGTACTGTACTAGTACTGTGTTCCTGCAGTAGGTAAGGTAGCCAGTGCATCTGGCTATATGATATGTTGACATCTGGGCCGGAAACGGGCTTATGGTGATGTGGCTAGGGTAACCATACACCATTAGGTAGACTACTCTTGTTTTCAGAACTCCTAATAGTTTAAAAAAGAAAACAAAAAAAAGTAAAATGAAAAAAAAAAACTGGAGTCCGTACAGGGAATCCTATGTACATATTATATATAAAAATTTTTTTTCGCTCGGTACATAATAAGTTATTCGTGAAGTACTGTGATCTTGTTAATGTAAATGTTGTGTGTTGTCAATATAAAGGCTAAAACATTACTGTACATACGATTTCAAGTTTACGATTTTAAGTTTCAATATATTTTTATATATATACTCATACCTATATTTACACGTACATATTTTTACTTAATGAAATTAGTGCTAATGAAACGGTATACAGTAATCTTGTGCTACTGAATAGGAGATCGTCTGTATGGAAGGTTTGTACTGACTTTTTCTCCGTTTTCACGTTAATAGTTAGTACCTGGATTACCGAGCTTAGTTCGGTAATTTTTTATTTATTTTTGGTAAATCTTGTGTTTTGGAAATCTATAAATTAAAACGTGAAGCAAAAACTTTGTACCCCTTTTTAAGAAAATTGCGCGGACGGAGGAGTATGAAATTTTGCACACTTATAGATTATATAGAGAAGGAGTGCAGAATGCTAATATTTTTTTTTATTATTCATAAAACATACATTAATTTAATAAAAAAAGTATTACACACACTACCACACACATAAGCACAGGGCCGAATCTACCATATGGCTTTTTGGGCTTCAGCCCAGGGCCCCGTGCATTGATGCCCGCCTGTGATTCTACGCACTTAACCGCCACGAATTTTCAACCGCGGTGGTTGAATGCAGAGGTGCGGCCCGCTTCGCAGCAGGCCGCCGCCGTCTTGTCTATACGCACTGGCGGTTCAGCTTGTGGCGTGCCGCCGAAAAGTTTGTGCGTTTAACGCGCAGCCATGAACTGCGATACAGAGAAATTTATTGTTGAAATTCAACACAGAGAAGCTATTTGGAATAGTGAAGGAGCAGTTTATACAAATAGAGATTTAAAACGGAAACGATGGGAAGTACTAATAGATTTTATTTTTGGGATAGATGAGATCTAGTAAAGGATGAATCCAGTATCGTTTTTTATTTTTCTTTCGTTTTACTTGATTTTGGTAGAAAAATAGATAACACATACAAGCTACTTCGATAGCGTCCATTTCGCTAATAAAGCCAACACGTTTTCAAGCGGTCCAACCGCCCTACGCAGTTACATCGCGGTTTCGGCGCGGTTGGCCGCCGTAGCGGTCAACCGCTACAGCAACCGCTTCAGACGGCTAGCTGCTAAAACGAACCGCCTAGGCGGCTAACCGCTACTGGGTAATGGGCATTACTGAAACGCACTATATATACTACTCGTATATTATACTATTTTGTTCATTGTCAAAAAATTCTGACGTCAAATTGAGAAGAGATTTAGATTAATACTAGCCGACCCGCGCCCACTTCGTTGTGCGTTAATTATTATCTTTGTGATGCAATTATGTTGTGTAACTCTTATTACTGTTTCATTAGGTTCATTGTTTAGAATTTGACGTATAAAATCGTAATAATATCGTGTATTTATTATTTTAAATTACAGAACCAAATAACATACTTTATAAATTAAATGTTGCTCCAACGCCATCTATCAAAAAGCGAAAAAACTTCGTCGTCGATTGACTAAAATAAGAGTAAATAAAATAAATAGACTAATAAATAGCGATAGATGGCGTTCGTTTCTTTGTCATTTTGATAATATATTTTAATATTTTTCTTTTTTTACTGAATTTTTTTGTAAAATTATAATAAAATATAGCCTATGTCACTCCTGAATAGTGTAGCTTTTTGTTAGTGAAAGAATTTTCATGATCGGATCAGTATTTGCGAAGATTACCCCCGATATACAAACAAAGTTATAAACTTTTCCTCTTTATAATATTAGTATAGATTGTTTGTCTTTACTGAATGTCAAACATAACCATAATAAATTCATTAAAACCTTAATAATGTTCAAATTACTTATAATTTAAATTAATTTATGGTCGAATTTCGACCACTGGGCGACTACTAGTTATATTTAAATACGAATAACATACTCCTAAACAAAACAGATACAGCCATAATAATAAAAAATATATTTTTTTTTAAATATACTGAGATTCTAATTAGATGCGTTAATAAAGGGCACCCAATAATAGTTTTCCTAAAAATAAATTTAAATAAATGTTTTCATTAAACCGGAGCCACGATTCGCAACGTATTTTTATAATTTATATAATACTAACTGTGCCATGCGACTTCGTTCGCTTGGGTAATTCTATCTGGATTCTCATTATTTATTCAACGGCGTTCTCCTGATCCCGTGGTAATTTTGGGATTAAATGCAAGTGTTGCAATATCACATTATCTTATTTTAGCCGTTCCAGAGACAGATGTAGAGACATAGATAAGTACATTTAAAATTAATCATTTTATTTTATCACGTAAAAAAATTACTTTAAAGACTTGAGGTAACAAGCGCTTTTCAATTTTAGCTACGTAATATTTTATATTGTATAGGTAAACTAAAAGTTTGCCTCAGGAAGAAACATTGACTTGTAGAAGTTGAAAACTTGGGTGTTTTAAGTTTAACCTTATCTACTTCTCGTTTTAATATAATCATAGATTAAGCAATTTAACTAATATATTTGAAATACTTAATACTAAATGAGTAAGTCCTAGTTTCTACGTTTTATTTGCAAAAACTTCGATTGGACAAAGAAATTGCACAAGTTTATATCAATCCCACCAAAAACATAAATGTGAAAAATGACAGCCAAGTTCAATAATAAGAATATGTTGTTTGTGGACTTCGCCGAAAAAAGTATTGAGATCTAAATGAGCGCCAAGTTCTACAGAAAATATTAAATTAAGCTAAAGATTTCACTTGGCTAGTTTTTACCTAAAAACAACATTAAAAAGCTATTAGCCAAATAAAAGATGAATTATTAGTGAAAACTGGTCCTGAAAAAAAGTCCACAAACAACATATTCTTATTATTGAACTTGGCTGTCATTTTTCACATTTATGTTTTTGGTGGGATATCACTACTTTTTGTAGATATATTTATTTGAAATTTATTCTTTTTTCTTGCTCATTCTGTTAACGGATTCGATGTCGGAGACCAACCGGATCCTCAGATATCGATTTTGAAAGCAATCTGTCAAATAACTAAAAAGTTCAAGATGGCGGCTACTTTTTCTCATTCTGTTAACAGATTCAATGTCGGAGACTAACCTGATCCTCAGATATCGATTTTGAAAGCAATCGGTCGAATAACTAAAAAGTTCAAGATGGCGGCTACTTTTTCTCATTCTGTTAACGGATTCAATGTCGGAGACTAACCTGATCCTCAGATATCGATTTTGAAAGCAATCGGTCGAATAACTAAAAAGTTCAAGATGGCGGCTACTTTTTCTCATTCTGTTATCAGATTCGTTTTTTGAGACCAACCATGTCCCCAGATATCGATTTTGAAAGCAATCGGATGAATAATTACAAGTTTTTTGTATGGGGACACTCTTTATTTTTTGACTTCATTTTGTTTTTATACTTGTTTTATATAGCAAATGTATTAATTCATATTTTGTGCAAGTTTCAAATATCCACTTATAACGGTTCAGACGCTACAATTAAAAAACGTTTTTTTTTGTATGGGGACCCCCTCTATTTTTTAACTTTCTTTTGTTTTCAGATTTTTTCCTGCGCTTACACGTAATTACCTAGCTAGATGCCAAATTTTGACTTCCTAGGTCATCTGGAAGTGGGTTAGGTTTTTGATCAGTCAGTCAGTCAGTGGAAAATTTGCGACTTTTGAACCTTCATATTTTTGTAACCGTTTCAACTAGGTTAATGAAATTTGGGGTTCTAGTTGTCCTTATGGATATAAATAAATATATGCAATTTGATCTGTTTCTGTTGAATAGATTTTGAGTTATGGAGGGGTCAAAAGTCGCTCGAAATGGTTCGTGTAAATATACACACGGCGCTGAGTCGCCAGTTCTTTTGCTTGAACTTGGCTTGACACGCTGCCGCGTGTCTCGATATCAAATAAATCGGTAAAAACATAGGTACTATAAATCTAAATTATGGTTTTCTACATACACACGGTCATAATTATGTTGAACTTGTAACTGAATATTTTCTATACTTATATTATAAAGAGGAAAGATTTGATTGCTTGCCCAAAATTACTGAACCGATTTGAAAAATTCTTTGACTGTTGGGATTTGGGAAGCTACACTGTCCGCGGTTGATATAGGCTATATTATATTTTCAAAAAAACTAGGAAACACAAAAATATTTTTAAAATTGTGTTAAATACCCGTTTGAAGCCGGGGCGGGATGCTAGTAATTATTTATGCTATATAAATAATAAAAGAATCATCAAAATTACGGACATAACTTCCGAACGATTTACATCAAATTTGGTAATTCTTCTTGGGCTCGTTATTGTCAAGAAATGGAAAATTAACGAAAAGTTCGTCGACTCAGCTAGATAAATACACCCAGATTTGAAGTGAGATGGCACCCACAATTCCCGATATAGAAAATTCAACTTTACATCAAAGGCAGTTAATACGTACATGAATGCCCAATGAAAATCACATTGATTTTGGATTGGGAAAAGATAAAAAATTGGATTTGTAGATAAAACGTAGTCTTACGGGGTCTTACTTATGTTAGAGATTACAAATAATGGAAAAAAGGATCGTTTTGACATAAACAACTTACCGCTCTAATCGTTTTAGATCGTTTTGTGAAGATAATGTTAAGGTTACTTATAATCAATTGTATAAGCATTACAGGATCATTTATAAATGTATTAATTATTATTGTCTTGTTATAATTATGTTGAAATAAAAATCTATAAAATAATTATTTTAATCCTATCACATATTGTATGGATGAGTATGTATTAGTGCTGTTTTGTTATAAGTAGTTAGTTTTTATAAGAGTGCCGTTTGTAGCGTAGCATGCGTCTTAACGTAGCGTCGCTGTTTCGTAGCGGTACAAAATGTTCTGAGATGCAATCGACGGTGTACATATTTGTAGATAAACTCGCTAACTATTTTTAGTATTAACTATGTCATGATTCTATAAAATTTAACGAAATTTACATAAATAAGGGCGTTAACAAAAATATTAACTAACAAACTAATCTAAGGGCCTATGCAAACCGCGTTTTTTAAACGCGATACAGACGCGATGCAAACGCGCGTGTAACGCGATACAAACGCGATGCAAACGCGCGTATGTCGCGATACAAACGCGCCGTCGACGCGCGTTTGAATCGATACGAACGCCAACAAACTGCTCTGTAGGATAAAAACGCGCCTTCGACGCGCATGTCACGCGATACAGACGCGATGCAAACGCGCGTATGTCGCGATACAAACGCGCTGTTGACGCGCGTTTTAGAAACGCGCGTCGACGGCGCGATTAAAAAACGTGGTTTGCATAGGCCCTAACACTACGGTGTGTTTGTTATGTGTCCTGTATTGCGAAATGACAAACAAGTAAAGTTGACACGATCTTTAAGTTTTCTAAAAAATTTAGATGTTTCTTATTTATGCAATCTGTTAGAAAACTACAAATTAATAGAAAACTTTAAAAATTTAGTGATATGGCTATTTATATAGATGTTTCAAAACTATTACCACTGGTTAAAGAAATTACCTGTTATTTATTTTAAAATTCCTTGCGAGTGCAGCGAGTTCTATTGGTTTATTCATGAGTTGTTTATAGTCATGAGCTGGTTTATTAAAAGTACGGATCAGTTGCACGGAGCTCGCACAGTCTAATTGAGTTTATGTTAAAGTTAGAAGGAAACACTAATTTCGTATACAATGTGTCGATTGTTGTATTTCTTTTCATAGTTGTTATTCCTCGATTGTTGTGTTTATTTAGTTATTTATTTAGTATAGTTATTGTTGTCCCTAAAATGACAAAAGTCCTACGTCGAAGCCAACATTTACAAACTCATATTCTTAATATCTAATTTTAATCTTTGTAATTTCACTTCTCACATCACTTCAGCCTATCGCAGTCCACTGCTGGACATAGCACAAGTTCGCGCCGAAATTGGCGTGAACTCTTGTGTGTTGCTCATAGTTCCAAGGTGGTAGTGGAACTGTGTCATCCCTTAGTCGCCTCTTACTTCACCCACCGGAAGAGAGGGGGTGGCTATAATCTTTACTGCCGTAACCACACAGCATCTTTGTAATTTATATTATTTGAATTTTAATGAAAACGAGTGTAAGTAACTATTACTATATATCCATTCACATAGAGACAAAATGTGCGCTATTATGCAAGTTTTTATAAAATATTTTATTTTTAATGTTTCTAATGACATTGCACTGTCAAGCTCCACCTGATAGAATAGTAGTATTAGAAATAAAATTATACTTTCATCTTGTTATTAAAAGAAGTAAAGTTGCTAGCTTAATGCAAATAAGTATCTAATCAAAGAATAAATAAAAATATTGAGAAAATACCTAATTATAATTTTTCACAAAAATTCTTCTAAACTACTTCCCAATGATACAAGCAACAATTTGTTTCTTACGGAACCCTTAATTTTTATATTACCTTTGTATAAGATAGCTTTCAATCATTTTCACTTATTCTTTTTACTCTTTTTTAATAGTTCGTAGCTTACTCAAAATGATACTTTCGGGGTATTTAAAATGGAGCACAGTTTTACTATGAGTTTTGCAATGAAATCTGGTTTTTAATACAATGAGATAAGGTTCATTTTTGAAAATCTAATCTCCTTAGTTACAGGTAGGTTATTTTCTATTAAGGATCGTCCTCAGAATTGTCTGGCTATTTCTTTTGTGGTTCCCTTTTATGAGTACCCTTTAGATACCGCACACATATAGAATCTGACGCCACCAAAGAATTCAAAAGAAAATATGTTTAGTCCACCTCAAAGGAAACCTAAATATAGCTCTTACACGAGGTTTAACACAATGTATGTATATGTTCACATCACGTGGCACAAGTGTGTTACATCACATAGACTTACGTCATATCTCTCATAGATATAATTATATTAGTATGAACTATATCGTAATGAGATTTATTCAACACAGAACAAACCGAACAAATCTATGTTATTATGGCATCTACTCAATTGGCTAGAGACGTGGGTGATTTCAAATACAATGTTTGTCGTTAGAATATTGACTGAATATCAATGTATGCTAATTGGTAGCTACGTCGCAAGCTTGAATGTCTGTTTGAGGAAGAAATTTTCACAATATAAAAGCTTGTTAGATATGCCGTATCTGGAGACGTTTAATTAAGTGTGTGGGTTTTTTTTTGTTATACTTTTAGTCAATTCTTTTTTGGTACTTATTTTCTAATACAATTCTATTTTTTTTTAAATTTCTGTCTATTCAATAGCAGCACATGATTTTAAAATTCCCTCCTATCCTACCTCTAACCCCTTAGAGAGTTTGCAAACTTTGAACCCTTAATGTCTCATCACTAGATAGATATACGTCAATATCCGAATAGGTCGCGTCAGTTGCAGGATTGATGATAAAAGCTTTTACGCCCATCGACTTACATTTATCACACGCAATAAATATTACATACGACTACAAACATTAGCTATTGTTACACTAAATAAGAAGTCTAATAAAGACCTAAACCCCTTTTTTTGTATTATGCGTACATACTGAATTACTGATACATCTTATATTATTATTTTAAGCTATCTAAACACTTTATATTCATATTAGAGTAGTAAAAAGGATGTATTAGAACATTAATTAAATATATATATTACTAGCCGACCCGTGCCCACTTCGTTGGGCGTTATAATCCATTTCACATAAGAAGGGTACGGTGAAATTTGATATGTTCCAATACACTCTCACTATTTTCAGCAAATCAGATAAATATAAATGTTTCAAAATCACCAATTAATTTCTAAGGCAAATAATAATGCTTGATTAGATTGAATTGTTGACACGGCACGTCAGAGGGCGCAGGTTCAAATCCTGCTGATTTAAAATCTTTATATATTTTTATCTTTTTCCTTTTATCTTGTCACTCCTGAATAGTGTAGCTTTCTGTTAGCGAAAGAATTTTCATGATCGGATCAGTATTTGCGAAGATTACCCCGTATATACAAACAAAGTTATAAACTTTACCTCTTTATAATATTAGTATAGACTATGTTACAGATTCATATCTACGTTTCCTACTGTTAAAAAACAATGATAATGTGAAATGTGAAAATATGAAATCATACAATAGAAATATAAATATATGAAAAATAACTGACTCACAATTTCTTCTATCATACCCCTATAGGTTTTCTTGAAATGTTTTTACTCGTCGTCGGCGCGAGATGAATTGTAAACACAAAAGTACATGAATAACCTTCGGAGAAGATCTACGCGTATTTCCACTGGATCAAAAGCTCAGTGATTGGACATTAAGGCAACACTCAAGATGTAAATAGTGTTTTCGTACAAAAATAAATGAGGATCGCGGAAAATCGGGATGTTGCAGTCAGCCCCGGATCTTCAATTTTTTTTAGGCGGGGCAAAAACTGAAAAATGCCGCCCCCGCCCACTTATATTTATTTTATTTTTACCTTTATCATGCTTATAATTTCAGCTATCAGATGTCCACTACCTATTTGATTGAAATTTGGACATAGCCTACATAGACCTTTCGGAAATAATGCATCCATCGCTGTTCTTTCTGTGTTAAGCCTATTTATTTACACATACATAGGTACATAGACATAAACTTGTAGGATATATATTTTATAAACAGCATAGGGTAGGATTTAAAATAAAAATATGTATAATGAAAATAAAAATCAAATATTGTATTGCATTTGTGAATTGAAATTACAATTTTACTCTTTTGCACTCTTTGTACTCTCTCTTTCGCGCGCACGGTAACCAAACGCGTGCTGCCGCGAGCTGCGATTTCTGCGGGCGAGCGGGCGCGTATTTTTAACTCCCGACGCAAAAAGAGGGATGTTATACGTTTGATGTGTCTGTCTGTCTGTGGCACCGTAGCTCGCGAACGGAGGACGCGATTTCAATTTAGTTTTTTTTTTGTATGAAAGGTAAGTTACGGGCGAGTGTTCTTAGACGCATGTTTGATGAAAATCGGTTGAGTCCTGAAAAAAATCTGGGGGTAAAACCGAGGAAAATACCCAATATCTGCAAATACATGTGGTGGGGAGAAAATGAGGATGGAAATCCGAATGTCAGCAAATCTATCCAAGTAGGGTTGCAAATGAAATAGCATCGCATGCACTTTACAAAATTAAGTAATAATAAAAATAAATGAATGAAAGTATAAAATAAAAATTAATTTAAAAACAATAAAAAACCCGACACAGTAACCTGAGTTCCCTTTAAAAGTAAAAAATAACGCTTATTTTGGAGTAATTTTATAAATGTTGCTTAGTTAAGTTAGGTTAGTTTTAGTACAGTCATTTGGTGCTCAAAAAGTGGGTTACCTGGTTCAATTACAAATAGTCTAAATAGTCCAGTCATTTGATAGTTTTACCTGGAAAGTTTTCCAGTAGTTTTGAAAATTGGTGATTTTATAGATTTCGACATGCTCTTTTCGCGCCCGCGCGCGTGGTTCTTCCTGGCAGGTCGTAGGGGCTGTCTGGGTACGGGCATCCAGGCTATGCCTGCTTACCCGGGCCTTTCCTCTCTGGCAGTATCCACTGCCGGGTCATTTGTTTTCGCCCCGATGGGCCGAGGATACACCCACTTAAAGTGGGCTGTACCCTGTAGTCCAGATATATGGGTTGGCTGTTTCTTTTCAGTCTAGCTTATTACGCAGTCTCCACTGCGTCGTCCTCCTCGTCGCCACTGTCACCTTCGTTGGTGATCTGCTGCGTCGGCAGCAGGAGCTCACGAGGTAGTGGACGCCCGTCCGGCGGTCTTGCGTGCAACGGGGCAATTCCATGGAGGTGTACGCACGTACCTTTGTCCGCGCGAGCGAACATAGTGCGCGCTAGGTTGCGGACATACTCCTCCACGGTGGGCGTCCTGGTGTCTCTATGTATTACGTCGTTCCTGACGTACCTCGGAGCTCCTACTATCAGACGCAAGCAGCGGTTCTGCTGGACCTGTAGTCTTCTGGCCTGGCTCGCAGAGCAGAGTGCGTACCAGGCCAGGCCCAGTTTTTTGAGAATAACTCCGTTCCAACTCATTTTACGATAAAAATAGTTATGTAATAAATTAAACTAAAGAAAATTTCCTACAATTTATGTAGTACCTTTTTTTCTAAAATCTATAGTTTCAGCGTACGAGAGCTGCAAAGTTCACTCTAACACGCGTTTACGTGTCATAATTATATTTCGTAAGTCCAGTTGACAAGTTTTGAATATATTTTTTTAATTTGAAAAAAATATGGTGTAATCTAAACACTATAAACATTTAATTCCCGTTGGAAATTTTACTTAAACTTAATTTTTTAACAAATTAAACGATTGTTAACAAACAAAATTTTCTCGAAATTACGTCTCAATTGTAAATGAAAAAAAAAATGTTTAAAGATTGTCGTAAAAAATTTTCGCTTCGTAGAGCCTTATTTATATACATAATTAACAATATCGCGCCATTAAAGTAAAAAAAATATTCATAGTTTGTTTATAATAATTTTTATAGTTCCAGAAAAATCACCACTTTTTGTAAAAATCACCAGTTTTTGTTCAAGTACAAATATTATTATTAAGTTAAAATAAAAAAAAATTATTCAAAACTAGTCGACGGGACTTAACGAAATATAATTATGACACGTAAACGCGTGTTAGAGTGAACTTTGCAGCTCTCGTACGCTCAAACTATGGATTTTACAAAAAAAAAAGGTTACTACATAAATTGTAGGAAATTTTCTCTAGTTTAATTTATTACGTAACTATTTTTATCGTAAAATGAGTTTGAACGGAGTTATTCTCAAAAAACTGTATTTCAGCGCCATTTTTCCAATATGGTGGCGCGACCGGCAAAGATACGAGGTGGCAAAGAGAAAATTCGAAAAGAGCACGTCGAAACCTATAAAATCACCAATTTTCAAAACTACCGGAAAATTTCCAGGTAACCCCCTTTTTGAGCACCAAATGACTGTACTAAAACTAACCTAACTTAACTAAGCAACATTTATAAAATTACTCCAAAATAAGCGCGTTTTTTACTTTTTAAAGGGAACTCAGGTTACTGTGTTGGGTTATTTTTTTTTAATTTTTAATTTAATTTTTATGAACTATGCCTACGCGCTTCGCGAATAATAAATGTTCGTGCAGCATGTCTCACTCTGCGCTCTGGGTATCGGTAGAGTTGATATGGCCATGAAATTTCTGTACTTGTAGGTACTATTATTTATTCCGTGGTCAAAGTTAAGTAAATGATGAGTTGTCCATTCGTCTGTAAAATGTGAATTTGGCCGCCCCCTGAACTTGCCGCCCGGGGCATGGGCCCCGGCTTGCCCCCCCCTAGATCCGGGCCTGGTTGCAGTTGGCGCGAACTTGGAGAGGCCTATGTCCAAGCAGTGGACTGCAATAGGTCAGCCTATTTATTGACAAAAATAAATAATTATACTAGCTACAGGCATCGAGGAGTGAAATTTAAGGGTGTATATAAAATATTTGTAGGGAACAAATGCAAGTGTTGTCCTTTGTCCTTTACAGCTCGCAGAGGCACAAAAGTTTTAAACGTTAGTTTTATTACGATATATAAAAGCAGACGTATCGTACTGGCTCTTTGTTCTGAACACACCAGTGATTTCCGTTAAGTACATTAAATACTTGTGCAGTGAAAAGAAAATTCTTTCGAAGAATTGTCATAGTATTTTACAGTTGTGTAATATTCTAGGTACCTATTCTTTTTCGAACGAATAATCGCTAAAATCATAATAGACGTTTTTATTTCTACACAATTACATTTCTTTTTTACTATTATTATGTCATTTTTAAATTTAAAAAAAATGTTGTCGTTAGAAAGGTATGTTTCTCTGCAGTGAACCAACATCCCAATGTGCCAAAACTGTACTAGAGTTTGTTATTAGTAGTATTAACCCTAGAAAGATAAACTGCGCCTCGGAGGCGCCCGCGAAACAAATTTGTGGGTATATTTTTTAAACAGACGCTCCTATAAGTTCGTGTTCCCGAACCAACTCATTTGTCGATCAACACTGCCGAGTGACAGTTGCTTCTGTTCTGTAAGTATTATAGTTTTTTTGCTATAGCGGCACGTTGCGCTCGAGAGGCGCAGTTTATCTTTTGTGTAACTTTTGTGCATTTCTTTGTAATTTTGTTTTTGCCCTTTTTTGGCTTATTTACGATAAATGTAAAAGAAAGTTATTGTTATTAATTGATTTAACTTGTTTCAAGGAACGTCTTAACAACATGGCGAGTAGACTAGTGTTGGAAGACAGAGAAATAGTTTCTTTATTGAATGAAGAAGACGTAAGTGCGGATGATGGTGGTGACAGCGAGTTGGAAGACCACGTAAGTGAAGACAATATTCAAAGCAATACTGATGACGAGTACATAGACGAAGTAATCGACGAAAACTTGGATGACACTTCAACACCTCCTGAAAATCTTGGACACGACCACCGCATAGTCGAAAAACGATGTTTGCAACTATTACCTTTAACTAATGTTTTTGTTTAATTATTTTATGGTATTTGAGACTAATTATCGTAATTTATTAGATACTAAGACAAAATACTATAAATGTTACTCATTCTTAATTTTTTTTACTTATATATAGAAGACTACTAATTTTTGTTGTGGATTTATATAATCCTACATATTTTGTCATAATGAAAGAATAATTATATTCATTTGTGTTTTATTTACTTATTAAATCTGTAAAACTTCATTGAAAGTATAAAAAAGAATAAAAATCAATTAATTCGTAAAATAAATTGGTTTTTAAAATCGTGCGCCTCTCAGGCGCAGTTTATCTTTTTAGTACAAAAAAATAAGTTTATCTTTCTAGGGTTAAGTTAAGATCTAGTATAATTTAGTGTTATAATTTAGTTTATCTAAAAATGTTAAAGTTGTTAGTTTTATATAGATAAGTTAGTATATTACTGTCATGTACTTATGTATAAAAGTCCCTAAATAAAGATATTAAAAAAAAACTATATTTCTTAAATTATATTATATTTTTTTAAACCTAGACAATCCCATTAAGTTGAATTCTATTAGTTTTATTGAGGCTTATTATTCAGTGAGCTATTTCCATTTTATATTCTTTGCATTTACAGTATATTTGAAGGTTTAGTTTGTTGCAGTGTTATATTATCTTCATCATTAAAAACATACGATTTATCCAGTAAGCAGATGTACAAAGGAAGTTTAAAATTCGAATCATAGACTAAATTTATTCTGGCGACTGACGTTGAAACTTTTGTTGTTCCATTAAATAAGCTCATTTAGCGAATCCCTGAATAACATTAGGCTAATATCAGTTGAAAAAGGTTTTCTTTAAACGCTTCCTCCAAGAGGAAAAACTTACTTAAACGAACAAACGTAATTTATACTTTATATTAATGAAAAGAATTACTTTAAAGTACTCTTGAACAGTTCCAGAAAAATGTTTGTTTGTATAAATATTTATTATTGTATATTTATTACACGAAATATAATACGATAAAAAAGAAAATGTATATTTTTTAAGCATCTCGTTATACTATTTCCTTTGAAATATTATTTTCATACCGTCAGCTTAAGAGCATAAGAAGAAGTTAATGACTATGTTATTCTTATTAGAAAAATCTCAGTTAACTACGTACGAGGAAAATGTTTTATGATAATAATATTTCATGAAGCCAGTGACTTTAAAAACTCTTTCAATAAATCGAGAGACATGATTGGCTTGAAATTATTCAAATACATGCACATTTTAAAGTTTTATGAAAAACGGCAAAACTTTTATCAAAAATAACATTTCAAAAAATCTTTTGTAACAATTTTGAGTTTGAGGCATAATGTTAAAATAAAATCTTTTATTAAAATGTACAAACAATATCAGAATTACTTGATTTAATTTTGTAATAAGGTAGATTTCAGATTGCTTGTAGCATTATCTTGAAATTAATTAATCAAAATTTATAAAACGGTCGTATTATTGTATTAAATTAATTTAGAACCAATAGATTAATTAAAAACTATTGACCAGAAATCGCTCGTAATAATTGAAAACATTAACCACCCAGAAATTAAACACCTAAAACTTAGATTTAGATGTCAATCGATTTATAAACGAAACACCTAAAACTTTAGGTGAAACTTCCATTTATAAATTGAATGACTATAGGTAGGTAGGTGTCTCTATTATACATTCATATGAACGATGAAATACGTAGAATTTAGGTTCTTGAAAGTAAGGTATAATTTCTTCTTCTTTTATTAATAGAAAACATAGTTTTTGCGTTAATTAAACTTGTCCCAGCTTTCTGCTCCAGTGATTTGTGAAATATTATATATATATTTACTTATTTAATAACGAGAATATTCAAAATACCTATATCAAATGTGAAATCAAAATACTAACTTTATTATTTTTTAAATAAGTTGAATATTATTTTTAAAATATAAATGTGTTGCGCAACGCGTCCTGTTTTCTCACGGTGCAATTCAAGTGAGCGTTTGCATATTATAAATTCGTTTTAATTTAATCTATTTTTTTCTGAATTTAATTAAAGTTTTATCTCCTTTTACACATTTAATAAAAAGTTTATGTAGTGTTCACATTTATTATAACTTCTGCACTTTCATAAATTATTAGGGGAGATGCGGATAAGACGGGGACTACTAAATACTATTCTTAACTTTACTGATTTCATATATATAAATATATGTAGTAACCATTATGTCTTTACCTTATGTAAAGATAAATATTCATTATTTATTTGTGTAAAGTTAAATTTTTAATATTACTTCTGTTGCAAGTTTTAAAAAATAATACTAATATATTTTTTGCATCGACCTACGAGCCTTTTCTTAAATGAATATAACGCTATTTGACTTATTTTTAACCGACTTCAAAAAAGGAGGAGGTTCTCAATCCGATTGTATTTTTTTATATATGTTACCTAAAAACTTTTGGCTGATTTCGATGATTTTTCTTAATCGAAAGGTGGTGCGTTTGATGTGGTCCCATTTTAATCAAATTGATATCTAACAAGTACCTTTTGAGTTACCTATATCTAATAATGCATATTTATTTGACTATTTTTTAGTTGACCTACGTTGTTATATCTCACTACTTTTCACTAGGTTTATCGATTTTGATGATTCTCATTTCAATCGAAAGTATGCTTGTCTTGCACACGCATTTAAAATTGATCGAGATCTGATGACTACTTTTTGAGTAAGCTTTTATAACGCGTATCTATTTGATTATATTTTCGCCTACGAGTAAACCACTACTATCTACGCCTCGATGTAATTGAAGTAGCTTTTTTATCGTTTTAGAACACACCCAATTATTATTTAAAAAGTTGTATTCGGTTTTAGTTTTATTGAACTATGTCTTTGCTGGAGGGGTCATTGTTCGTGAAATTTACTCAAATTTTAATGTTTTTCAGTCAAAAAATTTACGTGACTACAGGTTAGTAAGCTAAATAAAAACTATATGAATTTGTAATTAATACCATATACGAATGACTATAAATTAAGTTGGAAGCGAATTATAGTTTCTTATATTTCGTTTTACGTGATTCCTACAGTACAGACATTTTGAAACTCGTTTGCCGCCAACTGGGTCACAAATAAGCACTAACTCGATCATTTCGCGGTTAAAGTATTCCTTATTTTATTTCAGATCGTCACTAATATCATTAACTCATGGAGAATTGATATATTACGAAATATTGTTTTTTTCTATATTGCGCTTTAACATTGTGAAATTAAAAAAAATTACTTTCAGGTCCCGGAGTAAATATTCATTTACTTGATTGAAATTGAAATAAATATACCTCTGATTACCACTTTGATAAGTTATGTTTCTCATAATAAAAACGTTTATATAAAAGTATAAGTATGATAAATCTAATGTTATTTTTCTTTTCGTTGCGTTTGTTTATTAAATTAACGCTTAACTTGTGCGAATAATAAATGTTTAAAAAATATCACACACGTTTACTTCCAACGCAGCATTCAAGTATTGCTATAGAAAAAATAAAAAATTATAACTTTCGCCAGTAAACTGGCATTTAATCATTTGCTGTCTAGTGTATGGACACATATATTTAGATTTTTCTTTGAGTAAATAACGTTTATTTGTCATGTAGTTTTCTTAACATTGATAATAAAACCTTCAGGGAAAAATAAGTCAAGCGTCATATTTATTTATTTATATAGAACTATCTTATGGACACATATTTACAACGTACATTAAAAAGACTTAACTATATACAATAAGATTAAAAAAAAAAAAACCTGTGTTAAAATACTACAATTACAAAAATAAAGTAAAACAATAAAATTATAAATAAAAAACTTCCTCTAGAATGTCCGTGTTCGGCATGGCGCCTAAGACGCTGGCGGCATTACCCCGTTGAATAGCGAGGCTGAGCCTTTGGGCGAAATACTCGCCAGCTCTCAGGTCGCCACATGCAAGAACAAGCCTGGACGACAATTCTGACATGAATTTTTTCATGTCAGAAGACCAAGGGCCCAAGGTCTCCACAGCAAGCGCCGCAAATAAGTAATTGTCTGATAAATTACAATACTTACGGCGCTTGAGGATCTGGGCTTGGTCGGCGGCAGACCCGGCCCTCTCCGCAGTGTTAATAATATGCGAGGGGGCCAAGGTATCTACACAGGTAACATCCCATACCAGAGGACGCCCAAGATGCCACGGTACTAAGGTCATACCATCAGGTCTCTTGCCATCGCTTCTTGACAAACCAGACGGTTCTAACGTGGCTGGTAAAGAAGCGGTGACAAGAGCCCGACGAACTAAATCGTTCAGCGTACCGTGTCGGTATAATCTGCCAGCGCTCCTGGTACAGGATAAGCCATGTCGGCCAAGCCTGTCCACCTGCTGCCCACACGGACATATATGAGGCTCACATATTTTAGCGCCGAGCCGGAGACCCACCACGATACGTAATGTGGTGGGATCTAGCACGGTGCCTATATTTTTAGAAGGAAGAGCTCGCAGCCAGTGACCCGATTCACTTTCGGCAACTGCAAGCAAACGAGCTCTATCAGCGCTGCTTGAACATTGCTCTAGGAGGCAGGCATAAACAGATTTAACTGCGGGTATATCCCAAGCAGACTGTTTATTTTTTATTAAATTGTTGGTGTCCTCATCTGGAAAGGAAGCCCTCCAACACTCTGTAGCTTCCGTCAAGTATGCCACCCGAACATCTTCTATAGGAGTATTAAGGATAGATGAGATGAGGGCGAGCGTACTGTGACAAGAAGCTAGAAAGGCAGGAAGAGCCAAGCTTGCAGATGTGCGGACACCTAAACCCCCGAAGTTTATAGGGAGGGTTGCCTGCATCCAAGAGCGATCATCAAATTTCAAATTTAGAATTTTTGACAAAGTATCTTTCAACGAAGAATCTAAAATATTCGTGATCGAAATAAATTTCCAAAATGGGCAGCATCTTAGCAAATACATGAATTTAGGAGCGAAAAGGCAAAGGCGTAATATGTAGGTGGCCATGTGAGGTTTTAAATCAAAAAGGCGGCCTGAAATCAAATTGAAATTTTCTAATTTTGAATTTATAATGGGAGAAAAAGCTTCAAAAAATATTGGAGCACCCAATAATAACAAATTTTCTTTTTTCATAATAGAAATGTTTGGTGTTATTATATTAAACTGTTGTGATAGTGAAGTAATTTTTTCTGTAGATAAATTGTCCGAAAACAAAATTTCACATTTATTAAAATTTAGACTCAGACCAATTTGATCAAAACGGCGAATAATGATATCAAGATCCTCCAATACTGATGACGCAGTGCCTCCCAAAGAACCATCATCAAGGTACCATACATTAAATTTTGAATTTAATTCATCGATAATCGGTTGTATTGCCAAACTAAAAATAACAGGGCCAAGAGGGTCGCCTTGCTGGCATCCCACGCAAGACTCAATAATATTATCACCAAATAATAATTTTGAAGGGGTGCCATAACATTGCCACATATATTCGAAAATTTCAGGAACTTCTTTTTGAATTTCTGAAAGAAGAGCACCCCTATCTACCGAATGCGTCATATTGTTTCTGTATTTTTTGTTCTAAAGACAGTAACAGCCTTTTTTGCGTTGAAGCAAAAGTTTTAGCCTTCATTAGCCCGAAGTTTTACACTTTTTAAATTATTTTACAAGTTTCAATTAGTCTTCTAGGCATGCATCGTTAAGAAATAAACACTTCTTAAACAGCTTTTATTGTATTAGCTAGTATGTTTCCTATAACTTTACACATTTTACAGTTTTTTTCTAATTAAAAAATTATTTATTTATTATTTATTTATTTATTTATACTTTATTGTACATTCACAACTGCAAATATCATTTACAGACTGTGAAGTACAATTGGCGAACTTATGGCTATTTAGCCATTTCTTCCAGACAACCCAAAACAACAACAACCTAATTAAAAAATTACTGAAGACTTCTTCTCTAAAGATATATAAGAGAAGCTGTAGCTCAATTAGCTGCGAGTTTTCATTGCAGGTTAGCGGAAGTTTTTCTTACTAGGGGTCGTTACCTTCGTCAATACATCCCTCATTCAAATCAAATTGAAATGGTCCAGTAAAAAGGACACATGGAACTTATCTTTTAAAATCACCATTTTTTTCGGATGAGATTATGAGAAATGCGTACCCGCCAATCGGCATTGAAGCAATAATATTAGGCACAAAACAATTCTTTTCCTTAAGAGAAGAAAAGCCATTTCCCGGTAATATACCGTTTTCTCATAGTTACAGAAAAGAATAAGGGAGGTGAAAAAAAAAAACACAGAAAAACGAAACAGTAGGTACTTGGGTATTCTTACATTTGTATATTGTTAGGTCAGTTCATTTGTTTTTGCTTAACGTATAAATAAATTATTAACGTAACGTATATTATAAATGTATTCAAGGTTCAAGTTACTAATTATCGAATGCATAACTTGATTATTTGGCGTGTTTGATGATATTAATTGTTGATTGCAAATTGAAATTGAAAAGTCTTCGAGCAATGTATCCTCCTTGTGTTAACATAGCCGAGACGTGGACACAGACGAAGGGACTGGTCCTCAAGTTTAAAGTCACTCAACGTGCAATGGAACGGGCTATGATTGGAGTTTCTCTCAAAGATAGAATTAGAAATGAGACTATCCACGAGAGAACGAAAGTAGCCGACATAGCCCACAGAATTAGCAAATTGAAGTGGCATTGGGCTGGTCACCTGTGTCGCAAGACTGTAGCAGACGTGTTCTGGAGTGGAGACCGCGTGTTGTCAAACGCAGTGTGGGAAGTTCTCTGGCCCGTTGGACCGACGATCTACGTAAGATTGCCGGTGTAGGCTGGATGAGGATTGCGGAAACGCGGATGGATGGGGGGCGGGGGGCACGAACTTGGGGAGGCCTATGTCCAGCAGCTGTGGTCTGCAATAGGCTGAACTGACGTATTTTTATTAACGTATCATCTGAAATGAAGTCGTTTTCAATATTAAGATGCTGAAGATTGAAATATTTAGAAACTACTACATTTCACACAATTTTTTTGGAGAAATATTCTATCTATATAATAAAAATGAATGTTGCTAAGCGCATAACTGGAGAATGGCTCGACCAATACAGCTAATATATTTTTTGTATGTTCCTTAAATCCCACGGATGGTTTTTATGCTAAAAAAAAAAAACATAACAGACAGAACGAAGTCTTTCCGATCAGCTAGTTATAAATAAAAAATACAGTAGGTAACATTTCATTTGCATACTTATTTAAGCATGCATAAATTATAATTATATTATAATTATATACTTGACGGAGCGTTGCATAGGCGTGGTCTAGGCTTTTGTGCTTGCGTGTTTTTTTTCTTTTTTTATGTAACTAGGTTGGCAAACAAGCGTATGGCTCACCTGATGGTAAGACCGTAGCCTATAGACGCCTGCAACACCAGAAGCATCGCAAGCGCGTTGCCGACCCTATCCCCAATCCCCCCAGGAGCTCTGATCACCTTACTCACCAACAGGAACACAATACTGATTGAAAACAGTATTATTTAGCTGTGGTCTTCTGTAAGGTCGAGGTACTACCCCAGTCGGGCTGCTCCATATTTTTAGCAGGAAATTTCCTGCTGTACCCTACCTCAGTGTTGGTGCGATTCCGAACCCCCAGACACAAGAGAAATTCCTATTGGGTACCGTTGAGTTTGAGGAGTTTATTTGTTTATATATTTCTGAAAGGCTATGTAAGTCCTTCCATATAATTCTTCCAATAAGTTCGTACAACAATATAAATTTATAAACGAAGATGGGATAACTTTCACATCTTTCGCACGTAAACTGTTCCACGTTGAACTTTAACGTAACTATCTGAGAAGCAAAGTATGATGAAGTTTCTTCACTAACAAGTGGTACCAGCGCTTGCTTTGATCGTTAACTTTTAATGTTAATCTAATTTGTTACAATTATAAATCGTCTTTTATTCAAGTTAACTTAATATTATTAAATACTAGCTGTACTCGCGACTTCATCCGCGTGGAATCTATTTAAAAAATTCCGGTTTTCAGGTTGCAGAGTTAGAAAATAAATAAATTTCTAAAATAAAAGTAACTTTAGTCTAAAATAAAAGTAAGATTAGCCGGAACTAACAGACAGACAGACAGACAAAAATTGTAAAAAATGTTATTTTGGTATATGTACCGTGTATACATCCATAATATGCATTTAGTAAAAAGGGTTTATTTTAATATTAAAAAAAGACACTCCAATTTTATTTATTAGTATAGAATAGATATAGATAAAACTGGTATTTTTATTGAGATACTTTAATTTATAATTAAAATTAGAAATCATATTGAGTATTTAATTGAGTCTAGTTTGTAAAAAAAATTTAGACGATATAGTACTAAATGGCTTTTATCTCAAAATATGAAAGAAAGTTTTTGTTACCCTAGCTATTTTTCTATTTGGTTTTCTAAACAATTGAATTCATCGATTAAAAAGTATTTTTACTATTACAAACAAGATATCTATCGAAATACCTTCGAAACAATTTCCATAGGGACATCATAGACATGAGTAATGTTTCATACGCAGCAATAATGTTCCGAAGAAGGCAATACGTGATTGAAATTTACAAATTTAGGGTAATCTTTTTTTTTACTTATTTATAATAAACTAGCTTCTGCGCGCGACTTCGTCCCCGTGGAATAGGACCAATTCTGTCATACATGATTTGTGCGAAACTTTAACCGTTTACGCAGCGAAAGCTCTCAAAAGGAATAAAACCCCGATTTTGAAACATTCTTTCTTGATGCAACGCTTCTATTGGTCTTAGCGTGATTATATATAGCCTATAGCCTTCCTCGATAAATGGGCTATCTAACAATGAAAGAATTTTTGAAATCGGACCAGTAGATCCTGAGATTAGCGCGTTCAAACAAACAAACAAACAAACAATCAAACAAACTCTTCAGCTTTATTATATTAGTATAGATTTAAGTGATAGGAAAATTAGAAGTAAGCTTCTTGGAATGGGTATTGTGAAGTTGAAAACAGTCATGTTGTTGGATTAAATCCTTAATAACGTAGCAACCAATAGCAATGAAAGTAGAATAATTTGAATGGGAAATTGCATTTCTAAAGTTCAATAAAGAGAACTGTAACTAGTGTGCTGTATACAATATAATATGTAATACTTACTTCGAATACTTTATATTATCTATACTAATCTATACTAATATTATAAAGAGGTAAAGTTTATAACTTTGTTTGTATATACGGGGTAATCTTCGCAAATACTGATCCGATCATGAAAATTCTTTCACTAACAGAAAGCTACACTATTCAGGAGTGACAAGATAAAAGGAAAAAGATAAAAATATATAAAGATTTTAAATCAGCAGGATTTGAACCTGCGCCCTCTGATGCCGTGTCAACAATTCAATCTAATCAAGCATTATTATTTGCCTTAGAAATTAATTGGTGATTTTAAAACATTTATATTTATCTGATTTGCTGAAAATAGTGAGAGTGTATTGGAACATATCAAATTTCACCGTACCCTTCTTATGTGAAATGGATTATAACGCCCAACGAAGTGGGCACGGGTCGGCTAGTATTAAATAAAGCCGTTTCTAAAAATGAAAATATGTAGCGTCCTTACACTCAGCGGGACCTCATTTTGTATGAAAATAGAGGTAGGTTGAGTTTCTTCTATTAGTTCTAGATTTGTTCTACCAAATTGGATTTACGTTAGTATACGTTATTATGTATTTGTTCCGTTCCCTTCCAGAAATAATGTAGTAAATGCATTTGAATTGGTCCTATAGCCATACTGTATTATATTTTTTATGAAGTTTAAGAGGTTTCATTTTATTTTTATACTAGCTGTACCCGCGACTTCGTCCGCGTGGAATTTAACAAAAAAGTTCTATAAAATGATCTTTGATATTCTTTGATTTCCTTTAATAGCATGAGCAGGCGGTCGAGCGATACGGGGCAGAGGGGATGGACTCGCCCGCGCCGTTATAGGCATCTCAAGGAAAGAACGCTCAACGCTGGCTCTGCTACTTACTTCTAACGACGATATCTCAAAAACTATTTATCTGATTAATATAGTGTAAAGAGCAATTTTAATCTGCATTAAATGCCTAAGCTAAATAACATATTCATTTGGATAAGGATTAATACTGAACTAAAGAAAATATCTTTAAAAATAACGTAATGTTTTTAATTAAAAATTTGAACATAAAAGTGGTTATTGTAAGTCAACCCTAAGAGATAGAGATATGCTATCGCGGACTTTTTTGTAGCATTTTTATAGATTTTGAATTCGCTAGTACATTATAAAACGATATCTTTGCTAGTTTACGCAGCGTTCGCGTGGAAAGCTCCCCGTTGGCGAGATTTTTTGCGACCTCTTCAACATTTATCGCCGTATTTCTGCTAATTTACATTAAAACATAATAAATCATATACCTAAACCTTCCTCAAGAATCACTCTTTCTATTGTTGAAAACCGTATAAAAATCCGTTGCGTAGTTTTCGAGTTTATCGCGTTCAGACAGACAGACAGACAGGAGGACAGAAAGACGCGGCCGGGGGACTTATTTTTATAATAAGTATAGATTTTGATTCGTCTTGGTTTGATACATTTTTGCAAACCTAATAGGGGAAGGGGGGGCATGATGGGGACGCGAGGTAAGACGGGGTCACGCACATATACAAGAAACTAGACTCTTGCGAACAGAAAGCAATAAGCCAATAGGAAGCCATACTCGATCAACCGTCAGCGCGACAGAAACAGTGAGTGGGAGTGCATGCGTTTTTTGTTTACAAACGAAAATCACGTTGAGTGTCTCGTCGATCTAATTTTACGCAGTTAAAAACGTCTTTACTGTAAGGTAATTATGACTACCCAATTTATGTCTTTTCTCGTATATGGTTGTTAGTGTTGTTTACTTTGTTGTGGTATATTTAGACAAAAGTTCAGTTAATATTTATTTTTTGAGAAATTATTTTTTTCTAAATCAGCCTTTGGGGTAAGATGGGGTATTGGGTATGGGGTAAGATGGGGTATAGGGGCAACATGGGGAATTGGGTCTTCGTTTAGGTACTTATCTATGTTTATAAATAGGTAGTGCCTAATACGATTTTACTTTTCAGGTAAAACAATGGTTATATGAGTTACAGAAGCCGAAGGGTGAATGAGGTAGTTCCATCTGTGCCCTCAACCACAGTAGTCACTACTGTATCTTCAACGGCCATAACATCCCATCCTGGAGCAGTTACAACAAGACCTGAAGTTACAACAGAATCATGCACTCCAGTGAGAATAGATTTTATCACCGAATTTACAGAGCAAGTCACACCTGATGTGATTAAAAAACCTGCTCCCGAACCTGAACCTGGATGTTCTTTTGCTTCTAAATCTCCCATCCGTGCGGTGTGCCGCGATCTTACATCTAGCTTTGAAAATGCATCACCTGGTGATATTTTGCCAATCCCTTTGGTCCAACAAAACTGAAAAGAGGAAGCAATACCGGAGAGGAAAAACAGCCGTCATTACTTCAACTCCTTATAAAAATGAGCTGGAGAATTTGAAAAAACTGATGAAAGTATCCAACCCTAATGATCCTCGGCTCAAAAAAAAAATGCTAAGAAGAAACAAAAGACTACAGTTGCAGCTAAGACGAAAAATGACGATGATGAAGATACAATTTGTCTCTATTGTAATGATGAAAATCATAGTTTTCTGAAATCATCCGAAGGTTGGGTAGGCCGCCAGCTTTGTGGACGTTGGGCTCACAATGGTTGTGCTAGTGTGGATGATGAAAACACCGAAGAAATTCATATTTGTATTTATTGTGATAATAATTAGCTTACCCCATCTTACCCCATTTTCATTACCCCATCTTACCCCATGGTAAGGGGCAAGATGGTTTTTCGAAAGTTCCTATCAAATCATTTATTTAAAAAAAATGCTATAAGTTCATCTTCCAAAGAGTATGCCAAATTGTAGTTAGATTAATAAGGCATTGTGCCATAAATAAATAAGCATAATAAACGCAATGATTATACTGTATTTTTAGTGTTTTCCTTAGATACCCCATCATGCCCCCCCTTCCCCTACTATGAAACGTATTATTTTAACAATTTAATAAAGAAAATCATTTAATTATTTCAATAAGCTAGTATATAATAGTTGTAACTTGTAGCAGTATTTAGTAATATTTTTACATTTGCCAGCCTGTTTATTGTAGAAGACTATAAATTATACTTGTACTTTTAGCAATACAAAAAATAATAATTTATTAAATTATCTATATTAAGTGTTTAGTTATAGGTGGTCGAGAAGTTTGTTAAAAGTATATCACTTAAGTGTTACACGAGGTCGCCGTTCTGGTATAGTGGTGCGTTTATAATAAACTAGCCGACCCGTGCCCACTTCGTTGGGCGTTATTTTGTAATGCAAATATATAGTAAAGTTTTCATCTCGCTCGCACATCTCCGACTTGATTTACATATATACTATTACTTTTAAATGAATTTTTTGGTTAATAACAATAAAATATAGCTTATGTTACTCCTGAATAGTGTAGCTTTCTAGTGAAAGAATTTTCATGATCGGATCAGTATTTGCGAAGATTACCCCCTACAAACAAACAAAGTTATAAACTTTACCTCTTTATAATATTAGTATAGATGACGGCGGTCGTAACAAACATATTATATTTATACAAATATTTCGTTTATGGTCTATGCCCACCATACCTCGGGGCGTAAAATTCTTTCATTTAATGACAGATAAAGATCGAAAACCATTTTACAAACAATGACACAAAGTTGGATGATCTTATTATTGTTTTATTAAATATGTTTTATACATACGTAGAGCCTCTTCTAACACATCTCGATGCGTGGCAAGTTTTTCTTTATTTCATGGACGCTATCTACTCCGATATGAGGGTTGAAATAATAGATGGCCGTCGATCATCATGACCGACACGTACTCTATCAGTAAAATTGATTTTGTTCATTACACTCTGCACGTTTTGTCCTTTACTTTACTTGTATATATTCACTACGAAATGGGTATGAGATATTTTTATAGGGTCAATGTATGTGAACAATGAAAAAATGACACAGGAGAAAATCATAGTGGAGGCCGATAAGTGTGAGGCGTAAAAAAAACGTTTTAATTGTTTGTTTTTTTAAAGTAAGAGTAACATATTTGAAAAAATCTACAATTAATAACAGGTTCTCAAATTATCAATCTGCCATTTCTTTTCTTTATGTATTGATATTTTCAGCTCAAAAATCTTATAAACAACAAACCAATTTTATCGCTACTATTGGTTTTAGGCAAACACCTATCAATTTGGAACTATTTGTACGTACTAACTAGTTTGGCGCGAGACGCGTTGGCGCAACGGTTTCGATCCCCGCATATATGACAAACATTTGTATTGGCCATACAGATGTTTGCCGTGATTTTTGCAGTCCTTGTGGGTCTCTCCACCGTGCCTCGGAGAGCAAGTTGAGCCGTCGGTCCCGGTTGTAATTAATTGATTAAGCTCTGATCCTTCTCTACATGGGGAAGGAAAGAGGCCTAAGTTTGGTATCAAAAATAACACCTTTTACCTCTTACCATAATAATTATTATAATAGGCTAAAATATACATTACAGTTGTTTTGATCAATTGAACGACCTTTATCATCTTTTAAATTATTTATCTTGATTTATATTTTACGGGATTTTTATTTTGTGTATTTATCTGGTCGAAAAATATATTTTGTAGACAATTTAGTGGACAGTGGTCTGTTGACAATATACTTTTTTGGTCTCTGATAATTGGGTCCGATATATGTATACGAGTATATACGAGTATTACTTTTTATGTATCTATAACATACACACATGGTCGTTTGTTCCAAAGGTAAGTTTTAATTAACTTAATGCTTGTTATAGGTACAACACAAGCCGGCTGATATAGCTACATAATTTTTTTTTAAATACATATCTCGAAAAAATTGGGATATAAAAATGAATGTTCCTAAGCGCATAACTGGAGAATGGCTCGACCAATTCGGCTATTTTTTTTTTGTTTGGTCCTTAAATCCCACGGAAGGCTTACTATTTATCTATACTAAAAAAAAAAACAACAGACAGAACGAAGTCTGTCCGGGCAGCTAGTTAATAATAATTTTATATGTAAATACATATATCTCACCCAGACTCGAGGCGGGAATCAAACCCACTTCTCCCGTAGCCGAAAGCAGGGTCACTGAACTGAGGTTGTTGCGTTAGTTTCACGGTTTTAATTCCCGCACATAACATTTTTAAAGTATTGTAGATGTTTTTTCTAATGTGATTGTAGCTGGGTCCTCGACACAAGACCCAATCTTATTGGGGGCCGTTATGTTTTTTTTTTTTTTTTTTTTTTTTGTTACTAAGTCGACAAACAAGCGTACGGCTCACCTGATGGTAAGTGACTACCGTAGCCTATAGACGTCTGCAACACCAGAAGCGTCGCAAGCGCGTTGCCGACCCTATCCCCAATCCCCCCCAGGAGCTCTGGTCACCTTACTCACCAACAGGAACACAATACTGCTTGAAAACAGTATTATTTAGCTGTGGTCTTCTGTAAGGTCGAGGTACTACCCCAGTCGGGCTGCTCCATATTTTGAGCAGGAAATTTCCTGCTGTGCCCTACCTCAGTGTAAGACATTTGTTAAATCAAATCAAAAATTTTGGCTCAGAGAGCTTAAAATTTTCATTTTTACAGTTATACTATAATCTAAATTATACGAAAATTACGCGGACGGAGGAGTATGAAATTTCGTACACATAGTTTATATAGAGGAGTGCAGAATGCTAATATTTTTTTAAAATTATGCATAAAAATATATTAAATCACTACCATGTATTTGATACACACACACACACACACATATTATAATACTCTTTTGTTGATTGTCAAAGTCTTTAGTCAATTTGAAAAATTTTAAAAAAGGTTTTTTTATACTCAATATTTTTTGGTATTCTTTATTTTAAATTTTTAATTATGGTCGAATTTCAACCTCTGGGCGACCACTAGTTTGTATAAATGTCTGTCACGACGCCGTCATTTATTATACACATTATAGTTATATTACTCATACACTTCATACTTATTTTTCTGAATTCTTTTTAAAAATTCACATTTAAAAATGGTAATGTAATTACTTCAAAACGATAGTTTTTAGAATAGGTATCACTAGAACAGAATATTTAGAATATTCGCAATTAAAATAACATAAACATATCCTAGAATATTACTATTAATGGGACTTTGAACATCTCAACATTAGATTCTGTTTTAATATTTTTTAATACCACATAGTTACGGAAAAGGCTATTTTTATAAAATAATAATGAAATGTCAGTCACTATTAGAGACAAAACACTCTACACTGAGGGTGCGTCGCTACTTCATCAATGGAATACAATGAATTCGATTGTTTCGAATAGACGTAAAAGCATTTCCATACATAAAGCGGAAATAAAAACATCCCTCTTGATGCAGGTATTCGATATAATCGGATCTGAGCTTCAATTAATCCTGGAATGGAATGTCTGTTTGAAACAGGTAACCTGCTACATAGAACCGTACCTGTATCTGGAACTAAAATTTATAATCCTCTAGTATGATTCCTAATACCTTGCCTTTACGTTAACGTTATTCACCAAAGTGATATACGGTCTTCTGAATACTATTATGAACGAAATGCAGATAAAGTATTGAATTTTATTCGAAATATCTTTCCACTAAAACGCAATTTGACTTTACTGAAAATATTCATAGAATATTTTGAATAATTTTAAATTGTTAAGTTATTATTAATAGTTAATACTATTAAAGTTATTATTAATAATATTTGATTTGTTTTATGTGTTACAATAGTAATAAATTACAATACATATTTTACTACATTAAACAATACCAAATAGATATTGAAATAATTGTTATGAAAATTACATTTTTTTTTGTTAATAAATTTTAATTAAAAATGTAACTTTTTCTGGTATCGAGGATTTACCTCTCGGTTTTCTTTCGTATAAATTTAAAACGGAAATATAGTCAATATTTAATATCTCGTTGACAATGTTTAAATACGATATTGCCTCATCAAAATATGACAGATAGTTCACTGACGATATATAAATAAATATTACGTTGAACAAAACGAACAGCCTGCGTATGCATAATTTGAGTTTATTGGTTTACATGTAAATATGTATGAAATTCGATCAATCAAAATTGCATACGAAATGAGCAAAGGGACTAGATCACGCTGTGTGATTGCAGGAATTTCATAATCAAATACAGTTACGATTCGGCAAAGCAATCGACAATACAAACGGAACAATTCAGTTCAAGTTTACTTCATAATCTATTGATTTAGTACAGAATTACAGATTAACAGTACTTCGTTGACTGGGTATATGTTTTGGGCTTTAGTATTACATACATATATTATAGATATTCATTACATAGTTATACTATAGTTTAGGGTGCTCCGACTTAGGAGTAAATCCTGTAATAATGTACTTATTTATTTATTTTTATTAATGTATTTATTTGTGTATTTATTTATTTACTTACATTATTGCGTCTTTTATTGTGACTATGTACTTGAGTTTAGACTCAATAAAATAGTTCATTAACATTGATGATCATAAATTTCTATTATTTTGAGTTATGAATAATTTATTGTTTAACGTTTAAAGTTTGATAGTTGTTTTTAGTTTATTGTTTGCGTTGAATCCAGATGTGACTAACACTCTATTACCGATGATTTACTTTAATAATTAATATTAGACATAAGATATAGTACATACCTCACAACTGTTCTAAATATATACATTTTAATTACATAATTTCAAAAAAGTGTGTCCTAGAGTGGACACCGCGTTCTGGCCAACGTAGTGTGGGACGTCCTCCGGCCCACTGAGCCGACGATCTGCATAAGATTGCTGGCGAAGGATAGATGAGGTTTTTGGAAAAGCAAAACAGTAGGCGCGTACTTAGGAAGACCTTTGTCCACCAATGGACTGCGATAGGCCACAGTAAAAAAAAGTAAATAAAGTAAAAAAATAAAAATAAAAAAGAAAAAAAAGTAGTAGTAAAAAGTATAGATTAGTATAAAGTCACTTTCTTGATACAATTGTGACTTAATACCTCTGATATATTTGTTTGTATGCATCTTATTGTATGATTTGTTCAGTCCCAGCTTGCTTCTAATAGGATAAGGTGTGTAAATGTGTGATTATTTCATATTTGTAGTCTCGTTGTTTACTAAATAGCATTGTCATAAACCTACGTGGTTTTTTTAATGATATTTATGATAAATAAGTTACACTTTTGCTTATTTGATAATAAAAAAAGCTAATGAAAGATAATGGCCGCTGGAAGCATTTCTGTCACTTCATTAAATGACTTTTCTTATATCGTTTAACTTAAAGGTAAATTGTATAAAATGTTATAATAGTTTTTGTGACAAAGTATTTCATTCAAAAAACACTTTTCTTGAGTCATTCTTAGCTCAATACAAAGAGAGCTATAAAATATACTCATAAAGGCAAGGCGACAAAAGAAACGAAGTACATTCAAACACAAAATAGATTGTGAGAGCAGAGGAAACATTGATAGCAGTCTGAAATAAAATAAAACCGTGGAATTCGTTTAATAAGCTTCTAAATTATTATTATGTAACTTCTTTTACATAACTTGTTTTACATGACATTTTTTACGTAACTTGTTTTTAGCTTCTATAAAAATACCATGCTTAGTATTTCTGTTTTAATAATTGAAAACCTGAAGGAAATTTTACTTTTCAAATAATCATTTACAAATAAACACAACACTCACAAACACATACTTACACACACACACACATACACACACACACACACACAGAAACATACATGAATAAACTCTTTTTTGTTCTTTTTTCTCTTGTAAGTATGTGTTGAATTGTGATAATGTTAAGTTTTAATTTTATAAGTATGAATATGGAGAAGCGGGACAACCTGACACAGTTAAAAAACTTACTTAAAAGGATGTCCCAACAACGGTTTCATAATATGTAAACGTTTTTCTAAATAAATTATTTTTTATTTTAAAAATAGAAAATAAAACAACTAACTATAACTATTTTACTGTCAGAATAGGTGTAACAACATTTTAGTTAATGACTTAGTTTTAATAAAGGAGGCTATTACGTAATTTTAGCAGCACACAGTAAAAATATTTTCAATCAGAATACTACAAAAATGACTCTAAATAACCAATATAATAAGTAAACTGTGAATTTGGTTTGAAACCTACTATTTCTTTCATTCTTTTCCCTTTTGATGGGTCATAAATAAATGTTCATAGAATCAGAAGTTTGCGCAGAACCCTTTTTTTATGAATAAAGGTATTAATACTGAAACTCAAATACATACGCCAAGGTCCTCAATTTACTTGTCCATTGAAATGTTACATTTTTTTGGCCTTATCGTGCGTTTGTCAGAGGACGCAATTTTTTTTTAGATATGAAGGGGGGGTTAGTCTAAAGTTAAATCAAAGTGTGTGGGGTTGCAGCCCTTGTGCAATGGCAGCCATCTTGGAAAAAGATGTTCAAATGGTTTTTATGGTTTATCTGACAAACTATAAGTCTCATAAAAAATATTTAACATTTTTTGTTGCAAATAAAATTATCTACAACTTTTGTTCAGTAACTTTTAGTCGTAGAATCATAAATAAAAAAGTTATAAGCGAAAATCCATAAAAATTTAAGAGAAAGAAATCTATTTGTTGATAAAACTTTTTTTTAAATCACTTTACAAAAAAATAATATCAGACCATTTTTATAGACGGTGTTTTAAGGAACAATTTTTATTAAAAACATTTTTAAATTTATTTATTATTTAAGGTTTTACAGCGCTGCGAAACGAATACTATTCTTCAGTATTCCTAACAATACGTCAATATAAATATCAATATTCATGATTTGCCCTAATTTTTAATCATCTTGTTATTTTTTTATGATGATCTTTTTAATTATTGATACTAAAATATTGTTAATATATAAATAATTCTTGATTTGACACTCTACCTACGAGGTAGAGTCTGGAGGCGCGTTTTTTTTACACGCGTGATTTTCTAAATCACAACTACTCTGTCCTCGGTCTTTTTGATGGACTTTTCAATGGACTATATGTCAAGTCCAATTTCCTTTCTATCGATGATTTTTTAATCATTCTGGGTTTGAGCACAAAGAGTCAACTCGTCGTTTTTGTTTACCTTTCTGTTTTTTGAGTTTTCTTTATTATTTATATTGTATCGATGCACAACTTTGTTACTACCTAATAATAACAAATTAAAAAAAATACAATCAGAACAAAGGCTCGCCAGCTGGTGAGCCAAATCAACGCGCTCTCACACTCAACACTCTCGCACTCCAACAGCTTAGCGTGTACAAGAGGCAGTGTGACCAATTGGCTAAAGATAAAGAAAATAGTGAGAGCACAAACGCCCACACCACGACAAACATCCTAAAGGTCAATACAAATGACTATATTATGAATATATTGTGTAGTATTTTGTATGGCCAATACAAATGTTGTCGTGTGCGGGGATCGACCGCCAGCGCAACAGTCAGTGTTTTGACCGCTGCGCTAATGCGTCGTCAAATCTATATCTATAAAAGAGATTTCCACCCATATATTGACTCATCACGATATCTCTGGAACCATAAGGTGTAGCTGTAGAGACTTAAAATTTGGTAGGAATATTTCTTTCGCCGAGTAGAGGTCAGCTAAGAACGGATTTTACGAAATTCCACCCACAAGAGGGGGTTTCGTTGGTAAATAACATATATGGCAAAATAACGTTTGCGGGGTCAGCTAGTAATAAATAAGAAAGTTCTCTATAAACAAAAAATTCGGTTGTAGAAATTCAACTGTAGAAAGTATTGTTTATTAAAAAAAAGTAGTTATTGCCTGCAATTTTATTGCGCACGATTATTTTAATGTTATCTATACTAATATTAGATACCTATAAAGAGGAAAGATTTGAGGACGCATTGCTCGAAGAACTTTTATCTTCAAGTGTTGAGGAATTTTTGAAGTAAATAGGTACTCGATGAAGTCTGCCAAAAGCAGTATCATTTGAAATAAATATCAAGAAATACTTACATCAACAATATATAAATAAATTATATATAAATATTTTCTTATGTCAAATACTAATAATAACTACATTAGTATAAAAACTGTGTAGCAGTCATTAACACTCACCTTATAAAGCGTCGTATCTCAAAATTACATGAATAAAGTAAACTAGCAGTTACAGTATTAAGTAGGTAATATAAACTTTAAATATAAGGATAGAGATTCAGGAGTACTTCAATCGGATGTCGTCGGAAAAACTAACTTTTGAAGTATTATTCCTCAGAACACTTAAGTAATTGGCCTCATTTTAACTTGTCCATCCAATTTCTCAAGAAGCAGAGCAATAAAATTACCATCTACTAAAAGGTTGTATCAATGACGAAGTACTCCTCTGACACTAGAACGTAATTAACGTATAACTTTTCTGTGTAGTTAATCGCCAAATTAACAAAGTTCTGAAAGAGTTAGAAAATTCGATGTAGCAAAATTCTATGAAAATAATGTTTAGCATTTATTTGTAACTAGCTCAACCAATTGATGTGTTTCTGTCTTGCGAACAGTCGAACACGTTCAGTGGATCCTTACATCCTACTACAAACGAAGACTCGACTAATATCACGACCACGATTCAGCTTGTAATACCCTTCTGCTGGGCATAGGCCTTTTTCTCCATGAAGGCGAAGGAGGACTCGTACAATAAAAAGTAAAAACGATCCGAGATCTCTATTTAAAACCTTGTATGAACATATACTGACATCAAATCAGTGCCAGTAAAACCGGCGTTCCAATGAAATGAAAATAAAGTACTACTTGAATTAATTCGTTACAAGCAATAGAGTGGAATGCTAAACATGACGCATAAGCAATTTTACCATTATCGACTAGGTATTTTATATCTCAAGATTACTCACACTTTTTAATATTAGATATTTATTAATATTTTTCCGTTCTGTTTTGATGAAGTATTTAGATATTTCAGATAGGATGCCGGTAATTTTTGAGAAAACATTAACATAGTGACCAAACCGTCTAAGATTTAATAAGAAGTAATTATGTAATTCAATTTGAACTTACCTTAAACTATCCTGTAATGTAGGTTTTTAGTTTTATCCAATTTTTATACAATTCTGTTGCAACTTGATAAATATTTTTTTTTTTACTATCCGTCTACATCATTATTTACCTAATCTCAAATTAAATGAGTCTGGCTAATATTTGTATATTCTTTTCTGGTTTCTTAATAACAATTACTCAGTTCCTTTACTATATTTGTTTTATTTATATGTATGTTTATGGAAAAAAAATGTAGTTACATCAGTCGGCTATTACCTATAACACAAGTATTAAGTAAAGTTATCACACTTTAGGAACAGACGACCGTGTGTGAATATTATAGATAAATATCTATAATATTCACATATGTATTTCTTATTTCTTATACTTACATATATCGCTCTAAAAATGTCGTTTATTCAGTCTGTTAACAAATAGGCTATTAACAAATAGCCTTGTATTCACATCGAAGAATAACTTTCAATTCACAGTTAGCATTCCTTTTTATTCACTTCATATACAATTACATTTTACTAGCAACGAAACCCGGCGTTGCTCGGGTTTGAGGGTTGAGGGTAAAAATTTTGAGATCTTTTCAGATGTCTTAATGCTTTAGAAAAGGACAGAAATATTTACCACACCAACATGAAGTTGATTGGGTTTTGTGGTGATAGAGATAACTGTGTATTTACGTACAACAAAGCATTTTATATATAGTACCTGGGTTACCGAGCCTAGCTCGGTATTTTCATTTTATTTTTTGTTTTTTTTTCTCGGTATTTTTATATTTTAATTTTACTTAAATAATAAATCACGAGTGAAATTAAAAAAAAAGAAAAAAATTAATCTGGAGACTGAGATTCGAACCCGGGTCAACACGATTTGACACCCGCCGATTAACTAATTACGCTATTAGAGCTATGTCAGTAATTGTGAAATTAAGCTTCGTATTCTAATAATATTTTTTCATTGCCTAAAAACAGGGATAAAACGACATTTTTTTTAAATGAATCCTAGCTAGATCAATTTTTCGCCCCCGAAATCCCCTGTATACTGAATTTCACGAAAATCGTTGGAGCCGATTCCGAGATTCAGATTCTATATATATATATATATATATATATATATATATATATATATATATATATATATACAAGAATTGCTCGTTTAATAGTATAAGATATATTTAGATATTTTATTTCTTTTTTTTTTCTTCGATAAAAACGCAGTTTTTACTATGCTTGTCCGATAAAGTCTAGAAAAGAATCATTTTGAGAATTTGATAAGTGTAGACATAAATTAATACTATTTTCTACTAAACTAATTAGCTAACTTTTATTAGCAAATAATTTCACTCTCTGTTACCTCTTCTAGACATTATCTTTCTTTGAAAGATACAAAACTGAATGATGACCAATATTCTGCATATCATTATTTTCACCACAACTTTATTAATGATAAATTGCACCTACCAAAAGCTAAAGCACAATTTAGTTAATACGGATTTTCCGCGTCGGAAAGAGAATGTTTTATGGTCAAGTGAACTGATATCCTCATTCATAGTAACATTGATAAATGGGTAGCAAATTTTTACTAATATATTGTTTAGCTGTATAACGTCAATTATATGCTAAGACTGGTTTAGCTAGTTTATAAAGAAAGATTGCAAAGGAGTAAATAATCGTACTACTGATTTCATGCAAAAAGCAAAAAATTTACAATTCTTACATAAACGAAAACAGTTACAAACATATTCGATATTCTTACACCGAACTAAAGATAAACAACGGTAGCACAATGTAACCCACCATCTTTAGCGCCCCTCAACTCCCTTTAGACAAAAGCTGGTTATCAGATTTACCTATCTTTTTTATATAAAAAAAAAACATAAGAATAGAGGTGGAATTATGAATTTTTAAATGTTTACTATTATCTATAGAAAGTATAACGACTACTTATTTTACACAATTATAATACGAAATTTATGCATACATACATATATGTACATGTGAAGGTCTTTATAGGTAACATAGTTTAAATATATAATTCTAATTACTTATATATTCTTAAATGTGGTAACATAGTTCTTAGTAATTATATCCTTAATAACGAGGATTAATTAGTTTTAAGATATCACGGCACACGATTAAAATCTGTTAAAACTAAGAATATCGAAGCAAAAGTTGTGATGTACAAAATTCAAGGACATAAAAACATTTTATTTTAAGCAAGAAAGTTTTTCCATCGGTGCTTAAGAGGATTTAGGAGGTTGTTAGTGAGAACAATGAATTCATAGGTTTAATATTTAGGTGGATCTTCCACTAGCTCTGCGTATATTTATTGCAGATCGGAATAATTTGGATGGTACCTTTAAATTGGATGGATCCGCCGACGTTAGGTATGATCGGGACAAGCATGGGTATTTTCGTTTGTTTTAGTTTGCGCACTGTTGGGTTTTGTGATGGAAACTTGGTTTTATGCTTTTGAATATAGAATATATTATGCCAAGCCCCTTATTTAGCGGATTTTAATAAAGCCATCACTAAAAGGAAAGTTTAGGATATCATGTGCGTATAGATTTGATAAACAAAAATCCTTACAGATTATAATAATTCTAGGATCAACTTACCTACCTACTACTAGAAAAACATTTAACGAAGTTATAATATTCATCTTGTTACAAAAAATATTTTTACCATGCTTCTATTAGATTGTCCTTGCAGTTTCACCTCTATTGAAATTTATGACTACCATTCCCGTATTATCAATATATTATATAAAAGTGACTTCCACCCATATATTGACTGATCACGATATATCTGAAACCATAAGGCGTAGAGACTTGAAATTTGCTATAAATATTCCTTTCGCTGAGTAGAGTCACCTAAGAACGGATTTTACGAAATTCCACCCACAAGAGGGGGTTGCGGGGGTTAATAACATATAAGGCAAAACAACGTTTGCGGGGTCAGCTAGTAAGAGTATACGTGATTTTAGAAAAGCTATAAGTCTTAAGAATAATATAAGTTATAATGGTGAAAGATCAATTTATAATATGCATATAATATACCTACTTCAGTATTCAGTAGTTTCAAAATAATTAAGATATTTAGTTTTTATATATACATACATATATAATTATTATTGTATAATTATAATCCTTATTTTTTCCTACCCAGCAAAAATGGTTTTTATTTATTAGATAACTTTGATACGATAGAGCTATTTTGTTAGGATTTTCGCTTTACAGCTTAAGTTTGAGTCGCGAACGTGTTATAAGGCACTTTGTCTGATATTGTTATCATTGTCAATAACTCATAATGTTATCTATAATAATATTATAAAGAGGTAAAGTTTTTAACTTTGTTTGTTTGTAGGGGGGGTATCTTCGCAAATACTGATCCGAGCATGAAAATTCTTTCACTAACAAAAAGTTGTCAGGATTGACATAGGCTATATTTTATTGTTATTGAATAAAAAATTCAGTGAATAATAATAATATATGAAAATCAAGTCGGAGATGAATGAAAACTCTACTATATATTTGCATCACAAAAATAATTAACGGCCAACGAAGTGGGCCCAGGTCGGCTAGTTCTAAATACAGTAATAATGACACGTAATGAATAACACGTAACATAAATTCGTCATAAACAATTGTAAGATTCAATTTAGAGCAAGTTCGTTTCGCTCTTAGAAGATATTAAATAATCATAACTAAGATTTTACTTGATGGTAAAAGTCATATTACTGTATCTGACGAAATTTTAACATTTTCAATTCAGTCTTTATATCTCCATAAGTGCATGTTACGACTGCACTCGACTATATTGTTTGTCAAGTAAGTAGCCATAAATGTTCAAAGGTCCACAAAAGGGAAGAGCAGAGGAGAAACACAAACAAAGGGGAAAATAAAAATAGCAGACATGACTATTTTATTTATTAAGCTCCCTATATTTTAGCTTATTAATGAAATAGTTTAGTTACAACAATTGAGATAGTTAATTTGTAGGATTACTATAACAAACACATTCTTTCTTAAATCTGTGACAAACACTCTTATGATGATATAATATAGTATGTAAGTATACAAGAGGTGATAAACATCTAGCTTAGGTTTCGCTGTCTATTCGTCTGTCTGACACAGGGCATATGTCTTCAGAATTGTATAGGTCAAATAATCTAAATTTTTACACAACATGAATTGACCGCTAGATTGACAAAAAAAGTGTAAGCATCAAAGATAGAGTCGTGTTTTTGTTTACAATAACTATTTGATATAATCATAATCTTCCATACATTTTATGTTTCTAAAACATATCTTATTGTCAAAAGTATTCCTTCTTTCTTCAGCCTATCACAGTGGCTGGACATGGGCCTCCTCAAGTTCATGTCAACGCCGTTTTCCGCAATCCTCGCCCTGTGTCTGGCAGGAATCGTTGGGCTGCCGCGAACTGAGAGCAAAATTCTTGCCGGGGGCACGCTGGGCATGGCTGGCGGTATCGCCTGAAACCGTGCACCCGCACCGAAGACGCTGGTGCCTGTCTTCGGTCTGATGTAATTACACAGTTCTAAAATTAAAAATTTACTCCGACAACAAACACAATACCTATCATATCTTATACTATTAAACGAGCAATTCTTGTATATATATATAGAATCTGAATCTCGGAATCGGCTCCAACGATTTTCGTGAAATTTAGTATGCAGGGAATTTCGGGGGCGAAAAATTGATCTAGCTAGGATTCATTTAAAAAAAATGTCGTTTTATCCCTGTTTTTAGGCAATGAAAAAATATCATTAGAATACGAAGCTTAATTTCACTACTGCCAACATAGCTGTAATAGCGTAATTAGGAAATCGGCGGGTGTCAAATCGTGTTGACCTGGATTCGAATCTCAGTCTCCAAATTATTTTTTTTTTCTTTTTTTTTTTAATTTCACTCGTGATTTATTATTTAAATAAAATTAAAATATAAAAATACCGAGAAAAAAAAACAAAAAAAAATGAAAATACCGAGCTAGGCTCGGTCACCCAGGTACTAAAAATATATATTTCATTGAATGTAATAAAATGTTATATCACGATTCAGCCTGTAATATCCCACTGTTGGGTATAGGCCTCTTCCCCATGTAGGAGAAGGATCGGAGCTTAATCCACCACGCTGCTCCAATGCGGGTTGGCGGATAAAATGTTATATACTTATTGGAAAATCTGACTAACTTATAGAATTAGATTTTGTCCTAATATAAACATTATTGTTATAACTGAGGATTTAATTAGAATCACTTTGCATTACAATTTCAAATTAGGGTCACTAAATTAATAATAAGATAAAAAAAATCAAAAATTATACCTGGAAAGTAATAAGTCCAACTGCAATAGAATAAGTCCAAACTTATAATTTATATAGATTTCATAATATACGAGTAATTATCGTTATACGTTCAAAAATGATAATCTATCGTGACCTGAAAGTTACCCATCAACCGAATTTATTACCGGATAAATGTATCGGAAAACTGAGAATGTAGTACACGGTAATATGAATATATTTTTTACATTGAAACGTCGTTTCAGAAATCGTTTGTGAACGGTTCATCGTTTCAGAGGAAAATCGTGTATCTTAATCGGTGGAATTCAGTAAACAAAAATTAGTCTTTATACTGATTTATTTGGTTACATGAATGCAGTGTTTATAACTAGGTACTTATTATGATTCATTATTTCATTTATTGTATTGTCTATTTTTTTAATATATTTTTTTTTTTGACGCGTTGGCGATACGGTTTCAGCACTGGTTTGTGGCTGTTGCGCTGGCAATTACGGGTTCGATCCCCGCACATGACAAACATTTGTATATACAGATGTTTACCGTGGTCTAGGTGTTTGTGCAGTCCTTGCGGGTCTCTCCACCGTGCCTCGGAGAGCACGTTAAGCCGTCGGTCCCGGTTGTTATCATGTACACCTGATAGCGATCCGCCAACCTGCATTGTAGCAGCGTGGTAGACTAAGCTCTGGTCCTTCTCCTACATGGGGAAGTAGGCCTATGCCAGCCGTGGGATAGGCCAGGCTGAAGCAAGGGAATTGTCTATTTTTAAATAATCTTAATCACAAATAGATAGTCAAAGTTAACATAATCACTGGTAAAATGAAAACAAAATAGTAGTAGAATACTGTCATAATATTAAAAAAAAATTGTACAGATATTATGAAGTATACCCGTTACGAAAAAAACAATGCCAGAATAAAACGTTTTAAAATGAAATAATAGTTAGTTAGGGTAACAATGTTACATAGTTGAAACTGAAATTTGAAAGTATGTAAATTCCTACATTAGAAATACATACACATATTCTCTTCCACATATTAGAAAAATATAACATAAAAATAAACTTTTCAACACATAAAAGTTACTTAAATTGCGTCACTTCATTTTGAATGTCATTGAATTGAAACTTAATAAATATTCATTACTAGCTGACTTGGCGAACTTCGTATCGCCTAACAGTCGATTCTAATTTTTTTATTAATTTTTTTAATACTTATCCTTCCCAGAACCCCTCCTCTAACACTTAAATTTTATGGTATTGTATTAAAGTTCAAATTGACTTTTAAGTATTATTACGAATCTTTTGTATGGGAATATAGAAAAGTGTTGTTTTTAGACTATTTCAGGGATTTTTTTAAAATTTTCTCCCCGTAACAAACATCCTCGTACTTCAAGGAATATTATAAAAAAAGAATTAACGAAATCGGTTCAGCTGCTCTCGAGATTTGAACTTAGCAACACATTCAGCGATTCATTTTTATATATATAGAGATTTCTCTCCGTAACAACCATCCTCGTACTTCAAGGAATATTATAAAAAAAGAATCAACGAAATCGGTTCAGCTGCTCTCGAGATTTGCGCTTAGCAACACATTCAGCGATTCTTATTTATTAAATTAATCAGCACCTGGCCGAGTAAAATATTATCTTTCATTAGGAAAACAATATTTTTAAGCAATATTTTATGTGTTTTAGTTATTTTTTTTCCATAACTGTTCACTCACTCTCCACACGTTCAAGCAAACAATGTACTCGTATTATATTGGCGGATGTGCTGTGGCATAACGTCAAGCGAAAATTCAATATATTGAAGACGAAGTTGTAGTACGGTGTCTCGGAATATAGAGTCAACTAAGAAGCTAGTACTATAAACTAAGTTTAAAATATTTGCAATGCTTGGAAGTTGCACAAAATTGTATAGTAACACCACGCCAACATTTTGCCACCATTGATACTACGTACCAATCCTCTCAGTACAAAGTACGTGTTTTGTTTACGCACGACTTAACTTACATTTACGTCGCTACGCTTAAGAAGTGGCATTAAATTAGTCGACCTGCCATCCCGTTGAAGAAGGATCAAAGAAAACAACAAATTACATAAAACGTAAACATACCAAAAGAAAGGCTACATGCCACAAGTAGCAACTTTGATAGAATCGTTCCGCATGATACCTGCCGTGAGCTTGCACAGCTATTAGTACGGGATCCCTAGTACATAATATTTTTCACCTGATTAGTAAGAACCTAATTTTCCGGGAGTAGCTTCATTTTGATGAGACGAATAAAAAGTTTCTCTTCGAAAACTTAACATTAACAAGGTTTTTTTTATTATATCGACGAGATTATTACCTATTTTTTTATAAAAGCTTTAAAAAAGCCTTATTTATTAAAAGCTTTTATTTAACTTGCAATGTATGAATGTAAATGTGTATTTATGTGAGTAACAATGTATGTGTATGTATGTATGTTTGTTAGGGCGGAATCTTGCAACTTAATTGTAAAGCATATACCTATATACTTTTAACCTTTTAAATTGAAAATTTATAAGCACGTTCAGTTTGGATGACAATGCATGGTTGGCTTTATGACGTCATTCTAAATCCATAATGGCGTAACACACAAGCTTTGATATCATATAAATTGTGTAATGACGTTGTATGTTAATATATTTAACATTTGCATGGGATACGTTTATTTTACTCTTTTAAGCACGTTTATAGTAAAAGCTAGTTTTTAAAAAGTTTTTTACCTTTAATTTATTTATCTCTCATGTTTTTGTGTGTGGTTATCGGGACAGATATCGGACACACCTTGACATAATATGAATAAATCTATATATATAAAAGAGATTTTCACCCACTGGCTCATAACGATATCTCTGGAACCATAAGGCGTAGGGTCTTGAAATTTGGGAGGAATATTCCTTTCGCCGAGTATAGGTCAGCTAAGAACGGATTTTACGAAATTCCACCCACAGAAGGGGGTTGCGGGGGTTAATAGCATATATGGCAAAACAACGTTTGCGGGGTCAGCCAGTAATATATATATATATTGATAAACTTATTGAGTTGTTTTTTTATTTTTTTATTTAAACAAACATTTACGAGCTCAAAATGCCCATGCCTTTTGTTAAACATGCATGCATTATTATCATTACCACAGGCGATTTTACATTTAAACTACAGATCGACAGTCCTGTGACTGCGTAGTAAAACTAGGACGTGGTCCGACGCTGACGGTTTTTTCCTTTACAATAATTAGTTAATCCTGTAATGGAAACAGTATACACATCGTTTCTTAAACTTATTGAGTTAAAATCACTTGCTCAAGTGAACGTGATAATTATACCACACAAAGCTAATAAGAGTTTTTGTAAGAACAAATTATAAATACTTGGAGAAATAATATTTCCGTTTGAAAAGTTCTTATATTCTGTCATAATCGATTATAAATGGGTGCTTCTAGCTTCTCCCCATTCGGTGTTCCACAGTGATTGATTACAACTTGGCTATTACGTCACGCAGTCAGTCGGTAAATCTTAAATGCAGTATTGATATATTAAAGATATAGGAAAGACCATCTCTCTTAGAATGACAGAATTTCTTTCATCATCATATGTCCGTTGCTATAAATAATTAATAACGATTCTTTTTCTTTCGTTTTTTTATGTTAAATGAGTTGAAATTGAAAAGGAAAATGGAAAAAATCTTATCTATGCTATAAAAAACAGTCTTATTTTTATGAGTATTTAGTTTACGTTACTATCAGGAAAATATCAAAGTGCTTTTATACGAGTGCTTTTATACGCTAATGTTCGAAATAATACTTGGGAAGGGAAATTGATCTTATTTTAATTCACATAAAATGTATTGAAGTACGCGGTCAAGTATCACGGTATTTTTAGGATCGAAATTTAATAAATTACGTAAATCGAAAAAAAAAAAATTGAGAAAAAACAATAATATTAATAGCTTGATACTACATATATTCGGATTATGCAAGTCATTAATAACTTAATGTGTTAAAAAACTAAATTTTTAGTACTGACACTAAGTGATTTTTAAGCACCTGAGATATTTACAAGGCACTTATAAATCAAAATCAAAATCAAAAATAACTTTATTCAAATAGGTCCCATGAGCACTCCGATTCGGAATGTAGATTCTGCAGAGAAGAATCGGCAAGAAACTCCGCAGTTACTCTTTTGAAAAAAATGTATAAACTGTAATATATTCTGTACATAAACTGTATAATTATGTAAAACAAGGTAATTTAAACTTGACTTCTTCGTCGCGTCAATCGTGTTCTTCAAAACCTTATTTCATTCGATTTTTATTTATAAGGCAAAACAAACACGTTCACGCTTTATAATTAGTTTAAAAGACAATTTTCACAAACGCGATGAACTTAGTATTACTTAAGAAGGTAATCATTTTTAAGAAATATTAACCTATGTGTAATTTTGTAAAGTGCTTTAGATGTTCATAATAAAATTAATCTAATGTTTGTTAATGTACGATTTAAAATATACCTACCAAAGATCTGTTAAACGATTTATTAAGTAAGGTTTAATTTAACTTATTTTAAAAATAAATTATAAATTTAACGTCTCTTTTGTCACACATACTTTATCTTTCTTTCTAGACATTTTTGCCTGAACTATGCTAGGTAAAGTTTAAGGGAAAAGTGGTTCTTTCTTACATACTGTTTATTGCATTTACGAATAAAAAATATATGCTTCTTATCAGATCAGCGGAAGATCAGACATCCCGCAGGATAAACATCCTTTGTTGCATACTACGATAAACATTTTTGTATGTCCTATACGTTTGTAATTCAGAAGGCACCGAATCCGAGATCGCTAGCAAATCAGCCAGTTGCTGTTACCTAAGGTGCAATTGCGCCTTAGTTTATTATATTTCGCGAAAATTGACATAAAAATATTAGTTTTAAATTTATTATTAGGCAGATCAGTTGCCATTTTACATTTTGGGGACAAAAAAATTGAAGTTTGCAGTGTTCCAGAAAGAAATATTACGTATAATATAATAGTTTTAAAAGCTTTAATATAAAATGTTAACAATTCTTATTCGAGAAAAATATTTTATTTTTATTTATCACCTGCTTGACTTTATTTATTCAAGGTCGTAATAACAAATGTTTCAATTGCTTTTAAGAAAATTATAGTACCTACTTAAAAATAATTTTGACTATGTATGATTTAGGTTCTCAAAATTCCTGAATATTTAGGTCTACGTTATTCGTTAATTATGCAACGCGTACTACCTATCTCGGACGTGAGTTGTTAGTCCGGTTATTAGCTCGTGTGCCGTAAACAAGCTTCTTTACGTGAACAATATTCCGGTACAATAATGGGCCCGTATTACCTGCTAGAACCAATTTCATGTTAAGAAAATCATGCATTAGAAATTAATGTAATTCTATCATTTATATATTCGGCAAAAATATTAAATGTAGTCGTAGGGATGTATAAATAGTGAACTTTTAGACCTAACTACTTTTAACCATACGTTTTATAATTAAACATAGTTTGGATTTATTAATATTATCTATAAACAATGGACCTTTTAAACTTTCTTTCTTTTAAGCATAAGTCAAGCTTTCTTAAAAAGCTAAAACACACACACACACACACACACACACTACAAAAATAAACTACTTTTATCTACGCATTTTCTATCATTATTCATTAAATATCATTATCTGTAACCATGTGGCGTCTGCAGTAAGCTGAAATTTGTATAAAATTTAATTCTTTGTGCAAGCGTAACATTTTAGTCTTTTATTTTAATTTAATTCCATGCTAAAGCCGTGTATTATAAGCTCTTATTTATATAAATTAAATTAGTCACAACTATTATATTATATTAGCGTGTGGTAATATTTTAATGCTGTCGGTTTGATTCACTTTTTCCACTGCCACCTATCTATAGATAAATATGGTATCTGCTGTGTCTAATGTTGATGTCAACTAAGCGATAAACATGCATAATTATGCAGTAACGACTTTTATACGATCCATGTAAAAATTATTCGCTAGAAAAACAATTTTTGAAAAAACTGTCCGGCTCCTAAAATAAATGCTGTTAAAGGGTTAGTTCACAACAAGAAATATCCTGCTCAAAATCTGGAGCAGCTCAGCTGGGGAAGTACCTCGGCCAGAAGATCACAGTAATGGGCATGACGACAGTATCAAAAAATCGTCAATTTAATGATTTTAGGGGAACACTCATATTTAAAAAATTCAAAATACTGGTTTAGTTTTATGTAATATAATAAGATTATTGTGATTTTCAATAAAATAAAACAGTAAAATACTGCAATCGGCCATTTTGATTGAAACACAAATTACAGCGCACGACGTCACAACATAACATAATACGTCAGGCGCGCTCCAAAGAGTAAAGTAAAAAGTAAGGCCCACATTATTCTGTGACGTCAAGCCGACGCCATGACACCTGCAGCCGTTTTGCCGCTCTCATTGAAAACATATTAGAAAAATTGTTTTAAAATTCCTTAAACTTAAGTTTATTACCGAAATATAGGTATTTTTGTAAATAGTAAATGTGTACCTACATTACGGAAGAGGTTTTCAAAATCTTTCGTCATGCCCATTGGTGAGTAATGTGACCAGAGTTCCTGGGGAGGATTGGTGGTAGGGTTAGCAACGCGCTTGCGTTGCATCTGGTTTTGTATGTGTCTGCATGCAACGGTAATCCCTTACCATCAGGTGAACAGTACTGCAGAACAGCAGTGCTTTGTTTGTCGACCCAGTTGTATAAAAAAAATGTCGATAAGTACTTACCCAAAAAACAGATACATCAATCTGTATGTGTGTCTGTGATATGTGTGCGTAAAAAGTGATCATAATTTATGTCTATAATAATATATTCATTAGTTATATATGTTTTTTTTTGTAAAGAACACTCTCTTTTCTCTACCCCAATTTCGAAGTACAACTTGTGCGTTTATATTATAAGTATTTCTTGCCAAAACACGTCAAATAAAAACATGTACCTACTAAATTTAAAATTTAAAGTACTTTCAAATCGTCATTTTACAAATTATATTATTATGGTCTAAGATCCGAAAAGGTAAATCTTCCCTCATCTGTTAATTAGATGAAACAATTTTTTATAGGCAGATTTCAATATTGTGAATTTATAAAAAAAACCTCTGCCACCCTACGCCTGCTACAATTGATAATACTTAATTAGTTAATCAGTATTTTTTATGATCTTTTCCCTCTCATGTTAATTACATGTAGTAAGCTAAAACCGGCAATATTTTATATTATATACCTTACTGTAGTAGGCACCCATCTCTATGATTGCTATACTTACGTGCAGCCAGGTCAGAAAAGGTAGATAAATGTAGATTATTACCCTCACATGTTAATTAAAAAATCCAAGTGCAATAATAAACGGCGTCGAATTCTAAACATAATAATGTTTGGCTGCCGTATTAAAAGCTGGTGCAGCCAAAGATAAATATGGTCTAATATCCGAGATAGCTAAATATTCCCTCATCTGTTAATTAGATGAAACAATTTTTTATAGGCTGATTTCAATATTGTGAATTTATATAAACAACTTCTGCCACCCTAAGCCTGCTACAATTAATAATACTTAATTAGTTAATCAGTATTTTTTATGATCTTTTCCCTCTCATGTTAATTACATGTAGTAAGCTAAAACTCCATTATTTATGATAATAAATAAAAACAAAATAGAATATGTGATCCGCTACATTTGAGCAGGCAATATTTCACCACGCTCCGTATGACATCGCTAAATATGAAACATTAATATATTGTTTATCGGGTTATTATAATATAAAACTGTACGAACTTATAAAAATATGGCTGACTGGTGGAAGAATATCCGATTTCATTTGTATGCAATAAATAATACTACGTAATAAATGGATTCACTTGTTTTGTAACGTAATAAGTGATGCGTGTTTTCTATATTTTTCATTTTACGATGTACTAATCGTTCCAGGAATATTAATTTGTGTTTTTAATTCTTATTCTTATTTTTATGTGGTAGATTTAGTGTGTTAGTTATTTCTTCTATTTCCTTTTGCTATCTCTAATGAATTAAATTTAATTAATTTTTAATTTAAATTAATATTTGATGTAAGTAAGATATAAATAAATTAATTAATATAAATTAGTTAACTTGTCATTAATTTGTCTTATATGCGTCTATTCGTGTTTTTTTGTGCTTGTCGCTCAATAAGTTGCCTAATTTTTTTAAAATACATACAAGCCTTTATTAATTTTTTAATAAGTCTGTAGAGACTGAAGGGGGTGATAGACGTGCGAGTTAGTTCGCGAACTTGTAGCTCGACGACGTTTTTCGCTGGTGTGTCTGTCACCCTAAGTACGCGTACTTTAACAAGGCCGAGTAAGTTCCTTAGCGATCCGACAAGTTTTAAATTTTGTTCGTAACCCGCTTCCGGTCGTACGTGTGGCAGCACTGCGAGCCACGAGCCGCCATTTTTAACCAACTTCCAAAAAAGGAGAAGGTTTCCAATTCGATTGTACATGTATGTTGCAACAGAACTTTTGACTGGGTGGACCGATTTCTATGATTTTTGTTTTAATCGAAAGGTGGTGTGTATGTGTGTGGTACCATTTAAATTTTATTGCGATCTAACAAGTAATTTTTGAGTTATATGCGTATTTACTTGACTGTTTTTTATCTACATATGATCTGTTACTTGTCGACAATTATGTTTCGCCAGTCCGTGGACGCGCAACACTTGTACTGTAGGTATTTGTAGTTTTTGTTAGCTTTGATTGAGAAATTACTCAAAATTAATGATATCCGAACTTCGTCTTTTTTTCTTTTTATAATGTAGGACGATAAAATATCTAAATAACAAAGCATCTTCTGTCGACGACATCGCAATAGAAAATGAGTAAGCTTCAGGTGTGTCACCGACGTGGAGCCGAGTAAGTTCGCGATCTTAAAAACCGCGTAATTAAGTTCGTACGACTATCAACCACCTGAGACAATATTCTATAAACAATTGCGTCACAACATATTTGTAACAATATTATGTATATTCACATTTACGAAGAAACTGGGGGACGAACAAAGTAATTATTTTCCCGCCAACCCTTTCGCGATTTATCTTTAACATACTAAAGCAGATATGTATCAAATAATTTTTTATCCATTAAGCAGATGGGTGACGATTTTGTCTAGTTCGGAACTTAGACTATTCTTGTGCTAAATGAATAGCCGTTTAGTAACAAAAACACACTGTTTACTTTTTACTAAGCGGTTCTAAAAAAGGGTTGATGCTCCGCCCGTTGGCCAAATTTTGATGGCAGATAACTTCCCTCATAATTGGGTTGATTATCATAGGTATATTAACGGTGATCATCGTAGCTGTTTGTGATAGGAGAAGATGAAATTAAGAATATACATCTTAGGCACATCTGTATCAACATGTGTGATTAATTATTCCTAGTTTAATCTCAATTACGTCTTTCATATTTTTTGTATTTTTTTTAAACAAATATCATTATCCAAAATAGCAAAAAATTATTTTATCCACTGTTTAAATGAAATACATTATTATTTAACAGACTGTATAGTTAAAAAAAAAACATTTAATCTGTTGGTAGATTCAAGCACAAGCTCCTATAACGAAACAAAGTACGTAATATTCGGCTATACTTTAACAATTGATTAGTCCACTTGAATTTCGCGGTACAGTATATTAAATATAGGTATTTATATGACAGTTATTGTCACTAAATCTATAACCATAATCTCATCAACGTATACCCTTTGATGCATAATGTACGTGAACCGAACACAAGGCAGTAACTGGATTAAGTGCCTCTTTGTTTCAATTAGGCTCAAGTTAAATGCCACAGGCATTGTAATAACTTACCTAACCGTAGGCATTGCAGTGGCAAGATAAACTTACTACTACTGGCCTCTTTGTTCACATTAAACGCGAACTATTCACTATGAAGTGGGTATATTCTAATCCATTATCTGTTGAGTAAGGATTACACTGTAAATGTCAATATTATAATTCCTTTGACATTGAACACCATCACTGTTGTCAAGTCCCTTAATTCACGTATTGAATGATCAATCAAACACTAAACAATGATATTTGATCCTATTAAGACTTCATACGTATACAGATTAAGCTTTCATTATTATTAATATTAATAAAGTATTAGGTCGATGTTACAACTCGTTTGTGATGGCTTTTGTAATGTGGATTGTTATATACTAGTGGTTCGCCCACAATTAAAAATTTAAATTATAGAAAACCAAATAATTATGAAAATAAAGGATATTTTTTAAAACTACAGACTTTGACAATCAACAAAATAATATAATAGTCTGCACTAACCAGCTGTTACTAATTATTTATTACCCATCCGTATATCGATAAAGCCTTCTACGATATTTTCTACGTTTATCGATCGCACATTATGTTCAGAGCAAGGTCATACTAGATAAAAAACTAAAATCGCAGGAATCTTTTAAGTTTTATATTCTTAGATGCTTAAGCTCGATAAACTTTCATCTTCAGAGAAAAGGTTATTTTTATTATTTATTTAAAGGCTTACTATTGCGTGGGCTTAGTAGCGGATTCTTTGATACAAGATTTAAGACTGAGTTTGTTATAGTTGAATAATTATATTCACGGTTTTTAAAAGATTAAATATTACGATTAAATTTCTGGTCAATTATTTTCAGCAGAATATTCCTAATAGGCGGTAGCTCCGTATACATATAATAATTACTTAATTAAAGAACATAATGGTCTAAGATCCGGAATATAACAAAATCTTCCCTCATCTGTTAATTAAATGAAACAATTTTTTATAGGCTTATTTCAATATTGTGAATTTATAAAAAAAACCTCTGCCACCCTACGCCTGCTACAATTGGTAATACTTAATTAGTTAATCAGTGTTTTTTTACGATCTTTTCCCTCTCATGTTAATTACATGTAGTAAGCTAAAACCGGCAATATTTTATATTATATACCTTACTGTAGTAGGCACCCATCTCTATGATTGCTATACTTACGTGCAGCCAGGTCAGAAAAGGTAGATAAATGTAGATTATTACCCTCACATGTTAATTAAAAAATCCAAGTGCAATAATAAACGGCGGGCATAAATAATAAATGCCGTATTAAAAGCTGATGCAGCCAAAGATAAATAGTAAAAAGAAAAAATTTATGATGACTATGGGAGCTCATTGCGAAGAGAGAGACAGAATAATACTAATTATTCTGTCTCTCTCTTCGCAAAAACTCGTTAACAATAACATTGTTAACGAGTTTTTGTAGATGTACTTAAGTTTTAGTGATGTTAAAAATGACACAACTGGAAATTTTTTATGATTTTACACAATATGCAATTTGTAACATACCTATATGTATCATTATTTTGCAAATTCTTCCGTTCGTGATTTTAAAAATATAGTGTTAATTCTTTCACTTACAACCACATACGTGTGTACCTAAAATATTTACATAAGTATAAAATGCTTAACAAGTTTTTGAAGTGAAATTTCTTTAGGCGCATAAGGCCTCGTTTACGGCGCGTCACGCGAGGCGATAGGCTGGGCGTCTCGCACTAAATTCAAATGTAGGGCGTTGGATGAGAGCCTTTACGGAAAAGCGATTTTACACGCGTTCATTTTCATACATTTTGACACACGCGTGACGCCGCGCGTCTCCGTAAATGAGGCCTAAGGGATAAAAATTGAGCGCCCGGTAACGCGGCAGCGTCAGGAACGGTTAGTACTTGGATGGGTGACCTCCTGGGAACACCGCGTGACGTTGGCTTTTCGTTTTTTTTAATTCGTTTCTTTTAATTCGTTTTATTTTTAATTATTTTTTTTTAATAAGTTTGCCAAAGAAGTTTCACTTCTTACATGTGTACTTTGTACGCATACAATTTTTTTTAGATTATATTGTTTTAAATTACATTTTACTTTAATTTAAAAAAAATATTTATTTTTATTTAATTATTATAACTTTATTGCATATAGTCAACAATTTTACATATATAAAAGAAAATAAAAGAAACAGCAGTACAAAAATAAAATTAATCAAAAGGTATTGTAGTTACACTGACAACATGCAAAGGCGGTCTTATTGCTTAAAGCAATCTCTTCCAGACAACCACAGGTAAAAGGAGATTATTAGTAACAAAGTGCGGGATAGTGCAAAAGTTAATAGATATAAATATAATTGTAAATACATAAAAGCACACATACACACACGAATACATACATAAATACATACATACATACATACATACATACATACATACATACATACATACATACATACATACATACATACATACATACATACATACATACATATACAACATAGGTACACAAATGAATAACACACAACACTGTAAAAAACATTTAAAGCGACAAATAGTGTTTGTATAAGCGATTCTTAAAAATTGGTAACGAATCAGAGTGACGAACTTCTCGCGGTAGGCTGTTCCATAGTTTCGCAGCCTTAATCGTAAAAGAACTACTTTACGCCCGCGATCGCGAAATAAACATCTTCAGTCGATTGTCACCACGAGATCGAAGGCATAGGTGAGGGTCAGGATTGGAGCCAAGGAAAGCAAAACGTTCTTTTAAATAAGAAGGAGATAAGGGATTATAAAGAATGGAGTAAAGAAGGGAAAGCATGTGGAGATTACCGCGCAGTCTGATTGATAGCCACTTGAGTTTAGCTCGAAATTCGGATATGTGATCAAACTTACGCAATCCATATATTAAACGTATACAAAGGTTTTGAAGTCGTTCAAGTTTGTTCAGCAATTCCTCTGTAAGATCAGGATAAGAAAGAGTCTGCATAATCTAAAAGCATTAGAAGAAGCGAATGTGCTAATAATATTTTGGTCTTGACCGGAGGTAAACGCTTCCACCGCCGCAAACAGCCAATAGTCGCAAAAAATTTCCTGCTCATCTCAGTCACCTGTGGAGCCCATGACATAATGCTGTCAATAATAATACCCAGATTCTTTATTGAGGTGCTCACTGCTAAGCTAGTATTATTTATTTTAATTAAAGGCATGCTATTAATATTGATTTTTGCAATCTGTCTTGCGCCACCTAACAAAGCCACCTGCGATTTATTGAGGTTTAACGCGATTAAAAAAGACTCACTCCACGAAGCAATTTTAATCAAGTCACAATAATTCAGATCTTCGATTGCCTTAATGATATTGTTAGCAGGGGCCAAGGTATAAACTTGCAAATCATCGGCATACAGTTGATAGGACGAGGAAAGGGATTTGATGACAGTGTTAATGAAGACGGAAAAAAGGAGAGGAGAGAGAACGCCACCTTGTGGGACAACAGCAGTAAGTGAACAATAAGATGAAAGGCGGTTATTACTTCGAACACGCGACCACGCAAATAACTGTCGAACCATTGGATAGCATCAGGTAAAATATTAATGGACTTTAGGACGGCTAAAAGGATGTCAAAGTCAACAGCATTAAACTAGCAACGCTATGACTGTAATGTGCTTATTGTCCATGTTAAAAGGATGTCAAAGTCAACAGCATTAAACTAGCAACGCTATGACTGTAATGTGCTTATTGTCCATGTTAAGTCTTAGTTACTGTGCTATGGCCAGACTGGAAGCCAGACTGAAAAGGACAAAGAATGTCATTTTTAATTAGAAATAGACGAAGTTGATGACACACTATACCTTCAAGGACTTTAGAGAGAAAAGGGAGAATAGAAATCTGTCTGAAATGAGAAAGGGAAGTTGGATTTTTAATCTTAGGTATAGGAATTATTTGAGCTTTACGCCAAGAACTAGGAAACTTATGACAGGTTAGAGAGCAACTAAAAATGTGAGATAGGATAGGAGCTATATAGTCAAGTAGTAACATTATCATTTTTCGATTTATTCCATCGTAGCCTGCTGCATCCGATTTGACAGACAAAATGTGTTTTTTGACGTCATCTGGTGTTTATTATATAACAAATAATTTTACCTCGCATAGAGCAAAATAAATTCCTTATCCTTTTTAGGGTTCCGTACCCAAAGGGTAAAAACGGGACCCTATTACTAAGACTTCGCTGTCCGTCCGTCCGTCCGTCCGTTCGTCCGTCTGTCACCAGGCTGTATCTCAAGAACGGCTATAGCTAGAGAGTTGAAATTTTCACAAATTATGTATTTCTGTTGCCGCTATAACAACAAATACTAAAAACAAAATAAAATAAATATTTAAGGGGGGCTCCCATACAACAAACGCGATTTTCTTGCCCTTTTTTGCTCGATATCAATAATGGCAACAGGTAGGCACTTGAAATATTCACAAAATACTCAGTTGTATTTTTACTTTAATAATAAATAATAAAATTAAAATAAAATTAATATTTAAGGTGGGCTCCCATACAAAAAACGTAATTTTTGCCTATTTTTGCTCTCATACAATAAAAGTGATTTTAGGCGCTTTTTGGCCGTTATTACAATCAATGTACCTAGTCAATGGTACGGAACCCTTCGTGCGCGAGTCCGACTCGCACTTTGCCGATTTTTTATAAAGCTGAAGAGTTCTTTTTTTTGGTAGAACGAGTTAATACCATAATTAATCGATATGATTTATTAAATATTTTAATTAATTTTATGTGGAAACACAATTTATCGAGAAAGGTTAAAAGATGAAAGGTTTCACGCTGCGTTTTATGAAAGCGGTGTTAAAGATTAACGTTTTTGAAACCGCGCATGTTTTCTACTAAAATATTGTAATCTTTACTAGAAACATAACCACACTAAGAACATTCGCAATACTTTTTCTGCTCTGCGTTTATTCCCTGTACTATATATACTCCTCCGAACTGTAGGCTATCCAAAGACGAAGATTTGAGTTTGTATAAGTATCAATCCTATCATACAGTGTTAAAGTCGATTTTCATTTGAAAAGTACAATCTTTTTGTTTGGTAGCGCACCTGGCATTTGTATTGTTCACAAATTCGGTTACCGTTCTGCTAGACTTTTTATCGTGAACTCTTATTCAAACGAAATATGTAGGATGCCGTAATATTTGGAAAAGCAGTTTTAATGTCATGACTACGTTTTACTCATGAGAAATTTGTCTTTTTATGATTTTATTAAAAAATGCTATTAAGGATATAAGATTGCAGGTTTTAATTATATATTAATTAAATTGTAGTCTTTTAAGTCAGAGCTCACATAAAACACTTATATTATTAATTTAACAAAAAATCGTGAACCCAATCTTTTGATGAATCTAACAGTAATTGAATGATTTTGATGAAACTGTAATTAAATGTAGTTTATACGACGTGGTGTAGCGACGTAGTCATAGCGTTATAAAATATTTCGCTATGTCCCATTAAAGCAGAGCTAGTAATGTCGTACAGGTCGGCTAACATTACTGCTTTAATTGTTAAAAATAGTTGATAAATATTAAATAAAGGTAAAATTATAAAATGTGCTGTACACTTTTCAAGCTATCGCGTATTTATTTTTACTGTATTTTGCCAATGCCTCTGGAACAACGAGATTAATGGGCGTGAATAAATTTCATTGAAAATACTCGTTTGCTCTCACTTTGTCTTGAATTCCTTATTTATTACTGATTTGCGATATTTATCGAGTCCATGATGCTTGCTTTTCTAAAAGTATTTTTTGTGCTTCGCTAGACGTTTATCTCGGTTGTACCGTTGTTTTTTTAGAGTTTTTGTTGTTTGTAACATTGGTGCAGATTGATTGAAATTGTTCTTAATCAGATGCAGTAATGAAACATCTGTGCCAAAACGAAACAAAAAACATGGGAGCAAGTTCATCAGGTAAGTAACAAAAAGCTTTCCAACCATTTCAATATAGTATTTTTTGCGCCAGACATTTTAAAACGTAGCAAATCCTAAAATAGCAGATCAGAGGTAACTCGTAGAATCCAAATCGGTTGTGCAGCGTTCAGGAAATTACAAAATATCTTCTCATCCAGTATACCTCAGTACTTGAAGTAAAATATAGTAAAAGTGGGAGAGACGCCATACTTTTTGTAGAAATTAGTAATAAATATATAAAATGTGATATATTTAAATCGTTTATTTTTTATCTTAAAGGTACACTAATAGTATTTATTATAATTAAATGTTTTTGACTTTAAACATAAAAATAAAAATTATATAAAATAAAATAATCAAGTCGGCAAGTGGCCATCTCTCCCACATAGTGTGGGAGAGATGCCATACATGCTATCATGCCTTTTTTAATACTTTTTGCGGAATATTTCTCTTCCACAATTATTACAATGCGGATAGTATATTGTGCATGATTCACAAAGCCATTTTAGCCATGAAGAACACTTAATACAATCTGTTTTCTTCTTTGTTATGTAATGGCTTTCCCAGCACTCAGTGCAGACGTTATTGTCACCTCCATTTTTGGTGGATGCAATTTGTTGAGAAGTTGAGGACGCTGATATTGTAGCACCCAGATCCAGATTATCCAGATATTCTTATTTAAGTTTTCGGGTGATGTCAATACACGGGCAACTTGCTTTTGTTTCACTGTCGAGATAGGCAGTTTTGGAATTAGGTTTGACTCCTCCAGAAGCTTTGTAGGTGTTTGTTTACTGGTTGATAATGCACACGTTTGTCGAGAAGTTGATTGAAGTTGTTGTTGTTGAGGTTGAAGAGCTTGTGTCGTATGACTTGGCAAGCATATAATAATAACGTCATTTTCATTTGCTAAGTCTAAGAGATCTGTTGGAATGGGAGGTGTGGCCATCTAAAATCAAAATTTGTTTTGCCTGTCTGGTTTTTTTTTTGGTAAAAAACGTTCTTTAGATTTTCTTCTGTCCATTGCTCTCTGACCACATTATGAGTTCTTACATATTTTCTTGGCATCCTTTAGACAATAAAAATACGCAATGTAATACATAACAATTACAACCTTGCAAAGTATGGCGTCTCACCTCATTTCGCGGGAGAGCCGCCATACAGCTAAAAATATTTAGGTATTGACTAATATGTCAAAATTATGATTTAAATAAGTTAAGAACAAACAAAATAACAAAATAAAATCAGTTATTACCTGGCTGTGTCTTTGTTTTAAGTGCAATATTCACTGGAGCCGCATTCACACAAAATTTTCGTCGAAAAAATTGAGCATCAACATCGAATTTCGTTTACTATCACGTCCTGCTCGAGCGCAGCGGATCATGTCCTAACACGATTCACTGACGGCCATATGACTGTGATAACACAGTGAGAAATGTAGACGTCTCTTACCCACATAGTGAATTAGCGATAGTATGGCGTCTCTCCTCATATGGCGTCTCTCCCACTTTTACCCTATGTTTTATCAGTGTGTGTTGCCAGTCAAAAGACCACGTCTCGGCGCCGTAGATCGTCACTTTCTATGAAGTTATCCTTTGTATTGCTCTACGTGTCAGAGTTCGGGACGATGAAATCCGTAGACGAACGTAGGTTACCGACGTAGGTCTGAAAATCTGCAAGGTGGAGTGCCGATGGGCTGGGCAAATTGCAAAGAGAACCGATGATCGATGGGGAAAGTAGGTTCTCGAATGACGATCTGGTCTCGACAAAAGGAGTACAGGCTGCCTCCCATCCAGGTGGACTGACAACCTTAAGAAGACAGCGGGAAGCCGTTAGATTCAGAGGGCGCAGGACCTAACGGAGTGGCGAATATTAGGGAGGAGTATATCCAGCAATGGACTATTTAAGGATGATGGATGGACTTATTTTAGCTGTCTAGCAGAAGGCCACAAAATTAATTATTTTTGGTACCCATACCTTGTTAGGTAGAAGATCTTTTGATCTTCTATGCACTTTTGATCATTTAGCGAACATCACGTAGCAATTATTTACACTATTATATAGCTCACAATCGTAGCAGTTGATCAAAATGTAATTTTCCGAATATGCGACATGACAAATTCCATTCCTCGATTATTCGATACAAACAATAAACTAAATTGGAGTTTGTGATTGACAGTTCGGACATTCGCACCATATGAGCATTCGCCCCCTTGAGTATTGGGATTGACTATTGAGAATTAGTTTTAGTAATTCTAAAAAGTGAAGCTTTGTTTCAATTAATCGTAATTTCAAACTTCAAATATAAAAAAAACCGATATGCATATGATTATATGATTTTTAACATATAAAATATTTCAATACTTGAAAGAAATAGGTCACGCAAACATAATTTTATATTATACGTTTTACAAATAAAATATTGAATACCTACATAGCTGAGAAAAATAACCGTATAGTGAAATTGCACTCGTCCAACTGACAGTAAATTTGCACGCTGTACACGTACGATGAATAATAACTTTAATAACTGTAGGTGTGTGTTAAAATATCCAAAATTCTACCTAAAATATTTTACAAATTAAAATTAGTTTTTACCACCTTTGAAAACGCTTTTATAGCAATGCAAGTTTTTATTTTGGATTGGTCTTTATTTAGATGTTTATATATGCATAACGGTCAGTTTGTATAATACTCACCACACACTCGCGGGCACTTTACACATCAGCTGTAGAGTATGATATGTCCCGAATGAGGGTCGCTCTGAACTCAGCTCACGTACACTAAATCCATATTTTCCTCCACATAACCAAGTTTGAAAACATCTGTTGGCTCACATTCATGAAAAAATAATAAATGCTTTGACTTCGAATCGTAATGTAATATTTCAACCAAAATCTAAATTTTTTGTATTTAAAATTATTTTGTAACTATAAAAGTTATTTTTTTAATTAAAATTAAGCTTATTATTAGTATGGGTAGCAAAATCAAAATCCTAAGTTTCTTAACTTGAGTCAATAGTACTTTAAATCGTCATTTTACATATTAACATTATATTAGTCTTCAATGAATTAATTGTGCTTTTTATAAAACTACCACCTGTACGGATTGCAAATTATGCTAAGAAAAATCCCTTTTTTAAATTTATTTATAAATAAATAAATATCCTATCACATACACATTCGGTTATTTCTTCTTATGGTAAGTAATTTAATGCTCGTATTAGATGTGTTACAGATTAGTTACATCCTAAATTCGATTCGATTCCCAATGCAAATAAATTCGACTGTATTTGTTCTTTATATTGTGTATGTGTGTGATGTTTTCGCTGCTGTAACATTTATTTAATAATTATTTTTATGTAAAAAAATAAAAGGTAAAACACGTAGTCTATGAAAAAAATGATTTTATTTGTAAGTATAGTATAAATTATAAGCTCCTTTTTTAAGTGTAGTAAGCCGAGCTTGAAGTAGTACCCCCGCTAGCGATGAAAATAACTTATTTTCAATTCATGCCTCCAAGAAACGTAACGTGCAAGACGTTGAAAATTATCTGGACTTAAGGTTAAAGCCAATAGTCAAACTATACAAGTAACAACGCTCACGAGGTTTGAATTTCATAGGTACTCTATAAGTATGCTTTTGAAAATTATTATAGGGGGAAGTCTCGTAGCGCCGGACGGCACCTACCGCCGGACAGTCGTACTATTCAATTCTGTTCGATTCGAACTACTAGTGAAAGGGACGCGGGGAGTACCATACCCGGACGCCCGTGACGCGCAAGGCCGCAGCAGCAGAGGGTGTGTGTTGTTTTTGGAGGTAACGCGCGGCGTCACGTAAGATCGACGTAAGTAGTTCTGGCACATTTATGCATTTATATTTTAATGGTAGTTGATAATTGAAGTAGCGTTTGATTGTTATCGGTAAACCGATAGAATTTTGTTTGATTTTTGAAACCATTTCGGTAGGTACTACGAATTTGTCTGTCCCTTAGTATCGGACACTAAGTCGTCCCCGAGCACCGGACAGTGATTTTTTATATATTTCTTATAACAGTTTACGTTATTGAATTAATTAATTTAATTTTCTTTTAAGGTATAGACAAAAGAAGAGAAACGAAATGGAAGATAAGAAAAAGAAAGGATCGTGGGAGTCACAGAGCTTGCATTCAGCTATTGATAAGGTTATGTGCAAGGAAATGAGTGTAATATATCGAAGACTGGATCCAATGCTCATCGTGTCTTGGGTGGACACATAAAGCATGTGCAAACTTTCCAGAGTGTGGAGATGGCTACATACGCGATCGATGCAGATTGCAGACTCTTCTGAAATGTCCGGTGCTAGGGGTATGGCAAAAGCACCCGTCCGGTACTAGGTGCCACATTTTAAAATTATATTTTGTTACCAAAGTTTGATTAATGGTATTATTTTAAATATATTGTATTTTGAGCAGAGCTTGTTTTTTTTTAATTTTATTTTATTTCTATCTTTGTTAGCTACTGTAAGTCATAAATAAATATACATTCCAGAAAATATATTTTTTTTATTCATAAAAAAACCTTAGGTGTCTGCTACTAGGGGACTTCCCTCTACATATACCTATTAGATTCATACTAAATATAGCCATATAGTTCGCATTGAAGGCCACATAAGGTACATACATATTTGGAATAGCTATATATTGAATGTATGGATTATTATCACCCGTAGTCGACCCACGTACACGTGATATTATTCCTGTTTATCGGATTGTCTGTAGGTTATCAGTAAGCTGTAGGTTGTTATACAAATAACTTACGATATAACTTCTTAACTTACCTCTGAAGTCTATTATAGTCTTTAGATAGAATTGATTCAGACGAACATCGTATTTGTATATAGTTAAATTAAAAAAATTTTTTTGTCGTATTTGTACATAGTTAAAACATATTTTTGCTTAACATAAGGTCAGCAGTACCATACAATCGAACAGATTTTCCATTTCAATACAAGACAATTGGTTGACATTTCCGATAGGGTCAATTAATGTTCAATTTGTTCAGTCTTTATTACGTTAAACTAGAGAATTGCTAGTGTAAAGTAAATATCGCTATGGTCGGCAACGTAACGGATTTCGTTTTGTATTTATTGTTATATACCAACTAGCAGTTGCCTGCGGCTTCGTTCGCGTAGACATTGATAATATTTACATAGAGGGGCTAAAGTAGGTAGTGTATAATCATTATATTACAACAATTCAAGACCTCGTTGTGCCACATTTATGGTTAATTTTTCGTACGTTAGAACTAACAGACTGCTCGGCGCTCGCAAAGCTCACTCTCAATCACGCTTCATGGAACAGTAGTAGTAGAAACAGTCTTCCCTTCAGTTTCTCAAGCTCGTTTTTAGGTAATTTCAGTAATAGGAACTAATCTCCTATTTCACTATACAGAATTTCAGTAAACGCTGCGATACTTATTTATCTATACTAATATAATAAAGCTGAAGAGTTTGTTTGTTTGTTTGATTGTTTGTTTGTTTGTTTGTTTGTTTGTTTGAACGCGCTAATCTCAGGATCTACTGGTCCGATTTGAAAAATTCTTTCAGTGTTAGATAGCCCATTTATCGAGGAAGGCTATAGGCTATAAATCATCACGCTAAGACCAGTAGGAGCGGAGTCCACGCCGACGAAGTAAAAATTAAATTGTATGTTTCTAAAATTTCTACTTCCGATTATATGACAGGAAAATGTTTAAGATAATTATATTGATTGAGGCGTAAAAATTACATCGAGACTAAAAAAAATGTATTTGTTTTATTTATTTATTTTTATCCACTACCTAACCGGGCCTAATATATTAAGCCTAATTATTTATTAATAACTGTAACATATTAAGAAGCACTTTTAAAGGTCAATGGTTTCGTTGTGAATGATTCAAAGATAGTGATCAAACGTCTATGGAAAAGATTACAGCTTCTAACCAGAAATAACGGATTTCCATACAAATTTCATCCCATATTTCACTCGTTTAAGGTTAAAATTTTCACAAAAACGTGTTCACTCATTTTTAATTAGTAGTCCAGAATTAAAGTTTATAGTTTCCAGCTTCAAAAATGACGATTTTCTCATTTAAGCTTTCAATCACTATTTCATCCCTTTACCTACCCTATTATCAACCCTAGATTGTAAAGTAATGCTGAAATACATATTTATTAATATTTAATCAGTAGTGGATAAATTAAGTTTCATGCTTGTAATTAAATAATTGTGATTTCTCGCAAACGAAAAAAAAAGCAACTTAAATTACATCGACAAGTAATACAACGTAAGTAGACGAAAAAATAGTAAATAAAAATAGAGACTAACGAACAGCAATTGATTTATATATATATATATATATATATATATGTATATGTATATAGGTATACATATAAACTGCTACCCTAGTGGATAATACAGCTCACTACGTTACGTAGTAGATGTAGGCACGTAATATCCTTTGATTGATTCTTCACGGAAGTAGTTTTACTGAAGTCAGATAGAAAACTGTTATATGTAAATATCTCTAATTACCTACAAGTCCCATTAAATGTATTTCTTCGCGGTTTTACATAATTATTATCGGACACGTCGAGTAGACAAAGATATATAAATAATGTTAGTACAGAGGCGCATTAACATAAATAAAAGAGAATGGCCAATTTGATCCAATCGCAGGAATTGCGACATGCATAGCATTAAGTAATCTCCAAACTATGTTGCTTTGCAAAAATATTTGAAAAACTTATTTATACACAATTATATTTCCATTTAAAAAATAGTTTTAGTGGATTTCAGCATGGATTCATAAGGGGTAGATCCACCACCTCGAATCTCATTACATATAGTGATTTTTTGTCAGACTGTATGGCACAAAGAACGCAGGTCGACGTGGTGTACACTGATTTTAGTAAATGTTTCGATCGTATAGACCACGTGATCTTATTGCGCAAGTTATCATTAGCCGGAATTAGGGGCAATCTATTCAGGTGGTTTAAGTCCTACGTTGAGGGTAGGTGCCAAACTGTGGTATTAAATGGATACACGTCTAGAGCCATGGGGGTAAACTCTGGGGTGCCTCGAGGATCTTTATTGGGGCCATTCCTATTCAATATATTCATAAATGACATCTCTAGCTGTATTCAGTACTCCAAAATCCTTTTATATGCCGACGACGTTAAGATCATGAAGCAAATAAGTTCTGTCGAAGATGCTTATCTTTTGCAGAAAGACTTGCATAGTTTTCAAGACTACTGCTCAAAGAATAGGCTTGATCTTAACGTCTCAAAGTGCTATACATGTTCATTTACGAGAAAACAAAATCGTATTCAAATCCCTTATCAACTATGTGGTACTTGTCTTACCAGGGTGGACACGATCAGAGACTTGGGCGTTATTTTTGACTCTAAGTTAATTTTTGATATGCACATTGAGAACGTCGTAAGTAAAGCCACGAAAGCACTGGGTTTCATTTTTAGAATTTCTTCAGAGTTTAAACACATAAAGACAGTTAAGATTTTATATTGTTCCTTTGTTCGGAGCCATCTTGAATACGCATCTCAAGTTTGGAATCCGACTTACAAAACATACATAGACCGCTTAGAAAGGGTTCAAAAGAAGTTTCTTAGGCATATTCAATGGCGATCAAATTGTTACCTACCTACGTATATTTCTCGATGCCGAAACTTTCATTTCTTACCATTGGTTGAACGAAGAAGGATCGCAGATCTGACATTCTTGCTGTCGATCTTTAATGGAGCATTAGATACCCCTGAATTGCTGAACAAGTTTGGTCTTCGTGTGCCTTCTGCGCGTTTTCGTAAATTTAACCTACTGGATATACCCTACGCCAGTAACACATACAGGCAGAACTCATATATTGTAAGAGCGAGTCGTTCTTTCAACACCGTAAGCCAGGAATTCGACGTAGATCTTTTCCATACTAGTGTTCCAAAATTAAAGAAAACATTGTGTGATAGCTTTTTTCTCTCTTAACAACAATTGTATTTTTTTTTTAATTTTTAATAGTATAGGTACTTTATCACATACATTATAGTGTACAACAGCTTGTAATTAGGTACTAAAGCATCGTATATAAGCGAAAACTTGTAATTGGCCTTATAACTGTTGTAATTTTATGTTACATATGTTTTATTAGCTGTAAGTTTTCCAAAGTGTAAAATAAATAAATAAATACTAGGAACAAACATAAACTTGTAATGCCTGTAACTCGCTTACGCCGAGTCAGTAATTCCTTCTATGGACAATGTATACGCTTATACAACAGACTTCCAGAAAACGTTCAAAAAGCTTCTATTGCCAAATTTAAAAAAAATTGTGAAAGAACGTTTGTGTACTAAAGGATATTATTCGATTAACGATTTTCTAGAAGACAGTACGCCTTGCGCATGTGATCGCCTTCAGGCTATTTCAACTTATAAAATTATTGTTAATTTCAAACTGATTTGGAAAAAAAACATTACATAGAATAAAAATGATAGTCCCGCTGAGTTTCTTTCGCCAGTTCTTCTCAGGTCAGAGGCTTCTTTTTTCCGAACTGCTAGTAGACTCATGACGTTCAGTAAGAAATTGTTATAATTTTATGCTGAATAAAATATTTTGATTTGATTTGATTTGATATCGTAATTTTCATTATAAATCTAGGTAGCGTGGACGTACGTGGCGTAGGATACTTGTGGGCAAATCTAAGTTCTACGCGTGTTCGTACTTGCAAGTACCACTTTCTAATAATATACTTTAAGTATCATCTACGAGTAGCGGTATAGCATAGCGGCCTTAAATTGTTCAAATGCGTACCTTAGTTAAGGGATTTCCGTAGTTGTGAGATTAGTTGGTAAGTCCTATTCTGACTTAGCTTGGCCTGCGCCCAACTGCACCAACTAATATAAACTTATTTCTCCACCGACGCTTCGTTTGTGTTAACTTTATTTGTAGGCAAACTTGTTTGTTTTGCAGTATTGCAAATACGTCTATAAAGTTTTTTGTAAAGTTTGTAGAGATTTAAACAGTGTGATTATTAGAACTAATTATAAATTACGATTTTGTTTTGCGATTCACATCACGTTTAACAACTGTACAGCCTAGACCTAGCCATTCTCCACCCGAACCTCATAACGTAACACTAAACTTACGTGAGCCACCGCCCTGACTGTCCTCGTCTAGTTTTGAGAGCATCGAGCGAACCCTCGCGAATAGTGGCTCCCCAACGATCCCCGATGCATTCGTTTTTTTGCGCTGTCAACTTAGTTAGGAATCTCCAATCCTGTACGGCCGCTAGTTATACTAGGATACGGCTTTGGATTGTGACCCGCTTGTTTTATGGTTGGATAATATAAGGAAAACGTCACCCACGAAGGCCTGACAATGCTGCCATTTGATTGAGTACCAACTCCAGGATCAGATTCCAGAAGGTTGGTCCATCAATATTGAGCCTTGGACGCAACCTTTTGTAGTTCCCTTCTGACAAGACGCTCTAGTATAGTTAATTTGGATTTTACGGTCATTCAAGTAGGATGTCACTACCCTCGATATCTAGCGAGATCAGGAGATCAATCGTTTTTTGTTTTATCTCCACTCGTATGTGCTCGACTAGATTATAGAGAACGTCTTCGGTTCCTCGTTGCAGCATAAACCCGTACTGGCTTTGGTTTAGTGTTGGAAAGGAGCGTCACTGAAGTCTTGCCACCAAAAGTTTTTCTACTATCTTTCTCAAGATACAGAGAAGGCCGATTGGCCTATACGGCTTCGGATGGCTGTAGTCTTCTTTACCCAGCTCGCGGAAAACGCGTACGTGGGCCTTCCACTGCCTGTTTACTGTTGTACCTACAGTTTATTGTCATTGTGCATATATCAGAGGAAAATCCATCCTACTCCGCTATGTATGTTTCAAAGTTGGAGTATCTCACGTATAGAGGATAGGAAGGTCTATTTCGATGACAAAAGCGTGGAATTCCGCTCCACGATGATTCTTAGTGCTCCACCAGTGACTCCATGCGTTCACGTCTAAGATGGTTATTATTAGTAATTGTGAGTTTAATAATAAGTCGCCGTAACAGTAATTTTACGGAAGAGTCCAAGATTTCTTGAACCGACTCGTCGATATACTAATTTATTAAACTACAATAAAAGTATTATTATTAAAATATTACATTATAAAATTGACATCTTTTTTTAATTCTATTCGATTAACTATAAATTTAAATACTCAATATGATGCACAGAGTGTAGACTTGTTTTTCGTCACTGATCCCTTCCAATAAGACCATCCTCGATTTTAATTGGTTTCATGTTAAACCTGGTTTAATTTCTTTTTTTACAAAATCCTAATATAATCAAGGTTTAAATTTCAATGTTTGTGTATAACCCGATATATTCAGCATATTTGTTTCAGAAAGTAATAGAATGAGTATGTATACCTCAATGATGAAAAATAAAACATCGATGAACTCAATACGATGTCAACAGTAAATTATGCATGAAAAATAATATTGCCATCATATTTTCATCTGTATTTTATATTTTAACATATCGTGTTTTAAATTATAGTTTTCAAATTATAACTTTAGATTGTGTACACGGTTTTATATTTATCAAATGTTTATAGAAGTGAAACTTCTTTAGGCGCATAAGGGGTAAAATTTGAGCGACCGGTAACGCGGCAGAGTCATGACGGTCAGCACAAATAAAACCAGTAGTAGTACTAGAGATGCTTGAACTTAATATAATGGATTGTTCAATAATTAGACAAATATATAGGGGCCTTATTAGTACAAGAAATAATTTTGCCATCTAGTCGTAGACGTGGTAAACCTTGAACAAAAAACTTAAATAAAAAAAACTTAAATAATTGTAAGTTAACGATTAGTTTTTTTTTTTTTTTTTGTTTAAATTAGTTTGCCAAAAAAGTTTCGCTTCCTACATGATTGTGTACTTTGTATGCACGCAATGTTTTTATAGTTAGTTATTATTAACTTGAGATAGCAGCGGTCACCACCCACATCAAAGAGAAGATGTTTGTATAAGCTGTCAGTGTGAGAAATTAAAGATATCCAATGTTCGAGAACGATTCATTCATTAAGAGTAAATTATGTACACGAGACATGTCCCAAAGACGTCGTAAAAGAAACACAAGTCAAGTAGCAGATGTCGATAATGACGCTAAGCTATTTTGCTTTGATATGGGTTAGAAGCGAAGCGAATATCTAAGCGTTTGTGATTGATGTTGGCCGTTCCGTCATGAGTATGAGACGAAACTGGAAGCGATTGACAGTTATTATTACAATTATCTCTTATTATATTATAAGCAAACTGTTGACTATAATCTTAGAAAATAAATGTTATAACATTTTTAGATTAGTAATTGTCTGATATTCTTTGTAAATTGAAGTCTCAAGGGGTTAAGTTTATGTCTTATGCCAAATATATGTTGTGAAACGACGTTATATATATCAGGAAATTTTCCCAAGGAAAATTAATGCGTTAAGACGTCAAGGGAATATAATCCGTAGTAAAACGAAGGTATTATGTTTCTACTTGAAAGCAGGTAAACAATGCTTAATTAATAAACAATTTAACGAAAACCAAACACTTTACATGATAAACATTTACATATACACCTTGTAGTGATATTTTGTTTTCATTGAGGCACAGTGTGTCAAGTTCATTCATTGTCTTATTATGCATCAACAAAAATATTTTTGCCTGGTTCATATACGACTAAACTGGGACTATCCAAAGTTTGTGAACTTTCCGTGAATACATGAACAACAGTTTCGACAGTCGAAAAAATATATTAGAAAACTTATACATCCTTTTATGATTTATTATACTATGAACTCTTCCTTGCTCACTGAATCGACCAGAAAATGAAAATATTTTATGATGCTTGAATTCACAGTTTTAAAATAATAAAGTTTCTGTGTGCTAAATGATACAAGAAAAAATAGGAATATTTATAGGGTTCTGTGTCTATCTGTCCATCCACCTGTTTTATAGCTTTGCTTCGCTTCAGCCTATTGCAGTACACTGCTATATAGGCATGTATAGCAAAAAGTACAACAAATAGTGCTGTTCCTCTTTCAGTCCTCATCCAGCCTCTGCCTCTGCCATCCAGATTTTTCGCATATCGTAGGTCCAACCTATCGCATCGCAAGACATAGCAATAGCAAGTCTATAGGTTACTATTAATTTATTTGTGTCTGCATAGTCTCATAGAGATAGACTCTGCATAGCTTGTTTATTTATCACGAATCATTCTTGTGAAATCATTATGAAAAATATCCCTTAGTTGATCAGGAATCACTATTTATTTTGAAACTTGGTAGGTATATGTTCCTTTAACCCTCAACCAGTAGGTACCAACTGTCCAGCCGTTTCGGAGGAGTATTGTAACTAACATTGTGACACGAAAATTTTATATATAAGATAAGATTGCTGCGTCTTCTTCGACTTCTTAGTATATATCTTCGATTTATAATGTAATAATGTTAAACTCGGGTTGAAATACGCAAACGTCTATAATTCTTACTTGATAAGTTTTTTGTGATTCAATGTTCCTTATCAATCAAATGTTCCTTAAGGTAAAATGTAGACTCCGGCACATAAAATACTTATTTGCTTTTAGAGGAAAATTTGTAGGAGATTTCAAATCCTCCCTGTCTTCCGACAAAATAATAAATGTCTATATATTTGAATCGACTACATTAATACTTTTGTAAATTTTTGTGGAGTATTGTCAAAATGAAAGTACTTAAAATCTGATTTAACTTGCAATTTTTCAATTCAGGTCCGGTACTTTTTTCCCAAAATGTCTCATTTAGAGGCGTTTTTCGGACTTGATAGTGGGATATAAATTCTCGTCCGGGCAAAGTTTTCTCATATAGCGGCCCGTCCGGGACAGTAATGACCTATCCGCATTTACTCGCTGCTAATAAAATTAAGTAACATACCGGTCTTAAGAGAAAATATTTTACTCTCAAAAATCACTAAGTACCTTAAATTTTAATTAATTCTTGCAGGAAGAATATATTCAAATTTATAGTAAAAATTTAGGAACAATAAAGTAGTACAGATGTATTTTAACAATAAAGGCATTCGTTTTTACTTCGCACAGGTGCTTTTTATCTATATATATATATATAAATCAATTGCTGTTCGTTAGTCTCGCTAAAACTCGAGAATGGCTTGACCGATTTAGCTAATTTTGATCTCGAAATGTTTGTGGAAGTTCAGAGAAGGTTTAAACGGTGAGAAACATAAATAATATGTAACGGAAAATAGTAAAAACGAAGATTTAATTTTCCAATACAAAATGTTCCTAGCGGGGTCAAAATTTATAGGAACGGTCAGAAAGTGTTTTGTGTATATTTTTCACAAATATAATTACGTAGGTGAAACAAAGTTCACCGGGCCATCTAGTTATTAATAAAAAAGTAGTATATACGAGTAGTAGGTATGCTATGTTTTACACTAAATATACGTAATTATATAATTTATGAATCACAATCATGTCGATAAGATGGTTATTTCCAATGTTTACCCTTTTTGCTTTCGATTTTTTTTCAATATTAGTCACTAATAGGGATTGTAAACCGGTGGGATTACAAACCACTTATCCGCAGATCCTGCAAGTTTAAAAGTTAGTACCAAATCTTTCGGGTTATACGTCACGAAATAAAAAATATATATAATAGTAACAGTAACTTTAGTTGGAGACAACTAGGAGTATGATAGGAGCGTTTTCGAAATATACCTATAGCCGGAACATGTGTAATGCCGCAGGTACTGAACTTTTGTTAAAGGAAGAGTTGCTTTTGTTAAAGGAAGGAAGGATTGAGCTTACACAAAAAAAAAATCCAACAAAAACCGAAAACAAAAACCCACAGACCTCACTAGTGTTTAGAGATTCGTGTCACAACATCCGTTTTGGTGAACGTCTACTAACTATGAACAGCCTCTCTGTCAAATATTATCTTTATGCGTCTAGCGGGTTTTAAGATTTCATGACGATTCAATGTCTTAACGATTTTATATATATGTAATTATGTATATAGATTTTATAACTGCGGGATCTCGTGCGGGATTGATAAATCCCCCGTTTCTATCCCGAGGGATCGAAAAAGCTGCGAGATTGCAATCCCTAGTTACGAAAACACTAAAATGGTTAAAATACCATCCAATTTCTCGACTAGCCTTTCCAAAATTATTTTCCGTATAACCCTAATCTTAACAAACAACAACTCAACACGAATACCCAAATCGAACGATTTATTCTCTAGATTCCAAGATTATTCTTTCATTCAGTAATTTATTACTTACTCAGAAAATTTAAAGGAAAATTCCAAGGTCTCATATCTACTACTAAACTTGTGATTTATATTAAATGCTAAAAACGGTATACATATCTGTTACATTTTCCCCACTAATGAGTTGTGTGCGCTTACTTATCGTGTATTTTCCGCTTAAGTATAGGAAATCCTTGGGTGAGTGTCAAAGAGAGCTTAGACCGCAACCCTCAGCTGTTTGCAAATTCCAGCCATTTAAGGGATATTACTTTGTAAAATCATATAGAAAACTAGTCAAAGAATAAAGGTCTGTAACATGAATAGAGTAAATACTAAAATAGTTTGTGGTGATCTGAAAGTGAATATGTCAGATGCTGCGTAACGGGTTTCCCTCGAATGTTTTGTTTGAAAACTTCTAATCCTGTTAATACCTAACTAACCGCACGAAGGTGCAGCAAAGTGTTTAGCTCAGCACGAACTATTTTTGGAAACATTAAAAATATTTCTGGTTCAAAGTAGGTATATTTGGCTTACAAAAAAAGGACACTCAAAATTTTAAATAATATTTATTATCATTTTCCAGCAAAGGTTTTGATAACAAAAAAATTATTTATATAGTTTTATTCCATATGCCATATAAACGATTTTATTGATAGAGTTAGTAAACAATTGTAAAATTATATAGAATATGACCCTAGGTAGGATTTAAAATACAAAAAATAGAATATTAAATTCATTTTAAAGTCTTAAATAATTAAACTTCAATGTAAGCGTTATTTTTACTCAGCATGAAATCAATGAAAAAAAAAAAAAAGATTAGGAATAAATTCAAAGTGGACAAATACGAGACTAATCGTAAACTTATAAATATTCATGGAGTGCTAAATTGTGTGCAGCGTTTTTTGTACTGCTTCGTTACTGACTAGATAAACTGTTGAACATTTTGTTATTATTTATTGTTGTTGCTCTTTTATTAAACGACCGACTGAAATTTCGGTTTCAGTTACGGTCAGTTCAGCCTTAGTTTTGTTTTTGGCCAAAATGGTCGAAATTTCCACCAAACCGAAACTCAGTTTTTATTAAAGAATGCCTTTGATTGATTGATTAGTTAATACATTATGCACTTAAATATTAAATTACCATTTATAACCGAACGTATAATTTAAATATTTGATTCAAAATCTGTAAAGCGTGTCTAAGTACCTTCCTGTAACTAAGTGTTCATTTTTAAAAATTTTTTACTGTAACATGTTTGTTTAATACTTACCCATGTTCGGCGGTTTTACTCTTACTAATTATTGTATACAGAGAGGCTTTAAGCTATTTTAAGCTCTTTAAGTAACTACCAAGTTACCTCTGAATTGGACTCTAATGAACTTTCACTTAATTCCTCTTAGTTTTGAAAGTATATTTGTATGATGTCAAACAGACAAGCACATAGCCACTTTTTCGTGACTATAGTTTTTATATTTTAGATTATATCACATTCAATAAAAACAATGGTAGACACAAAACAACTTCATTACGATTTATTTACAATGATTTAATAAGGAAAAACTAAATTTTTAGACAGTTTGGCAAGATAAAAAGTACAGGTTATAAAATAAACTTCGAGTATCACAGCTGTGAAAATCTGATATAATCTATTGCAGCAGATTTCATAATACAGCAAAGATCTAACAGAAAGACAGATAAAAGTTTTGGTTTCTAATGTTCTAGTCTACTAAGCAAAGTCAACAAAACTGCTACAGCCTATCGCAGTCCACTGCTGGACATAGGCCTCCCCAAGATCGTGCCAAAAATCCCGGTTTTCCGCAATCCTCATCTAGCCACTATTGGCAATCACATGATTGTTCGAATACAAAACTTAGGTTATATTAATTTTTTTCTACTGTTATTTCTCAATAACTCAATATGATTATATCAGACATTATAATGGAGAAAGATGACAGGTAGGCTTACAGCTTTGTCTAATACTAGCTTCTGCGCGCGACTTCGTCGGCGTGGACTCCGCTCCTATTAGTCTTAGCGTGATGACACATAGCCTATAACCTTCCTCGATAAATGGGCTATCTAACACTGAAATAATTTTTCAAATCAGCTCAGTAGTTCCAGAGATTACCGCGTTCAAACAAACAAACAAACAACCAAACAAACAAACTCTTCAGCTTTATATATTACTAGCTTCTGCGCGCGACTTTGTCCCCGTGGAACAATTCTGTCATAAAGTCTTACTATTGGATCGCTCTTGGAACTCACGATTCATTCGCGATAACTACCCCTTTCTATAAGCCTAAAAGATAAATGATGTACGTCAGCTTGAAAGCCGTACGATCAAAGTTTTTTGTAAATTCCGAATTTCTTATTTGTATTTTAATACTCAGGATCATGATTCCTGTAAGTTTTTAACTAACAAAAACTTTGAAATATTTACGAAACAACGTTGAGAATGCTTAAAATCTAAAAAAAAACTTAAAACAAAACATTGATGTATTACAACTAATTATAATTACACATTTAGCTTTAGTAGTGTGTTCGTATCCTAACTCGTAACATCATTTTAAGTCTAGCGAAATCTCAGTAGTGTTTGCCTGATGCGTGGACAAGATATAGACATGCAGACAAAAGAAACACACATTTCTCATCATTATTGACAATAGTGTCATCAAAATTATTTTTTCGATATATCTTAGACTAGCTTCTGCGCGCGACTTCGTCGGCGTGGACTCCGCTCCTATTGGTCTTAGCGTGATGATACATAGCCTATAGCCTTCCTCGATAAATGGGCTATCTAACACTGAAAGAATTTTTCAAATCGGCCCAGTATTTCCAGAGATTACCGCGTTCAAACAAACAAACAAACAAACAAACAAACAAACAAACTCTTCAGCTTTATATATTAGTATAGATGCAAAGAATTTGATATTATAAAAATAATAACATACAACGCGCTCCACTCCCCCACGTGGACGGTCCTCGGTGCAGTGCCTGCGATTCGAGGACCTCTTTAGAGAAACCGAAGGTTTTGTCTGTGCAATGCAACAGCAGGTGGTTAAGACGAACAACTACTGAAAGCACATCCTTAAGGATAGTTTGCCCGACTTTGTTGAGCCTGTCGTCATCTCGGTGAGTCACTCATGTATGTGCTTTCACGTTGTTCCGCACTTGCTAACACTGAGTACTTGCACAGACATAACCAAGCGTCCAAGATTCTCTGAAGGTTAACTTTAATAATATCAATAATTGTAGATACAAGACAACAATAGTATTAATACTCTACTAATATCACTACAATGTTTTACGTTTGTATGTACAAAACACAATTCGACATTTACATATACAAAATTCGACATTTTCCTTGAATATCTTTCAATTGCTTTACGCTTTTCATAAGTAAACAAAACATATCCTCGTGTAAAGCGCGTAAATGATTGAATCATTCGAAATATATTTTTGTAATGGTCTTTGTAAAGCTTTTCAGTAAACAATGTCCGTTTTGATGCATAAACCGGATTACTCGAGTAAAGCCATTCGTTTTCATTTATTTTTGTCAAGCTATCACTTTAAAAGAGCATTAAAATTGCAATGACTTGTTTACACGAACACATTGCGATAAATTTGAACCATATATTTAAATCTATAGATTTTTGAATAAACTGCGTAGCTTAACTTTATCGAAATCATACTGTCGATCTGTTTTTATATTTACATGTTTTAACGGTTAAATTTGACTACTTTATGATTTATTATAGACATTTTAATTGCTACCATACCTCTTAATATAAAGTTTTTTTACTGATTATACATAATATATAGTTAGTCAAATAATATTTTATATTAAAATTAAATTTAAGGCATCGTTCATACATTCAATCATTTTACAAGTAGGCTTACAAAATGCTTTATTTACTTTCTTCCTGTAAATCAGATCACGGCAATTCAATTACAATGCGTCTTTTCCTAAGAAAATCTAATCTTACTATTGGGAGGTCGGATTCGGAATATTTTTGTTACATATCGTAAACCCTAAGGAATTTATTTTCAAATCTACGTTTAGCCAAAAACCTTTTTTCATATAACACTAGGTGGCCAACAAGCATTTGTTCTACCTGATGGTCAGCGGCTACTGTAGCTTATGGACGTCTGTAAACTAAGTTCCTAAGTAAAATTATATAATAGAGGCCTGGTTATCCTTGTAAACGTAAATACATCGGTTTAATTTCTTAAAATTTATACAGAACTTAAGTAATTTTATTGTTAAATACTTTCAAATAGATTCAGTACAGTAATTTGAACTACAAAAAACTTCTATAGCGTTTTTTTTTTCTCCCAAACGAGTACTAAGTGTAGTGTGAGTATTGTTAGAGGTGACGCCAACGCCTCTGTTCTTGTTTTTAAAATTGTAAACGCCCATTAATATCGAATACTTTTAAAGTTTACAGTAGAGAAAATTAAATAATTAAAAAAGTTTAAACGGTGAGAAACATCAACAATAACGTACATAACGCAAAATAATAAAAACGACAATTTAATTTCCCAATATAAAATATTCCTAGCTGTGAATTATTTGATACATTTTTTCAAAAAAAAAAAATAAATAAAAATAAATGATCACTTCGTTATCAAATATATACAGGTGCGTTCAGAAATATATGTATATATTGACCTACCTGTTCACATCTACCTACTTGCCAGGTAGCCATGACCAAAAATAAGTAGGCAAGCCTACCTAGGCATATTCTGTGTGTTAAAAACTATCAATTGAGATAACATTCATTCGGTTATCATATGAGTGAAGGTGACGAAAAAAAATTAATTAAAATTAATTAAATTAAAAGTAGCTATGACCACTTTTCGATAGGCAAGTTATCATAGGCATATTTGTTTATAAATTATATTTGATAAAAAATATGTCTCATCAAGTTATCAGATCGGTAAAGGTCGCTCTTCCACGTCTCTTAGACCATATCTTTTGCTATTTGCCACGTAGCCCTTCACTTGACTCTAAACAAGCTCGATTGGGTTAAGTTCACAGTGATACGGTGGCAAACACTACGATTTGTGGATTAGCCATCTCGTCTACTATAAATTTTTTAAAGCTGTTGTTTTGCTTAATGGAAGATTGCATTTATTAAACAATATACTGTTTTGCTTAATTAAATCTATAAATTGCAACTTTAACATTGATATGTCACAAACCATATTTTTAAATTGTAGCCATTCAATAATGTCTTGTTTTCGAGATGAAGTTGTAGATGCTTTGTCAAATTTTCGAGGATGATACTATATAGATACTATATATGCAGTATTATCTAATATAATAACTGCATTCTGATCCAATTTATGTAAAGGTCTTGGAACCAATTTTCAAACACTTTGGCGTCCATATCTTGGTGGTAGTCAACGGTTTTATTAGATTCAAAATATTTCAATCCTCCTTCTACAAATCTATTAATACTTCCGATATGTACAAATAACAATCCGCTTGCCTTCTATGAGTGAAATAACGTATATTATGAATCAGTCAACTGTCAGTGAATTATATAATTATACGTGTTTTTATAGTATACTAGATGTCTCGGTGAACTTCGTATCACCTACGTGACCTACGTATATTTGTGAAAAATATACACAAAACACTTTCTGAACGCTTTTCGTTATATTAATAGTGTATAATATAATATGAGAAATTAACCATCAATATTGTGTGTTTATGTCGTCATCAATTAATTTAGACTATAACAAATCTAAAACTAATGATGGATTCATTTAATAGATAAATTAGTATGGATGATCGAGTGAGACGTCTGAATTAGTACAGAATTGGTTATTGTACGTCACGAGCATGACAATCACGTTGATTACGTCTATTGTTGTGACTATGAGAGGTTTTGTTAACAATATTGTCAATATTACTGATATAATCATATTTTCCCCCATATAAATCTCCATTAAGTATTTTTTATTTTAAACTTACAGTACAAATTGATTAACTGAAAATTTGTAGATATTTTATACACTGTGCGTCTTTTTTAGTTTTAATAGTTCATTTAAATCCTACAAATATTAGGTATTAATTCGAAAGTTTGAAAGGATGGGTGTATGTAAGGGTACATACCCTTGTTACTATTTCACGCAAAAGCTTCTGTACCGATTTTAATAAAATTTAGTGCGTAGATAGCTGGAGATCGAAAATAACACACAGGATTCCGACATTTCTCTGGATCGAAAATTACGCTGGTGAAACAGCGTGTCGCAGCTAGTATTTAATATGATTTGAAAGCTCCTCTTTCGGGGTTACCCTCGTGCTACTTCTCGAGTTATTATCGTAGCCACGATCTCTTCCTATATTTTTACAATCTGTTTAGGTTATATTCATAAAAAATATGATTTATATCAGGGTTTCTCAACCTTTTTCTAGTGATGGACCCCTTTAAAAATTTCAAAGAGGCCACGGACCCTTTCCAAAAAAAAGAAAAAAGAAATACAGCGATGCTTTACTTCAATCACCTTTTATTGTTTGCGATTAAACTTATATAAATAACTAGTGTGACGGTTGCTGCTGCCTAAGCTGGATTAGAATATCAAATTGAGGAGTTGTTTTTGATTACGCGCAAAGTAAAAATATTTACTCACAACATAAGTAGGCTTGCCATGGACCCCCAGCTTTCATAACACGGACCCCTTAGGGGTCCATAGACCACAGGTTAAGAAACCCTGATTTAGATGTATTAAATTTGTACCGTTTCCATAATATCATGTTTTTCAATATTGTTGTCTGTTATTTTGCAAAAAAAAAATCTCTGACTAATCATACCAACTGAAAACGAATAATAAAATTGGTACTTCAGCAGCTAACATCTAAATAGGTAAGTAGTAAAGTATTTAATGCTATAAATGTTCTAAGAAACAAAGCGTTGTGCTGCTCGGAGTACATAATATGCTTGAAGTTTATTGTGAGAAAAAGTCGTATTTATTGAGCGATAATAACAGCAGACTATTATTATATTTTCTGCTCAAATAAAATTAGAAACGCTTTATGAATAAAAATACGAAGAAAAAGTACGATACGGCGCACTTATAACCTCTTCAAAGTTGAATTATGATTATTAGGAAAAAAGTATCAGGATTATTTTTGTAGATAACTTTATGATATACAGTTTTTGTCTTCACCATATTTTGATAAAACTTACCGTTTTCGAGAAAAATCCAAAAAACCGAAAATTTTGACCTTTGACCTTAAATAACTTTTAGCACACATGGGATCGATGGGGACTTTTTGTATTTTATCTCTACTAGTGTACCCAAGGTTTCTAGCAAAATTCAGCTCTGTCGGAGTTTTTGTACTTTGAATTGTATATTTTGACCAGACTATTGTTTCAGCGGTGGTTTTGTAAAACGGCACGGCATATAAATACATATTTTTACAAAAATCATAGTGAAAATGAGATTTCAAATATAATACTCGCTCTTTTTGACAAATATCTACCTCATATTCAAGAGACTTTAGTATTTTTTTTACTTCACAATGATTTCCGTGCCAGCTATTATTCAGCGAGACAGTTTGAATGATAATGCTCTGCCATTTTAATTCACATACATAAGGAACTGGTTGCTCGCTTCGTTCTTTGATACCTGATAGCTTCAAAATATTATGCTTCCAATCTGCGTCAAAAGTAGAAGTAAAAGACATAGGTATTTCTTCATACTTATAAAAGTATATTAAAATTGAGAAATATTGTATTAAATTATATTAAAATTGAAAAAAAAAATAAAGAGCATGCTGCAAAATATATCGACAGTAGAACTATGTAAATTAGTGGACACGTCCCCTTTACTGTCCCTTCTCAATACATGAATATTGTACATACATTCCTAATTTTTACTTACATACGTTAAGCTGAGATGGGATGGCAGATTCCCTAATGACTAATGAAGCTAAGTGGTATAACACTTTAGTTTTGTACAATACAGGATTATCTATACAAATAAATGAAACTGGAGTGTCTGTTTGTATATAATATTAAAATAACCACTTTTTACTAAATTAATATATATATATATACTATACATCTACTCTTTATTACATCAGCTATCTGTCAGTGAAAGTCCCGTCAAAATCGGCCCAGCCATTTCAGAGATTAGCCGGAACAAACAGACAGACAGACAGAAATTGTAAAAAATGTTATTTTGGTATATGTACCGTGTTTAGATCCATATGCATTTAGTAAAAAGCGGTTATTTTAATATTACAAACAGACATTCCAATTTTATTTATTTGTTAGATATAGATAAATCACAAAGGATTTGACATAACTATGTTCCATTTAGAAAAAGTCATAAAAAAGTAAAACTTTAGAATGAAATAAAAATAGAGACGAAATTTGAGAGAGATTATATCAAATTTGCATCGTATCCGCTCGAAGCTCCTCATATTGACCGAAGCGGAAATTGGTTGAAATATTTTGAAGTCAATAAAATATTTATGAAATAGCAGAATCACAGCGTATATTCTTTCGCAAATCATTTTTTACTATAAACCTATAAATAAAAAGATAATGATGTTTTAAAATATCATTTTTAATATCCATTTCATATCATACAAAGTCAATATTTGTTTTAATTTGAATATTTTATGAATTTATAATAGCATCAACTGTTAGTATTCATAGCTTCATGTCAATTGCACTTTAGGTTTTAATACTAATAGCGAGTAAGTCAGAACTAATTTGTTAGATTACACGGTTGAGTCATTAGTGTTACTTAGGTCTCGTCGAAAGCCGCCAAGCGATGTAATATGGCGAGCCGGGTTCACCGTTATAACCCATTCCTACTTCGCATATTTAATAATGTTTCATATAATTAAAAACAATTATGAAAAGCAACATTCCAATACACAAGGTACAAACTTCTAAAAACAAAAGAGAATAGATTTCTGTGTCCTTTTGATGTCGTAACTCGTAATGCAACTGTAAAAGTCAGAACTTTAAGCGACGCTAAATTTTTTACATATTGTATTGTCAAGTCTCACAAAAAACAAATTTTCCATGCAAAAACTTTTCATTTGTTGAAAGCGTTTCGTTCGTTTGAAACTTATAAATTATAATAAAATGACACGGACTGTAAATGACCCTCAGTTGAACATACTCCTTTTCATCACATATGATTGTATTTTAATCCGGTAAACATTTTAAACATTTTTAATTGTTTTTTTTTAAACAGAGCATTTGTGATGTGTAATGAACTGGACCGCAAAGAAAAAGAGTTAGTGAGAAAATCTTCAATATATTCAAAAGCATCTGAATAAATACTAGATTTTAGAATATTGTAATGTGCTTAAACGAAATTAAAACGAGATAAGATTTTTATTTCTAATAAATGTAAAATAAATAAAAATGCGTAGTTTTACCAATATTTTTGTAAATGTAGATTACAAATGTGCTGATTTTCACGCATTTTAGTACTTTGTGTTGCCTCCGCGAGGTTGCAACATTGCTGTTATGCGGATTTGGTATACTTTCTACTAAATTTTTAAGCGATGCTGTTAAATGTTCTTCCATTCCTCTATTAGAGTTTCTTTCAGTTCACTTATTATTTGTGATTGGCAGTGGATTTCGCTGACGTACACGTCGTCCTAATGCCTCCCATGCATGCTCAATGTGGTTAAACTGCGTGCTAGCCACTCCTTGTGTGTGTTACCGACTTCTTGAAAATAGGTAAACAATATCTGAGCTGTATGCGCGCGGACATTCTATAAAAACGGAATTCTCGGACATGTCTATTATAATGGACCAACGTAGTTATTCAGAATTTCAGTGACATATCTTTCAACCCACACGTGAACGGAGCCTCCTCCGTATCGTACTTTTTCTTCTATACAGGCTTACTTATAGCGCTCTCCCAGTTGTTTTCTGTACACGCTTTTCCTCTTGTCGTGCTTGTATAAACAAAATCTATACTCATCTGAAAACACACCTTTTGACCAGTCATTCAGAGTCCAATTCTTGCGTTTTCTACCATAACTCAAACTTGAGTTTCCCTCGTCACTTTCTAGTTTTGGGCCATTTGCAGGTCTTGAGGGCATTAAATTTACTTCATCAAGTTGCCGTCGTATTATATATACGTACTCAGATTGTTTCATCCAGCTCGTGAATGATGATTCTTTACTTCAACATCCGTAAGAAAACGATTTCTCAAAATTGTCGACACCATAATATAGTGATACTCCTGCGCCGTTGTGCACCTCTCGGCCTGTTCCTGGTCTAAGAAGATTTGATCCTCTACGAAAGAAAAGTTTAGTTAGCAGTTTTCTGTCCTAAAACAATGGATCATTTGTTTTTTAATTCAATTGAGGTAAATAACATAGAAAGCAAGATGAATATGTTTTTCTATCAAACCACATCTGTAATAGAAGCAAGACGTAGACAGCCTTACCTTAATAGTCGTAATAGTAGTTTAAATAATTATTATCTACACTAATGTTGTAACATTCTAGTTATGTTTCCAATACTTGACTTATAATTACTACTGTTATAGCGCAGACAACAAAACACTCAATTTAAGCAATTTCACATGATGGTATGATATCCACATCGATATCGTAAAATCTCATTATAACATCGCGCGCATGCGCGCAGCTGCGCTCTCATTGGTTAGATTTTAATGGCGGCAAAATCACTGTGACAATACACGTACGCGTGAATTTAATTTAATAAATTAAAAGTTAAAAATGGATAGCGACGATGATATTTGTACGCCTCCGGATATTCTAGAATTGGCAACAAAATTAACTCACAATCTTTTGCCAGAAAAATCTAGAAAATTATATGAAAAATAAACTATTGTCAGCTTTTACTCTTGTTGTTTGATTAATTTCATTAGTGAAGATAAAGTAGTGTATGCAACTGCATATAACACGGGTATTAAAACACTCGTTACTATTATGAAACTCGCTGCGCTCGTTTCATAAACTCACACTCGTGTTTTAATACCCTTCATTATATGACAGTTGCATAAACTACTATTATTTAAAATATTACAACATTTTCAATTTATTTCTAAGCAGATTTATGTATAGCAAAAATATGTATTCGTATAATGTACATACCTATCACAAATAATACATGTGTTTAAAAATACACATTAGTTACAAACACGAGGTGGAACGCGAACTAACAACTCCAAGGTTAGAAAGTAGGAGCACTGAAAATTGCACCAACCGGCCAGTACCTATTTAGTTATTTCTTTTACCTTTATGTAGGTCATAATTATATTAATGGAATATAATATTGTTTTCTTACCTAGAAAAATAATTGATAGAATATTTAATGTCAATATTAAATAAACTGTTTATATAAATATTTTTGAATTTCAAAGCACATAGCAGTATAATAACATATTATAATACATGCAAAATAAAACGTTTTCTGATGATTATACTTATGGATTTTCATCAAATATAGTGTGATTATCTGCTATGTCATATCTAATAGTTTCGTTCCTTAATCACTAACTAGCTAGATTAAAAACTTTTTAGTTATAAAAATTAATTAGTTCGAATGAGACTGAAGGAAATAGTATCTAACACGAAAAAAATTCATCACAAAAAAAAAGAAAAAAAAAATTCATCACTGTAAATAAATATTGCGATGCAAAATTGCATTTACTATGTAGACGTGTCTTTGCGTCTTAATTTTCATCTGTATCACAGCAAACGCTCTTTATAATTAAATTAAGTAGCCGTTGGCATAACTTTCGGAAGCACTTACTCGTAGCTTTGCTGTCTAATTCAAATTTCACTAAATAATTATATCATGATTAGCTGTGGTCTGCTTATCTTAATGTCTCTTTCATAGCAGTAAAGTATCATGTTTAACTAAATATTATATTCTGTTTTATTTTTATATAGGTACATATTTGTCCGTTTCCATTGAAGTCTAGATGATAGCCAATATTAACGACTGTGTAAGTACAACATGCTTAACAAGCGCTCAACCTTATCTGTCTATTGTGTACTGGCCCGTTTTATTGTATGGTCTCGACGTAGATCGTCAGCATTCCTTTATTTATTTTTACAGCCACGCGTCAAGTTCACGCCGGCGACATTTGTCTCAGGGCGTATTATCTTTAACATACGACGTGTGACTGTCGCTTACTTCTGGTACAATCTAACGCGTAAATCATTCTCGAGGAGTTTGTTTTATTTCCTACCTGCAAAAACATATCGCTCAATCGTATTCTTTACGACTATAACGGAGCTGTAAGTGGGACGAACGTAATTATGATATAAAAATACTTACACGTTTCTATTTTACTTGCTTTACTTTTACGACTTAAATTAATTAATATTATTTGCGGAATAAAATCTATGAGGAATTGTATTGTTGTAGTACCTACTTGTAGTGACACATATATATACCAGATCATCATCATCCCTTCAGCCTATCGCAGTCCAATATTGGACATAGCCCTCCACAAGTTCATACCAAAAATGGTGTGAACTCATGTGTGTTTCCCATAGCCACCACATAGCCACCACGGTGGGCAGGCGGGTTGGTGACCGCAAGGCTGGCTTCGTCGCACCGAAGACGCTGCTGCCCGTCTTCGGCCTGTGTATTTCAAAACCACCAGTTGGATGGTTATCCCGACATCGGTCGGCTTTATAAGTTCCAATGTGGTAGTGGAACTTTGTTATCCCTTAGTCATATAATATACTGTATGGTATGTTAAAATATAATTTCTAATTTCGAAAAAAATTACTAAAATTTTCTTAGTATAAATACATATTTTTGTATATTTAATGTGTATAAAAAAAAATAAGCGAATGTTAAGTTGTAATAAACTGGACGTGAATAATGTGAGAAAAAGGCCAAAACGTAATTAGAGAAGTGGTACGGAAACACTAGGTCATTAGCAGCTAAGGAAAAAGTTAAACTTGAAAGAGAAAACAAATTCAAATGTTCGCATACCAGAAAACTGTACCTAGAACATTAAGTAAAAGAGTAGTAGTACTTTAGTAGTAGTTAGTACTTTATTAAAAAGTTAATCTCTAACCCAAAAATATTTTGTAGGTTTTATCACGATATACTGTGTACAAGAGAAATTACTACTCTATAAATAGTTGTAGTGAGATCAAAACAATGTGAATTTCATCCCATGTAAAAACTAGTTATGAAACAATCTAATAATTAATTTATGATATTGTTTCATTCTGTCTGATTTTTTTTTACTCTATGGCGTATCTTTTAAAACGTTAAGTAATGTTTAAAAATGTTTGTTTATCTCTAGTAGGAATTCCAGTTATTGAGCAAAATGTACTACCTAAAATTATTTGATAACCCCTAAGTATAAATAAGGTCTAAACGTAACTTGATGTCTTTATCCTCTACCTCCAGTATATTTGTAAAAGTAGGACTTCTCGTACATTAGTTTGTTCTGCAAATTTATCATGTTGTCTAAAGCTAAAGCTATTCCTATTTATTTTAATAACTTATCAATTTCTGTAAGAATTTAATTGCTTCTATTTTTATATAAAATTAATTAAATTATTCGACGTTGGATAATTTATTAATGTTTTAGGCTCGCTATGAGTAAAAAATTTATTATTATCTTCATGAAGTGAAGAACTAGAGAGATCTGTAAATAAATAGTTTAATGTTTTTTTTTTTAATTTAAATCTAATAATATGAAATTTCATTATTAAAATAAAAGGTATCAACCATACAGGTTGATATTACAATTATTATACCTTCATATTGTACTCACTAGAGAAGAAATTCAACCTTCTTCTTAATGGATAATAATTATTTTATACGAGCGATTTTATTCCCTCGACTTCGTCCGCTTGGAATTTAACAAAATAATTTAACAACAAACAAAATTGTTGTTCAGTTCGCATTTTTAAGTGTATAAAAAACACTATACGAGTATAAACCACAATTAATGTGACAGTAAACATAATCTTTGAAAAATAATAAATTTTCTAGTACTTTTCTTTAAAAACTTAAACAGAAAACTATATAAACGGATGAATTAGGCTTGCGTACTACACACTTGCGTAGCTCCGCGTAGCAGTGCTCTGCTGTAAGTCACGAAAAGATAGCTAACGTAAAAAATGTTTAGTTCTGTGTTATTTAATTATATTAATTATTTTTATATCTTTAAAAATGTTAAGGTGTATGAAGTTCCGTGAACTAGGTTTTATAGGTAACCATTTAATATTTATTAACATAATGTCTGTTTCAAAAATAGTCTTAAAGTTGTCACCTGTGTCGCCTAGACGCAATAAGAATGTCAAAATGTACGAAATAATAAAATAAAATTTTAATTAAACAATTAAAATCTTTAGTTTTACTTATGTCCTAACATTAATGAATATAGGCTTCTTTAAAAAACGATATATAATTAATTAAATAGTAGATATTACAAGAAACAATAGTTGTAACTAAGGATGGCACTTATTAACGTGTTATTATTTGTAGGTACATAATGACAAAATAATAATTTATTTTTCAGGACACTGCAGTATATTTTATAACATCTCATAGTTTAAAAATAACAACGTACATTTTTTATATAGTTCCTTTTTTACTTTTATTTTTAACCATAGGGTAGGTATATATAGTAGTTTGTACTTCACTTTTTATTTTTCTTTGGGAGCGATTTAATAATAAAAGGGGAGTCTGCACTCTCAATACTAAGGGTATATTTATTTAGAATAACCTGTGTAGATATTTCTTACAATGTAACTCTTCGTATATAAAAACCAAAACACTATAATTATGTACACATTTAAATAATAATAATTATTAAATGTCACTATAAACATTTTTAAATGTGAAATTTTATCGACATTTTGCTCCTTTAATACGAGTACAAAACGGCCACAATCAAAACAATATAAATTTTATTGGACCACCAAATCAAAATTTAATAATCGTTTTATATTTTATTTTTGTAATAACTAAATAATTTTAAAAATTTATTTGTTGGTTTAAAAGTAAAGCGAATTTGAATAAGCAATGAACAATGAAACAAAAAAAAAAAACAATTTTGACTAATAAAAATATTGACTTGTACGAAATTATGCGTCCGTTATAATTATAATTATATCACAAGACAGTTTTTATTGAGAATATCAAAAACTATGGAGCTAATCTATACCCTGAATAAGAAACTTGTAAGCGACGCAATATATTCTCTGTAGTCTATGTATAAATATAAATTTTTATGTTGGTAATACTTTTAATATTAATGTAAGTTAGTGTAAGGTAGTTTTAGTGAGTCGTCCAGTAACCGCCGCTGTGAACGGCACGTTTAAGTTAAATCATTGTTAAGTCCTTATATCTATTCTAATAAATTTATCCTCATCCACGAGTGTGTTTTATATCCGTTCAACATCAGACCGTCTACAGTTTTTGGTCACTTCGATCCGGATCTTTAAATGTTCCACACGCCAAAAAGTATGGTGAACACGCGGAAGAAAAGTATGGTAAAGAAAGATGAGGAGCAACTGGAGTCCAGGTTATCCGTACAAGAGGTTCCAGTACAACCAATTGACGATGAAAAATGCGTTAAAAAGGATAATATACAACGAGATCAAACATTTTTGCTCAACAAAAATAAAAATGAAGGTAGTATGGTAAAAACGGAAACGCCCTTAATGGCCGTTCAAAATATTCCTTCAACGTCTCGACAAGTGTTCAGTGCGAAGTCTAAGAGGTCATCGTCGTCCTCTGCGTTTGCACGTAAGAAGAAGCTAGAACTGGAGGCAGCAGAAGCGAGAGCAAAAATCGAATTGGACTTAATTAACAAACGTTTGGCGGCGGACCTAGCGGAGATTGACGACGAGTGTAGTGTGCAATCAGACCACACTAACAAGGATGTAGAAGATTGGTTGGAGCGCAGCCATCGAGAACTGGAAGCACAGCCCGTCCACGACAAGGGTCAAAATACGGACGGTCCGTGCCCACCGATCACTCAGGATATCGGTACTGATGGGACAGTTCACCTTCTGGCCAGCGCACTGAAGGATCTTGCAGCCGCTTCTACCAACAACAACATAAATAGCAACTTGTTAAGTCGCTTGTGTACACCAAAAGACTTACCAGTATTTACTGGTGACCCCATGGAATGGCTTCAATTTAAACAGGCATATGAAGAATCGTCTAAGGTGTGTAATTTCAAAGATAGTGAAAATATGTGGCGCCTAAGAAAGTGTCTAAGAGGTCCAGCTCGCGAAGCTGTCTCGGCCCTGCTGATAAATGCTTCGTCACCCGAGATGGTAATGTCCACACTTGAGCTACAGTTTGGTAATCCTGACCTTATAATGTCACGCATCATGGTTGATATAAAGAAATTACATCCAGTGTCGCAAGAATATCACAAGGATATTGTACCATTTTCTGTTAAAGTGCGAAATTGTGTAGCAGCCGTAAAAGTAATCGGTCAATATGAATACCTAAATGGAATAAATTTAATAACATTTATACTTTCAAAGTTACCACCCGTTCTACTCTCAAAGTGGGCAGATTACAGTTACCCGTTCATCAAGCAAGGTAAAAGACCGACATGTATCGATATTTCCGAATTTTTAAACGAAGAAGCTGCAAAAGTGTCATCTATGGCTTTATTGACTATTAAAAATAATTCTGATAATTATTATAATAAGAAAAAATACACAGAGGGTATGCATACAATTTTATTAAATAAAAATTACAATCACAACGAAAAATGTCAGTATTGCCGCTTATCAATTCATAAATTACAGGATTGTAAGAAATTCCGCAAAGCATTACGTAAACATCGTTGGAGTTTTGTTAAACGAAACCGGTTATGTTATAAATGCATAGATGCAACGCACAATAAATCGACCTGTCCAGCGGCTGCTTGTGACGTCGATAGCTGTGGACAGGCCCATCACAAGTTACTGCATTTTACTATGCGTCAAACAACGCAAAATGACAATCAGTGTATCAGTGATTGTAACGCGGAATTGTCGTCGGTGAGCCCTGAAAGTGAAAGAGTAATTAATCATATAAAAAGCAATAAGTGTAAAGTGTTACTAAAGGTGGTACCCATTACTGTGCACGGACCTAACGGTATTTTTACTACGAGTGCGTTGTTAGACGACGGATCTACCGTGTCTCTTATTAGTGCATCACTCGCATCTCGTGCGGGCCTCCGCGGCCGCCGGGAAACGATCCGCGTGCGCGGCGCGTGGGACAGCAGCGCGTTGGTGTGCGACACCGACGTTCTCACAGTTTGTATAGCGAACAATAACGGTGAGCGATTTAAAACATTACTTCGCAGTATTGAGAACTTTAGTGTACCTGTGCAAAATTTACATTTAATTAATTTTAATAACTATGCTCATTTATGTAATATTAAAAATGAAATTTGTTGTACTAATACTGAGCCTGAAATATTAATTGGTCAAGATAATTATAATTTATTGTTACCATTAGAAATTAAAGTAGGAAAATGTAACGAACCTTGTGCCACTCGTACTCCGCTGGGATGGTGCGTCCATGGGCTGGTGCCCGCATCACTCTCGTCGCGCGCGAGTTCGTATATAAACCACGTTACCGAGGTTCAATTGGGGTCGGCTAAACCTTCGCTGGATGACCTGCACGAGATGGTCAAAAGGTCATTTACTATCGAATCTATGGGAATATCCGGAAAACCACGTCAGAACGCTGATGATCTTCGTGCTCTGGAACACCTGGAACAAACGGCAAAATTAATCGATGGTCAATGGCATGTGGGTCTGCCATGGAAGGATAGTTTTTGTAAAATGCCTGATTCTGAACGTACGGCACATATTAGGTTACGTAACCTGGAAAGAAAAATGTCTTGTAACACACAATACGCTCAGAGGTACCGAGATCGTATTAAGCATTTATTAGATAATAATTTTGCTAAGGAAATATTAGATAAAATAAAAGTAAACAAAACATGGTACTTACCTCATTTTGGGGTGGACAACCCTAATAAAAAGAAGTTACGGCTTGTCTTTGACGCCGCGGCTAAAACGCGTGGTGTATCACTTAATGATTACTTATTAACTGGTCCCGATTTGTTGGTGTCACTGTTAGGTATCATGCTACGCTTTCGAGAACACGAAATAGCAGTAGTAGCCGACATCAAAGATATGTTTTTAAAGGTTAAAATCTTACCTACCGACCAGGACGCTCTTAGATTTCTGTGGCGTGACAACCCTAGCGAGCCTATAAGAACGTACAAAATGACATCGCTAATATTTGGTGCGAACTGTGCGCCGTTCATTGCACAGTTCATTAAAAATAAAAACGCAATGCGTTATGAATCGTCGAAGCCTATGGCAGTTCAAGCTATTCGCGAACAGCACTATATGGATGATTATATAGATAGTCAACCGAATGTAAACACATGCATTGGATTAGCGAACGATATCATTCATATACATAAACAGGGGGGCTTTGAGATGCGTAACTGGCTGAGTAATAACAGGACTGTCTTAAATAACTTGCCTAAGCAATCCCTGTCCACTACGGCCGCTACTGTGACGATAGGAACGCGTCATAACGAGGATGAGGGCGAGCGCGCTTTGGGGGTAATTTGGTACCCTGACACCGACACCCTGGGTTTTGTCACCTCATTTAAACGTGTATCCAAAGAAATAATGGATGGTACAAAGTGGCCTACGAAACGCGAGTTATTAAAAGTGATTATGTCACTGTTCGATGTTTATGGTTTTCTTTCACCTTTCACCATAAATGGTAAATTATTACTTCAGGAAACTTGGAAGTCTAACGTCGATTGGGACGAATTAATAACGAAAGATATTCATAAAAAATGGTGTAAATGGTTAACGTTGTTAAAGTCAATTAATAGCATACGAATACCCAGATGTTATCAACGAGTGAATGCATCGACGATACGTCACACTAACGAAACTTCATTCATAAACTTAGCTGCGTCTACGCACACTTACGCGCCGACCGGCGACGGACGAGCAAACGATTGTTATAATTATTTACAACTTCACATTTTTTGCGATGCATCAATACAAGCTATGTGTTCGGTTGCTTACTGGCGTTGGGTGGATAGTAATAAACAAATAAGAGTTTGTTTCGTGGCGAGTAAATGTCGAGTTAGCCCTGTAAAACCGGTAACAATACCTAGATTGGAATTGCAAGCAGCTGTGATGGCTGCACGATTAGCGAACACACTACAGTCCACACATCGAATAAAAACAGCTGATCGATATTTTTGGTGTGATTCCACGACGGTGTTGCAATGGATACATAACAACAAAAGGTCTTACAAACCTTATGTAGCTCACCGTTTGGGCGAGATCGACGAATTAACGCAGATTAACGAATGGAGATACGTACCTACTTCAATGAATGTTGCAGACAGAGGCACACGGGAGAACTACGACAGTCTACAGCTGGATGGTGAGTGGTTTAATGGACCAACCTTTCTGTATGAGGCGGAGAGGTCATGGCCTACAAGTTCTGTTATACCTAGCGTCGAAGAGTGTGACCTGGAATGTGTAACAAATATTTTACAAGTAGAACACTTACCTGAACACGCGGCTGTACCCGATCCGATGCGATTTTCTTCTTGGATACGTCTCTTAAGAAGTATGTCTGCTGTTCTGAAATTTATAAGTAAATCTCGAAAAAGAGAAATTGATGAGTGTACTATCATGAAGTGCGCTGAAATTCAGCTTCTACGATATGCACAAACGCAGTGTTTTAGTACAGAAATAAGTTTAATAAAAGATGGAAAATGTTTAAATAAAAATAGTAATCTACTTACGCTATCGCCATTTCTGGATGAACATGGTGTGCTCCGTGTGGGTGGCCGCATAGATGTCGCTGCTGACGTTACCTACAGCATGAAGCATCCTGTAATATTAGATGGACGGAACAGAGTAGCCAGGCTAATAGTGCAGTATTACCATGTGAACGCGGGCCACGGCAACCAGGAGATGGTAGTAAACAACCTGAAACAAAAATATTGGTTAATACGAATGAGACCTACAGTAAAAGAAATATCAAAAAAATGCATGCTCTGTAGATTAAGAAGAGTTAAACCTCAGATGCTGAAAATGGGTGACTTACCTTCTGCGAGAGTAGCTCATCATCAACGTCCTTTCACTCACTGCGGGATTGACCTTTTCGGACCTATGGAGGTTACAATAGGCAGACGAAGAGAGAAGCGATATGGTGTTATTTTTACCTGTCTCACTGTAAGGGCAATTCATTTGGAGACAGTGTCATCCCTCAGTACCGATTCTCTCATAATGGCTCTTCGTCGGATGGCTTCGAGGCGTGGTTGGCCTGCACATCTGTACTCCGACAATGGGACAAATTTGAGAGGGGCAGACGCTGAGCTTAAGAAGGCAGTAGCTGAGCTCGATGAACAAAGTCTGCAAACTACAGCAAGCATCCACGGCACGCAATTGACCTTCATACCACCAGCCAGCCCTCACTGGGGTGGGGCGTGGGAGCGCTTAATTCGAAGCGTCAAGGTTGCACTGAAGGTGGTCCTCAAGGAACGAGCACCCAGAGAGGAGGTTCTCAACACTTTAATGGCAGAAGTGGAAGCTATGGTGAATGGACGTCCGCTGAGTCACGTGTCAGTAGAAGTTGACAGTAAGGAGTCTTTAACACCCAATCACTTCTTGCTCGGCTCATCATCACACTCACCACAAATGGGCAGCTTCGACGATTCCGATTTGTTTTTGAGACGGCAATGGAGAATAGCACAGAGATTAGCAGATATGTTCTGGAGAAGATGGGTAATCGAGGTGCTACCAGAACTAATACCACGCCAAAAGTGGACTACTGAATTACGTAAACCCCTTCAAGTAGGGGACCTAGTGTTGGTCGTCGACCCTAATGCCCCGCGTAACGTTTGGCCACGAGGCATAGTCGAGGAAGTTTTCGCTGGCAAAGACGGTAGTGTGCGAGTGGTACAGGTTCGAACTCAGTTAGGTAGTTTAAAGAGATCTGTTGCTCGCGTCGCTAAAATCCCTCTGGATGTATGAGTGCTGCGGTAGCAGCACTGGGGTGGGGCTGTGTAAGCGACGCAATATATTCTCTGTAGTCTATGTATAAATATAAATTTTTATGTTGGTAATACTTTTAATATTAATGTAAGTTAGTGTAAGGTAGTTTTAGTGAGTCGTCCAGTGACCGCCGCTGCGAACGGCACGTTTACGTTAAATCAATTGTTAAGTCCTTATATCTATTCTAATAAATATATCCTCATCCACGAGTGTGTTTTATATCCGTTCAACATCGACCATCTACAAAACTCTTATTTAGTTTGATTTAGTAGACAACGCATCCACATACAATTATATCGTTTTTTTTTTTTTTTTTTTTTAAATATTCGTAAATATTACACAGTGCAGAGTTTTGATGCTTTTCGTGAAAACTAGCTTTTGCTAGAAACGATCGAAATTTAGTTTCTAAATTTATCCTTATATTATATCTTACCAGTATATTTTAACTCAACACAACAATGTAAGCTACTTATTTGAGAACAGATATAACAAAATCACAATTGCTCAAAAAAATCGGTACTAAAATTTAATATTGTAAATAAATTACATCAAGTTTAAGAGAATGGTATTGTAAGAGACAATTATTTTGAGAGAGATTAAATTTGTACGGGTAAGAAAATACAGAATGTTTCCTAGGTGAATATGAAATGACTTATTAACTCGTTTTGTTGTTTGCTCAGCATCAGCAAGTTTGTTGTTAAATACAATGGAGGGGTCCTATTGTGTTCTGTGACATCCTTGAATAAAATATGACTCTAAGACATGACATAGCACGGCTTCATATCGGCAGCATATCGACATTTTTTATTAAATTTTCTAGCTCCATGGCTTAAATTATTTTACTATTTTTATCAATGTCAGCAAATACATAAATGTTACTAATATAATAATATAATATTTGTGATAATAATTTTTATATGTACAAAAATAGAAACAGTACAATTATCTTGTTAGACGCTATTGAGATTGTAAGACGATACTAATTGCTGTACTCGTATGTACCTATTTGAATCGTATAATTGTTATTAAGACTTTTGTATTTGTTTTTCTGTAAATTTAATAAATATTTAAGTAAAAACATTAACGATACTGTTTTACTAAAACAAAACATGTGTACACGGTTGTTTGTTTAAATTTTTTTGTAACAATTTTGAAATACTTTGGATACTTTATGCATTTTGTTGACATAGGTGGCTTTTATTCTCCAATATTATCCTTTGTACCGCAATACATGTGGTTATTTTAAGTTACGTAATCATCACTAACGATTTCTACGAATGGAAAGTACTTTGTTCCTTTAATTATGCTAGCTTATCCAAACAATGAAAATCCACAGTCAAAACTATGCACGCTTCGTAGAATTTTTAATGGTTGAACGAGTACAGCGGAATTTCATATTATTAATAAAAAAACTTTCTAGTTAAAGATGAAGAAAAATACTTTACAAAACAATTTACGTTAAATGTGATTCTAGGCGAGTATATTGTGAGCTCTCTGCAGTAGTTACTGAAGTATCGTGAACTGTCTTTATATATATGACCGTTTATCTTTCGTACACCAGTATGCATTCTGCGAGGCTCCGTTTGTGAGAGCATATAATTTCTCACAGATAGTTTAAAGCGACCATCTGACGTCCCATTAACTGCAGAAAATATTACCTCACAGGATATTAATACCGTCAGCTTAATATTACTAATACGTTCAAGTTCATAAAATGCATTAAATTTATAACGACACTTTATGATATCGTTTTAGACTAACCTTTGATCTGATTTTTATGTAAGTTAATTAAGGTATTGAGGTTTTATTGCAGGAAACTACTACAAGTTTCAGCGATTGTGACTTTTATATTCTTGAGATACTTTGGTGGTAATCTATATACATATAATAAAATGATAGGAAAGTCAATGTATGTCCGGGATAAACTCAAAAAGTACTGCATGGATTTACTTCAAATTTGGCACGAATATTATTAAGAAGTCGGGTCAGAACATAGGCTACATATTATCACGCTATCACCTACGGGGAACGAGCAGTGAACGCACGCAGACGACGTCGCGGGCAGCAGCTAGTATTAAAATAATTATTTTTATCTATTTGTACCATTAATTTTAAGCTGAATCCAACTTTTTCTACTTCTTTCTTAGGTACGGCAATTAAAATATAATAAGTTACCACTATATGTACTTTACCGATAGACATAAAAAATCATACCCTGGTTACTAATAACTACGTAGCATGTCCATTATCCGTGATGTTAAATGTACTGTAAAATTTCTACAACGAGGCTGAAATGTTAGCATGGATTTAAACATAATTATGTATTAAAGAAATCGAAGTCAGTTTAGTCATATTATTATACGCTAACAGGCAAGCCTAGATGCTACAGTATCGCGTCCATTACTTTGAAGTGACGTTGCATTTTTCTTTTGAGGAAGGCAATAAAGAAATCTTTATACAATACACGGTGTAAAATAAACTCAATTTGTTCAATCTGTTGACTTGTTCCAGATTATTTTTTGTAATTCAACAATGAGATTATTGAAGTCAAATATATATGCTGCATGCATCTATCGACAACTTAAATTCGCGCTTCAGCCTGTTATATCCCACTGTTGGGCCGCGTTGGCACAGCGGTCACAGCACTGGATTGCGATTGGCTATTATGCTGGTGGTTGCGGGTTCGATCCCCGCACACGAAAACATTTGTATTGGCCATACAGATGTTTGCCGTGGTCTGGGTGTTTGTGCAGTCCTTGTGGGTCTCAGATAATCGCAAATCGCAGACACATACACTCGCGTGCACGCGCAGACGAGCACACAGCCACACACACACGTATACCTACGGACGGACGTGCTCATATAAAAAGTAACTTTCATTACGCGCAACTAATTAGGCGCAATCTTTATTATTTAATGTATATTATTTGTATCTATTTAATTTAATCCATATTGTTATTATTAATTATTTGCCGATTTAATTATTTAATTGAATCGGTATTTACATAGTAACAAAACTTCACTTTAGTCTTTTGCATATTCCAGCAGGGCTAGCATGCGTACAACGAGATATCTCTTGACGAGAGAGATAGATAATGTCTACATCGAGTATTTTCTCGAGTACCCTAGCATGCGCACTACGAGAGACATAATTCTCTTCCGAAGACTAAGCGGAACGGAAACGCCATGGTATACAAAAGATATTATCATAATATTTATAATTTCTATATATTTCGTTTACCGTAGTATTTCTCGTCGATAATATTGACAACGAGTAGTTTATCTTCTTAAAACGACAAAATCACGTCAAAATTCGACAAACTACGATGTCATGTTAGCTCCCGTAGAGATAACTAAAATTTCTTGTTATTTCTTCAATTGTCGTGACGAGAAGAGTATCACGTGCACGCATGTTAGCTACTGTAGACATAAAGAGATAATACGAGAAAACGGGTAGACAAACTTTTGTCGTGGCGCGCATGCTAGCCCTGCAGCAGTCGACTATCTCGCAAACAGAGATGATAAAGTGTAAGCACGTGCCACAATGATGTGTTATAAAGCTGCTATTTTGTATAAAATGCAGCATAATAAACAAAGTGATTGAGCTTTACACATATGAGCAAACCGAAAACTTACTAATATTTTCCTTCAAATTCTGCTACTTTCTTTTTGTAAAATTTATTTCATCTCTCAACGAATAGTAAAAACTAACGTATAACATGAAGTACCTACTAAGTACTTATTTGTGAATTTAGGTTGTATTTAAATATTTCTACATGTCTAGCATAATTCATTCAGGACCGATGGCCGTTGGAGCAGACGTGTCCTGGAGTGGAGACCGCGTATTGGCAAACGCAGTGTTAGGACGCCCTCCGGCCCGCTGGACCGACGATCTACGTAAGATTGCCGGTGTAGGCTGGATGAGGATTGCGGAAAACCGGGATGTCTGGTGCGAGCTTGGGGAGGCCTATGTCCAGCAGTGGACTGCGATAGGCTGACATGAATGAGCATAATTCTAAACTTTAGATGTTTATATATTATAGGCTTAAATAATAGCAATAACATATTAATAGTAACAACACAAGCAAAAAAAGCAACAGCAAATGAAACGATTTAATTTATTGCATACGTAATATTACGTAAAATAAACATTAATGAATACCTACAGAGCAGATTTGAGAACGTGATAACACACGTCGCCGCTAATAGATACGATGGCACGGATGGGGATTATGGAGTATTATGAGGTCGGCGTTTGAGTAAGGCCCAAATACTCATAATTGACCGTTCCCATTTCGGCATTTGCGTTTGTATAATATATATATACAAACGCAAATGCCTAAACTACGAATAATATTTGTACGACTTCTACCAAGACTATTTGTGTACGGGTTTCGAATCTCGGACCGTCATCGCTAATACAATAAAGTCATCTCAATTGAATTCCTCTCCTCCTCCTTCACAATTTACTTTTACGCGAATACGTTATAGTCAATGAGGTAACGGAGCACCAATGAAGGATAAGTTATTATAATATAATGTTATTCCACAGTGGATACGAATTTGTCTACATATATCATGAATTTCTCCAGAGGCAGAACACAAAAGTTCGGTGTTACTGACCCGACTTTAGGAATTCGACATTTTGATAAATGTCGATCTTTTATCCTGGGCTATAAACACACAAAAAGAGAAATTATTATTTTTTCTTCATTTAAACTTTTACATATATATAGCAGCTAAAACTAAATGCCTAAACACAGAAAAAAAAAATGTGTGTTCTGTCCATCAACAGTGTGGATAAATGTAATAACATATTCACTGGTGTACTTGTAAAAGATAATTTTTAATAATTAAGTACAACAACAAAATACTTGCTTAATTATGTTATTAAATTATTTAAAAAAAAATAATTGTGAAATAAAAAAAGAATTTTATGTGTAAATAGCCTGTTTCCATTCAAAATAATTACCTAGATGAAGGTGAAATGTTCTATTACATGGTAGCTTTAGTTCATTTCCACTCATTAAATTAATTCGTATCTGGGAAAAAGCTGTTAAATTTCAACAACTCCTGCGGAAAGTGAGTAATTCACCAATTGTTAATTTTAAAGGAGAGCCATGCAAGTATATTTTTTCCGTATAACTATAAGTTGTTATGTCAGAATAACGATTTTTCAATAATTATGTTGAATTTATGGTCCAATGAATAATTTTCTACACAGCAAATATAATTTATTTAGTGCCTTACATATTCTCGTTGACTCTATATTTGTCATATATCGAAATCATTGTTAACATAGTAGGATATAAGTATAATATATATATACCAATTAGTCAAAAAGCCTATAAATTACTTATAGATTATAAGTTAACCTTCGAATGGTAAGATTCTTTAATATTATAAGGATGTTGTGACAGAGTAAGGTTTTTTTTATGTAACTAGGTTGGCAAACAAGCGTACGGCTCACCTGATGGTAAGACCGTAGCCTATAGACGCCTGCAACACCAGAAGCATCGCAAGCGCGTTGCCGACCCTATCCCCAATCCCCCCAGGAGCTCTGGTCACCTTACTCACCAACAGGAACACAATACTGCTTGAAAACAGTATTATTTAGCTGTGGTCTTCTGTAAGGTCGAGGTACTACCCCAGTCGGGCTGCTCCATATTTTGAGCAGGAAATTTCTTGCTGTGCCCTACCTCAGTTAAAAGGGTAGGTAGTTAAAAAACGACTGAAACGATAAGACAAACAAATCCTATTTTTTTCTATATTAAATATGACGGTGTAGCTTAAAAAACATTAGTCATATAAGACATATTATGTTTACGCACTTGTAAAAAACCTGAGATAAGTGATCCTGACTAGTCAGTTCCGAGTCGTTTTTGATGGAATTTCTATTAAATCAAATCGAGCGTTTAGTCACGCAGCTTTCTTTCTTATGATAATTCGTTTCAATTAAATCAATAATAAAGATATTACCATTGTTATTGAAATGAATATAGAGTTTGGCAAACCATTCCAATCGATTGCGTTATTCGTAACTACTTTTTTTATTTACTACAATCTTTCCGCTCGCAGCTTCGCCCACATCGATTATATGCGTAGATTATGTCATTCAATGATAATAATTTTATTCCGCTGTTAAAATAATAATTTTAAAGTCGATTTTTCCTGACATTTTCAGTTCATCTAACAAACAAACAACATTTTAATTTTATAATATTAGTATAGAACTTTAAAAGTATTTATCTAAATAGTCCGAGAAGATTTTTCTTATCAATTGTACATCTATTTTCCAGCAGGAATTGCAATCGACTTACTCTTAGTTTATTTATCATTGTGTAACGTATAACAAAGGTTAATTCGCAACCCAATGTTGAGTTAATCTCCTTATGTTTGCAATTTAGGCGAGGGAGTGTAATTATTTAATCCTACCTTAATTTCTGGAACACATAACGTTGTTTCCAGCGCAAACTATCACTTAAGAGGAACCTTCCTAAGATCTGAATATATGAAGTCCTATCTGCACGACCCTATTTGCAGTACCAAATTTACTTCTTAACCTATATTACTTACAAGGCTGATTTTCGTTATTTGAACACTCGTATTAGGATTTTTGCATTTAAGTTTATTTATATAGGATGATCACGATATATAAAATGATTTTATTTATAGAAATTATCGCAGTATCGTTTATTATTCAAATGTTGTTTACTACAATGACACTACGTTACGAGCTTTACCCTACACATTGTACTGTGACAAACGTACAAATTCATATTGTACCGTGACAAGCATTTTTTTACCTTGTTGTTTGGTTGCAGCAACCAAAATAATTATAATACTCATTGATCTTACTTATAAATTGTATCTCAAGATAATAATTGTTTCACATTTTTATTACAACGGAAAATTTCATTTTTATTTGTTTGCTATTTTAATTTAATTTGGATGATAAAATTATCATTTGTAAGTTATATTTATTGTAACACTCATTACATAAGAAGTTGTTGTTTTACTTGTCTTTAGTTAGTAGGTATACATAGCACGGGGTTAGCCGCATTAGGTTAGCGGTTCAATTGCCAGAAGAATACGGTCGCAAATGTGGCATACAGCGTTAGGGACAGTGACAAACAAAACTGTTACAACTTAATAGTAATACAAGAACAACGAATAAAAATAGTTTTTATTGTTCTTATTTATAGAAGAGCAATTAATTTGAAATATTATCACCCAATTCCTTTTCATATACAAACTGCTAGGTTAGCCACCAGTTAGGCTGACACATACTAATGGGTACAGAAATAAATTTTTACATAAACTTTATCTAAAACAATTATTTAAATTATTATTATGTTTAGCATAAATGTATTTTATGGCTTGTTGCCTGATAAAAATAAAATAACAGGCTTTTGTCTACGTGATCGAATCAAAAATCAAGGGATTTGTAGAGCAAGTTGCGTAGAGATCTGTTAATTAGCCATGAGGCGCGTAGTCGTTGTGATCTCAAATAACTGGAACAACATCTGGTCATTTGAAAAAGTACTGTTGTTATCAAATTGGCTTTGATAGCGATCGGTCGGTCGTTAAGACGAGTCGCATCGACACTGTAGGGCCAGGTGACACACGATCGTGTTTTTTAAAATACCATAAGTAAGGCATTTGTACTGCAATGGACGACAGTGACGTACTACATAAGCTCAAAATGTGGTAGTGATCACTGGAACTAAATAAAAAACTCTTAATTGGTAATTTAGTTATACTTAAGGTCGCACATATGTAAATGTTTCCGAATAAAGTACACTCTAAAGGCCTATGCAAACCACGTTTTTCAAACGCGCTGTAGAAACTTCACGCAATAAATATTATTTTAAGCTACTATAAGATAACTTAATATTGTTGTTATCTACATATATCTAGCTTAAATATTTATGTATTCTATGAAACTGGATTGAAACAATAACTTCGTATAGCAATTAATACCATTGATGTTACTGAAACTAATACCTCAAAATTGTATACGCTCCCGACTGTGATTGATGTTTGTTTTTAATTATTTCATTCGAGTTACTGTAAAATAAATACATATTTGTCTTGATATTTTTCTTCCTTAAATATTTTCCTCAAACCTATTTCAGCTTTCTAGAATTCTGACACAAATTTTGACATCTGTAATATTTATTATTCTATGTTTGTTTTACTTACTACTCGTAGAAGTAGTAGTAGCTGTAGTATATATTTTTTATATTTTTTATTTACCCAGATGAAGCCTCGACAAGAGCGTAACTAACGATAAACGTGATTAAGAAGTGATTTATTCTATGATATATTATATGATATGATATGAGTCTATTATGTATTAACAAAACGACGTTTATAAAAACTACCCACTAACTCGTCCAGCTATCATAAGTTTTTCGATCCACTTTCTCTCACATTCAGTTATGGCAGAGTAAAATAAATCATAAATTAAGTGTCGCAAAGCTCAGGATTTATGTTACCTCAAGGCCTCGAAGGATAATCCGCGAGGATTTGAGCCTTACGTCGAATTAAGAGAGATTAGCGATAAAAGGGCGGCACCTTCCTGGGACAAAAGAAAACACTACGGAAAGTTTCTTATGTTTCAGCATTTTATGTCAGTAAGTAAAACGAAATAGCTTAACGTTGAATATCTTGAATATAATCACTTTGTGAATGCTTCGTAATTAATTCTATAACTTTGTTTATTTAATGTAATTGACTTTCAACTGATATTTCTTTTTTTTATTTACATGTGTCTTTTTAAATTTTATACAAAAACATTACAACACTTCGAATACTCGGTGTAATGTATATGAATGTCTTACAATCTCTACAAATAAATAAAATTGGAGTAAGAGTGGTGTAATATTAAAATATCCGCTTTTTACTAACTGCATTTAGTAAAAAGCGGTATACACGGTACATATACCAAAATAACATTTTTTACAATTTTTGTCTGTCTGTCTGTCTGTTTGTTCCGGCTAATCTCTGAAACGGCTTGACCGATTTTGACGGGACTTTCACTGGCAGATATCTGATGTAATAAGGCGTAACTTAGGCTACTTTTATTTTAAATTTTTTTTTATTTTATAACTCTGCGAACTGAACAATAACTTTTTTGATAAAATCCACGAGGACGAAGTCGCAGGCACAGCTAGTAGTAATATATAATACAAAATGTCATTCGGACGCTTTTTTAGACTTAACGAGATAAAATAAAGAGTCAGTGGATCCTGACATAAGAATTTATTGTATTAGAAAATAGTATCAATTCGGTTGAAATTAAGATTTAAATTTCCTTGACAAGTTCACATCTCACCGTTCAACAAATACAATTACATTTAATCGTGATCTTGTAGGACTTAAAGAGATTTAATTGAGAACCCTTAGGAACATTGACTGTCTTAGATGTTTAAGGTTACTGGAGTTTAGATCTATAATCTGTTTTTTTTTTAACAAATTAGTACTGAAAATTTTGACTGCGTTGTTATTGGTCCATGTAACAACATAGAGTTTCACATGAATGCTGTTCATTTCAAACAAATGCGTTAAATGCACAATCAGTTGACTCAGCGACTATAGGTAGGGATCCCTAGAACATTTTTTGAACCTGATCAGAATCAAGCTAATTTTCCGGGAGTAGCTTCATTTTGATGAGGCGAACAAAAAGTTCCTCTTCGAAAACTCTCGATTATGGTAGATAATAGAGTTAGCAGGAGATAGAGCAACAGTGAGCGTAGGACCGGGATAACGTACTACGCAATTTGGAGGACAATATTACCATCAAATTATATAAATATTAAGTAACTAAAAGAAAAAAAAATCAGCTGGTTAGTAATAATTTTTGATGACCTTACGAGCTCATCAACTTGATGACCTCGTAAGGTCATCAAAAATTGATTTTTTTTTCTTGAACTACAAATTTACAGACAGACTACAGATTTTTCTGGAACTACAAAAATTACTATAAACAAAGATTATTGTAAGCAAGACTTTACATAAAATTCCAGTCATAATAATAAAAATCACGCAATTTTGTGTGTAAAAATACTTCAGCCATTCTACAGTCATACTTTAAGAATGGGAGCATCCATTTCCTAAATGAATTTAGCACTACAAGCAGAGGAAGGATCGCCTTGATCCTCGTGTTTTGACTACGTATCTTTTAGCATCTAGTAAGAGAGTGGACTTATTTTCATGTTTATTATAATACTAGCTGACCCGGCGAACTTCGTACCACCTAACAGTCGATTAAAGTATTATTACGAATCTTTTGTATGAGAAAGAGTGTTGTTTTTAGACTTCAGGCAATTTTTTAAATTTTTCTCTCCGTAAAAACCATCTTCGTACTTCAAGGACTATTATATAAAAATAATTAGCGAAATCGGTTCAGCTGCTCTCGAGATTTACGCTTAGCAACACATTTAGCGATTCATTTTTATATTTATATAGATGAAACAGCTTTTCTTGCAACTTTTTTCTAATTGCCATCCATTACACTGAGCCTTGAAATAATAATTGTATTCAAATTAAAGTTCTTTTGTCTTCTTTCAAACAAAAAATATGTAATGAAATCATACCACAGGTATTATTACAACTAAGTGCACATATCTTTTCTCTTCCCATATTTCAAGTCTGACTTTGGAGATAAAAGTATCAAGTAGATATAGCTCAGTCCTAGCTCGTAAGGTGAACTCAAAACGTGCTAAATCTAATTTGACTGAATCCAGTATGATTTGAAGTGAAACTTCTTTAGGCGCATGAGGGGTAAAATTTGAGCTACCGCTAACGTGGCATATATTTTTTTATGTATGTTCGGGGATAACTTTGTCATTTATGAACCGATTTTGATAATTATTTTTTTGTTCGAAAAGAGACATCCCCAGCTTAGTACCATGATAAGGAAACCAGGATCTGATGATGGAATCCCAGAGAAATCGAGGGAAACCCTCGAAAAACGTAGTGACGACTAGTGCGTTTGTTAATTTTTTTCTTCTACGTACGTTGTGGTTTTTTTCGTTTGCTAGCAAACATAATTATTGTTTTCAACTAAGTTTTTTCTATTAGTTTTTTTTTTTCTATTTTCAATAAGTAATTAATTTAGAACAGTAAATAATATTCATGTGAATTGTTTTCAGGTTGTAATATAAAAAAATACTTAAGTGACATTTAGTGTTGATAACGTGAACTGCGTAAGCAATAAGAATCGCGTGATGTTTGGTTTGTTTCAAACGCGTAATAGATGGCGCTATTTAGCGGTTTTGTGATTCTTAATTGGCTTATTGTTTTTTTTTTCAATCCATTATTTAAAATTTGTTTGCCAAAGAATTTGACTTCTGACATGTGTACTTTGTACGCACGCAATTTTTTTCGTTTATATTTGGCCAAAATATCACCACAAATGATCGATTGACTGACATATTATAGAAATAAACAAAAAAACAGATTTAGCACCCGTTTCAGTAACAGAGTCCACTGAAAGATAAAATTTAAAAATGTCTTCAATTTACAGGTTTGGACGTACAGTACACCACACATTTACTAACCATTTAACGCATAAATACAAAAACAGAATTTACTTCCACGTTTTAATTAACTGCACTGCAGTACAGACTCGCGGGTGTAGATTCTGCAAATATTAAAATTTAACTTGAATTTCGTAAAGCTACGCTAGCGTTCAAAGCTAGAAACTACTTGAGGACTAGAAAATTGACATTTCCTTGACAAAAATTATGTATTAACTTAAAACAGTTTTGTAAAATTTAATAATTTGATAATAGTCTCAACTTCGGTTTTTTTATGTAACAAATCAAATAATTTCGGCTAATAATTTACCAAAATACTTTGTACGTACAGAATAATAATTGAAGGTTTTAACAAATCTTTTCAAAATATCCTTTCTAAAATTATTCCGAGAACCCAAGTATTTTAATCAATTTCTTCTTTGATGGCTAGTCACGCTTTGGAAAGTTGACAGGTTAATATTTTTACTACATTTTTATTACTTATTTTAAAATTAAAAAAAAAATAATATAAAATATTTATTTGGGTTTTATTTAGTGGATTAAGCTCTGATCCTTCTCTTACATGGGGAAAGACAGCCCAGCAGTGAGATATTACAGCCTGAAGCGATCACTTTTAAATCTTTTGTGTTTAAATTTCAATGCATACATATAATTTCAATGTAGTGAAATTACAGTAACGGCAAGAATTAATGTAAAGTTGTTTTGTTATTGTTACAAACCTATGCTCAATCAATAAATTAATTTAAAAAATAATGAAGCCTGTAACATCCCATTGATGGTTATCCTGCTATCGGTTGGCTTTATAAGTTCCGAGGTCTTAGTGGAACTTTTTTAAACAGTAGTTTTTTCGAAATTGGTGAATTCATTTGTGATTTATTGTAGACGCGTACATATCATAGACTTTGCAGTGCTGAGATTCATGTGAAAGGACAGTCAGGTTTAACACAAGTAATTCGAAAACTTGTTTGTTCGCTGCCACAACCATCTTGGGTTTTGGCCATTCTTCAAAGTGTGTCCGATCCGATTAGCGATTACATTATACTCCTGGGCACTGTTACTCCTCCAATATCAATTTCAGAACGTGCATCGAGTATTTGGGAAGGCAGCCAAATTGTTGGAATCCTGTAAACTATAATCAACTGCTTAGTTTTATTTTAATGTGTATTTAATATCATACAGTATCAGTCTAAATTAAAAACTAAGATCGGTAATATTTTGTAAATTACTTCATTTGTGATTTTTATTATTTTAGTAGACTGTTAATATTATTAGACTAAACAAAATTCTACTCATATTGTATTTCATTATTATTAAATATAAACATGTTATTAAGTTTTAAATAGGAGTTATCTGCACAAAACAAAATAGCAAAACCCGAAAATATATTTGTAAAAAATATATTTTTCATTTATATTTTTTGTTAGTCTACTTCTGCGATTAATTAAAAATGTAATATAAAATATATTTTTTTCATTCAACAAACATGAAAATATTTATAGTATTTAATATTTTACATTTTTTTAAATTGTTAATTTTTCATACCATATGCTTTTCTTACACATTAAAAAAACTAAAATAAAATTACGTTAACGATGATATATGACTTTGCATTGATTTCAAGCAAGGGTGATCCATTATTCTGTAACTGTGCATACGTTGCAATATTACGAGTTATGTGGTCCATATCTCGTATATTAACCCTAAACTTGGCAGCGTATCTAATAATGCACATTTTATTTTAAAAAATCTGCCGGGTTGCAGCGATTGCTTTATAATATATTTTTGCTATACAATGGTAGCATGAGTTATAAACTTTCTACCATAAAATATATTTTTATGCCCTGGTAACACAGTTTGACAGTAGCTTGTAAGATAGCGGACCGTGCGCGTGCGGCTACGAGGCTCAAGGTAAGAATTCACTAAATTTCCTTATTTTACTTATTTAGGAAGTAGCTAATGTATTTATTTTATAGATAAATAATTGAACTATAGGTTTTAATTTGTATCTGATAGTAAATAGTTTAATTTTCTGGTAAAATACAGACGTCTTTCCTGATGTATCCATATATGCACATTGCCAGGTTCATTGACAGAATACATTGATTTCGTCATGTGCACTTAGAGATACATTGCCATGTTACGTATATTATTACTTGGGAGTAGTGATGTGCATTTTGTATGCATTGCATTGCATTGCAAACTAGACTTAATTTACTAAATGCATGCATTGCATGCATTTAGTAAATTAAGTCTAGTTTGAATATTGTTCGTTGTTTAAACATCAAATAATTTCATAGTTTGCAGCCAATCACAAGATCTAACCTACCGTAGTACCTACGCCAGGAGCAGATTCAGATTAAGAAAAAAGCGAATCTTCGGAAGACGAATTGCAACTTCCTGCACGTATATCGGATTCTGACAGCTCGCCTGCTCCATGTATAGCTGCATCGTTAGAAAACTTACATTTGATTTCAGACAGTGATAGCGAAACAGACGAAATTGTAGTATCAACTAAAGATGGAAATCAATCAGTCGTTCTACCTACGTCGGCTTTGCCTTGTCCTGATGTTACTACGTGTAGTATCATCAGGACATCAGGACGTATGCATGGGTTTAGGAGCAAAAGTTGTTATAAGACTATCTCAGACAATCCATCAAACTGCCTGTAAAGTACTGTACTTCGACAACTTTTTTATATCCTTAGAGTTAATCCACTACATGAGGAATGAGTATGGGATTTTCACTTTGGGCACTATACTAAGGTCAAATCTCTTGCGTGATGGAAATAAGAAGTTACCATCGACAACTTAAAAAACGGGCCGTGGTTCTTTTGCTTAAGTTGTCTCCAATGAAAGGAAAATAGCAATCGTGAAATGGTTTGATAAAAGATGTATCACTGTGGCTAGTTCCTATGTCGATGCTCATCCGTGTGTTTGACACGTTTTGCGATATAACAAGGCAAGCAAAACCAGGAATAACATAGCTTGTCCTAATATGATTCGACACTACAACTCGAGCACGGGAGGTGTGGAGTTGGCCAACATGCTCATTGCTTTGTACCGCACGGAGATGAAAGCACATAGATGGTAAATACCACTGTTTTCTCAGCTTCTTGACATCTGCATTAACAATTCTTGGCTGGTTTACAGAAGGGAGGCTGGAGTAGCTAAGACACTGAGACTTAAAGAATTCAGGTGTTCTATAAGTAAAAGTCTTGTTACGATGCAAAGGGCCATTAAAACAACTTCAGGTGGGCTGAAGAAGTTCCTGACGCCTGAATGTCAAGTTGACAGCTGTTTCGATCATGTTGGCCACTTGCCAACATTTACGACGAAATGTCGATGCAAAAAATGCATAAAGAAGCGCCTAACTCTTTTTCTCGCCTCTGGGCAATGTATCTTTAAAGACACACATTTATTTTCAAATAATATGTAGGAGACTTGGCAATGTATCTTATAAGATACATGTTATAAATCATAATATATAAATAATATATTTTTTTTTACATTTTTCTCGTACATTATTATGCCTTTTTAACAATATAGATAAAAAAAAATATAGTAAATCGATCACTTTTATCGCTGCCAAGTTTAGGGTTAAAAGAGACTAAGAGATACTGAAACTATGTACCTATTTAACAATGCTACGTGATCAAGTTTAGTAGTACCTAACTTGTCGAAATTTGTACCGCCGTTTTTTCTCCTGAATATATATACGTAATGTATACATATATTGTTAACTTTTTCTTGATATAACGATCATAAATAAAATCAATATCCAATTTGGTAAGGTTGTTAGGTAATTACGCGTACTAACATTTCCGCGGTTCATTTTTATTTTGTAGTAAATTGAATGTTTAACTACGTGTTATAGGTATGCGTTGTGTGTGGCTTATCGTGGTGGTCGCAGCATTCGTGAAATACGAACGTGAATCAAGCGTGCAATATTCTGAAATCTTCGTGGATTTAAATTAATAATCCTGTTTGAATCTATACGATCACGATTGACCAAGCATGTGCGTTTTCTTCAAACACCGATACCCGATAGTTATGTTAGGTATATATATATTAGTCAGTTATTTGAGTAAATATTTTTATTACTTTTACGACAATAGTCGTTAGACTAAGACATTATTTTTTCAATTAACAATTTAACAATACTGTAGTATACTTAAACAGGGTGTAAAAAAAATATAACACGTTACCATGACTGTAAATTCCCCACAGAATGGTATTAATTAATTGTTAAAATTAAGGATCTGCGGTTTAATTACACACTGGCCACGGATGGATGATGTAATTTGTTATCTACCCCTCGCTTAGTTTTTATTTTGTTATTTTAATTCTAATGTCTTAAAAATAGTATATGAAGTATGCTTTTTATGCTTAAATTAAAATATACTTATATGTTACCGTAAAATTCCGAACTACTACATTGGATAATTACTTTTCTGTGATCGTTATTGAGGCTACGTTTCTATAAAATAAATCGAAACATTTATGAAAAAAAAGGATGTCAGTAGGTACACAGTTTAGCGGGTCAGCTAGTTTAATACAAAAATCGTTTGTTTTTTTAATTTATATCGTATGTTTCCTTGTTTTACTTTATTTTAAATATGTGTTTACGCTTTAGCATACAAAGTGACTTAATTTTTATGTAAAATACATTAGGAAGTTAAACGTGCCGTCTAAGGATACTGCCTTATAAATCAATTATAAAGTTTTTCCACCATAATAGGGGCTAATAGACTATGCATGTACAAGTAGCTTAGTGGTTTCTCTAAATACGATCAACTATCTTGAACACAGACCACAGAAATACTCCGTGATCTTGAAGAATAGTAACAGAATATTTTTTATTACTTAATAATAATTCAATTCTAATAGGATTAAACTAAAAGCGTACTTACGATTATAATGTAAAGAAATAAAGAAATAATTAAATGTAATTTAAGGAATAATTGATTGTAATATTTATTATAGTCGATTGTAGCCTTTAATAACTAAAGATAACATACAAAAATCATATATGCGATTTATGACATTATAATGGAGAATCCAGTCGCATTATTGTAATAGAGTGTGAAGTACTTAATTAAAAGAACTGTATATTAGTCAACGTGGACCAGGAGATCTGGTCTGCCAACGATACACCGGGCACTGTAATAGCTTTGTTAGTCTCATTCTACAGATACGTCCCAGCAGTTGGGCTTCAAAGGGTCAGGGGTCATAATTTTTAAACAACGATAGATTAGTAGATCATCAGTGAACGATAATTTGAGACTGAACTAAATAATTTATTACTCATTTGATACTGAACTAAATAATTTTTTATTCAATTTTGTCATATTAAGATGAGCGTGTTCAAACTAAAATATATTCCCATTTTATCATAGACTAGCTTGTGCGCGCGACTTCGTCCCCGTGGAATAGGACCACCCGATTTTGAAACATTCTTCATTAGTGCTACGCTCCTATTGGTCTTAGCGTGATGATATATAGCCTATAGCCTTCCTCGATAAATGGGCTATCTAACACTGAAAGAATTTTTCAAATCGGTCCAGTAGATCCTGAGATTAGCGCGTTCAAACAAACAAACAAACAAACAAACAAACTCTTCAGCTTTATTATATTAGTATAGATATTAATGACTAGCTTCTGCGCGCGACTTCGTCGGCGTGGACTCTGCTCCTATTAGTCTTAGCGTGATGACACATAGCCTATAGCCTTTCTCGATAAATGGGCTATCTAACACTGAAATAATTTTTCAAATCGGCCCAGTAGTTCCAGAGATTACCGCGTTCAAACAAACAAACAAACAAACTCTTCAGTTTTATATATTAGTATAGATATGAGTTAATATATAAGACAAGTCTGTAGAGGTTTTCATTAGTTTTAAAAGCATAGTTATTACTTCTCTTAAGCATATAATAACTTTACTGGTTAAAGTACAACGCATAGTTAACTTTTAATTAGTCGACATTTTGTTGAGTAAAATTGTAATACGGTAGGAAAGTTATTATTCGTTTAACTTACGTCATCAGCCTACAAGTTAAAGAAAAAAATTATAAAATATGTTAAAGTAGCAACTTTTACATATTTTATAATTTTTTATGTAGGTAATCTACTAGAAACTACTAAATAACGCTTAGAAGTTCGCAAGTCTTTAAAAGCCTTCGAAATAAGCCTTCGTTATTTTGTATGAGCACAGCATGCATTTATAGAAAATTACTGCGACTGTATTTATGTTTTCACTTTATTTCAAGTTTGTTGTTATATTGAGATGGATTATTTAACAAACCCTTATGGTTACGAACTATTGAATGCATGATGAACATCTGCTTGACAGTGAGAACTGAACATCCACGATTTAGGCTTGATGTGGAATATGTTCGTGGATATAAATAAAACAGATTTAAGATAAATCTTTGAATTACACGCTGCGCACGCTCCAATGGTAACAGCGTTGTAATATTAGTGCCTCTGTACAATCTTCTATCTATGAAAGAGAAAGGTCACTCATCACGACACATACAAACTTGAAATTTGGCAGGTAGGTTCCTTATAGGGAGTAGACATCCGCTAAAACCTTTTGTGGGCCTTAAGGAACATACAAAAAATAAATTAGCAGAATTGGTCGATCCATTCTCGAGTTATGCGCTTAGGGGTCAGTACGTAAGCAGAATTTTAGAAATTTTTAGCCCCTCCTCCCCCTTGTCAGCGAAAGACAGTAAACGTCTACCTCCCCTCTATGGTTACGTAAACATTTGGTACATAAATTTTAATCTGTTCAAAAATAATAAATAAATATTGCTGACGTAACCACCACGGTCAGACCCCCTGGGCCCCATGTCATCAAAAATGATTAAAACAATGACCCCCCCCCTCCATTGCTTACGTAATACTTGAATGGTGCCTTAAGGCGGATTTGACTGACGTGACGACACATGTCGTGTCATGACGTGATGGCTAGCGTTTACATTATTACGTCGTGTTCTGACGCATCAGGACAATATTTTGAATCAATACAGCCGCAGCTCTAGAAAAGGTTAAACGTTTGAAATGTTATTCTATGAGTCATTGGATAGATAAACAATTTTTAAAATTTTTGCAAGATATTAAATTTTTAATGCCGGTAACTCTTTTAAAAAAAGAAAGAAAGAGAAGAAGATTTTGGATTTATCCAATCATTTTACAATTTACGTAAAAAAACAAGCGACTCTGATGCGTCATAACACAGCACTGCCGCGCGCGCACATTAGTCTGACGTGTCGTGATGTCTGCGTTTCAGCACCCCCGCAACCCGCTAGTCTGACGCGAACCAGGATCGGTTCTTATGCGACACATCAGAAGCCATCACAACATGTCATAACACATAAATGTAAACGTTGTCATACAAAATGTATGATACCGATTCTGTTCTGATGCGACACGACACGACACGTGAAATATAAATCCGCCTTTAGCAACATTCATTTTCATTTATATAGATACATATATTGCACGTTAAATAAAAGCTTTTAAAATTAACTACCTTCCTGCCAAATTTCAAGCTTGTAGCACAAAAAATGTAAGACTTTCATATAAACTTGCGAAGGCTCTTAAACCTCCTTAATCCCTATTGTAAAACCCGTTCTTAGAAGACGTTTACTAATTATAAATTATATTAAAGTTAGAAGAATGAAACTTTATTTTTGAAATAATAATTAAGAAATAATAAAGATTTATTTCAGTATTTGTAGAAATTCTATCCTTAAAGGGTTAAATAAGGATCGAAAGTTTTTTTTATTTGGTCTGAAAGAAGATGTAGTGACAAAAATTGAGAAAGGTATGCTGAGATGGTTTGGCCATGTCGAGAGAATGAATGAAGAACGATTGACGAAAAATGTGTATAAGGCGAGTGTGAATGGAAGTGTTGGAAGGGGTAGATCTAGGCGGACTTTTCAAGACCAGATCAGAGACGTCTTGAAAAAAGGCCAGGTCAAGAGTACCCTAAACCGAAGATCATGTATGAAAGGAATAATGAAAGCGGACGAAGCGAAACAAGTATGTAAAGATCGTAGCAAGTGGAAAGAAGTGGTCTCTGCCTACCCCTACGGGAAAGAGGCGTGATTATAATGTATGTATGTATGAAAGTTTTTTACAGAAGTTTGTCCAATTTTTAAATGTTAGAGTTAAATTTTTGGGCTGAAGATCGAAAATGATTTACTGGTAAGTAGAGAGAAACCTGTTTCTGCGTTTGTGGAAATTCCTGAGGTTAAAATTGGAGATTAGTTCGTATAACGAAAGACTTTTTATTACACGGCTGTTCCATGAAGCCTGATCGAAAGCGAGCTCTGTGAGCAAACTAGTAAATCTAGCGTACGAAAATCAAACCATAAACGTGTTATACAAACAGGTCCTAAATGATTGTAATATAATGATTAGGTAGTAATCAAAGTAGTTTAACGCCTCTTTGTAAATTCATTCGCAGCTGTCTGACAGTACAAGAAATAATCTCTATATTGTGTATATATAACAACTAGCCGACCCGTGCCCACTTCGTTGGGCGTTATAATCCATTTCACATAAGAAGGGTACGGTGAAATTTGATATGTTCCAATACACTCTCACTATTTTCAGCAAATCAGATAAATATAAATGTTTTAAAATCACCAATTAATTTCTAAGGCAAATAATAATGCTTGATTAGATTGAATTGTTGACACGGCACGTCAGAGGGCGCAGGTTCAAATCCTGCTGATTTAAAATCTTTATATATTTTTATCTTTTTCCTTTTATCTTGTCACTCCTGAATAGTGTAGATTTCTGTTAGCGAAAGAATTTTCATGATCGGATCAGTATTTGCGAAGATTACCCCGTATATACAAACAAAGTTATAAACTTTACCTCTTTATAATATTAGTATAGAGTATAGATGAATCGCTGAATGTGTTGCTAAGCGCAAATCTCGAGAGCGGCTGAACCGATTTCGCTAATTCTTTTTTTATAATATTTCTTGCAGTACGAGGATGGTTCTTACGGAGAGAAAAATTTAAAAAATTCCCTGAAAAAGTCTAAAAACAACAATTTTTTATATTCCCATACAAAAGATTCGTAATAATTCTTAAAAGTCAATTTGAACTTTAATACCATACCATAAAGTATAAGTGTTAGTGGGGGTGGGGGTAGTAGTAGGGATTACGGCAAGGATAAGTATTAAAAAAATAAAAAAATAAGGAATCGACCGTTAGGCGGTACGAAGTTCGCCGGGTCAGCTAGTTATACATAATAATGTAAGTTGTCATAAACACAAAGGAATCTTTAGTAAATTGATTACTTTCTCTAAGAGTGATTGGACACACTAGGTCTTAAATCAGATTACAGTTGGTAACCCGAGTCAACTCAAAGCAGTCTTAACAACTAAACTTGAATCGTAACTACGGAATTCTCTTTGAACGTAAATAATGCGAGAGTAATATAAGACAGTCTGGAAAATTGGTGTTATTGTGCTGTGTAATAAAGTATGAACTTAAAACCTTTTTAGTAGAAATATAAATAACTTTTATTTATGGAGTTAAACAATAAATAACGAAAAAATTTATTTAAGTACATGAAATATTGTGTGTCAAATATTACATGTATTTAATGCAGGATAACTTGAAGATGAGTTCTATTTCTTAAAACACGTCCTATTACAGACGAGCAAATGTATTTTTATATGACACCAAAATTTGTTACAATATTGACATTAAGTATAATTCAATAATAATACTCTACTCGCCCAAAGGCTGAAATTCGACCATGATTAAAAATTTAAATTTAAGAAAGCCAAAAAATAAATTTTTCAATTTGACTACAGACTGACAATCAACAAAAGAGTATAATATGCGTGTGCGTGTCAAATACACGGTAGTGTGTGTATGTTTTTTTAAAGATTTAATATATTTTTATGCATAATTAAAAAAAATTAGCATTCCGCACTCCTTTTCTATATAAACTATAAGTGTGCGAAATTTCATACCCCTCCGTCCGCGCAATTTTCGTAAAAAGGTGTACCTACAAAGTTTTTGCTTCACGTATTAATATATAGATATATGTATACATATACATTTTTATTTTATTTCAATAATTTAAATTTGTTATAATGCTAAACCAATATTATTATAGAGTAAAAAAAACGAATGACATTTAAGCGACTATTCAATTCATTCACTCTGAAACTTACAAGTCAAAATTTAATTGGCTTTAAATCATAGACAAAATTAATTAAAATCATTTATAAAATTATTTATGTATTTATTTTATTCATTTATACCTGTGTAATAACTTTGGGAATACACACAGACACACGACTTTTCAATAGATGGTTTTAATTGAGACGAAACCGGCAAAAGGGAAGTGGTCATGTAATTATACCGAAATACGTTTATCGGATTGGTTCCAGCATACAATTTCATATAGTATATTTGATCATAATTATCTGATAGACGTTAGCTTAATGAATGTTACCAATGCGTAATGTTCTGACGAACGCCTAATGTATTACAGTCTGGCCGCAGGATTTATTAGTTTCTAATAAGTACATGTAAAATGCAACTGGTGATTTACTAAATAATTAATAAATAGAAGTCAAAGTTAACAAAATAATAGTACTGCTTACTATTAGTAAAATATATCTTACAAATTATGTTTTTCCATTAATATTTTGTTATTATTATTTTGTTATCAAAATTACATTGTAAAAGTATTAGGAAGACAATTTTAACATAAATAAGTTTGGTACAGATGCTCAATTTAATATAAAGGATGAGATCAAGTAAATTAAAGTCCATTTTTTTCTTACACACACAACATCAGGATTTGCTTTTTCTTACTATAATTTTTTTTTAATTTTACTGTTATTATGAAATTTCCTGCTCAAAATATGGAGCAGCCCGACTGGGGTAGTACCTCGACCTTACAGAAGACCACAGCTAAATAATACTGTTTTCAAGCAGTATTGTGTTCCTGTTGGTGAGTAAAGTGACCAGAGCTCCTGGGGGGGATTGGGGATAGGGTCGGCAACGCGCTTGTAATGCTTCTGGTGTTGCAGGCGTCTATAGGCTACGGTCTTACCATCAGGTGAGCCGTACGCTTGTTTGTCAACCTACACTTAGTTACATAAAAAAATATATATTATTTTACAAGCTGTGCTATGAAAGAGCAGAAACGCCTACCACGAGCACTAGAAGTTATTTATTTATCAGAATAGTTTTAAGTTCTAACTGTAAGTGTAGCATATTAATAATGAATTGCTTTAATTAATTAGTGCTGTGTTTAATACAAAAATGTAACCTAGGTACACACTAAACATAACGCAGGTAACATACATGTAGTTATATTTTTATAGCGTGTGTTTTGTCTAAGTAATTTTATCAATATCATAACGTAAATATGGATAGGTATGCTAAAGATAGATATCTACTACGTAAAGAAACTTGCTCGATGAACTTAATGATAACTGTATTACCACCAACAATGTGCTTTGTAACTAAGTTCTTCGTTTTGAAGTAAAATTGCAGCATTGTAAGATTGTAACGCAAACACTATCGTGTTGGAATAATGTCCTAGATTCTAGGTTTCAAAATATAGGGTATGTTTTACAGCACTTCAAATTTTTATAATAATTTGAACTAGTTTTATTGAAAAGTGTTTTAATTTTAGTTTAATTTGGTCGACTAAAAATACTAACTATAAAAAGAAATCGTAGTAATTTTTGCTTTGTTCTTAAAATTCTAACTTTACTAATTTGGTTATCACTCTTAAAATTTCCTGGCTCCGTTTTGTAAACAGAATTAAAAAATATATTTAAACGTAGAACTCGCAATTAACAAATTCTTTCGGATGAAAACAGCAGTCATTAATTTCTGGGTACGTTTTATAACGCCTGAAACCAATTATGAATTGTCAGAGAGAAATACTGTAAAACACATGTAGCGTAATAATGGCAGCAGTAAAGTAAAAGGAAACATTTAAAATAATCTATTACAATACCGAATAAATGAAAATCTAAAATAAGTAAATATAGTATAATAGTGTAATTGCTTCAAACTAAACTATGGAATACTTCAAGAAAAAAAACAATTAGTGAGCACGCTTAATAAGTTAATTATAAATTAATACATAAATATGTATAACGTAGACACACGGTCATCTTTTACTAAGATAAGCAACTTTGTGCTTGTATGTAGGTAATAATAATATAACTTTTAATTTTCAAGCCCTGCGCCCTGCGGTCACCAACCCGCCTGCCCAGCGTGGTGACTATGGGCAAAACACATGAGTTCACGTCATAATGTCGGGCGCGAACTTGTGGAGGCCTATGTCCAGCAGTGGACTGTGATAGGCTGTAGTGGTAGTGGTAATTTTCAAGAATCTGTAATTGTCTACATTATTGCACTTTCTTAGCCTGCTATATTAGTTTTCACTATCACAGGTTGGCTTGAAGACATCTCTTCTAGAGATAAGTCCACCGTTGCTAACTAAAACTAAATTGTAATTAAATTTTATAAACAACAATTTTATAAATAACAAACAATTGTAAACTAAATGGTATATTTATGAATAACTTTTTGTTCTTTTTTTATGTAGTTAGGTTGGCAAACAAGCGTACGGCTCACCTGATGGTAAGACCGTAGCCTATAGACGCCTGCAACACCAGAAGCATCGCAAGCACGTTGCCGACCCTATCCCCAATCCCCCCCAGGAGCTCTGGTCACCTTACTCACCAACAGGAACATAACACTGCTTGAAAACAGTATTATTTAGCTGTGGTCTTCTGTAAGGTCGAGGTACTACCCCAGTAGGGCTGCTCCATATTTTGAGCAGGACATTTCCTGCTGTGCCCTACCTCAATTCAACTGTACAAACATTTTAAGTGCAATAAAGAATATTATAAATACCTGAATAAAAATATGTAAGAATGTTTGTCTTAAGATATAAGTCTAAAGAATTTTACCCTTAACTTTATGAAATTAAATAAACATCTCACCTGCTATATCCGCAGCTAGATGAAATCTAATCCACTTAGAAACACAGACAATACTAATACAGATTCCTCTGTCACGGCAAATGTCTGTGCAGCGTATACGAATATTAATCACGAACGGGAATTGAAACCCTTACCGCACAAAAACGACTTATTTTAACCACTGTTACATCTTTCATTAATATTTAAATAATATAATTAGACATTATACAATATATAGTTAAGCAATAAATTACATAACATTGTTATAAATTAAAATAAAAGGCAAAATTATGTCAATAAAACAATATCGCCTGCAACCTTCTAGTACTGTAATCAAACGCTTATCTGCTATTGCTTTGATGAAGGGGATAATTTCCTAAGATCGCAGCAAGGTATTTCCCTAGAGATGAGAATCGATAACAAGATCGACTAGTCCAATTTTTTTTTTTCAAATGAAAATCGGATCGCATTGTGAAAATAGTAAATCTTCTGAATTCCTTGTATCGTATTGAATTGGTAATAGATTTTGTTCAAAGCCATTTAACTTCTTTACGTTAAACTATTGAAACAAGCAAAAATGTAATACATAATTATGAACGTGTTTATAAATATCTTCCTTATATTTTTGCCAAACTGTGGTAGACGTTTTTTGCAACTAGATCACACATAATTATATTAATGCGAAATACATCAAAATTTATAATAGCATATATTATAGCAGTTTTTATTTAAATATTCGACATCTTCACTTGAATACAAATACCTCATCTCATTTGAATTATGTCGTATTATTTCAAGTTCGTGAAATCCTATGTGTATCATATTTCTCATTTGTTATTAGTGCTTTTCGTATGTTTTTGAACTTGCACATTCGAGTGGAGAACACTTGTAGTACGTGGGCTGCGTTTAAATATGAAGCACGTAATAAGCATACGAGTGGGCCGATTCCCAATCGAAGCGCAGTGTGAATTCGTATTATAAACACTTGAATTATTTATTTTTTGAAACACGAACTAAGGATACTATATTTGCATTTTAACATAAAAGATACATAAAAGATATAAGACGTCTGAACCAAAAAATTCTTTAAAATAGCTGATAATTACAAGAATGTTGAAATAATTTTCAGAAATTTTAACAAACATAACTTCTCCATTGTAAGAAAGTTACACTTAAATCCGTTATTTCATATTTCTGTATAATAAAATTCTTGCGAATTGCTTGCGGCGTGCAGAGAAAAACGTTTGTTTAGTGAGGTTACGTGACCAGCGTATGCCGGTGGTGTGGAGTATGCTTCGTAAACCACAACTTAGGTGTAAGGTACACTAATGTGTACAACTTGTTCGAACCGCTTTAGGGTTGCAAACATGTTGTTACAATCATTTGGAAATATGTATCAATGTAAGTTATTTCCGATAATAGGTGTAAAACGAGTATATATACCTACTCGTTTTACACCTATTATTTGTTTATCAAATGTTTTAGTAAATATATTCATTGAAATTTAAATTATTATTACGCAAGTAAGCAATTAAACTCAATACAGTTTGTTTGAAAATATTATTGTAAAAAATTTGCAGCAACTAACATTGAATAAAGTTTTCTTACCACAATTTTTTAAATTGTCATTGTTATTATAAACGGTTTTATACTTTAATACGCAAATAAATATAAATTTTTCGTTTTTTTTAATAGTTTTTTTTAATTGGCTTTTTTCGGATTAGTTTGTTAAAGAAGTTTCACTTCTGACATGTGTACTTTTTACGCACGCATTTTTTTTTTTTTAATAATATTTACCAGCAATTGAACGTATTAATAAAGATTAACTTCACTTCAAAGATTCCGCAATCCTTGAAAACAAAAGTCTTCGAACAATGCGTCCTGCCTGTGTTAACATACGGAGCCGAGACGTGGACACTGACGAAGAGACTGGTCCACAAGTTTAAAGTCGCTCAACGTGCAATGGAATGGGCTATGCAAGCATAGCCCATTCCATAGGGTTTCTCTCAAAGATAGAATTAGAAATGAGGCTATCCGCGAGAGAACGAAAGTAACCGACATAGCCCACAGAATTAGCAAGTTGAAGTGGCAGTGGGCTAGTCACTTGTGTCGCAGGACCGATGGCCGCTGGAGCAGATGTGTCCTGGAGTGGAGACCGCGTCTTGGCAAACGCAGTGTGGGACGTCCTTCGGCCCGCCGGACCGACGGTCTACGTAAGATTGCCGGCGTAGGCTGGATGAGGATTGCGGAAAACCGGGATGTCTGGCGCAAACTTAGGGAGGCCTATGTCCAGCAGTGGACTGCGATAGGCTGATGTGATGAATACGATTAATCGAAATTCAAACTTTTATAATTTATAGTTAATTAGGCTCTTAGGCGCTTAGGATGTAATATTTTCTGCGTCATATTAATCAATGACAAAGTAGTAGCGGTTGAGGTGGACATTTTAAAATTGATAAGCAATTTGCTACGGTTTTATACAGAATTCATTTTTAACGCTAACATAAATAGCTAATAAATTTACATATATATTCACAATTCACAAATCATGATCTTTAAAATAATCAGTTGAGTGAAACTAAATATGCACTACGTTCTACGGTGAGGTTCGGTATGAAAATCAATAAAGTCTATCAAGTCAGCTAGTTAAGAAATGTAGAGTTGAAAACAATTTTTTTTCATTGAATTTTTTTTTATAAATTTTTTAAAAAGGTATTTAAAAAAAACCTTATTTTTAAAACACAAACCGAGTTTAAAAAAAATATCAAACATCTGCTAATGATCATAACAGAAGCTCTCTGAAAATTGTCCGTATGGCAATATTGAAGTGCTGTAAGATCAACTGTACAAGTAGACCCAAAAAGTTCTTGAACCAAATTCTTAAACTTACGACCTTAAGTATACTTGTAAAGTTATTACAAGTAGGATATATGTATACTTTTACGCTACACTATTTTATATAAATACGTGGAGCAAAAATCTGTTAACAACATCAAAATTTAAACTGTACATTTTGCATTTTCGCTATGAAAATTGTAAAATTTTATTACAATCGGGTTACTCAGTGATACCAGCATTTAAGACTATAACTACGAGAATGATACTCGTAGATACGTGTGGTTTCAACAATGAGAATATAAATCTATATAATAAAAATTAATGTTGCTAAGCGCATAACTCGAAAATGGCTCGACCAATTCGGCAATTTTTTTTGTAGGTTCCTTAAATCCCACGGGAGGTTTTAAAAAAGAAAGAAAAAAAAAAGAAAAAAAAAGCATAACAGACAGAACGAAGTCTGTCCGGGCAGCTAGTACATTAATATTTTAAAAACATATACGAGTATCTACATGTATTCAATTACAACTTGATATATATTATACACGTTAACAATGCAACCAATAAAAAATTGTAGATATTAACAAATAATTGACCCCACGGCTCAGCAGGAGTGCTAAACCAATTTTTCCCAATTGGAATTTCTATTCAAGGGGAAAATGCTACCAACATTCTTGCAATTATTTCACGCAAACATGATTTATACAACTCTTTGTAAACAATGATTTTTTTACTAAGAAATAATATTTTAGTGTTATTTTACTGTCTATGTGTTTTACAATATATTGCAGTATAGAAACACGTCTTGTATTTAAGAATAAAACGACTAAAAAGTAAACCTATTTACAAATGAAACCTTTTTGACCCACGATCTAACTTACAACAGAGTAGTAGGAATTTTTTATTGCCACTTACTACGTTTTCAGTTTTCCGATACATTTATCCCGTTATCCTTAACATTTCATCGAACGTTGTAATAAACCCGATTGCTATATCAGGAAAGACCTAAATTGGAATTGAAACTGCGAAGTGGATATAGTGGAAGGGTCTGGGGCCCGTCCTTTAAATTTTCCTTCACCTCTTCAAATATTATGTTAATACACACCTAAATATATGGTATGGAAAGTATTTTAATATTTTAGGATTTCTGTGTCTATTTTCTATCTAATACATTTTATTTCGGTGTACTTAAATAAACTTTAATCTAAACTAAAAAATCACAAAAATATTGGCAGTTTACATAAATTGTTATAGGTATGTATATTGCGAATGCGATGATATTCTGTTTAGGTATTAACAAAGTCCCAAACAATATCCCACAATTTGTACAGTTTTGTGGTACATTTTACGGAAAAACTATCACATCTTCAGGTTTGAGCTATAATATACTAATTTAAATGATATGTGTCCATTATTTTGTACTTGTCATTGTGATGTAATTGTGAAGCGAAAAACTTTGTACCCCTTTTTACGAAAATTGCGCGGACGGAGGAGTATGAAATTTCGCGCACTTATCTATCTATGTATATAAAAGAGATTTCCACCAATATATTGACTCATCAAGATGTCTCTGGAACGATAAGGCGTAGAGACTTGAAATTTGGTAGGAATATTTCTTTCGTCGAGTAGAGGTCAGCTAAGAACGGATTTTACGAAGTTCCACCCACAACAGAGGGTAGCGAGGGCTAATAACATATATGGCAAAACAACGTTTGCGGGATCAGCTAGTGGTTTATGCAGAGAAGAAGTGCAGAATGCTAATTTTTTTTAATTATGCATATAAATACATTAAATCAATAAAAAAAAACCTTACACACACTATCATGTATTTGACACACACACGCATATTGTATACTCTTTTGTTTAATAATGTTCAAACTTATAATTTAAATTAATTATTTTCGAATTTCGAGCACTGGGCGACCACTAGTACTAAATAATACGTCGTCTACAATAAAATGAACTGTTTACTGTCAAGGCTGATGATATTTGTCATGTATGGTCTGCCTACTGACGACAGTACAAATAATAAAGATAGTCGTCCATTTTGAGTGCTAATTTATTTTAATTGACTTCATTTAAAAGCTTTCTAGTGATTGATAAATATCTACGTACATTATATAATGTTCTAAGAACTTGTACATTAGAATCTGTTGCATATAACACACTATTCTACTACCACACTGACACGCAGAGTCCCTCCCTTGTTATGTTATTGATAATTAATGCATGTTAGCATGTGTTTGCTGTACCTATAGGTAAAACACAATAGGTACGTTAATTATCGAAAATGTAGATACATTGTATATATTGACCATGTATTTGGTTTACATTGATCAAATCTAAAGCCTGTTCTGGTGTATCAGACTATGTTACAGGTGAACTATTTCTTACAATGTTACTATTTACACTAACACAAAACATTAAATACATTGTTTCTAATGATAAAATAGATGTTAAGTGGGTGGGTTTGTGGAGTGACCAGTGTTATACTACCAGTGATGTCATTTAATTTGTAACAAAATAAAAATTTAATTTCGAAATGACAATGGTTGAATATCATACCGCTGGGTATTCGTAAGCCTTTAACACTATACAATTTTGTTGTTCTTTCGATTAAAGCTCAACGTGTTATTGTCTTTTTTATTCTTCCACCCTAAAATTATGTCATTTTTAACCAAATCCAAAAAAAGGATTGGGTTCCCGATACGACTGTATTTTTGTTTTTTTTTTTAAGTTATACTTCTTTTGGCACGTCAGGGAAAAATGACAATAGTAAATATTTACGATGCACGCGCCACCGTCACAAAAACCGAAACCCTGAAGTTAGCTACTCAACGAAGAAGTAGTTAGCAACGTGACGTTAGCTAGCCAATGATATAACTTCTTACGTGCGTACATAAGTACACACACACTTTTTTATGTATGTTACCTCAGAACTTTTTAATGGGTGGACCGATTTTGACGATTTTTTTTAATCGAATGACATGTGGTCATGTGGTCCCATGTAAATTTAATTGGGATTTGACAAGTACTTTTTTAAATTATCATTAATAATGCGTATTTACTTGACTGTATTTTCGTCGATCTACGATGTATTATTATGCCTCATAACTTTTTAAGCTAGCTTACTAGAAATCTAAAACCTGTGTTTTTGATTCATATATCGACCAATCAAGCATTAAGATTTTCTATGTATACCACAGGAAAAAGAATTCTATGTAGAAAAAGTGAGCATAAAAAAGCAGTATAAATGTTGCATAAACATGGTTTTCATGGAGTGTATTCGATTACAAAATTGACAATTGAGAAAGTTTTCAGTTCACACGCTGTGCCGACGGTGGTCACAATGGAATTGGAAACGTATAAAAAGAAGACAGATAGCCGTATCGCCATACATTAGACAAGAAATGTTCTATTCCAATCTTTTATATTATATACTAGCTGCCCCGGCGTACTTCGTACCGCCTAACAGTGGATTCTTTAATTTTTATTTATTTTTAATACTTATCTTTTCCGAAACCCCTCCACTAACACTTCAACTTTATAGTATGGTATTAAAGTTCAAATTGATTTTCAAGTATTATTACGAATCTTTTGTATGAGAATATAGAAAATTGTTGTTTTTAGACTTTTTCAGGGAATTTTTTAAAATTTTCTCTCCATTTGACCATCCTCGTACTTCAAGGAATATTATAAAAAAAGAGTTCGCGAAATCGGTTCAGCCGCTCTCGAAATTTGCGCTTAGCAACACATTCAGTGATTCATTTTTATCCCTTAACTACCTACCTGGAGTCTCCCAGACTCCATCAAGGTTATTTTTGTTCATAATTCCGCAACTAGGCATTTTTGTACTTTGCGCGTCTGTGTACCTTTTCCCCGCTACCCGCAGTACCACACCTGCGCTCATCGGGGTCAGAAGCGCGCGCGCTGCTTTTTGGTAAGTAAAAATATTTTTGACGGAGTCTGAGAGACTCCTGGTAGGTAGTTACGTAACTTTTTCATGAAGTGATTTCTTTTTTGTTTTAGTTGAAAATGGTGGCTAGCGATAAAATTATTGATCACTGGTTGGAGGAAAAGCTTTTTTCAAATGAAGATGATGTTTTGGACAGTAATTGCAGTGATGTAGAAGTGAATCTCAACGAAAGTCATGTACTGACCTGTGATTCCGCATCAAATTTAGAAATAGAAGAAGATGAGAAAGCAGTTCTAGTATCATCATCATCATCATCATCATCATTTCAGCCTATCACAGTCCACTGCTGGACATAGGCCTCCACAAGAACTCATGTTTTTTGCCCATAGTCACCACGCTGGGCAGGCAGGTTGGTGACCGCAGGGCTGGCATTGCTCACCAAAGACGCTGCTGCCCCTCTTCGGCCTGTGTATTTCAAAGCCAGCAGTTGGATGGTATCCCATCGGTCGGCTTTTTAAGTTCCAAAGTGGTAGTGAAACTATGTTATTCCTTAGTCGCCTCTTACGACACCCGCGAGAAGAGAGGGGGATGCTATACCTATTCTATGCCGTAGCCACACAGCAGATCTAGTATGCTATACGCAAATACTGTTTTATACGTAACTCCAAAAAGAAGCGGAAGACCCAATTTATGTTTCAGGTGCAAAAATCCTATTTGTCTGGAGTGTTCTCACATTGTGTGTTTATGCTGCCGTGAAAAATCATAACCACCAACCATCATCTTCAACCTTTGCAATTTTATAAAAATGTTGCGATTTTGAAGAAAATTTGTTTTTTGCTAAGTTTGTTCATTACTATACCATGGAAAATTTATGACTAAAGTTAATATATTTTTTAAATTTTCGTAATTGGTCTCATTTTATGAAAATATTAAATATTTTTAATTTTTTTCGAAGTCAAGAAAGAAACTGAGTTTTTAGAATAAGTAATGCAAATGTTACAAAGTTTTATAATTTAATTATAAATAAACGAATATAAAAATAACGTTTTTGATTTTAATTTCTGACCTCAAGTCATAGTTTTTGTTTGTAGGGCTTCAAAATGCAGGAGTCTGAGAGACTCCTGGTAGGTAGTTGTGTGACTGAAAAGAGAGGTAGGTAGCTAAGGGTTATATATATAGAGATATTCGGAGTCCTTAAATAAAGTTTTTACGATTCTATTTTTATTTCACAAGTGAAGTGGTAAATTGAAATTGGCCCGTAATAAATTGTGATTATAAAATCGCCTATTATTTAGTTTAAATACATTAGTTAGTAATCCTATTCACACTAAGTTTATGATATACAAAAACAAATTTGAAGTAAGTTGATTGAACTGTAACATATATCCTTAAATTTAATCTGCGTCCGAGTAAACATAATAAATCCGCTACCGTTACGGTACTAATATCTTCCAACCAGAAGTATCTTGGAGGAATAGACTTTAAACTTTCTTCTACGTGTAAACGTAAAACATCATAGTGCAGATTCTATATTTTCCGTGTAATATAACCACTTAAACTTATAACGCCGTTGTAGTACCTTATCATTACATAGTCTATACATATAATAAAATGGTAGAAAAGTCAAAACTGTACATTGAATATTTTTTTAAAAGAATACTTGGGGTGTGATCTACAATCGATACCGAAGCCAAAAATATAGTTTTTAGAATTTTTGTCTGTTTGTCTGTTTGTCTGTTTGTCTGTTTGTCTGTATGTATGTCCGGGATAAACTCAAAAAGTACTGCATGGATTTACTTCAAATTTGGCACGAATATTGTTAAGAAGTCGGGTCAGAACATAGGCTATATATTATCACGCTATCACCTACGGGGAACGAGCAGTGAACCTTTATTTCTTCAAATGTATGTCCGGGATAAACTCAAAAAGTACTGCATGGATTTACTTCAAATTTGGCACGAATATTATTAAGAAGTCGGGTCAGAACATAGGCTACATATTATCACGCTATCACCTACGGGGAATGAGCAGTGAACGCACGCAGACGACGTCGCGGGCAGCAGCTAGTATAAGATAAAGTGACTTCCCGCTGTCTGTATGCTTAAATCTTTAAAACTACGTAATGGATTTTGATGCGGTTTTCTTTAGTAAATAGAGTGATTCAGAGCTAGGTTTATATGTATAATAGGTACATGCATAATATAGTAGAGGAACACTGATAGTTTTTGTAACCATGCGAAGCCGGGCTGGTTGCTAGTTCTAATATAATTGAATAAGACAACAAGTGGAGTTAGTAATATAAAACCTGAACAGATGATTGAATATAATTAAAATGGACAAAAGTGAGAGAAAGAGGAGGTTGGAAAATGAAATGAAATGTTCTTTTTTACACCATTTGAATTTATTTATTGTTCACACAATTATTTACGTTCACACAGAGTCTCAGTTAAAATTAATTACACGTTCTCGACGCAATCAAATAACAAATTATACTTTATATATAAAACATAGTAAAATGTGTGAAAAACGGATTGTTTCTAGAGAAAACGGAGTGTATTTCTTGTATAGGTTTAATCACACTGTCAATGACAGCAAAATAATCGATGGAAAATGCCCTCAATGAGGCAAAATTTTGTGGAAAAATCTTGAATTGTCCTTATTTTTTTTTACACAGGTGATTTATTAGCTATGTTTAGATTTATAAAACTTTCCTTTCACTGACACTTAGCAAATCCCCTGAGTACAATGCAAAGCTCAATATAGTCTCTTAATCTTAACGTTTTTCCCTTATACCTTTTCTTTCTCTTTCCTTTCCCTTATTTTTTTTATTTATTCTTTCTTGCTTACCTACTAGAACTACGTTATTGAGGAAATATCATAATTTTTTTGTCTTCCATTAATCAGAAACAAAGTCAAAAATGATACAATTGGGTGTTGTAATTTAATGCTATAAAGCATTAAATTTGAGATACTTTTTAGTGCAACATTTAAATTAATACAACGAAAATTAGACAAGAACAGTGAGGTTAATTTTTTTTAATAATTTCAAAATGAAAACTTTTATTGTTTCTAAGGAGCGAAAAGCAAAATATAATACCATTTTATTGGTTATTCGACTTTTAGAAGCTTTTTAGATAAAAAAAATAAACTTTAACCAATATTCTCATATTTTCATAAAAATATCCGTTAACAATAATCTAATAAAAATAACTACATATTATAATAATAAAATATTTTCATTATTTATATTTAAATTTATGAATAAAGAAAAAATATATTATATTAAAAAAGTATCGTCCAAATATTTCTCAGGCTAATACTAGCATTTATTTTCCTTCCAAATAAAATGCAAAGATATAAGATTATGTGTTATAAAAATTTGCAAACTATTTTTCCACCGCTTCTGGTTGGCGTTCGATAGAAATGAAATTCAATTTTATCATTTACTGCTACTTTCTAGTGAAAATGATAAAAATAAATTACATTTCTTATTTTAAATGAAATACAAAGCTAAAGACTTTTTCTTTGAGAGTATCTGTAAGATAATTTTTATCATTACTAAGATAGAACTTAAAAATCAATAACTCTGAAACTTTATATATAGAATGGTATAATGTTTGCATTTATAAGTAAGGTTACGTTATAGTCTTTACTCATTAAATGTCTGGCTAAAATCCCTTACCTGCTGTTATTGAAAAGAATTAGAAATATGTGGGCAAAACTAAGCACTCTGATCGGCGGATTTATGTATTTCTGTATTATTGAATTTGAAGCTCAGATGAACATTGCTAGTAAAAAAACAAAGCTATCATCAGCAAGTTATCTATTTTTATTCTCAATTTAGTTTTCATATACCTACTAGATACCTACTAAGTTGTTCTATGACATTACCCCACGTTGGCTCTATAGTTCAGTTAAATTTTGTTTTTACTAGGAAAGTTTTGGGGTAGTTCTTTCTGATTTCTTTTATTATATAATTTTGGGGTGCTGAATCTGAAAAGGGAACTTTTTCTTAAAAATATTGCAAATTGCCAGTAAATACGAAATTGCAATGGTATTCCTAACTTTCTTTACACTTTTGATAATACTTTAGATTTCATTAAAATAAGAAAGAAATGATCAACAGAATTATGACTATTTAAGTCATAAATCTGTTTATTATTTAATATTCTGCTTATTATTTAATAAACAGATTTATGACTATTTAAGTCATAAACCCGTTTATTAAAATATTGTTACTTTCTATAAAATGAAATTAAACCGATCACCTCTTTTATTAGGTACATAATTCTACTGTTATATATGCTCGCGCATAGTGGTCGCTTTACTACATGGCGTGGATTGCAGTTTTATAAGATACTCAGAATGCTTGAGGGAAGTCACAAAACGCTATTATTGCATTCTCTGGCCTATCAATTCGACCTATCAAACTCGTTTGATCGGTATTATTCGATAACCTCGCTTATTGGAAAGCAAAATATTTCAACTCATGTCTAAATGTTACGAACATTAACAATCGTATAATGTAAATTGTACATTCAACATAATTATTTAGCGTCGAAACTATATTTGATTGAGATGTGTAGACAAAAAGATTATTAAGAATATTTTCTGGACAAACAGTTTACAACTATATATAATATATCGGGTGGATAGAGTTTATCGTGCCTTCGGTTCGTTCAGAACGTCTCACCTTCATACTGAAAAGGACTGATCGCTCTCGTCTGTCGCGTAGCCCACAAATTCAACGCCAGATAATTAATACGGTCTGAAGTATTTCAGGATATATGAATTTTATTTATAACACGTAGATATTGATTTTATTAATTCGATTCAGATGTATACATTTCGTATCAAAGCCAAAATTTTGTGGGAATGAATACAGTTTATACTAGCTTTCTATTTCAATTAATGTAATTTTTATGACAGAAATAAATATGAAGTAAATAAAATCATCCATCTTCACGTCCAAATGACGTGAAGTTGAGACATATATTTTTCGTACATGTACATTCAGTATTTCTTCTATATTTCGTAATATTATAATGTAAATATAAGTCAATATGCCACCAATATCGGATTAAAATTAATTATTATAATAATAATTAATATCCCATTCGAACAAACTTAATGACTAAAGCAATATGTAATGACATTATAATACGTTTGAAATTGGATTATATTTAAAATGTTATTAAATATTTCAATTACTTCATTATACAGTAAATATTAACAGGATTCGAAATGATGCAGTATGCTTTTTTAAGTTTTAATTTTAACTACATTTGTTTGTTAAAAATCATTCCTTAGGGACGTGGTAAAAAGATAGTCGTATATATTTTGAATCTATCATTATAACTAGGTATACTAAGTATACTGACTTCATAAAATCATATATTTGATAGCTCACGGGTGTCGCAGAACCGATGGCCGCGGGAGCAGGCGTGTCCTGGAGTGGAGACCGCGTGTTGGCAAACGCAGTGTGGGACGACCGACGATGTACGTAAGATTGCCGGTGGAGGCTGGATGAGGATTGCGTACAATCGGTATGTTTGGTGCGAGCTGGAGGAGGCCTACGTCCATCAGTGGTCTACGAGAGAAGGAACCGATATTTTTATATTTGATAAGTTATAATTTACGAAATGTATTTTACCATCAATGAATATATATACAACCATTTTAGGGTTCATCAATTTCCTCCGAACTCCCGAACTCTTGTGTTTGAACATATCAGGAATAATACGGAAAAAAGTTAGATGGAAAAAGATCAATTTATTGTCATGACCATCAAAAGAATGATAGAAACGACTTATTATTTCTATACTTAACACTATACCTTAAAGCATATAAAATTGTTCGCTATTTATAGATGCCAGGTTGAAAGACGCTAAGCTAAGAATGTCGCATCCACGAACAATTCTGTTAATTACTGAGTTAATTAAAAAGTGTTTCAACAGCTTTTCCGACATGTACGGAAGAAATAATAATCCTCCGAGCTGTACTTATCTACTCTCCTACTTTTCAGTTTAATTATTTATTGCTATTTAAATAAAGTAGTGGTCACCCAGTGGTCGAAATTCGACCTTAATTAAAAATTATATTTAAAAAAAAAAAAGAATTGGAAAGTGGTCGAAATTCGACCTTTTTAAAAAGAATTCAATTTGACAATCAACAAAAGAGTATAATATGCGTGTATGTGTCAAATACAAAGCAGTGTGTGTAATGTTTTTTTTTTATTGATTTAATATATTTGTAAGCATAGGTTAAAAAAATATTAGCATTATGCACTCCTTCTCTTACTTACAAAGTTTTTGTTTCACGTATTAATATATAGATTATTTACCTTAATAGTATTTACCCGGGTTCTTGCTTGCGCAAACATTTAAAATGACCTTATGCTTATCCTCTAATATTTTGAGTGGTTGGTGGCATTCAGTCTAGATGCTAATAATATAACTAAAATCCCTTATTCTGTTGAGACTCGTATACTGGCTGATATAATTCTATGTAATTATATTCATTTTATTTTTATTTAAACTATAACTACTTGTTATTAGAATAATTACTCAGTGTCGAAGATTCACATAGAGACACATAAGAAACTTGTTTTTTTGCAACAACGTCTCCAGAGTTGCATATTCATGTTGCTCTGATGGAAGGTCCTTTTGATTACCATAAGTATTTATTTATTTAATCTCGTACAGAACAGGTTACTGTCATTAAAAATGTTGGATAAACGACTAATTATATAGTTCTTATTAACAGAAACAAAGACATTGTCCATATACATATAGGACATTTGCAGGCGATAACAGTTACAATATTTTAGTATTTTTTTATTTTTCTTGTACCCATGATCCTGGAATTACTAAATAAATAATTACTTTACTCATCGTTATCTTTTTCAATATACATACCAAGTACTAATACGTGAAATCATTATAAATCTTACAACAAGGAAAAAGATGATTATGATTGGCTTAAAATATTATCTACTAGCTGAGCCGGCGCGGCGTACCGACATTTTTTTTTCACCAAACGTCATTTTAATTTTTTCTTTAATTTACTCTTATACAAACCTAACAATATTGAACATCAATAAAAAATAATTATGCATTTTGTTGTAGTAGTAGTAGTAGTTTGGATTTATTTTTATTTGTATAGATATTCGGAGTTTACTTCATTCAAAAATATTATTCGTTCATAACACGTTAGGCAACAGGCTAACGTTTAACGAACCGTGTGGCATCTTCAACCAATTTACTGCTTGTCGGTGAGGTTTAGAGTTTAAATATTTAGCACAGTATTTAGTGTTAAGAGTGGCAGATGCCTGACTTAGTTGTGTTTGGAAAATATAGCTTTATCACCGCCCCTGACATCAAGATTGTGCTTTTATTACAAATTTAGGAAATATTTTCAAATACCCAAGAATATGAAACAACATACTCAATAATTGAAATGTTGAAATGTGACGTTTTATTAAAGTTAGTAGTAAGTAAGAACTACTAAAAAATTTGTAGTAGTTTTTAATTAGGTACATACGAGTTCAACACAGTTGACCTAAGATGTGGAATCAAAACACCCAGATTTTAAAGTACAATAGCTTATGAATATCAAAATTACCTACCCATACATTCCAACTTTAAATATCAATTTGTAAGTACGAGTACAAAATAATTAAGATTTTTACCGAACATCAAGATCATATTTTCAAAAGGTTTCCTTTTTTGTACAACTGATAAAACATTTTTATTTTTTAAATGATTGAATTAGCCTACAACGTCCCACTCGAGCTCTTAGAAGAACAATTGTTTGTAAAACCATAAAAATTAATCTCCCTTTTCGTGATCTTAAAATTATGTAATCACATTAAAATTACTAAATTCTAGCTGATATATAAACAATATAAAACATCAAAAATGTCCCAAATCAGATATCTAGTATAAAGTTAAAAAGTGTTTTGTTAAATTGTTAATGAATTAAATTGTTATTTGAATTGTTAAGGGAATATTTGACGATTCGTCAGTATTGAATTATATTTGAACTCTTTGTATTTAAACTCAGTAGGAATTCTTTTAAACGAAAATTTATTTAATTTGGAAGTTTATTGTAACTAAGAATACTACCAATAACGTTGTTTAACTCTAAAAAAACGGTCGTACTTTAGACCACACGACTGAAGTAAAACTTCTTTAGCAATAGGCCTGCACAATAGGCCTGCACTGTGTCTTAGATATACGAAATGTAACTGGCTATGAGACAAAGAGAGACAGAAAATGTGTGTTCGACAAAAGTGAGAGAGTGAAATTAGAAAAAAAAAGAAAAAAATAATAGATTGGAGACGGATTTGAACCATGTTCTTATCGGTTGAGCCCGAGCTACCGATTTCCCACCTGAGCTATTACAACGTTATTGTCAATTGTGAAATTTTAGCTTCGTATTCTAATGATATTTTTTCATTGCCTGAAAATAGGGATAAAACGACATTTTTTTAAAATGAATCCTAGCTAGATCAATTTTTCGCCCCTGAAATCCCCTGCCTACTAAATTTCACGAAAATCGTTGGAGCCGATTCCGAGATTCAGAAAATATATATATATATATACAAAAATTGCTCGTTTAATAGTTTAAGATACATAGGTTATAATAACAGTAATCTGTTAGCAGTACGGTAATTTAGCGGATCATCAAACAATTTTGTTATATTTTTAGCACGTGTACAGATGTAGACGTACACGTGTACACGTGTAGGATGATTGAAATTACTAAATTAATGTTAATTTAATAATTTCAATCATCCTTCTTCATGCCATTATAATAAATACTTTTTATGAACGTCCTACACGTCAAACGCTAAGTCAATGTGTGCGTCCACACTGAATGGTGGCGGGCGCGGAGGCGGTTGCGGCGGCGGAGGCGTATGGTGGCCACAGTGACGCGCGAATTCATGTAGCGATTTGACGTATATCAGGGGTTGCAAACTATGGACGAGGATTTATTATTTTTGACCATATAGGTAGTTTGCATTGAATCGCACTTATAAACAATTCGGTATTTACTGCCATTTTACCAAAAGCAATAATATTACAACTTATATCTACTCGTCCATTCGATTATTTTATTTTTGACGAAGTATAGATACAAAGAGTCCGGACGTACTGTTGAATGAATTGTCTCAATTTAGGGGACAGAATTTCAATTCTAATTTTAATTTCTCACGTAAAAAAGGTATAAACTACAGAAAGCGAATACATATAATTATAGCGACAAGACCGAAATGGTTTGATACCCCTGCCACCCGCGCATTAGATCGCTTGCTGACTAGGCCCGTAGTGTGGACAGAACGCGTGGATAGGAATGTTTGAAAACTACGCTCGTTATATCGCTCAGTCCCGTCGCGTAGGCTTCCGCTTCAGCCACTGCAGTATGGACGCAAAGACGCGTTTCATATGTTCGATATTTCGCGCCCGCCGCTGCCACCGCGTTAGGCTCGCAGTGTGGTCCTAACCTATGAATTGGTTTTGATTTTATCAATAACAAAAAGAGTCTTATCTAAATTTAAAAAAATAATAAATAAATAGGACGCCCAAATGTAACCTCATTTAAGATTCAAAAGGCAATGTGGGTTTTAATCAATACTATCAACTCTACGAATCGAATGACATACTAATATTGCTTTATAAGTAATATTACCGACTTTTAATTTTATTTGAGATAAACATGTAAAACAGTTTTTCAAACCTAGGAATTTGATACTAGGTCGTTATGGAATTTAATAGAGTTGCAATTCTGGGTGATGAATAATGGTGGGACTACCTTTCAGACGTTTATAATAAGTCAAAGAAAAGTAATTTTAATAAACACGGTTAAACGAGTTTCCATTCAAAGGCCGCGTGGAAAAAAGTTATCAGAGTTTATTAAATGGAACAGAAGAACATTCTTTTCTTTCTAGAAAGTTTTGCTGGTCATTATTTAAAACTGTAAAGTTTAGTTTTAGTTGTCTTATTTAAATATAAACAATTTTATAACTGTTAATGTAGATCTCATTATATTATTTATTATTATGCTGTGCCCGCGACTTCGTCCGCGTGGAATTTAACAAAAAAGTTATTGTTCAGTTCGCAGTTATTAAAAAAAAATCTAAAATAAAAGTAGCCTAAGTTACACCTTATTACATCAGCTATCTGCCAGTGAAAGTCGGTCCAGCCGTTTCAGAGACAGACAGAAAAAATTGTAAAAAATGTTATTTTGGTATACGTACCGTTTATACATATGCATACCGTTTACATCCATATGCATTTAGTAAAAAGTGGTTATTTTAATATTACGAACAGACATTCCAATTTTATTTATTTGTATAGATTTGTAAAGTCCATCAATTCAAAAAAAAAGTTTCACCTGTGATAAAAATATGCTATTATTTATATTCATAAGAAACAAATCAAATCAGAAAGTATATATCTCTTAATCATTCGAAACGATCACAGCGGTAAATATTCCGCTCAAATCTGAATTAGTCTGACGGGAAGAACCTTAATAATACTGCTCTCATGTAGCGTTGTATTTCTGTGGTGAGTACCTAACGTAGTCATAGCTCCTGGGAAAGATCGGGGTAAGGTTGCGATTTGATTTTGTAACAAGCTTGCGATTCTTCTGGAGTTGCAGGCATCCAAAACCGCTTACAGTCAGCTAGACCGTACGCTTGTTTGCCACTTAGTAGTGTATGTACATAAAAAAGTATTTAGTATGTTAAGTTAAATTTATGCCAGTTCATGGTATGTTGGTTACGTGCGAAAATCAAATCTATATATTAATACGTGAAGCAAAAACTTTGTACCCCTTTTTACGGAAGTTGCGAGGACGGAGGAGTATGAAATTTCGTACACTTATAGTTTATATAGAGAAGGAGTATAGAATGTTTATATTTTTTAAAATTGTTCATGAAATATACATTCAATTATTAACATTAAAAAAAAAACATTACACACACTACCATCTATTTGACACACACGCATATATAGTCTTGTTTATTGTTAAAGATTATAAATTAATATTATTTGTCTATAATGAATGTCAAACATAACCATAATAAATTCATTAAAATCTTAATAATATTCAAACTTATAATTTAAATTCATTATGGCTGAATGTCGACCACTAGGCGCAAGGGCGGATCCAGCTTTGGCGCCAGGGGGGGGGGGGGTCACAGTCATGGTCAAGGCGCCAGGGGGGGTCACAAAGTCGTAATCAAGTAAAAATAAGTTATAATTTAAATTTTATAATGATAGATACAAGTAAAAAGTAGGTATTTTATTAATCTATGTAGGTAATGTACTTAAAAATACCTATATTGTGTCAAAAATCTTGTTTAATAATTTTAATTAGTGTTCCACCTAGGTCCTGGACACAGCCCAGGGGGGGGGGGGTCATGACCCCCGTGACCCCCCCCCCCCTGGATCCGCCAGTGACTAGGCGACCACTAGTATTGTTAATCACGTAGAAACTATTAGTAGAACCATTACAATTAATCGTGTCGAGAACGCTTTATAGATCTACTATCTGACCCCGCAAACGTTGTTTTGCCATATATGTTATTAACCCCCGCAACCCCCTCTTGTAGGTGGAATTTCGTAAAATCCGTTCTTAACTGACCTCTACTCGGCGAAAGGAATACCTATTCCTACCAAATTTCAAGTCTCTACGCCTTATGGTTTCAGAGATATCGTGATGAGTCAATAATATAATTATGGGTGGAAATCTCTTTTATATAGGTATATAGAAGATTATAAAAATATAACTAATTGTAAACTAAACTCTGCATTATATAAATAAGTCAAATTAATAGTTTTAACCTAATTATTATATTATATTGTTGATGTATTAATGGCTATTATTACCAACTTGCTTAAACTTAAAAACCTTATTTCAAAAGAGCCGATTTAGTTAATCGCAAACTGTGTATCGAATAGACATCGCAATGGAGTACATATTTACTGAATCAACATTTAGATGGATTGGGGAACGGAGCAAACGTGAAAGAACCTCATTTGATTATATTCCAGAGATCTCTCTATCTACAACTTTCGAAGTAAAAATATATTATTTTATTTTTTATAAAATAAAATAAAAATTCCTTAGAAAGAATCATTATTTACAAATATCAACATCAGTGACTTATTTTGATATAATATAAATAAATCACAACATCAAGAATGTAAATGTTTGTGATGTCGTTTCGAATACGTTCATAATTATTATTATATTCAAGCTTAAGCTTAAATACCTAATTGTTTTAATCCTAAGTAAAGACAAACTTAATCGCAAGCGTATTTCTTAGCTACTTGTCAACTATGACGTCGTAAAGTGTTTGAGTTGAAATAATTCCTATCTTTATGTATCAATATATTATAACGAATAATTAAGGGCACGTTCAGGCAATTATCTAAAACAACGTTAGAATTTCAATATTACAAAAATTAAGATTTAAATTATTATCAGCCGGTAATAGTCCCCTAGTGAACATAAGGTCTCTGCTGAACCGCCAGTAACCAATAATTCCCTTGTGAATTGCTTAACGTAGTCTGAACGACGGATAATGTTTACAGTAACTTTGAAGTGGGTTTGATAACCCCACATTTTAAAAATAATAAATATATTCAATTATTATTTTACTCTTAGTGTATGTATGGGTTTGTTTAAAAGATTATGTACCCATTGTTTTAAGCGTACAACAATTCCACTGTCTCATTAACTTATTTCTTGAAAATATTAATGTCACATAAATCAAAGTGACGATCTACGTAGTGTACTCGTATGAATAAGATAAATGTGGATTAAATCAGACAAGCGAAAATTTGAAGACCTTTTGTTTTAAAATAGAGATCTAAAGATATAGACCTAAAACTGTAACGAATGGATGCTCACTATATAATGTAACATATTATTCTCTCATTTTAAAAATATTAAGTAAGAAATTTGGGTATAGATTCTTCGCTGTCGGTAGATAATTTTAAAATAGTAAAATCATGAAAACTGCTATTACGAAGATAAACTTTTTCGTACTATAAACTCTCTCATCATATCACTTGAATCTCCCTTTAAAGTATGTCAGTAACGTAAAGGTTTGTAAAGAGGTTGTCTTTCAGAGCCTAGAAAAAACGTAAACGAATTTGTTTATTTAGTTGCAAACGCCAGCTTACATAATTATATACTTTTCCAAATTTCAATTTCTTTCATTTATATGAATCAATTGCACTTTAACTTCGCCTAATTCTATTTCAATTTTTATATTACTGCAATTTTCTTATATAAAATACATTTATATAGTTTTAATTTTTTTTATGGTTGAGTTATTACTAATGTATTCTCATACTTATTAATTGAAATCGAGATATTACACATCATAGATATGTCGTAAGCAATTAATCTCCCCCTCTCTTCCCGTGGGTGTCGTAAGAGGCAACTAAGGGATAACATAGTTTCACTACCACCTTGGAACTTAAAAAGCCGACCGATGGCGGGATAACCATCCAACTGCTGGCTTTGAAGTACACAGGCCGAAGACGGGCAGCAGCCTCTTCGGTGCGACAAAGCCAGCCCTGCGGTCACCAACCCGCTTGCCCAGCGTGGTGACTATGGGTAAAACACATGAGTTCACACCACTATTGGCGCGAACTTGTGGAGGCCTATGTCCAACAGTGGACTGCGATAGGCTGAAATGATGATGATGATGATGATGATGATGATGAAGCAATTAATAAGGAACATTAATTGTTATTTGATAAGTGTCGTTAGTTTCTCATTTACGTAAAATGAGAAATGTAGCGAGTCGAAGATACTTCACAGTGGAGCCCCTTATTTATTGTGTTTGTATTCTCCCATATACGTATGGTACCTAACTTAGATATTCAAAACTTTTACAAACTCTTTGCGGTTCTTGAAAGACTTTCAATTCGTCGATTTTGATTTCAATAAGTGTGGACCACCGTTAACTTCGACAGAAAGTCTTACTACGTTAGTTCGAAAATTCAAATTCAAAATATTTTATTCAGGATAAAATTATTACAATTTCTTACTGAACGTCATGAGTCTACTACCAGCTCGGAAAAAGAAGCCTCTGACCTGAGAAGAATTGGCGAAAGAAACTCAGCGGGACTATCATTTTTTTCTATTGTAATGTTTTTTTTCCAAATCAGATTGAAATTTACAATAATTTTATAGGTTGAAATAGCCTGGCGGAGATCACATCATTCCCAAGGCGTACTGTCTTCTAGAAAAAAAATGAAAAGAAACTGTTTTACGGTTAAGTATTGCGAATTATTTTTTTTTTTTTTTTTTTTTTTTTTCCTTTCTATCTGCAATCAGCCCTTGAGCTTTAATCAGATTGGTTGTTTCTTTAGGTGGCAGTTCGAGATTTTTCACATCCAGCGATGCGTCATCTCATTACAATGTCCATCATTAGACTGATGCTATTCGTTTCCGTTTGAGCCTGTAGATAGAGTCCGAGGATTCCAGAAGTGACACAGCTAGCTCATTTTTATGATGTTGAAGTCTTTGTTTATATCTCTTGTAGGACCTTTCTATAACTTCCCTGACAGTTGGGATTTGCAGGTACTCATGTACTTCAATATTCTTTATGAACCAAGGTGCGCTACTCAAGGTTTTAAGAGCTTTATTTTGAAAGCGTTGCAAAATTTCTATGTTTGAAAGACTGGCTGATCCCCAAAGCTCTATACCGTATGTCCATATAGGTTTTATGATGCATTTATAAATCAAAACTTTATTTTCCAAACTAAGAGATGACTGTCTACCCACCAGCCAGTAAATATCTCTTAGTTTTCTGTTTGCTTGGTCCCTTTTGGTCTTTATATGTTCACGCCAGGTAAGTCTCCTATCAATGTGCATACCTAGGTATTTAACAGTACTTTTCTGTGGCAGCATGTCTCCCATGAGTGTCACTGATGGGCAGTTTCCTTTCCTTAGGGTGAAGGTAGTGTGGACCGACTTGGTAGCACTAACCTTGATTCTCCACTTTTTCAGCCACGATCCTATCTTGTCCATGTGCTCTTGGAGATTTGTAGATGCTCTAATCTGGTCTTTATCGCAGGATAGGATTGCGGTGTCATCGGCATAGGTTGCAGTAACAATTTGCTTTGAGGTGGGCAGATCAGCAGTGAAGACAGTGTATAAGACAGGGCCCAATACAGAGCCCTGTGGTACTCCAGCCTCTATGGAATAGAATGAAGAGCAACAATCTGCAGATCGAACTTGGAATACTCGTTCCGTCAAGTACGATTTGATCAGCATGTATGACGTGTGTGGTAAACAGATCTTTAGTTTACTCAGGAGGCCCTTGTGCCATACTCGGTCGAATGCTTGTTGTATGTCAAGAAAAACAGCTGAACAATACTCCTTTCTTTCCAAAGATTGACGAATTGTGTGGACTACTCTATGTAGCTGTTCTGTCGTTCCATGGTCTGCTCGGAAGCCAAATTGATGGTCTGGGATTGTCTTTTGTTCCTCAAGTATGGGCAGCAGTCGTTGTAGAAAAAACTGTTTGAGAAGATTTTTCTACAACGATTGCGAATTATTAAATAAATAATAATAGTAAGTAAACAAAATTATGTTTTATAATCTATACAAATAAATAAAATTGGAGAGTCTATTTGTAATATTAAAATAACCATTTTTTACTAAATGTATATGGATGTATACACGGTATGTACCGGTTTATGTATGCCAAAATAACATTTTTACAATTTTTGTCTGTCTGTCTGTTTGTTTCGGCTAATTTCTGAAACGGCTGGACCGATTTTGACGGGACTGATGTAAGGTAAGCTGATGTAAGGTGTAGCTTTGGCTACTTTTATTTCAGAAATTTATTTATTATATAACTCTGCGAAATAAACAATAACTTCTTTGTTAAATTCCACGCGGCCGAAGTCGCGGGTACCGCTAGTATTTCATAATATTGTTCCTAACAATATAATTTATTTAATACACTTACTGCCAAAAGGTTAACTTCATAATTGCTTAAAAATTTCGGTTCTATTTTTTTTTTTCAGTTTGTGTTCTTATTTTCTGCTGAATTGACGAAGATCCAATTGAATCAACCGTATTCATTTAAAAACTTCTATCACGTTTGTCCATTAGGATACAAAAAGTCTTACACGGTTGTAATTTTTAATCGAGTTGTATGATTAAATAAAACTGCTAATTCATAGGAATATTTAGGTAAATCGACATATTTGTAGGCTTTATAATAGTAACAAACTTTTTATTACCGGCATCTTGAGCTAGACAAACTTATATATCCGTTACCTTAGAGTGGTACGGTGTTCTGAATAAAGTTGAGAAACCTATAAAACGAAAGCGTTTACTTTGCAATATAAACTTTACAATGTATTGTGTATATATGTGTGTGTTTTTATTATATGTAGTACAACAGATACATTATTGCAGAATTGTAATGTAGTAACGTAACATCGTTAGGTACTTTTTATTATAAAATAACATCCCTTTACATTTATAGTTGTTTAATCTAGGTACCTAACTAACAACTTCTACTATTCGTCACAGAAACCCGTCGTTTATTGTAGATGATAATTTATATGAAGTATTTTCTATTTACACTATATAAAAACTGCTAGTTTTGGAGTTAACACCGACATTGGTTTTAAGAGAATTAAATTTGCTTACTTAGAACAATATAATTATACATTACATATTAGTTCTGTTTATAGCAGTGCTTTGACTTTTTTATTTTATTGAAGAGAAAAAATAACACTCGAAGAATATTCTCTACTTTATATACTTATATCTATAGTATAAGTAGACAATATTAATATTCTAATTTATAAATATTGCAACTTTTATTCTTAGGGCCTGTTAAAAGTTTTTGATTTATTATTCTTTTTTGCCTTATTTGCTTTATTTGTATCAATGTTTATGAGACATTTCCATTTGGAAATATGAATATAAAAAAATCCCAATGACTTGTTCTGACTCCTGCTGCTCAAAGTATATTCGCAAATTATTTGTAGACTAAACTTAAACCACAACCGATGAAACTGGCTCTCAGTGGTATGTCGTTTTTGTACGTTAGGAAATAGATATCACTTTACTAAGATATTTCAATATACATATTAATTTGTAATGTTTAATATTTCAAAATAGCAAAGATTGTTCCAAAGTTAAATATCTGCAACATACTAAACCACCCCAAGCTCCTTATAAAATAGTCCCTTTGTCCCATGAATAGGTACGTAAGTGACCTTTATTATAACTAACACTGAAATTTGCATCGTTACATTCAGACAACTTTGTTACCATTTAAAGTCGTCGGCAGTTAGACGGATACCATCGCATTACAGTTCGTTCTAAATAAACTTGTACCGGCAGTGAGTCGGTACTCTAGTCGAGGCGCATCAGAACGAACTGAAACCGGATCTTCGCACACAAAGACTTTCACATTTCACTCTTGTTTAAATAAAAATGTGTACCTGTATATTTAAATTCAATTTTTATGGTAACATGGCAATTAGGTATGATTAACTTAATAACTTAATTACTACATTAATGTACTTATCATGAATTCGGAAAGCTACAATCTGGGGATCTTTAAGTCGCGAGTGAATAGGCTACTTCTAGGTAAGCGTGCTCCATCCTAGAGCTCATGCACACCGCGTGTTTTAAACGCACCGTCGATATATCCTCGTTTGTAGCGATACAAACGCGATATACACGCAAGTCAGACGCAGCCTGTAGACTTTTGCACACCTGGATACGCGTTTAAATCGATACAGACGCGCGTGTGTAGCGATACAGACGTGATGCAAACGCACGTGTGTAGCGAAACAGACGCGATGCAAACGCGCGTGTGTATCGATACAAACGCGCTGGCATTGACAGCATTCTCACTTAACTTTAATTATATTTAAAAAAAAATTAAAATAAATATCATTGACAATCTCAATTCTCTACAAGTCTTTCCTGGTAGTAAATAAAACAACATTGTACTGAAAATATTTTAAAGTGCAACTTCTACGCATCTTGATGTCTCTATTGGGAATGTACCTACATCCTTACATTCCGACAGAACTGAGAGAACTGAGACAGGGATAAAATGAAAACTTTAACAGCACTAGAATATATTACTATGACATTACAACGTTTATTTACTTGTTTATAATATTATTTCACACTAGAAAGACGGACAGGGTTCAAATGACAATATATGCTATTTTTGATAATTCCATAGTTTCTAGTTTATAACTATCACGAGAAAATTAATTTTTGGTATTAAAAAAAATCGAGTTAATACTCCAGACCGGCAGACAAAATTTAAAAAAATCCTATTTCCATTGTCTCTAATCTTAATAAAACCTACATGTATAACGAAGTTAATCACATTTTTTTAAACATCTAATAAACCGTTTCGAATATATTCCTTAGCTTTATTCCTAGTAAACAACTAATAGCTTTTTCCAAAGTAATCTAATTGATTTTGAAATGCTTATCTGTACGCTTAGTGTATGTTCGGACTCTAAACTACTTTACTATATCAATCTAATGCTACTTTTAATAAAACCACGATTGTAATAGATTGACATATAGGTACATAATTATATTATATAGGACTTTAAATAATCTAGACTTCTAGAGAGTGAAAACGTCACTTACAACAAAAATATATCACTGTACTTTTTTCCTATGTAAGCTGCAAGTTACAACATTCAGGAAATTATGTAACTCAACCAGAAATCCTTCAAAACCTACCGTTATGTAACTTAACAAGACATCTTACAAAAATTTGATATTTTTATCAATACGTTTCAGCCTGTAATATCCCACTGCTGGGCATAGGTCATTTTCCCCATGTGGGAGAAGGACCAGAGAAGGATCAGGTGTACATGATAACAACGAGGCACGGTGGTGAGATCCACAAGGACAAACACCCAGACATCGACCACGGCAAACATCTGTATGGCCAATACAAATGTTTGTCATGTGCGGGGATCGAACCCGAAACCGCCTGCGCAACAGCTACAAACCAGTGCTGTGACCGTTAAGCCAACGCGTCGTCATTTTTATCAATATGTCCTTCTTAATTTTTATAAATAGTATCTAATAAACGATAAGTCGAAAGCGTATCTGAAACATAGATCTAGATCTATGATCTGAAATAGAACGAACCACCTACGTTGGGATTATATCTATATATATTGAAGTAGCCGGGAAATTCTATATATTTTTCTATAATATAATTAATAGATATTTGTACAGAAATTTTAAAAAATATATACCTATTAATACTAGCTACAATGATATTAATAGAAATATACAAGTATAAAAATTCTAATTGTGAAAATATATTTACCTTTTTAAACGCAATACAATGCAGATCAAAAATAAAAAATCGAAATAATTGATTCATTAATAAGTCAATCACTCAGTATTGACTGACTACTGAAGTTGAACGCATAAGATAGGGTTTTTCTAGGTCGAAGGCGATGATGATGATCTTTTATTTAGAGACACGTCATTAATATACACGTTAAATGTATACGCTTTAGCGGTTCTTGGAAGATAGAATAAGTTTTGACAGGTGGTTTCAGAATTTCTACCAAACAAAATTGACTTTTGTGATCTACAGTTTTATATGACGTGGACTTTGTCATTTATAAATATTTTAGTTACTGTAACTTAATTAATATAAAACTAAACGACCATAGTACGTATGTCTCTTTGCGTTTTACTCACTAGGCTATATTTTTGATACTGCATTGTTTACAATAGCCGTCATAAGCTCAGATTAATAACATAGGTAATAAGTAACTTGTAAATTACAGACTAGAGAAATTATAATAGGAAAATATCCTAAAAAAGTTACGGCTATTGTGACAATAACTGGAATCTAAGAATACTAACATATATCTGCCTTGAAGCGGAAATAGAGTCCAGTATCTTGTATCTTTAGGGGTAAAGTTACATGCATTAACCCTACCCCAGAACTATCATCGAAGTCTGTAAATCAGATGAGTAAGAAAACTTTTAAGACAATAATAGGTATGTTGCTTCTACTGATATAAATCTTGTAATTTACTTTGTAAATTTGATAAGATTCAAATTATTATCTTGTAACTTTATTTTACTAGTGGTCACCCAGAGGTCGAAATTCGACCATAATTAAAAAAATTAATTCAAGAAAACCAAATAGTTATGAAAATAAAGAACCTTTTTTAAAAAAATTCAACTTGACTACAGACTTTGATAATCAACAAATAGTATAATATGCGTGTGTTAATGTATACTTTATTTATTATTTTGAAAAAATATTAGCATTCCGCACTCCTTTTCTATATAAACTATAAGTGTGCGAAATTTCATACTCCTACGTACGCGCAATTTCCGTAAAAAGGGGTACAAAGTTTTTGCTTCACGTCTTATTATATAGATACAACACTATTATTCCTATAATCTTATTTCATTAACACACAGTTTAGAGTCCCGTTTTTGTTTATTATTAATATATTGAGATTTATTGAGGCAAATATAATTTAAATAGTGTACACATTTTGAACAGCTCTGTTAAATATTTTTATTGTTTATAAGTTAGAAGAAATTAACATAGTATATCCGACTTTTCATCTTGTACATCCAAGACAGAATAATAATGGTTACCGTTACATACGATATTTTAAAATATTGTAGGTTTACGTTAATATAAGGATTGGTTTAGAATTTACAGATTATAAACAACATAATTATATAACACAATATTCATACTATAATAATAATAATAAAATATTTTTACTGCTCATATTGCATGGCCATAAACTCAAAGTAGAAGCTTTAAATCTTATTACCCGTACGTTAAACTAATGCTGTATAACATTAATTGAAATTTTAATGTTTTAGTTGGAATAAAACTAATGAACATTCAGAAGGACTTTTGAAGATAAAGTTAGAGACTTAAGCACATCATTCAGTACTTTGAAGACTCAGTATCGATTTTAATTGAGTTAGTTAAAAACTGTTCTTAAAACGTCTTACATGTTACATGTTTCTTTTGTTTTCAAATATACTATAATTATTATTGAAATTTTAACCGTCGTCGTCGACGACAACTCTGGTGTAATGGTGCGTTAATGCAGTGTCGGCGGGCGGCGCCTAAACACCGGCGGTCGTCGTCGGTCCCGCTCGGAGTGGATGTTTGTGTTTATACACATATTTATTTCCACACATATTAATAATTAATCAAATAAAAAAAATAATAATGAATTGATTAATTAATTTAAATTAAATTAAACATTCGACTGATTAATAAGAAAATAAAATTCTTCCTCAAGATTACTAAACTCATAGTATACACATAATATGGTAATGCTTATGCAATACTATACCATTAAATTAGACTGACGAAACCCTCCATAAATAATGAAGAAAAAAAACCATTAAATTGACACTCATATTACATAGTAGGAGATAAGAACTAGAGACGACCTTCACCCATCTGTTTGATAGATGATTATAATTTTATTTATTTTAGTATATTAAAAAATAAATCGCAAAAGGTTTGACTGAAAAATTCCTGGCCAGGCTATTTTTAATTTAAAAAAAAAACAAAAACAATTTGTTAGTAGTAGTAAAAATAGTTGCAAACTTTGGGTTGTCTTTTATTTTCCTAGCATACTACTGGATTGGCAGATATAAACAGGTTTAATAAATAAAAGTTACATCAAAATGAGCACTGTTTCATTGCGAATACGATGATATAGGGTTGTCTGCTGAAAATAAAAGCAAAAATAAATAATAAATAAAACAAACGGGGTGAGCTAAATAAAACCGTTTAAAAAGATAAACAGAACACATTTAGTTTTGAGTATGCCTATTTCATATATTACGACTTTGTATAATTAAGACGTAACTTTACTTACAGGTAAACTCGATTACCCTTTAATTATATTTTATTGCAAATTTAAAAAGCATGTAATTATATGTTTACATATGTTTTACTTACGAGATTAAGGAAGTTCACATATTATTAGAACATGTGTCGTAATAAAACAATAATATATGTACTGGTTCTGTAGGTGCAATAGACCACGTTCTGCTTGAAAAAAAAATCCCTAGCGCATTTTTAAATTATTATTTTTCTAAATAGATGGCTACTTTGATATACTCATTCCACGTGATACCTTTCATGGGCACGTAAACACGCCCTTAAATTACAATTAATGACATTCCATGAGAAAAATAATTCATTCCATATGCGGTTCTTTAGTTGTATACAGCACTAGGTAATTGTTTTCCACTTTTGGATTTTTAGGGCTATGTAAAATAGTAATAATTTTACTTATTATTCGATCTCAGCTGTACCAAAAGAACGTTACGCATAGTTGTCGATGCCCTTAAAATATCTAACTCATACAAAAAATCACTCGTTAAACAGTAAAAAACTCGAGCCTATCCTAAACAAAGGATCAGTTGTATCCAAACCTAACAATCCAATTACAAATAGTCTTAACTAACGTAACTTGCATGTGATACTAATATATATATATATATATATATATATATATATATATTTTGAATTTCTTTCATTATTTTTTACTTTTTAAAGGGAACTCAGGTTATTGTATCGGTCCTGAGGAGGGAGGCAACCTTAGTGTTCGAGGGAGCCTCTCGGAGGTCGCTTAAGGTGATGGGCCCTATTTGGGCAACGTCGGCGGGATCGCGGAAGCGCCTAGCTTCCCCGTAATTCCGCCCCAGGCGAGTGAAGGAACACCCTAGAGGTTTTAGGTAATTTTGTCGGTTTTTTTTAAATTTTAAATTTAATTTATATTACAACCTGAAAAAAATTACATGAATATTATTTTCTGTTCTTAATTAATTATTATTAATTGAAAATACAAAACAAAAAGCTAAACAACAGTGTTACGAGGCGACGGCCTGTCAATACAGGCCACCCATCCAAGTACTGATCGTCATGACGCTGCCGCGTTACCGGTCGCTCAAATTTTACCCCTCATGCGCCTAAAGAAGTTTTACTTCAAAAAAACTTGATATAGTATTAAAACCTTAAAAATATACTATTGTTATGAAATATCTCCATATCAATAATGTAGTTGTTCGATATAAACTCGTTCAATTCTCTCGTCATATTTCTCTGTAACTTCGACAAACGATTAAAAATCGGTTTTTATCAACATTTCCTTTTTCAACATAAATATGTAGTTTCCATGAAAATTTATTTGAACGAAGCTTCTAGATAGACAGTTGCGAACTAGTACCAATTAAGCCAATCATAGAATCACGTTTTTAATACTGTTACAAATTTTTTTACTGAAGTTGGTGAATCATTTTCATCTTATAAGAAAGAAATGTTTATTCTACGAACATCTCTCATCGAATTTAATTTAGATCGTCTTGCTATAGTTTGTGGAAACCTCGTTTACTAAAAGCAATGATATTATTGTATAAGACATTTAAAGGCAAATTTAAAAAAAGAAAGAAAAAAAAACATAATTGCAGACTTTACGAAAAATTCCTTCTTTTTATGCTACTCTTGAATACACAAAAAGAATAAGTGTTCGAAATTATAAATGAACTATAGAAGTACTTTAAAGGAAAAATCGGAAAACCGACCTGAAATAAAGTTAGCCGTGCACTCAAAATTGAAAAGGATGAAGTTTACAAATAAAAATAGAATAAGTAGATCGAGCGAGCTTCGATACGAGCTCATACGGACTTTCGTTACAAAGTAGCAGTCACGTCTCACGTCATACTGAATAATATAATACCATTGATAATAGAATTTAAATGGTTAGAATTCACATCTGGATAGTTGATTTTATAACTCAACTAGATGGCCCGGTGAACTTCGTATCACATACGTATATTTGTGAAAAATATACACTAAACACTTTCTGAACGCACCTATAACTATTTGACAACCAATGGACAACGTTTTTGACAAAAGACATGAAATTTCCCCGCCGGGAACAAAATTAAATAAATAAAGGTTTAAATGTTTCTTACCGTTTAAACCTTCCCTTAAACCTCAACTTCCACAAACATTTCAAGATGAAAATTAGCCAAATTGGCCCAGCCATTCTCGAGTTTTAGCGAGACTAACGAACAGCAATTGATTTTTATATATATAGAAGATATGCAGGTTAGTCTTAATACGAGTTCAATTGATAGACCGCGTCGATTTTAGCCGAGCCCGAATTAATATCCGGACAAAGAAAAGAGTTTTTAATTAAACATGAATTCAATAAAACCAACAATGATTTAGGAACAAGTCCGTATCTATATTTGATTACATAAGATAATCTAGAAATCTCCAAGGTTTTATCCGCGTTCTTTTTTCAAGTAAGAAGGTCTTTTAATTGGTGACGACTATAAATAAAATTCCAAAATGTGATATTCAGTGTACGATAGTTATTTTTAACGAATGTATTGAGAGTATAATTACTTAAAAAAAAAACAATATTGCTACAAATACAACGATGACATTATAAAGCAAAAGCTTTTCTATGCCCTGTCTTATACCCAAAGGTTGTCTGGAAGAAATCGCTCTTTTAGCGATCAGACCGCCTTTGTACATCTTCCTCTAATTGTACTACTTTTTTTTGTATCTTATCTTTTAATGATGTACAATAAAGCAGCAACTACAAATATCGACGTAGGCGAAAACCACGCAGATTGTCTAGTAATAGAAATAATTGTAATTTGTAACTGTGTATTTTTTTTTTCATTTTCAAAGAAATTGATACAGTTACTTTATACAAAACATGAATAGTTAAATAAATCTATGACGGTAACAAGATAGGTAGTAGGTACCAAGTTTTCTATTAATTTAGTCAAAAACTTAACTTTAAACATTTTAATTACCTTTTGTAATAAACTTATAATAACATATTTTTATAATATTTCTGTTTATTTTAAATCACAGTAAAATACTTTAACAACCTAATATACAAGTGTTGTAATGATTATCTTCTTTAATAATAAAAACAGTGTTTATTTTAAATGAAGAAATTTTGTTAATGAAGACTGTACCTATTCACAGATTTTAAGACCGTGAGAATGAAAATCTATTCTATATTCGTCAAGAAAAATTATTTAAGGACTATCAAGATAAATAAAAAATGAAGAAAAATTAGTGAATTGATCATCACACGTTTCCTTCGACGACCCCTCTTCCTTATCATGCATATCATCATTACTAAAAAAGGGGTCTCAACAGACAGACGAACAACAAAGTGATCCTATAAGGGTTCCGTTTTTTCCTTTTGAGGTACGGAACCCTAAAAATTATATACTACAGCGACTATAATAATAGATATTTCATGAAAGTTTCAATTATCTACTCTAATACCTTTCCTCCGTGTATTTTAGTTAATTAAAGCTAACGTAACTGTTTGTGTATAAACCTTACCCTTTATGGATGTCAATAAACTAGAAAGTGAAATTAACACTCTATATTCGTAAATTTAAACAAATTTCAGCTACTCATATTATAGAAATTAACACTCTATATTCGTAAATTTAAACAAATTTCAGCTACTATTATATAACTGTAGTCTTTCATTTGCCGCAGTAGTTCGCATTGTATAGGTACTGGCAGTAACTATATCTTTACCGACTGTAGACAGGAAAATTAGAGGCAGTCGTCAAGAAACACCGATCAGCAAATATTAAAATTCAAAAACTTGAAATTAAAACGATGAATAAATCAACGACTTAAGGTGAAAACAGCACATGCGATATTTACTCGTAATATAATCTTAAGACGTATAATCTTAAGACGCGCTATTAACGGTAACGTATAAAAATGTCAATAGACTTTTCTCCCTTTCTAATTATTTGCTCCAGCACTCAGAATTTCTCATTTATTTCTACCATAGCGTTACTATGTTATAAAGGATCCAGATGACGGACGGTTGGAAAAATGTTAGGGTTTATTTTTTCTCGCGTATATTTTCTAAAGTGCCAGATGTATGAGTAAAGCTCCTAACGGTAAGGAATTCGTCAAAGCTGAATAATTATATCGTATTTATACGGAATTAATTACTTGCACTTAAAGTTAATGTTGTTTGGGTTTTTTTCGTTTACATCTTATAAATTTTTCGTACCAAATCTGAGATTTTCATCGACAAACCTCGCCATGTCGTCAAACTTTTTGACTTAAAATGAATTTTTCATCAAACGTGTAAACTGCTTGTGGAACACTTCAAACGGAATCGTATACTATCAAATCTTTTATGTTAAACGTAAAGCTTCACAAACGGCTTCGATCGTTTTCTGGATGCTTTGTGGAATTTTCCTTCTGGGTTCCTTACATCACAAATACAAAATGAATGTCAAAAGATGTCAATTTGACAAGATACAACTATCATAATGTTAAACTAGCTGCGCCCACGACTTCGTCCTCGTGGAATAGTGACTTTGGACAGCATTTTTATGATATATCTTTTGGTTTATTTTGGATTATAAACACAGTCGTTTGGGTATTTATACGTTCAATATGATTTTTTAAATTGGCATAATTTTTTTATTTATGAACCGATTGACATATAACAAACTCTAAATGTTAAGTTAAGCTTACCACAATATACTAGTTAAAACTTTATCTAAATTGGATAAGCTGTTTCCGAAATTAGCGCGCACAAACATAATACATTTACATTTTTATTACCTACTAGCTGCTGTGCCCGCAACTTCGTCCACGTGGAATATAACAAAAAAGTTATTGTTCAGTTCGCAGTTATAAAAAAAAATCGAAATTAAAAGTAGCCTAAGTTACTCCTTATTACATCAGCTATATGCCAGTGAAAGTCCTGTCAAAATCGGTCCAGCCGGTTCAGAGATTAGCCGGAACAAACAGACAGACAGACAGACAAAAATTGTAAAAAATGTTATTTTGGTATATGTTCCGTGTAAAGATCCATATGCATTTAGTAAAAAGTGGTTATTTTAATATTAAAAACAGACACTCCAATTTTATTTATTAGTATAGATACCTACTAGCTGCCCGGACAGACTTCGTTCTGTCTGTTATGTCTTTTTTATAGTTTTTATACTATTCCGTGGACACCTTCCGTGGGATTTAAGGAACATACAAAAAAAATTAGCCGAATTGGTCGAGCCATTCTCGAGTTATGCGCTTAGCAACATTCATTTTTATTATAATAATAATAAATAATAATAATAATAATAAAGCCATTTTATTCCATATTTCAATATAACATTTCAAATGAAGTTAGTAGTTTGTTAGTAGGTTTTCTTAAATTATTGTTAGTATGGTTAGTCTTCGTAGTGTGAAATATGGACCTCTTTCTGGGTAAAGGCCTCCTCCAGTTTTTTCCACGTCTCCCTATCCTTGCTTAGTGTCAGCCAGTCGTTGCCTGTTACGTTGGTGATATCATCAGCCCACCGTTTTATTGGTCTACCAACACTTCTCTTTCCCACAGGTCCGTTCCATCTTGTTGTCTCAATAGTACATCTTTTGTCAGCATATCGTGAGATATGTCCAGCCCACTTCCACTTAAGTGCGAGTGCGTGCCCGCACGAGCGCCCGCAGAGCATCGGCGGTTCCAGTCTTTTGTCTGATAGTTTCGTTTCTCACTTTATGTATTTTTCTGATTTTCAACATACTTCTTTCCATTGCTGTTTGGGTGCATTTGATTTTGTGCTTTGCTTTATTTGTGTATACCCATGTTTCGCATCCATATAATACATGGTAAGAGACAAGTATCAAATACGATACGATACATTTTTATTATATAGATGTATTAATATTGATGATGATGATGATGAACAAGACTAGTAACGGAGAATAATCACAGCAACTATTAAGGAATACTAGTAGGTATTTATACAAATAAATAAAATTGGAGTGTCTGTTTGTAATATTAAAATAAGAAAGGCAGACAGCTGACGTAATAAGGTGTAACTTAGGCTACACTTATTTTTGTATATTTTTTTACAACTGCGAACTGAACAATAACTTTTTTGTTAAATTCCACGCGGACGAAGTCGCGGGCACAGCAGTTAGTATGTATTAATATTTATGATGATGAAGATGATGATGAACAAGACTAGTAACATGGTTAAATCACAGCAACTATTAAGGAATACTAGTATTTACTATATTAAATCTACTCGTGCGGTATGGATCATACGTTCAAGCTGGGACACGCCTTGTACTGTGACGTGGCAGTATTTGTCAAAGCAACCCAATCAATAACAGCAAACCATGCTGCCAATGCAGACAGATTGTGTTAATTTAAATTTGAAAAATAAAAAGTAATAATTTACATATTATTATATAATGACTATCAAAGAAGTTGTCTGATACACTTACACACAGATACTGTTCGAGAGATGCGATTCAATACGACTTGAAACATTTACGAGTAGGTACACCTACCTGTATTGATAAAATCTAATAAAGAACAGTTTCCAAAACCTAGCCGATCGGCATATTTTTTTAATGATTTTTTGTTTTATAAATATCTGTTTAGTATAAGAAAAACTTTTAAACTTTCGCGTTGCATTATTATATTTAATGTTCAAACGGAGATTAAGGCGAACAAATTTTTAAGGTAAAATAATTTACAAGACGTGGTCGTAGGCAGACTGAGTCTTCCTGCGACCACGGCTAGTGTAACCTAGCCGAAACGTCAGGCCCCAAGGTAATATAGTTTACCTTAAAAATTTGTTCGCGTTAATCCCCGTGTGAACATTAAATATAGTACCTATAAGAAAATATCGTAAAGTGATTTCTTAATTCTAGGTGATTAGGGTGTCCCTATCCAGTAATTTATTTTCTACTTAAACGTTTAGCAGTTTGCAAGCCAGGACAACGTCTGTCGGTTCAGCGAGTTTTTTCTTGTGAATACATTATATTTCCTTGGCATCTTATTACTTAAGGATAGTAATAATTATGTATAATATACTAGACTAAATAAAATAAAATTGACTACATATACCTAGTTCGAAATCTTGTATCAAAATATAATCAAAGTGAATTTCGTAACACGCAGTTACTTCGTAATCATATTATAATATGTATACAACGCACATCACGATTCACGATTCAGCCTTTATCCCACTGTTGGGCATAGGCCACATCCCCATGTAGGAGAAGGATTGCAGCTTAATCCACCATGCTGCTCCAATGCGCGTTGGCGGATATATATCCGATCGTTACTCATAGTAGGGAATATTCCCTACTATGCTATCAGATATCAGATCAGGTCGCTATCAGGTGTACATGATAACAACCGGGACCGACGGCTTAACGTGCTCTCCGAGGCACGGTGGGGAGACCCACAAGGACTGCCTAAACACCCCGACCAAGGCAAATATCTGTATGGCCAATACAAATGTTGTCGTGTGCGGGGATCGAACCCGCAACCGCCTGCGCAACAGCCAATCGCAATCCAGTGCTGTGACCGCTGCGCCAACGCGGCGTCACTACGTATGATAAGTTAATGCTGAACTGCAATAGCTTACAATCATATTTACTATTTCCGTTTTCTTTCTAATTATATATTAAAATAATATTATACTGTAATTTTTGGAACGAAGTTCCTTATGGGGCGTTGCGGAGGGGTATTCTACCGGCAGAAAACGTCTGTAACGTTAAAAAAAGCGTAAGATTATTATGTATAGTCATGTAAGGTGGCTATACAGTATCTAATGTATAGTCTACGTGATGACTGTTATTACTATTGCAGTTTACTATTATTATTATACTAGCTGCTGCCCGCGACGTCGTATGCGTGCGTTCACTGCTCGTTCCCCGTAGGTGATAGCGTGATAATATGTAGCCTATGTTCTGACCCGACTTCTTAATAATATTCGTGCCAAATTTGAAGTAAATCCATGCAGTACCTACTTTTTGAGTTTATCCCAGACATACATTGACTTTCCTACCATTTTATTATATGTATAGAACTAAAGATAGATCATTCGATAATTATTATATATTTTTATAAATCATTGTAAATAAAATAAAGGTGTTAAGATAATTTTGTAAAGTAGTTTTTATGATTTGTATCGATAAAAAAATCATAATAAAAAATGTATACCCGAATAATTATTTTCATTATACCTCGAATAGAACTTGAAATTAATATTTTATAATAAGGAACTTCGTTTCTATCTAGTATTTTAGTGTACCACGACACCACACGGTTTTAAATAACATTTTTCATGTTTTTATGATATACCTATTATTCTTCTATTATTGTTTATTATACAATTTTCTCTTCTAATTTAATACGTATTCGTATACATCAGTTTTTACTGTACTAAAAAAATACAACAAACCCGCTGCCACGTTACCGGTCGCTCAAATTTTTCCCCTTATGCGCCTAAAGAAGTTTCACTTCAAAAACATTTTTATTAGCTGTTCTTTATATTATCAAAAAAAGGAAAAAATATGGAACATGCACCCGTCAAAAGAGCTCAGATTTGGCGATGAAATGATATCAGTGTGATCGGATCGGAAACATTTTTTTTAGTTTCGCTGTTAAGTTGTAGGACAATACATATAAGCATATTGAGAACTTACATAAAATTTTAGAAAGTAGGTCTCTTGTAAGCGTATTAATTTAATTTTATATTTGTCATTGAAATTCAAGTATTAAGAATGCGCTTATTCCTGATATGATAAGTGATTTCTTCCATAACGACTCCCTCCTCTAACTTCTTTATATAACAGTTCCGAAAAGGAACAATTACAGCTTGAAGTTAAGAGGTTACAATGATGTATAAGTATAGATAATTAGATATATATATATATCCTGAATTCTCATAAACACATTCATAATAAAAGTTAAAACTTGTAAGTTATGATATGATGATGATAAGGAAAGAAAATACTCCTATTTTTTTTTTTAATGTATTATAGAATTAATACAATAAAAAAATCAAAGCTTGAATATCTCTTTCTCAAAAAAAAAGAAGTATCTACCTTGCTAGATAAATAGGTATAACTAGGAAATATTTTACTAATCCTTCACATTTACTTTCAATGGGAATATACTTTTATTTAGTTATTATTATTACTATTATTTACTAGCTGCTGTGCCCGCGACTTCGCCCGCGTGGAATTTAAAAAAAAGTTATTATTCAGTTCGCAGTTATAAAAAAAAATCGAAATTAAAAGTAGCCTAAGTTACTCCTTATTATATCAGCTATCTGCCAGTGAAAGTCCCGTCAAAATCGGTCCAGCCGTTTCAGAGATTATCCGGAACAAACAGACAGACAGACAAAAATTGTATAAAATGTTATTTTGGTATATGTTCCGTGTATAGATCCATATGCATTTAGTAAAAAGTGCTTATTTTAATATTAATAACAGACACTCCAATTTTATTTATATATATAGATTTGTAGGTGGTCATCGAGCCCGCTGAATTCAATTATCGTTCGTCAATGACCCAGCAAACGAGGACATCGCTCAAGCGGACTCCTATGTCGTTCCTATTTATTCCGTTAGACTCTACGATCCATCTATGGTGTACGTAAGCAAATCATAAGATTGTTATCAATTTTTCATTATAGTGTGTTTTTCCATCTCTGATATTAGTGTGCGTAAGACGTATCACATTCTACGGTTCAAAACGACTTCTTAATATTAAGCAGTTGTTTGATAAAAATTTAAATTAAAAAATTTCTTTGTTTCAAGTAAGCGTTGAATACTTTCTAATAGTAATTTTACAAATTATGATTAGACTAGACTTTAATTAATTAATTATTGTTTGTGTGTTGTTATCGGATCAAAGATCTGTAACATAACCGTCAAATTGAAAGATAGAGCTTTCAAATTTTGCACTAATATAATGTGCTAGCTGACCCCGCAAATGTTGTTTTGCCACATATGTTATTAACCCTCGCAACCCCCTCTTGTGGGTGGAATTTCTCTTAGCTGACCTCTACTCGATGAAAGGAATATTCCTACCAAATGTCAAGTCTCTACGCCTTATGGTTCCAGAGATATCGTGATGAGTCAATGGGTGGAAATCTCTTTTATATATAAAGATTATATAACGATTCAAAAAAGTGTTTTTCGCTAAAATAGAATCACGCATTATTATTACTTCTTTCAATCAAGAAAAAAATACACTTTTTTTAATTGTATATATTACCTAAAACATTTTTTTCTAGAAATATTTCGTAGATATATGTATTTCTTTATATTACGCTTTAGTATATATGGCGGATATATGTATTCCCTACTAGGAGTACCTAACGATCGCTATCAGGTGTACATGATAACAACCGGGACCGACAGCTTAACGTGCTCTCCGAGGCACGGTGGGGAGACCCACAAGGACTAATAACCAGACCGGAAATAAATATTTATATAAACGCAAATATCCACTCCGAGCGGGAATCGAACCCGCGACCGTGGGTGTTTAGGCGCTACCGACACGGCACACGCACCATTACACCAGAGCGGTCTTTATATTAGTTATTCAATTAATATTACTTTCAAATAACGATTAAAAAATACAGTACTTATCAGTAGTTATACCTTACGATATCTATAAACAGTAACCAAAATTTTTTAAAAAATATTACTTTCATTAGCTGCGTTTCATGTGTTTCTCATTAATGTTTGATATGGTTTCCATGTATTGTGATATAGGATCTGAATTTACACTTTATTATACTTTCAAAATCAGAAACAAAATAGTTCACTTTGAGAAGATGTAGAGTATTTTCATCTAGCTCCTTCATATTTTTTGCATATGATCTATTTATGCTCTGTATCAGCTATATAAAGTAGTGTATGAAAGACATCCTCGTTTGTTGTTCAAGAACATTTGCAAGCATGATATAGGCAATATTTTTTGTAAGTTATTACGGAATTCTTGGCTATTTTCGGAAAAATATACTATCCCGTTTGTAGCACTACGAAGTGGCTTAATACTAAGTCTTCGTTAATTATCGTTGATGGCATATAGTTAAAAACATATTAATACACATTTCTTGTCATCAATCATTATACAAGATATTAAAGGTACAACTATGTTTAATTGATTAATTATCCCTTCCTATGAAATCGGCAACTGGACTCAAAAATTCATAGTTAACTTAAATTACTTCTTTATTTTGGTTTTTTGTTTAAAGGAACGCGTGCAAAATGTGGTCTAAACCATTTTCGTTTAGTTTATATGCATGTGTGTGTCAAATACATTTAGTGTGTATAATGTTTTTTTACTGATTTAATATATTTTTATGCATAATTTTTTAAAAAATATTAGCATTCTGCACTCCTTCTCTATATAAACTTTAAGTGTGCGAAATTTCATACACCTCCATTCGTAAAAAGGGGTATAAAGTTTTTGCTTCACGTATTAATATAAAGAACGAAATACGCTTCTATAATTCTATTAAGGATAAAGAAATATGGTTACTGCCCATTTTGAACAATTTCAGAAAATAAGGTAATATTTCTAATATCTAACTACGAAACAACACTAAATTGAAAGCAAAGGCAAACGACGAAAAATACTAAAAGCTTCGACGAAGTTCAAATATAATTTTTTAGTTCATTTTTTGTTCACTTTCATACACATGTATTAAAATAAATCATAATATACAATATATATATGCATATAATTTTCTTTCTATTTTCTTTTAATAAATAAACGATTTACACTCAACGGCCCACAGTAGGATATACTCCTGTGTAATATTCGTTATAAAAGCTTTAAAAAAATGTATAATTATCCTAATTTATGTAAAATCACATATTAAAATCTATTCTATATATATATAAGAGATTTCCACCCATTGACTGATCACGATATCTCTAGAACTATAAGGCGTAGAGACTTGAAATTTGGTAGGAATATTCCTTTCGCCGAGTAGAGGTCAGCTAAGAACGGATTTCGCGAAATTTAACCCACAAGAGGGGTTTGCGGGGGTTAATAACATATATGGCAAAACAACGTTTGCGGGGTCAGCTAGTAATTATATATGAGTTTTGACCTATAAGTAGAAAAGTAATACCCAGTTGCTACGCCTCATAAGCTATATAAAGTATGGATTTGCTTCATGCTGGGCTGTGAAAACCAGAATTTCTCATGGGAATTTGATGAAACGATAAATATAAAACTTATTATTAGTTTCCTAAGACTTTTGTAAATAATCAAATAGTAATAATAATTCAACATTTTGATACTGGAATACAAGTGAATAAATGTATATATTATGATTATTCTTTATTATGTAAAACTCAATTTCCTGATAAACGACACGGCATACATCGTACCCTTCGTTAGGCAAATTATTTTCATTTGGAGAAGAGCTATTTCGTTTTGCTGAAAATACCTTATTTCTTAAGAAAGGAACCTATTATTCAATTTAAAATATGAAATATAAAGCATTTATATAAATAATAATACAATTTTATTTATCGAACAATAATCTAGATATGAGTACTGAGTAATCTGTAAGAGATCACCATTAGTGATAAGACTCCTTTGCACTGTTGTTAGTTGGAATAATGCTATTTTTAATCTATCTATCTAATCTATCTATCTATCTAATATATAATACTATTAAACGAGCAATTCTTGTATATATATATATATATATATATATATATATATAGAATCTGAATCTCGGAATCGGCTCCAACGATTTTCGTGAAATTTAGTATGCAGGGGGTTTCGGGGGCGAAAAATCGATCTAGCTAGGATTCATTTTTAGAAAATGTCGTTTTATCCCTGTTTTTAGGCAATGAAAAATTGTTGTAATAGCTCAGGTGGGAAATCGGGCGGCCGGGATTGGCCGATAAAACCAGTCTCGAGATCGATTTTTTTTTCTTTTTTTTTTCTAATTTCACTCGTGATTTTTTATTTAAATAACCAGTTCATATTTTTTATTATTATGTCGGTAAAATTGAAAAATACTATTCATATTTTATCAATAATGTAATTCGTATAAATAATACCGAGCTAAGCTCGGTCCACCCAGGTACTGTTATTTTAAGTATGCAATAAAGTATTAAATAATAAATAAGTACTGATTTGCACTTGCGAATTTTATTTATTAAAAATTGGACTATTATAAATAACTAAAAATCGGCCAAGTGCGAGTCGGACTCGCGCACGAAGGGTTCCGTACCATTGACTAAACTAAATATAAGTAAATTTTCTGTAAAACATTTATTTAATTGTAACGCCATCTATGCCGCTATTGGAAAACTTATTAGTCTAACGACGAAGTTTTCCAAATTTCTAATAGATGGCGTTGGAGAGTAATAAATAATTAAATAATTATCGCCCCCCTTAAATATTTATTTTATTTTGTTTTTAGTATTTGTTGTTATAGCGGCAACAGAAATACATAATTTGTGAAAATTTCACCTGTCTAGCTATCGCCGTTCTTGAGATACAGCCTGGTGACAGACGGACGGACGGATGGACGGACGGACGGACAGCGAAGTCTTAGTAATAGGGTCCCGTTTTTACGCTTTGGGTACGGAACCCTAAAAATGAGTCTAAAAGCAGTAAACTTTTTAAACGGTCAATTAATTTTTGCATACTTATTACTAAATATTGAGTTTCTTTATTTCATAATAGTCCCTCCTCTTCTAAGCTATCTATACAAATAAATACAATTGGAGTGTTTGTTTTTAATATTAAAATAACCGCTTTTTACTAAATGCGAATGTATACACGGTATATGTACCGTGTATACATTCGCATCGTGTTTGGTGTATGCACCAAAATAACATTTTTTACTGTTTTTGTCTGTCTGTCTGTTTGTTCCAGCTAATCTCTGAAACGGCTGGACTGATTTTGACGGGACTTTCACTGGTAGATAGCTGATGTAATAAGGTGTAACTTAGGCTACTTTTATTTTAGTTTTTTTTTATAACTGCGAACTGAACAATAACATTTTTGTTTAATTCCACGCGGACAAAGTCGCGGGCACAGCTGCTAGTTTAATTTGCTTGTTGTCTTCACAAGAAAATAGAAGTACAATATATTTTTGCGCATGGTCATGGTCACACAACATAAGTGTAGGAGAAGGATCGGAGCTTAATCCTTCACGCTGCTTCACTGCGGGTTGACGGATATAATATATCATATAGAGAATAACGATCGCTATCTGGTGTATATGATAACAACCGGGACCCACAGCTTAACGTGCTCTCCGAGGCACGGTTGGGAAACTGTCAGACATCCAAACAGAAAAAAAATATTTGTACAAATACAATTATACTACATCCCAAGCGGGAAACGAACCCACAAACCGACGAGCGCACATGGCACACGCACCACTACACCGTCGTTGTTGTCATATTATACTCAATTTGTTAGTTAGTCATTAATAAATATATTATTATATTTATATAACTGGGTGGCTTTATAAATTTCAGTCACTATAACTACATTTTTGTTCATAATACTATGTATGCATTTTTAGGTATACGACTATAATATAATTATGTAGTTTTCAACAACAATTCAGCCTGTAACATCCCACTGCTGAGCACAGGATATCTAATTTGTTGTTTTTACCAAACTTAAAACATGTATGTGTAATACACCTACATATACATATATATTGTGTTACATTATATTTTATAAATGGAACACACATACGTTTTTGCTACCTCATTTACGATTTTTACGTTAGGTTTTAATTAATATTCTCTCAGAGAGCTTGTATAGTTAATATACTGTATAATTTATTAAAGGCTAATAATATAATTAAAATTTTTAAAATGAAGATTCATAATACACAATCCACACATTTTTTTTCTTTTTTTTAATATGGACAGTTTACTGATCCATTTAATATAAAATGATAAAAGGCCCTATTCTTATATAACAATTTAATATAACTACATGCTGACCGTTACTATTTTACTGAAGAAAGTTACTCATAATCATACTAAATTTCGTATTTATTTATTATTCATTGGTGAAAAAAAGAAACTACAGCTTAAACTCACCTTTTTGCTCTATGGCATCAGCTATCATCAGCTATATCTACAGGGAGCTTTATGAAAATTGTGAAATCAGAAAATGTTTTTTATTATCATATCAAAATTCTTTATGTGTGGGAAACGCAAAAGTAAAAATAATACGAATTGTGGAATCGATATCTTTTGCGACAGTCTGTGTACTTTAAAAACAAACGTATTTGTAGTTTTCAATAATTACAACTTAATGGTTGGTAGATTATCCTCGTTCTGTAGGTAGTATAAAATAAAATAAAATATTAGTAATTATTTAAATCTTGTTATTTTATACCAACCAACTATCTTACTTGTATCACAAATGTATGCTTGAAAAATAAACGTACATAATTTTTATCATCACCTTTACTTCAGTAACAGAAGAGAAACCTAATCTAATCAGGATAGTTAAAACAAGGCAGCTCAGGTATGATTCCCAAAATTGAGGACATAAAACGCACCGTCACGAACTCACTGCCGTAATGACCGTTTACAACCGCATTTACCTAATGAACTATCTTGTCAAGCTACAATGTTACGTAATGGCTACTCTAGATTCTTTATCATATATGCAACGGAATTACTATTTAAGTATTACTATTATAGTATTTATTGTCTGACCTTTTTACAACTCCCTAATTACGTAGATAATTAACACATTTTTACTTACTTAACATAAACCTGTCACTAAAATTTTTCTTCAATAACCTATTGTATACTTATATATAGGTAACACATGTTAGTACAAAATACAAATCAGTCTCGAGCCGAACTTTGCAAACGCACAGAAAATAGCATTTCAGTCTTACTATAGTAAAATATTTGCCTACATGTTAATAGTGTTGTTATTTGTAATACATGATCTGGGATCGTGAGCGTGACAATATACTTGCGATGCGAGTAACACACACAAACACATTTAAATATCTTTGTTTTCCGGCACGCTCTCCTCGAAACGTCAACGTTGTTACGTTTTAAATTTACTCTTAGGGCCTATGCAAACCACGTTTTTTAAACGCACCGTCGACGCGCGTTTTACATACGCGCGTCAACGGTACGCTTTTATCCTACAGAGCAATTTTTGTCATTTGTATCCATTAAAACGCGCGGCACCGGCGCGTCTGTATCGATACACACGCGCGTTTGCATCGCGCCTGTATCGCTACACACGCGCGTTGACGGCGCGCTTTTACATACAGTCAGGTGTGCAAAGGTCTACAGGCTGCGTCTGACTCGCGTGTGTATCGCGTCTGCATCGCTGCAAACGCGCGTCGATGGTGCGTTTAAAAAACGTGGTTTGCATAGGCCCTTAGATTGGGTTGGCTCGTTAAGCGACCACGGTACGATTAGCGCTTACAATTTTTCTCATCAGTATAATTGACTCAGCTCTTAAAATGAAAATTAAAATTTAGTATCGTTGGATAAAATGTAAAACAAAAGTAGAAGCAGTAAATGCCAGTGTATTTTTAATATACAAAATCAGCCATCTTTAAGAGCACGGTTCCTTTGTATATCTTTTGTTTGGATATTACAATTTCCTTAATTAAAAAATCCAGACTACTAATTCAATTTCCGATTGCTCGTATTTGTTACCTTCCATTGGGACATTGTTTTTTTAGTCGGATATACCAAGTTCATTTCCCATTTCTCTTCTATTACGAAACAGGAACATAGTAATTAGCTCTTTGTCGTCACCCCTTTCTGACTCTGCAATGTTTTACAAATTTGACAAACGGGCTTAACTTTTTTTTTTTATTAAAAATAAGTTGACAGAACATTCTTTTAATCAGTGTTGAAAGCTATGGTACATTGTCGTCGAATTCGTCTGTAAAAGTATTCTAAAAACTTTTTTATAAATAAAAGCTAATTTTTACGAGTTTCGCAAAAATTTTAAAATAAAACTACTTATTCATGGTATGTTTTTCAGTAACAGTTGTTATGAGACAAGAATAAATAAAAAGAGAGGATATGAGTAACATTCGATAATATTTTGGCAGTTTAAAAGTATAATATTGAAGTAGGGCAAAGCAGAAAATATCAATTCAAGTTTTGCATACCAACTGAGGAAGTACATCAAATTTACAAAAATTGGTATAATCCAAAAGTGAACGCCTCAATCTCATTTTTAACAATTAAATTGATTGCTTTATTGCTAACCTAAAACGAAATTTTTAGTTCTATTATTATTATTTTGTTTTTGTTTTTTTGTTAATAAAAATTATTTCACGCCATTGTCCACCCAGAAAAGAAAGGTACTGCGCATATATACATAGATATACAAACGTTAGGTGGATTTTAGTTTATTGCTAATTATAATAATTAAACTACATTGAATAAGACCGTGATCTTCGAAAGGACTTAGTTTTGCATAACTGAACATAAACTAAACATAACATATATACTTAAGCGTATAAAAAAATGGACTTGATCAGTTAACTTTTTTCGGCAGGTATCGTGACCCGCCAGTTTCCATACATACAGACACACGGACGTCTACGGAATCTTTATTTAAACATTTTTGAAGTGAAACTTCTTTAGGCGCATGAGGGTTAAAATTTGAGCGACCGTTAATGCGGCAACGCGTCACGCTGTCAATACTTGAATATGTATTGTGACCGCCTGGTAACACCGTGTGACGTTAGCTTTTTTTTCAATTAGTTCTTTTTAGTTCTTTTGTTAAATTAGTTTTTTTTACGAAAACAAGTAAAATTAATTAATAAAAGTTTTGTGGTACTGTATGTCGTCATCTGTTCTCAAAAGTATCGTGATAATATTTGCTAACTGAAACAGAAACAATTAAGATAAGTAAATAATATTCATTTAAATTGTTTTCAGGTTAAAATATAACAAATACTTAAACTAGTGACATCTAGTGTTGATAACGTGAACTACGTAAGCAAAAAGAATCGCGTGATGTTGGGTTTGTTTCAAAGAACTAGTTCGGCGAAGACTGTTTCTGCGCATACTAAATACGACTATAAACTTCTGACATATTGTGTAAAACGTCTTTAAAAATGTCAAGAGTGTTGAAAATAGTGGTTTTTCATGACATTTATGTGTAAATATTATTCTACAATGAATATTATCGCACGATAGAGAACAAATAGAGACAATTTTTGTTCAAAAACATCACGACGTTTTTAAAGTGACAGTAGACCCACCCAACATGTATTATAGGTGTTCATGGGCTGCAATATTCGCTTACTATAAGGTGGAGAGTACATCTATTTACTAACTCTAGAAATATATATAATATATCTAGAGAAGTACAAAAAGTGTGTATGTGTGTACTTATGTAGGTACGCACGTAAGAAGTTAGACTTCATTGGCTAGCTAACTTCACGTTTCTAACTTCTTCTTCGTTGACTAGCTAACTTCAGGGTGTCGGTTTTTTTGTGACAGTGTGCGCGCGCATCGTAAAAATCTTTCCCTAACGCGCCAAAAGAAGTATAACTTCAATAAATAAATAAAAACAACATACTCAATAAAAGGAAAAATAATCTTAGAGCAGTGTAAGCAAACAATAACAGACATCCGTACATCCAAACTCATATAAGTACGCTTTATAATATTAGTAGGATTTATGTACGAGCACGTTACTTCTTAAGTGATTCACGCGACGCTAATACTAACAAAAGGATTTCAGTAGATCTAGATTAGCTGTTGTAATAGTTGTTTGTGTAAGCAGTGTGCCCTTAAAGCTTATATGGAACTAAATATAGGGTTACGTCTGCATTAATTATGAAGTTTCATAAATATACATGATTTTTCTTTGTAAAAATAGCATTAGTGCGGTGTGTTTATCAACAGTGTATTATACATAATTATATATATATACGAATCACTTAGCATGAGTGTCGTGCTGCCTAACAATACTGAATTTAAGTTTTATATCCAGTGTAATAAACGAAAGGAAGACCCCAACGGTCATCCCTCGATCTGTCACAGGACCGTATTTTTGTCGGTTACCAAATTGTAGACAAATTGAAAAAATGTAGGCATGTTTCCTATTATTATAACAAGAAATATTTTGTTTTTCGTTGTATTCTCTTTCTTTTTCAATGTGTTTCATTCTACTTTTCTTTGGTTTTTACCATTTTTAAACGCTAAAAGCACTGGTCTATTACCCATTTTAGCGGACAGAAAAACAAATTAAAAGTGGCGGGAAACTGATTTTTACTTTTTTTAATTTCATTTTCAAAATGTCATTTTTATAGTAGTAGGTATGGTGGGTGGTGGCTTGTATGGTATTGTCATTGGCAAGGTTTTTTATGGTTAAAAACAATACAACAATATATTTAATTGCAACTTTTTATAAGAAAATACATAGACTTTTTCCCGACCTATTGTACCTATTAGATTATGACGAAAATGATATTTTATAGGATTTCATTCTGAAGGATAACGATAGGCTGAAATTGAAATTTTACTCATAATAGCCATCTTATCTTATCCGAAAAGCCATCACCGCGTTATTAAAGTAAAATTAGTGAAAGTACGTTTTCGTAATTAAATACATAAATTGTCGAAATTGTTTTAACAATCAAATTTTAAAAGCAACTTAGTATAAAATAACCTCTTTTAAAATAGTGTTTGACTTAATACAAAAGATAGGTTTTTTTTGTTACTAAGTTTTTTTTTTTTTTTAAACTAAATACCTAAGGCAAAATCCTTGTCTTCACTAATAGCGAGGATTAAATCTTATAACAAAATTAAAAGCAATTATTTTCAATATTATGATGACACTATATAACTTTTAATTTCATAAATTACACAGCAACAATAATAATTCAATAATAAATAACTTTAAAAAATGCAGAAATTAAATAAGCCTTCTTAATATAATATATTTATGAGTAGTGAATACAATCATATGTCTTTTCTGTCTCTTATCTAAGCAGAGCCTAATGTGTGTGATTGTAATTAATGTTAGGTATATCAACACTATCGAAATCAAATACACACAAGACTTTCGGTATAATAGCTAATTACCGATAAATAGTCTATCGATATAAATGATTGTCTCTCAAATTGCTAACAATCTCCGGTTCCCATCGGTCACCATTACTCAGCAGTTTCTCTTTATTGTATAGTAATTCTTCGTGCGTTTCGGTTGAGTATTCGAAATTTGGACCTTCAACTATTGCGTCGACAGGACAAGCTTCTTGACAGTAACCGCAAAATATGCACTTAGTGAGATCTATGTCGTACCTCGTTGCGCGCCGGGAGCCGTCCTGTCTTTCCTCCGCTTCAATCGTTATCGCTTGAGCTGGACAGAAGGCTTCACATAGTTTGCAAGCGATACATCTCTCCTCTCCCGTAGGATATCTCCTAAGTGCATGCTCGCCACGGAATCGAGGTGACAGCGGTCCCTTTTCGAATGGATAGTTAATGGTTGCAGGCTCTTTGAATATATGTCCAAGAGTCACAGCAAAACCTAAGACGAAAAAATAATAAAATATTATTAAAATTCTTATACCGATTTACCTCTATTCAAAAAAGGTTAATATAACAAATTTTATTCTCTTTTCTAAACATTTTTCTGTTTATAAAATAAAAACTACCGTAAATATAGATTATAAGGTAAGCTACTCGTAAATAACTGATAGATAATACATAATTATGATAATTCATAAATTATGTATACCTTAAAAATATTACATACCTAATAAGTGGATACTGGATATCGAACGCTTATAGTATAAATAAGACAAATATTTGCGATTTAGCTTAGCTTGGATAAATACGATTTACTAATGAATAAATAAGAAATAAGAAAGGACAATGGTCCTGGTACAGTGATACGATTAATCGCCTTAATGCGGGTTGGATTCCTGCCTAGTATATAATTATATTATTTGTCTTTCTAATTTTGATCGTCCCATCAGCACTGGTTCTGGATGTTATTATAGACACCTGATACCGATCTTTACACATGGTAGAGAAATTTGCGAAAACGCAGCTGAGCAACGTAGTGGATTAAGCTCAAACGTTCTACTCCTTCATAAATAAACTGCCATGAGCCCACAGTGGCGAGAACGAAGAAGAGCGGTGCTAATAGTACGGGATCCCTAGTACATATTTTTCACCTGATTACTACTAAGCTTGATAGTAATCAGGTGAAAAATACATATGTACTAGGGATCCCTACCTATAACAGACTAATTCAGATTTACAAGTAATAACATTCAAAAACCCAGTGTATTTATAGAAAGATAGCTATGTCACTTTGTTTGAAATGTATACGTTTAATCGAATATATTAAACCAGTTTCAAAGTTTAAGATTTTCACCTCTAATAAGCTCTGTCCAGAAAAGTATTTGCGCAGTTCGATCAACAAAGTCCTTTAAGGCCGTGCTTGGGGGCTTGTCGTTTATGTATATAAAGTTTACATCGTACTTTGTCCTAGGATTGCAGTGGTACATTGGCAAGGGGGTGCAAGGGGTGCAAGGAGGCGGGGGAGGGCACGGGCAACTCGGTTGAGCTTCTGGAGCACACGAATCGCAGTATCTTCGAACCGAAATAAATGTTTTATTTATATTTTTAGCAACGCGTATATACTTATACATTGCCTATAATAATATTTTCGGCGAATCGTTACAAATAATTAAATAGTATGCTTGTATGGTGTAAGACTTTCTAAATTTATAAAATTACAATTTGCTTTTGGAATTGATACATATGTATTTGACAGTAAGCTCAAATATGACATATATTTTTTTCTTAATTAATTTTTATCTGTTATGTGACAGTAATAGTAAAGTGTACTTTACTTAAATAGACTATAAACTGAAATGAATATTTCATTAAAAAAAAACTTACTGCAAACCAACAGAGTCTTATAGATTTAAATGAATATGTAATTTTTAAACTTTCATGGTCCCTAATGTTACTATCAATTTTTACCAGATTTATCGTTGGACACTCAGTTATTTCAGCAGCATATCAAACGCCTTGGTTACGGGTACACTCCGCCTACTTGTTCCAGTAACAAAAATTTTCACTGACTTGTTAATAAAATTGGATAAACCTTTTATGTCTAGCTGGTAACCAATGTTTACTTGTATAAATATAGATACATAGACATTCAACAATATGGATATAAACAAACGCATATAGGTACATACGGACAAACAAACATATATCTATCTATATATATATAAGAGTAACCCACCCATTGACTCATCACGATATCTCTGAAACCATAAGGCATAGAGACTTGAATTTTGGTAGGAATATTCGTTTTGCCGAGTAAAGGTCAGCTAAGAACGGGTTTTACGATATTCCACCCCTAAGGGGGTTAAACGGGGGTTGGAAGTTTGTATGAAACTCCTATGTTTTTGAAGTAAGAGACTTGAAATTCAAAATGTATGCTCTATAGATGGTGTTGAGGTGTACTAATAATGTATTTTGAGAAATCAACCCCCTTTTGGGGTTAAAACAGGGGATGATAGTTTGTATGAAGTCCAATGAAAATTACACTTACAAACTTAAAATTTGGCAGGTAGGTTTCTAATAGTGAGTAGACATCCGCTAAGAACGGGTTTTGCGAAACTCTACCCCTAAGGGGGTAAAACGGGGGTTGGAAGTTTGTATGAAAGTCCTATGTTTTTGAAGTAAGAGACTTGAAATTTAAAATGTACGCTCTATAGATGGTGTGGAGGTGTACTAATAATGTACTTTTAGAAATCAACCCCTTTCGGGGTTGAAACAGGGGGTGGTAGTTATATGTGAGCGAGATGAAAACTTAAGTATAAGTGTATTATTTGCATCACAAAAATAATTAACGCCCAACGAAGTGGGCACGGGTCGGCTAGTAATTATATATGTGCCCAAAATTCGTACCCTATCTTCGTATATATCTGCTCTAGATTAATGTGACTTACCGAATACAAATATCAAGTTTAAGCTTCAACATTCTAGTAGTATATTTATTTCAGTGTAGTACTCTCAATATTTTAACGATGTGGATTGGTTCGTCTATTGTTATATTTCAATTTTATTTTTATTTCAGATCTTCTAAAGTACCGAGATAAATAATAGCGAACACTGAATAGAGGCAAGAAGCGATTGTTAAATTTTGCGGTCACAGTTACATTTTTATCGTCCCCAATTTTTATGAACGCCTTATGTAACACAAATGACATACGGTTCGAGATCAACAATGTACACACATATATGCGCATTATATACTCACTACCAACTACGGCTTCAGCTTAGAATTAATCTTTTTTAGGGATCCGTACCTCAAAAGGAAAAAAACGGAACCCTTATAGGATCACTTTGTTGTCCGTCTGTCTGTCAAGACCCTTTTTCTCAGAAACGCGTAGAGGTATCAAGCTGAAATTCATATTAAAAACTCAAATCTACTGTCCCTTAAAGCTGTGAAAAAATCAAATTTCTAAGCAAAGGCAATCAAAAGATATAGCCGTTTATGCTGCAAATTTTCGACACTCGCAAGGGAATCAAAACCTACAGGGTACTTCCCGTGAACTCAGAATCTTTGAATTTGGTACGAAGCAACGTCTTATAGCACAAATAAAGGAAAAATTGCGAAAAGTATAAATTTTTAGTTACTACATATAAAAAAAATGTTTTAATAATTTTACACTGAATACCACTTTTCTCATGAACGCGGAAAAGTATTAAATTGAAATTCATATCAAATACTCAGGTCTATAATACCTTTAAGCTGTAACAAAATCAAACTTCTATGTCAACGATATTAAAAGAAACAGCAATTTAAGCCGCATATTTTCATCGCAACTAGTCGCAAAAGAATCAAAACCTACAGGGTACTTCCCGTAAAGTCAGAATCTTGAAATTTGGTACGAAGCAACGTCTTACAGCACAGATAAAGGAAAAATTACGAAAAGTATAAATTTTTTGTTAATACATATTTAAAAAAAAATATTTTAATAATTTTAAACTTATTACCACTTTTCTCATGAACGCGGAAAAGTATTAAATTGAAATTCATATCAAATACTCAGGTCTATAATACCTTTAAGCTGTAACAAAACCAAACTTCTATGTCAACGATAACAAAAGAAACAGCAATTTAAGCCGCATATTTTCATCGCAACTATTGCAAAAGAATCAAAACCTACAGGGTACTTCACGTGAAGTCAGAATCTTGAAATTTGGTACGAAGCAACGTCTCATAGCACAGATAAAGGAAAAATTACGAAAAGTATTAAATTTTTAGTTAATAAATATAAAAAAAAATAATAATTTTAATTTTAATACCACTTATCTCATGAACGCGTAAAGGTATTAAATTAAAATTCATGTCAAATACTCAAGTCTACAATACTTTTAAGCTGTAATAAAATCAAACTTCTATGTCTACGCTATAGAAAGAAGTAGAAGAAACAGCAATTAAAGCCGCATATTTTAAAAATCGCAACTACTTGCAAGGGAATCAAAACCTAACCGTGTAATGCGAAAACCATTGTGAATTCTTGCATTTTAAAATATTTAGTATCAGAGTGATAACTGTATGTGTGCAGTGATAAATTAATGTTGCAATAGAATGCATTAAAAAATACAACAATATACGGCAGCAACCTCAATAGGTATACTTCATGTTCACGTTTGATTGTCGTGGGAGACTTCAATACAGATTTTAAAATGAATCCCCAAAATGGAATTTCCACATATTTTTAATTCATAAATAATTATGTTTTCGTTAATAAATACTAGCACTACACGAAGTAGTATTGATACCGCTTTTTCGAAATTCAATGTTCAATGTAGTACTATTGATACCTTTTTCAGTCACCATTTACAGATCTGGTTCTTTAATTTACTTAATTATTATCTATTTTTGAACCGGATTTCTAAATAGTGACTAAAAATTTGTAAAAAAAAATAACTTTGATAAAAGAACTTTTGCAAGGCTGCTGCAAGGCTAGTGTAGGTATTTCAGTTATATTATAAAATAGATGATATTATGTATTAATATAAATTAAAGGATTACTGAAACGATAAAGAGACCTTTGTCTTGCTCCTCCAGCTTAACACATTGTAATGTTATGGATTTCATTTTTTTTAAATGTTACTAGGTCGGCAAACAAGCATACAGCTCACCTGGTGGTAAGAAATTGCCGTAGCCTACAGTCGCCTGCTTGAAAAAAGTATTATTTAGCTGTGATCTTCTGTAAGGTCGAGGTACTACCACAGTCGGGCTGCTCCATATTTTGAGCAGAAAATTTCCTGCTACTACCTTCCTTTCCTACCTCAGCTAAAGCAGCATTTAGCAGCAAAATATCATAACTTTTACTTATATATACCTACAGTTTTGTACGGAACCCTCGGTGCGCGAGTCCGACTCGCACTTGGCCATATTTTATTTCTGTACAAAAGTCAAATTTTAATATTTTTCTTTTTCTCAAAAGTAGTCTAAACTAATCTGAATATAATTAAACATCTCTCTGACGGCAGATAACAAGACAAAATCATATTATGTAATCGGGCAGACAGAAAAAAAAAAAGTTTGTTGGTGTAGGTAATGGAGAAGTTGTGGTTCTGATTTTGTAATTAAATCGTTCACCTCAAATGCTTTCATCAATATATTTTTCACTATAGTTAAAAACATGTAAATATTTCTGACTTAGATAAACCAATAATTAAGTAAATGTAAGAACACTTTAGAATGCTCAGATTATCGTCATGTAATGGATACCGTCGTCGGCTAAGGAGTGACAAATTAAACAATTTCAAGTGTCGTCTACTCACCCGAATGAATTAATTTACATACATTCGCCACAGTGAGAACTGAGAACATAAGATAGGCTTAATCACATCCCGTGTTAAAAGAATGAGCAAATCGTACTTAAAATTGACAAAAATAAATGAAAACGGAAATTTTGCGGTTCTGATACAAAAAATTAAAATATCTTCAGTTATCATCATCAGCTCAGCCTATTGCAGTCCACTGCTGGACATAGGCCTCCCCAAGTTTGCACCAGACATCCCGGTTTTCCCGGGTTCGGACTTCTACACCTTTATATATATATATAAAAATCAATGCCACTTTTCGTTGTAATTTTATAACTCAAGAACGGGCTCACCTTTCCAAACCAAATATTTAGGCTTTGTTCGGACTATTTAGTAGATGATTTATGTGAAGTTTGCACAAAATCGGTCAAGCGGTTCTTCATTTATCACATTTTTTTGTAACAAAGGAGGATCATTTTGTTAATGGGGATTTTGCTGTCAAATTGAAACTTTTTTCAGTGTTGACAGTACAAGCATATTGTTGTGTCATTCATTTCTGACAAGAAACAAATCTGATGAAAACAAAAAACTAGTACATCACAAAAATAATTAACGCCCAACGAAGTGGGCACGGGACGGCTAGTAATTAATAAAAAAAACTTAAAGATTTACTTTGACGTTACTTTGAGTTTGTTGTCGTAAATACGTCTTTTTCAAACATTACACTTCTATTATTTTTTATCGTAAGATGAAAAACAATATAATAAATTTTAAGTATTGAAAAAAAAAACAGTAAATATAAAAAAGATATCTAATGCTAAAAATATATAAAACTCTATCTCGGCAACGAAATAATAAATTAATGGTAATTGAGTCTGCATTGAATTATTAAACGCATAATGATAGGAAAAGGAACGTATAGCTTATAGCTTATCGCTTATATTTCTTTTATTTCCAGTAGCTTGCCAGTAAATAGCTGATGATTTGGTAATGATAAATTAAAGTTTTGTTTCTCAATGACTTTTGAAAAGAAGCTTATTAATCAACATAAAAAAAATTAAGTTTTAATTTGCATACAAATTTTATTTTACATTAACTTACCGAAACAAATAATTGAAAAGAAAATCCATACGAACTTAAGCCGGCCAGCTAACCTCTTTACGTAGGGGGTTTTCTAATTTTCTTTCTTAGCTGACATTCAAACTCACAATCAACCTCATTACAAAAACTCAACTTCTTAGCTAAAATTTTCCATTCTATAGTAAACAATTTTTTTTAAATATATGTAACTAGGTCGGCAAACAAGCGTACGGCTCATCTGATGGTAAGCGATTACCATAGCTTATAGACGTCTGCAACACTAGAAGCATCGCAAGCGCGTTGCCGCCCCTATCCCTTGTTCCCCCAAGGAGTTCCCACCATCAGGAACACGAAACTGCTTGAAAACAGTATTATTTAGGGTTGGTCTTCTGTAAGGTTAAGGTACTACCCCACTCGGGCTGCTTCATATTTTGCTCCATAATTTCCTGCTGTGTAATTCAAAACATGATTAATATCTCGTCGTTTATTAAATCCTTCTCTCCACCGATTATGCAGGCAATGGCCTGTACACCCTCGCAACCTTTAATATTTATTATTTTACGAGTATATTCTATACTTAAGGGCAACTTAAAACGAAAGATAAAAAAGTTAGACCGAACAGTAATCGAGTTCTAGATGTCGGCATTTTTTAAATTAGCTGACCCGCTTAGCTTAGCTTTATAAAACCCAACATTAAATGTCATCCGCAAACAGCGCCAAATTGATTTTGCACGCGACACACGCTTAAGGGTGTGGGTGTGCTTTACTATTGAAAGACGGCTCTGTGTCGATTTTCCAAGATAAAATCGTTCTTATATGTAAAGTTAGAAACTGAAATAAAAAAAGTATGTTTCGGAAACTAGACATGTTAAATTATATAGTCAGCGTATTTTTTTCCATTTTTTTGTTTAATATATATCTATATACTAATATATAAAGCTGAAGAATTTGTTTGTTTGGTTGTTTGTTTGTTTGAACGCGGTAATCTCTGGAAACACTGGGCCGATTTGAAAAATTCTTTCAGTGTTAAATAGCCCATTTATCAAGGAAGGCTATAGGCTATGTGTCATCACGCTAAGATTAATAGGAGCTGAGTCCACGCCGACGAAGTCGCGCGCATAAGCTAGTAACAAATAAATGTAATCAAAAAATTATATCTACGGCTGTCCGTTGGGCTGTGCCCTTTTATTGTCTTCACGTTTTGGATAAATACAAACATTTAATTTTAATAATTCCTTTTGAATAATACTTCAGTCACTCTAAGGATGAACTGTATGTTTTATTATTATTGAACTCATAACCGTTTTAAAGATATTAATGAAATTCGAAAGATTTTCTAGGTTCCTTTCATATATATTTTTTCTTTTTTAATTTATTTCTACATGTTTTTGTATCTGTACATAAATAAATAAAAATGTTGATCCCTAAGCCCAGATAAGCTTACGCGACCCATTTTGTATAAAAAAAATTACCCATGCGGGACATTTATCACAATCTTGTTTCACAGACACTAACAACGCTAAAAATACATAATAATATGTTATATTGTAATACGTTCTATGATTTTACATACAAACAGTTTTATTTTAAGTGAATGCACACGTTTTTACCTATCACAACGTTCGTAAAGTCTAAAACTTCTCATGGACGTTGGTTATGTAGATACAGTTTTATGACTTTCCTTTGAGGGTACTTTTATTTCTTGGAATAAAAAGCGTATTATACTACTATCACGTTGACTTTTATTTTAATCTGTCTTGAAGTCTGCTTGTTATATTTATTCATTCGAGCATATAAATAGGATATAAATATACTTGTATATAATTTCCCAAATTTTAGAGTTCTCGTGCGTGACATAAAATAATTATCTTAACTTATACTATTAAACGAGCAATTCAATACGAGCAATTATATATATATATATATATTGCCTATATATATACATACATACATATATATAGAATCTGAATCTCGGAATCGGCTCCAACGATTTTCGTGAAATTTAGTATGCAGGGGATTTCGGCGGCGAGAAATTAATCTAGCTAGGATTTATTTTTAGAAAATGTCCTTTTATCCCTGTTTTTAGGCAATGAAAAAATGGCTACAATATCATTGGAATACGAAGTTAAATTTCGCAATTGTCATTAAAGTTATAATAGCTCAGGTGGGAAATCGGTTGCTCGGAATCAACCGATAGGACCTCGGTTCAAATCCGTCTCCAATAATTTTATTATTAATTTAAAAAAAAACCGAGAAAAAAACAAAAAAAAAATACTAAAGATACCGAGCTAGGCTCGGTCACTCAGGTACTAATTATAAACGTGTCTAACTAGCATTAATATATACACACACACGCACACACAAACACACACACACACACACAGATCAGACTACCGCAGTCCACTGCTGGACATAGGCCTCCACAAGTTCGCACCAAAAATGACGTGAATTCATGTGTTTTGCCCATAGTCACCACGCTGGGCAGGCGGGTTGATAACCGCAGGGTTGGCTTTGTCGCACCGAAGTTGCTGTTATCCGTCCTCGGCCTGTGTATTTCAAAGCCAGCAGTTGGATGGCTAACCCCGCCGTTTTTAAGTTCCACGGTGGTAGTGGAACTGTGCTATCCCTTAGACACCCACGGGAAGAGAGGGGTGGTTATAATCTTTACTGCCGTAACCACACAGCGCCATTAATACATATATATATTACTAGCTGACCCCGCAAACGTTGTTTTGCCATAATTATAATTATATTTTATTTATTTGTTAACGCCCCCGCAACTGCCTCTTGTGGGTGGAATTTCGTAAAATCCATTCTTAGCTGACCTCTACTCGGCGAAAGGATATAATATATATTTTGAGACTTGTTTTGTTAAAACTTATTATTATCAATAAACTATTTTGTATTAATTGTAAAACGTAGTCGTCAGGGAATTTAGTCAATTTTTAAAAGTTCTTCTCCTTTTTCTCTTAGTACATTTTTCAAATAACAACCAAAGTAATTTTGACTTTGCCCAAGTATCTACGTAAGATTGCCGATGTAGACTGGATGATGATTGCGGAAAACCGGGATTTTTGGTGCAAACTTGGGTAGGTCTATATCCAGCAGTAGACTACAATAGGCTGAAATGGCTCAATGATTTGAATCTCCCAAGTTGGACCAAATTACAGGCGCTTACAAAATTTAATAAAAATTGGTTCAGTAGTTTCGGAGTTACATACCGATAGCAGCGCCACGTACTGGGTCCAATTGAGATAAAAACTATCCTATCTCCCAAGTTGGAATGATAAACAAACAAAAAAATATTGATAACTGAATTGATTAAATATATAATATAATAGAACCAGTCCCGGCAGAAGCAGACCTAAAATAAGTTTTCTTTTTATATAAGATTCTCCATTTCTATCACATAGTGTATTGAACACAAATTGAAGTTTGTTTGTGATGCCTCTACACGAGTCCTCCTCTCATCGATATTGATGGAAAAATTTATGTACAAAACTGTCAATGAAAGGACATCTCATAAAAATAACCACTTTCATATCTACGAGATCGTTTAAAGAGATGTTAAATAAATCTACACTCTACTTGATGCATATATAAAAGAAAATGTTTTTAATAACTTAATGTTTATTTTCCGAGTTAAGCCGATTTCCTATCAAATATCTTTTGATATTATCTTTTACGTCTTATTAATATTAATTATTCGATATAAATATACATAAAAAATATTGAACTATCAAAAAAAAATCAAACATACCTTTTTAATGTTTTATAATATGATTTTATTCAAGAAAAACAACAATTGTATTTGATAACAGTGTAAAGTTTTCTATCATTATCACAATATAAAAGTTTTTCATATAATCCTAAGCTATAAATAAACGATCTACGCTCAGCGGTTATTACGAGAGGGATGTATCATGTAAGTCAACATTGTTAGGAAAGCTTCTGTACATACGCCATCTATGTAGAGCAAAAGTTTGTAGTGTATTTTATTTACGTGGTCTCATTTAGTTTTATATATTACGTAAGTTGATTTTTTTTGTTAAATACATTTTTTTAAACCACTAGAGTGGAAAACAGGCTCCGCCTGGTGGTAACTGTATATACCATGTAGCCTATGAACGCCGGCAAAACCAGAAACGTAAGCTCATTGTCATCAACCCCCGAGACTCAGGAGCTCTGGCTACCTCACAGTAATACAACACTATTTGAGGAAAGTATTATTTAGATGTGTTCGTCTGTAAGGTTGAGGTACTTCCCAAGCCAGGCTTAACATAGGTTATCCGTAATATTTTGTTTTGGAACCTCTAAAGTATTTCAATATTTGAGTGTCACACAGTACCTCATAGTTTAATTCCATACATCAATATGGGTTTGGGTATGACCTTGTACAATAACAACTTATTCTAGAGTGATAGTTGAGATTTGTGACCAGTAAGCCGTAAAGCATCCTTGTTTTCATGCCGAGCTGCTTTCTTTTTGTAAATACATAAATCTTCCAGGTAAGCATCTTGTTTAAATGCCAGCTAAGATGCCCTCACATGATCTGCTTGTGAAATTTCTATATTATTGAGTTCGATTGGTGGGCAGGACCCCTCTTTCTGGTGAATATTACATTTTCAGATTTGAATCAAGGTCAGATGACCTTGTCCGAACGCTCCTTTCTTGAACATTGTAAAGTAATAAATGGGTATGTGACACAAATGGACTGCCAGTGGTAAAATTTGGCATTGAAGGATTGTTCTTACTGGTTCTAGCTGCAAATATGATGCAACACTGCATTAAAGATTTTACTTAATATATCTCTATATTATTATCATTCGGTTTCAGTTCGATGTCTAACAGTTGAAATGCTTGCTTTTTCTTCCTGTTTTGGGTATTCCTGATATTTTAAACTTCGTACTCAAGCTCCTCAATAACGCTTATTATTTTTTCTTTGTCTGTTGAGGGGTGAATGTGTTTTAACTTTTAATATGAAATGAAATGAAATGAAATGAAATGAAATGAAATGAAATGAAATGAAATGAAATGAAATGAAATGAAATGAAAATATTTATTTCGTCATAAGGTGAGCCTCACACTTAACGAAAGTCAAAAAAAAAGAAAAGTAAAAATGTCATTTACAAAAAAAAAAAAACTAAACAATAATAATAATAAAAAAAAAGTTAAGGCAGCAAAATAAAATAAAAATGTATACTTAACATTAACATTGGGTACATTACAAACTTACGTAACGTACCCAGTGTTATAAGCAACCTTAACTTAGTCAATATTTCTAATGTCTCGGTAGACATCACCTACCTACTTTTACCTCGGCTTTATTAGATATTACAATAACATAAAGTAAGTTCCTAGTGTAGGCCGAGAGAAAAAAAGCCGGCGGAAAAAAAACTCTCGGTACTCTTTTAAAAATTTAAGGTTAAATACAATATAAAAACGCAGTAATGGACCATGAAATGATAAGGACAAACACGAGACAGCCAATCGTGCATGCCGAAACCATCACATGCCACCTGCTCACAATATTTATATACAAAGCGAGTCACAGACATAGCCTGGTCGAGCTTTATTCAATCCCATGCCTTTTCATCATTAAGGTATTCCTTGATGGTGTAATAGGCTTTACTGCATAATGTTCGCTTAATAATTTTTTTAAACTTCAGTAAAGGCAGAGATTGAAGCGCAGCCGGAATCTTATTATATATTAAGATAGACGTTCCTATAAAGGAACTGCTTTTCTTCTTGAGCCGGCATTTAGGAAATATTAATTTGTGGTCGTTTCTGAGTGTTACATCATTTGAGGCATTTCGATCACTACGACTAACAAATAAATGCCTGTTTTTCCGTATGTACATTATATTTTCATAAATATACTGCGATGCAAAGGTCAGGATGTTGATCTCTTTAAACTTCTCTCTCAGAGATTCTTTACATCCCATTTTATAAATATAACGGATAGCCCTTTTCTGCAGAATAAAAATGACATTACTATCAGCCGCATTGCCCCACAGTAAAATGCCATAGGACATTATACTATGGAAGTAGCTGAAATAAACTAATCTAGCTGTATCGACATCCGTTAATAACCGTATTCTTTTGACCGCGTATGCTGCAGAACTCAGTCTATCCGTCAACTTACAGATATGGGGTCCCCACTGTAACTTTGAATCAATGGTGATTCCAAGGAAGACAGTTGAGTTAACTAAGTTCAGTTTATCACCATTGAGTTCTGGTTGCATATCTACTTGTTTTACATTTGGAGCAGAAAATTTAATACAATTAGTTTTCTTACTATTGAGAAGTAAGTTATTTACGCTAAACCAATGCACAAGTTCAGAGAGAGCATTGTTTACATCGTCATAGTTAGTTTCTTGTCTACGCAATTTAAACATTAATGAAGTATCATCAGCAAACAATACAATCTCGTGCTTCTTCTCTACTAAATATGGTAGGTCGTTAATATATATTAAAAATAAAAATGGACCAAGAATTGAGCCTTGTGGAACCCCCATCTGTATATAAGACCCAGATGACTTAGTACCATTCACTTCAACCCTCTGAGTTCTACCACTAAGATAAGAGCTCAGAAGTTTTAGTGCGGTATTTTTAATGCCATAGTGACTGAGTTTCCTGATTAATGTGTCATGATGAACACAGTCAAATGCCTTGGATAAATCACAGAATACACCTAAAGCATCACGTGACTCCTCCCAAGCATTGACTATCGAAGTAAAAAGCTCAACACCGGCATCAGTTGTGGAGCGTCCTCTAGTGAAACCGAATTGCTTATTGTGTAAAAGTTTATTTCTAGAGAAATGATTTAAAAGCTGACCGAGAATCACTTTTTCAAATAGTTTACTACAGGCAGGTAGAATAGAAATAGGCCTGTAATTCGTTGGATCAGTATGACAACCGGACTTAAACAAAGGAATAACTTTACTATGTTTCATAAGAATACCATTCTAAAGCTCCGGTCTTGTTTTGATTGGTAAGTACAGAATTCTCTGTTTCTTTTCTTAAGCTCTTTGTAAATATTTGAATATGATTCGTATGTATTTGACTGTACTTTTGTTGTCTCGTTTCGCAAAACTTTAACTTCAGATTTTCCTTATTCCGCTTTTTCTAATACTTTGTACATAGATTGGATGTTACCAACTCCATCGACAAACAACAGAGTCAATCTTATTGATGGAGGTTCAAATTTTTCCGAAATATCTTTACGGTCTCGTGTCTCAAGGCCCTTAACACCAGAAGACTACAGTTTCGGCTAACCACGAAAGACGGCTTAGGGTCTTTTGACCCCGACACTATTTGCCATGGTATTTGTTTAATTTCTTTGACAAAAAATATCGATTATTTTGTAAACATCATTAATATTTCATTACTTTATTAAGTGTTCTTTATTAAATTACAATCAAACTTATTTGCAATAACTACAAAACAATGTTTTTGATACAAGTTCCACATGAAGTTTTTTTTTACAAAAATCACATTTATTACTTTTATTTTGGCACTGTGGTCGGTAGCAATCTTCTTTTTCTTGATTCTACTGCAACTAGAGATCACATCAACAGTGGCTCTTGGGTGTAACTGTAGCAGAATTTTCTCAGTAATCACTTAGTTCAAGTGCCAGCTGTAAAATAAACCCCTTCTACGTATTGTGCAACGAACTGAGTAATAATACATTTTTCCTTCTTATGTTTGATAAATGGCCAATGAACATTGATTAGTTTCGGTTTTAGGAACAAAAGTTTGGTGTGACTCTTAATTAAAAATTTTCACGTTGGTATTTATCACGTATGCTTATATTCATAGTTCCAACTGAATTCGTTCGTTTTTAAAAGTAAGTTATGTGCTAGTGATACATATATAAATATTATCAGTAGGAAAATTTCTACCTTTATTCACATATTATAGTTGCATCAGTTTCATAATAATACACTTACCAAGGTTAACATTTTCTGGGCGAGTTTCATCTTTTCCTAGATATGGCAAAGGATTCAATAGGTGTTTTAATTTCACTTCACATATCATGAATCTGTCCGTTAGTACAAGTTTAGTATTTACGCTGATTATGGGTCATACGATCCCGGCCCCCTTTATAGGTTGATTATTGTTTTTTACATACTCACAACGTCTATTCTGTTTATACTATATTTTTAAGAAAGACACGAAGTATCAAGTTGTTATTTCAAAAAGCACCAGAATAATCAAGGCAACGATATTTTAAAATGGGTCATTTAACCCTTGTCCCTCTTTCTAGTGTTAAAGCTGTTGGATGTTGAAATTATTGCAGGTGTTGCCAGCCAATAGTTAAATTTTATTTTTTTGTAATTCTGTAGTATTGTTTATGTCTATTGTCATAGTTTACTTGCTTTCACTCTTGTTCTCGAGTTGGTTGTTTTGATTTTTCCGGTATTTCAACAACTGGATTGCCAGCCAACTGGGTTGCATTAGTTCTTTCGCCAAATCAATTTAGTATTGGCCTGTTTATAAACATGCCTTTGTGGAATAGTTGTTCTGTTAGTAACTTGGAATTATTACTAACTGGTTCAACTTTCAACAGCATTCATTTCACTACCATAATTCAGAACAAAGAGGTGACTTCCAAGGTGACACCTATTCCTACAAGTAGGCATACGCAACGGTGTTTGCCAGGTACACTGAGGTTAGCGCTAGAGGCTGGTCTCCTACCAGTCATGCATGCCATTAGCATATTACCCATCGTGAGATTAGGGTATTTTGTAATAGAAGTGTTCTTCTTCTTGGTCCAGGTGGCAAGACCAAAATCTCCGTTCTCGTAAGACATGACTACAAGGTTACGGGTTTTGTCAGTATTTTCTACTGACACAGAGCAGGCTTGTTAAGCCTGGTAGGTACGGTCAGTACCGCCACCCGATACTTGTTAATTCTATTCGTTTACCAACTAACCAAGGAACACGTCTAGGGTGAGCCTACGAAAAGGTGATAAATCCTACCCTTCCCCAAAGAGCCGAGATACCATAATGAATTATTTAGAATTTATAACTGTCGAGTACCAATCGAATTTGGAATTTATACGCTTAATTTGACATTAAAATTAAGTACCTGGGTGACCGAGCCCAGCTCGGTATTTCAATTTTTTTTTTGTTTTTTTTTTTCGGTATTTTTATATTTTAATTTTATTTAAATAATAAATCACGAGTGAAATTTAAAAAAAAAAAAGAAAAAAAAAGTAATCTGGAGACTGAGATTCGAACCCGGGTCAAAACGATTTGAAATCCGTCGCTTTCCTAATAACGCTGTTACAGCTATATTAATAATAGTGAAATTAAGCTTCGTATTCTAATGATATTTTTTCATTGCCTAAAAACAGGGATAAAACGACATTTTTTTTAAATGAATCCTAGCTAGATCAATTTTTCACCCCCGAAATCCCCTGCATACTAAATTTCACGAAAATCGTTGGAGCCGATTCCGAGATTCAGAAAATATATATATATATATATATATATATATATATATATATATATATATATATATATATATATATACAAGAATTGCTCGTTTAATAGTATAAGATTTGAAAAGAATAAACTGTCTTTTTATTTCAAAGACAAGTAGAACTATAGCAGAATACGTTCCAACTTTTCTTTTTAACAAGAACAGAGATTTATGTCGAGCAGAAAGTCATTTAAATTTGTGGGTGGTTTGTAGTATCATGTGAATAGCAAGTATTTGATTTAATTTAAAACCAGAATTCAAGTTTCCAAGTCAAGTCTCGTTTTCCACTCAACAACGTAACAAGTGACTTTGGCGCGACCAACGCGTGCTACCCCCGGCCGCGAGCTCCGTCACATAATTATGCATCTAGTTCGTTATAATACGGAGACACAAACACATGGGACGTTGTTCGCCTCAGAATCTCAGAAACTATTGGTCATAGAATTTTTTTTGCATGTATAGATAGATCTTCGATTCCTGAAGTAAATTATTAAATAAAATTGATTTCGTACTATATTCACATGTGACGTTATTCTACGGCACCGTCAATATATAGGATGTGCATGTGTATGTTTTGAACCTCAAAGGTAGTTGACGGTGAAATAAAAATTTGATTCAACTGACAAGACAACCGAATCACATCCTTGATTTATTGGCACACAAGCATAATCGTATTGTTATTTTAATTTAACGAGATTAAACGAATTCAAAATATAAAATCAACAAAGTAAATAATGTCAATAAGTCAATCATGAACAGTTTTATCTACAAAGCATCTTCAATATACCTGCGTCATTCGTTTGCTTCTTTTTTAAAGTAAAACTTTTATTACATCATCTCAAACTTTTTCGTCTGTGTGTTGCATGTCACGTGACGGTCGGCCGCGCTGTAAGATTGATAAAGCAATTTTTATACCCTTAATGGAATATTATTCCAAAAATTTTTGGTTAAATGTCTATAATGAAGAAAAAGTTTCACTTTTACCGTGGCTTTAGAAAACTACACACACAGGTTTTTTTTTGTTTAACAGTGTTTTGCCTTTCATCTCATTATTTTAATCTTGTTTAAAATGACAAATAATGTAATTTTAGTGCCTGAAAAAACAATTACATATTTATATTTCATTACATATACAAAAAAAAACTAAGCACAATGCAAGAAATCGAGTGACTCCCAATCCGGCTATAGATACATATATGTACACTGTATAACAAGATCCAACCACTTCTATATATTATGTGAAAGAGCGACTCGATTTTCTATCATACTCTACATACAACCTGATAACACTAGGTCTCACAATACTTATTTCTGCTCTACATACGTTTTCACGTATGTCGTATACGTTTACACGTGAACATTTTCTACTTCAGAAGTCTTATCATATAAAAATGTTTACTGTAACAGAAAATATACTCTAAAATTTATTAAAAAGAAAAAATTAATTTATTCTAACTTAGCGAAAATTCTCTTGTGTGTCTAGCTACTGTGAGCATCATATAACAAACAAGTGACAACAATTTTTATTAAAATTGTCTTCGTACATGTAAATATTAACAATCTCTGTAGAAAAAGAGAAATGTGTTATTTGACGTCGGGGAATTGAAGCGATTAAGGGACTATGCAAACCACGTTTTTTAAACGCGCGTCGACGGCGCAGTTGTATCCTACAGAGCAGTTTGTTATTGTCGTTTGTATCGATACAAACGCGCGGCACCGGCGCGTATGTATCGCTACACACGCGCGTGAACGGCGCGTTTTAAAAACGCGCGTCGACGGCGCGCTTTTATCCTACAGAGCAATTTGTTGTCGTTTATATCGATTAAAACGCGCGTCACCGGCGCGTCTGTGTCGATACACACCACGCGTTTGAATCGCGTCTGTATCGCTACACACGCGCGTCACCGGTGCGTTTAAAAACGCGCGTCAACGGCGCGCTTTTATTATACACGTGTGCAAAGGTCTACAGACTGGGTCTGATTCGCGTGTGTATTGCGTCTGTAACGCTACAAACGCGCGTCGACGGCGCGTTTAAAAAACGTGGTTTGCATAGGCCCTTAGATTTTCTTTAATTTTGTAACCGGTGCAAAAATGTTTTGAACCATCGTGTATTTACCAATTTTAAGGTATTTCAACAATTAGGTACTCTATTTTTTTTTTTGTTTCAATTTCAGTTGGTGGGATATGTGAGTTATCTCAATTCATAAAAAAGTCGGAGGAATGTTTGATTATAGCGTTTTTTTTGTATTCCCTAAGGAACAATATAATGGGTGTTTTTTAGATGTTCACAACTTTGCGATAGCATCACTGCTTTATTTGACAACCCATTTAACAGCTGATAGTTGCTCTTTGTTTAGTTTGGTTTGACTTTTCATTATGGATAAACTTACACCAGAGCAACGCTTGCAAAGTGTTGAAACTTTTTATCAAAATAATGGTTCTGTACATGTGTTCTGTCCATTTTATGACGTACAAAATCGTTTTCCAGAGAAGCTAATTCGAAAACTTTCGAACCGCGTTTACTATTAATAATAAATGTGCATCCCGTAACACCAAATAGTGCGCACTGAAGAAGCTACAACCGCTGTACAGGAAAGCATTGAAAAAAATCCAAATTAATAAATTCGCCGCTGTTCTCGGCGACTGGGGTTGTGTCCTTCCACTTCATGGAATATTGGCTTAAAAGCTTTCCAGATTCTACTTGTTCAGGAATTAAATCCAATATACGATCTTCAGTATGCGCCGCTTATTAGTGGCGTATTCATCGATAGGGCTGAAGCACTAATTGACATTGATATTGTATTTCCATTCAAAATCGTGAAGCCAATTTTGTTTGAATGGGTACGTAAATAAGCAGAATTGTAACATTTGGAGTGAGGATAATCCACTAGCTTTTGTCAAAACACCATTACATCCACTGAAAATTACTGTTTGGTGCACTTTATTACCTGGCGGAATCATTGGCACTGTCACTGGTGAACGGTACAGGGATATGATTAGAATTTTTTTCTTACCTCAATTAGCCGCCATTAATATTGCTGACATGTGGTTTCAACAGACAGGATGGAGCAACATGCCACATAGCGGTCGCTACAATTGATTTACTCAAGGCAACTTTTGATGAAGGAATGATTTCACGCAATGGTCCTATTGAATTATTGTCTTTGGTGTTTTTTTAAAATCACTTGTCTACGTCGATAAACCCGAGATAATTAAACACCTGAAATACTCCTTAAAAATTGTGAAAATTTGTGTCCAGATTGCGTATAGTATGCGCCAGCCGTATGTAATATATATATGTAAATATGATTTCGGCAATGTGGCCAATATTTAAACATTGATGTCATAACATTTTTTATCCAATAAAGTTCCCGTTTCATTGATATTACAAATATATCTCTTTGTTTTATTATGATTTAAACTTGTGTAACTCTAAAAAAAAACGACCCATATTATGTTTCCTGAATAATATACAGCCTTTGTCGTTTATCCTTTATAGGGTCCTTAGTCACATACATGCAAAGTTTCATGACGCTCGTTTGATGTTATAACCTTAATAGTCAAACAAAAATTCCAAAAGAACTAACTTTTAGATTAACAATACTAAACAGTACAGAACCCATGTTTACTTTTAAAAAAAGCAGGCTTGGATGAGAGTCAGTCTATAAAATTCAATAACAAATAGAGAGAAACAACGCTTGGCTATAGAATATTTTCTTAATATTAATAATTATAGGTATAAAAAATTAAATTACAAAAAATAATAATTTCTCGCGGGAATGTAAGGTAATGTTGGTTTGTATATGACGCTAATTGCTAGTATGACACACGTGATGACATGACATAAGTGATTTTAAAAATTGTAAGCAACCCTTACATATTGAAATGTAATATTTTGAAAACAACTCACGTCAAGAATCATCATAACAGAATAAAAGTCAAGCCCATGTTTATTTTGATATATTTTTAAGATAACGTCACGTAGGGAAGTCGTTAGACGCTCTTTATGCTAATACGCCCTCTCGTCACACGAGTTGGCACGCATCGATTTACGATTTTCTGGTTCATCCCAGCTTGCTTTTTTCACATAATTATTTACATTGATTTTTGTCTAAAATTTTTGATCAGTAACTGATGCTGGAATTTTCAGTTTAGTAATTCTTAACATGTCACACTTTTAACTTTTTCTTCCGACTTGAGTGTAGGTATCAAGTAAATCTTCAAAGTTAATCCTATCAGGACTGAAATCCCTCTTTGTCAAATTTCATTTTCTACGTATTCCTAGTAAAATCAACAATCTTGTACTTAAGAACATTCACATGTGTGTCAGCTCCTACGCACGACTGGAGTTTACTTCTTCAGATCGACTGTCTAAATAGGCACAAAAAGGCTTACTAGTCTAAGAAAAAGATTAATACCATATCAAATGGTAAATAAACTAATCAAATAATGATCGATCGATGCTGTTATTAGAAAACGTTGTCGACAGACGTCGTTGTCATGGAGTCGTCGTCTATCGACGACGTTTTCTTAGTTTCTGATAGATATTCATGGATTGGAGCAACATAATATTCACGCCTGAAAAGTGAAAGGCAGAAAATCGTAACAAGGTCATTAGTTCAATAAATTTAATACCTCATATTTTTTCCATACCGGGAGCCTTATATGAAAATCGATTCTTAAGGAGTAAACTCCAAAAAACCGACTTCAATTACAAAAGTAGTTATCAGATCGCGATCAAATTTAAATGGAACCACAAGACAAGCATTAGCTTCCGATTAAAATAAGAATTTGTTAACAATAAACTGCCACTGCCCTTTAGTGGATAATATACTACGTTATAATAAATCCGGCCGTGTAACATCACACACACATAGTTATTAGTTACTAATAACGATATCGATAGATAGCGACAACGACACGAAAATATGAGAGGAATTTTTGACTTATTTTTTATTTGAAGATTTGTAAACTATTTAGTGCTACTCAAATTTAAAGTTTGTCAAAAAATGTATTTTTAGAATAAATTTTTTACTCTATTTTTACGTATAAAAATATCAAATGAGCTAAAATATTGAAAATAATAAAATGTTGATTGTATAAATATTGATTGCTGCAATTGCTATCAAATTGATTCTGAAAATCGTGATACTACTTGTTTTGTTCTATAAAAATTCTGTTAAAATCAGCTTCTAGCAGTCATTTTAAGAAACTATGGTATAGGAGTCAGTACGTATACATAATATGTATATCTGAGGGTTAAAAGACACATCTACAGTTAAGAATGTGTTTCATTATTTCTTTCAACATTTGCAGGTTTCCTACAGTGCCTGTTTTCCTTTTCCTTTTCCGAGTACGTGATGAATTGCAAACACAACTGCACCAGTTGAATAGCGCAATACTTGCCTGGATTTGTACTTGGAGTTTTCGCTGAAAGATGACACTAGCTATTGACAAAACGGATACAAATCTCCTATTTTTATCATGTTAGAATCATGGATTCGAAGTTTTTACAATTCCTGCTGAAAATTCAATTGTTACTACATTTAAAATGATTCGTTTGAGTTGAGATGGTTCAGCAGACAGAAAATCTCAGTTGATACTAGATTTTTTCTTAACTAATGTGTTACCAAGTAAGTAATGGTCGTCCTTATGCTTGGCAAGAGTTTTGAAATAGTATTTCTTATTAGTTTGGAAACGAATTTTAAATAATTTTGACTGAATATACATTATAATAAATTTTTTTCCAAAGGTCATTAAATTCTCTTTTTAAGTAAGATTATAACTTTATTTCAAGATTTTTTTCCAAAATCGATCTTAAATCACGCCTTATATTTTTTCGTAACTATGTCGTTGCACTTCAAAGGATCAATATCCTCTGAAGTGCACCCTCCTTGTACAACTCCAAGTGTATTGAATACCTTCTGATTTTCATAAGCGTCTTTCATTACATTACCATTGATATAGTCAGTGAACGACAAACAGGAGTCGGTACTGAAGCTTTTAATATAACCACATTTTCTCTCTCTTTAGAATACTGTTCTACGCAATCATTGGCAAATTTTTTTCATTAAAGTTTTTTTTAAATATGTTGATAGTTCCTTGTAGAATTGAAAGCTTTTCATAATTAATCATTGTATGTATAAAAAGACGTCTAATTTTTTTGACTCATCGAAAAACGAACCTGGAACAATAATTATGCCGCTGTAGTTTGTAATTTTAAAATAGGTTGCTCGTCTCTGTAGCGTCTGTGCTCATTTTAGTTAGATTTAGGGTACGCAATGCGGATCTGTCTCTAAATTTGTTCTTAAGGGACATTTAAAAACTATTAATTATACATAATTATATTATAATATTTTAACGGTAAGCAGTATTTTTTGAATACATAATATAGTATGTAAAATTTCATGAGAAAATTATATCTAACCGCGTGATCTTTGTATATATTCCATAAAAGATTTAAAACAATCATAGATGTAAGGTAACTACATATTTCTTTCTTAAGTATAAAGGACTTATGCCATCAATTCTACTACTAAGTCCTCATAAATAAATCATTTTGCTAGACCTGATTTTATGAGTAGATGGAAATTCAGTCTCAGAAACGGGCTTAAACATAAACCCGAGAGGACTCTTTGCTTCAAATTTCCGTTTTGGGATGGGGAATACCGGTCAAATACAGTAATACAAATGCAAAAGTACATTGTACGTAAGATCAACAAGACATGCGTTAAGTCCGTTTACTAATATTAAGTATTTTAATAGATGTAATATATAAAAAATATATCTTATACATAATGTTTGTGTCATAGGTAACAGACGGCTGCCGGCAGATATATCTATAGGTACTTAGACGTAACAACGTCGCTAATACAGCTGCTATTCCACAAATACACACCGCTAATACTGTCGCTTTATTCAAATAAAACTTATTTCTTTTAAGAGAAATCCTTGGTAATATCTATACTAATATACTAGCCGACCCGTGCCCACTTCGTTGGGCGTTATAATCCATTTCACATAAGAAGGGTACGGTGAAATTTGATATGTTCCAATACACTCTCACCATTTTCAGCAAATCAGATAAATATAAATGTTTTAAAATCATCAATTAATTTCTAAGGCAAATAATAATGCTTGATTAGATTGAATTGTTGACACGGCACGTCAGAGGGCGCAGGTTCAAATCCTGCTGATTTAAAATCTTTATATATTTTTATCTTTTTCCTTTTATCTTGTCACTCCTGAATAGTGTAGCTTTCTGTTAGCGAAAGAATTTTCATGATCGGATCAGTATTTGCGAAGATTACCCCGTATATACAAACAAAGTTATAAACTTTACCTCTTTATAATATTAGTATAAATAAAGCTAAAGAGTTTGTTTGTTTGGTTGTTTGTTTGTTTGTTTGAACGCGCTAATCTCAGGATCTACTGGTCCGATTTGAAAAATTCTTTCAGTGTTTGATAGCCCATTTATCGAGGAAGGCTATAGGCTATATATCATCACGCTAAGTCCAATAGGAGCGGAGTCCACGCCGACGAAGTCGCGCGCAGAAGCTAGTAATTCAATAAAAATCGAAGTAAACTGGATTACTTCTTACAACGATAGCAATCTACTTGTGGTATATTTGTCAAATTTAGTCCGAATGGATAGTCAAATATACCGACAAAAATTTGAAAGAGAAAAAAATCTCGTTTACTTTTCAGACCTTTGTTTATGTCTAATTGGAATATTTTGTCATTGTCAATAAATATATTACATAGCTTACCTCGTTTAAAGCGGATGTAGCTGCAAATTTCTATTGTAATGATCACATTTTTAATATTCAATTTTCACACACATACATATACATATACATATATATATATATATATATATATATATATATATATATATATATAGTCTACTTTAGAGATTAATTCAGTTTTACTCGTAAACACTTGTGTTAAGGTATTTCAGTTTCATCTTTACTTACAATGAAGTACTCAAACTAATTATTTGCAGATATTTTAAACAGTAAGGCATGACTGTAACCAGTGACCTGATTTTACATAATTCAGTTTTAAACCGAGTACGATTTTGTCAATTACTATAATTATTACTTTTAATATATACTTCTAAATTTTAAATCAAAAGATAAATATCGAATTACTTTTTTCATTATTTTTATCAAAAATGTCTAGCAATTTCAAAATTAAGCTTCATAAATTACATACATTACACGCATTTTGACACAAAAGACGTTGTTTCAAAATGTCTTTGGAATAGTGAAAATTTTCCCAATTTACCAATATTGTCCAAGAATAATTTAATGTCTCGAATTAGCTTTGTTTAAAAAGGTAAGTGCTTTAAATATTTTTAAATTAGAATAAAAAGTAGGTGTGTAATTTAGAATAAGGTCATATAGGCCATATAGGCTTGCCTGCAAAAACTAAGAAACTAAAAAAAAATAATAGCCTTGGACACTTTTCGATAGGCAAGTTATCATTGAGTTATCAGATCGGTGAAGGTCGCTCTTGCACGTCTCTTAGATCATAAGAGGTATTTGTTTTAGTTTCAAAAAAAGAACAATTTCCCAAATAGCATATTTATTTATTCATAGGATTTTATCCTAAACACAATATAAAAAGGTTCAATAAAACTGGAACTACTACAAATATTTACCGTAGATTTGAATTCCTAAAATAGGTACAGTAAAATGTTTCGAATACAAAATTAACATGTATTTAATAAACGAAAAATTTTATAATTTATTTATCTTTACATCAAAACAGCTTATTTGTGTGATTTATTAAGTCTTCTGTAACGATAGGTATACAAATAATAATAAATAATTTACGTACATTCATTTTTCTCTTTAACTAGCCATTTTTGTGAATAAATTATGCAATATTCTTTACATCTAAGGTTAGGAAATACTGTTAGAATTATATTGCATAGCAATTATAGTTTATTTGAGTAGTTCCGTTTCTCGATTAGTGAAAAGATTGAAATATTAATGTAATTTTGTATGCACAGCCAGTACCATGTTCTCTAAAATTAAACTGTCTATGACATTAATATAACATTATTAACTTGAACTGGCTCTGCATATAATAGGCCAACAACGAATGATTAGACGTCCTTTATAGAGCTCAGGCCATAAATAATCGTGTATTGATCGTTTACCTTACATTGGTCGTTGTTTTTTTTTCTTTTTCTTTGATATAATCAAACCGAAGAAGCCAATTGCTGCGTCGAGTTTATTGTTTTAGAAACATACACGCGTATTTTCTACGTTGAGAATTTACTGTATTGTTGTTAATCTACCGTTTTTCATTTTCTATTATTTTTTTATTCACCGATAGAAGTAAAAATCTTAATCACATTGGTATGACTTTTCCTTCTCATTCGTAGTTGACCTATCGTGTATAAATAGAGTTTATCAAACTTTAAAGTACGTAGTGTAAAATATATTTAGATAATTATAGTGTTGTGAATCAGTTAACATTTCTGTATGTACTATAAATTTAGCACAATTCGTATAAAAGTTATATAATGAAGGGCAGAGCAGGAAATATCGTGCCCAAAATCTGCTTTCAAGCAGTGCTGTGTTCCTGTGGTGAGTAAGGTGACCAGAGCTCCTGGGGGGATTGGGGGTAGGGTAGGATACGCGCTTGCTATGCTTCTGGTGTTGCAAGCATCTATAAGGCACGGTAATTGCTTGTCACCGGGTAAGCTGTGCGCTTTTTGTCGACCCAGTTATATAAAAATAAAAAAGCTTTTAAAACATATTTTTTTTAATATATTTGTGTCAATTGAAGTTCTTTTTTTATTAAATTTTAATTACTAATCGTTCGAAAGAATATAAAATTATAAAATATAGAAATACCGAAATGTTAACTCAAATTCACTTGAGATTCTCTTGAGACGGAGTTATAGTCTTTTACGACTCGAAATAAAAAGGACTTATCCTAATATACGACACACAGTAACATTAATACAATATTTGATATTAAATATTATATAACTATCGTCTATGGGACTTGGCAATCATTTCGCTTTAATGATACCTCAACAATCTTTGAAATTTCAATATCTTTGAAACGTTTCGTTCCCAGTGTGTACATGCCATCGCTCATTCTTAATGATTTGTGTTAAAAAATTCAAATTTTTATAATATTTTTATCGCGTTTTCAAAAGAGTTATCATCTTAAACTTTAGTATTTATTTAAAGTAATCATATAAAAAATAAGGACATAGGAAAAATCTGTGTTAAAATAAACAAGAAAATGTCTAGAATGTTTATAAATAAATATGGTTTAATGGTAAAATTATGTCTAATTTAAATATAATTACGTTGCAAAATAACAATGTTTTAATTAACCACAAATCACTAAATGAACCCTTTATTACGCATTCAATATAAACACCCCTGTTCGCTACCAATACGTACATAATTATTATACATTTATTTCATATTAAAATCAGTCAATTCTTAATTTTTATTCCTCCAACCAGAACAAGTCAAATTTCGTCTTCCAAACCATATTTTCATACCAACCACACATACACGTTTAAACATTAATATTAGACATTTAATATTTAGAGCTATGAAGTAATGCTTACAAAGAAAGATATTAACTGTATATGGTCGGATGGTTTCAGATGAAGTGTAAGAAGCTTCATTAAATAAGTCAGCAAACAATGTTTTAATAAATTAACCCGGTTCTGTGGACTATTTTGATTAGTTTTGAGAAATTTTCAGGGGTCTGAAAAAAAGTTACCACCTATTTGACATGAAACATTTATATTCACAGACGCCACACACAACGACAATACGTATTTTATACAATCAATGTGTACTTTCCTTAGGTGCATTTGATAAACCAAAATAAAATGAGCATATTATATCGTTTGCTCACATGTTCTCCGAAAAAATTAAACTTATCCTACGGTTATAATTATGTGCCTTAATCTAATTCTGAAGAAGTTTTGATGACAAAACATCTTATAATTTTATTTCTAAATATTTTATCATCAAAACATCATTTACAAGACTGAATTGATATATTATGCTTTTAATAATATTAAACCTATAGAGTAATTGTCGAGATATGTAGGACTATCACACGATTAGTAAAATGATTAGTAATGAATTTTAATAATAATATTTTGTTGCATACTGAAACGGCTTGAAATAAATTTATATATAAACTTATTAATAATATAATAATTGGTGATACAACTTATTTTAGCTTTTGGAAAACTCAAATCTAAAGCTGAGTTTTCATCTTATTTCAATTTTCAATACTATTATTTTTATTTACCATTTTACAGAATATAGTACATCGTGACAGTACAAGTAATACGGTAAGAATAAAACAGAGTTTTAATTGGTACAAATTATGTAGAACCTAAATACTCTAAGGTTGATTCACATACAATATTATTAAGAGACGAACACTGTGCTAACATTAATCACGACATTTGATTACGAACATAATACAAGAATTCAAACATTACATTGAGTAAAATCAGCAATCACAAAATTTTAATTTATTGATTGATAATAACGGAAAAAGTATACTTTATGTTAGAGGTAAAACATAGACATCATAATACTATAAACTTATTGAATCTATTAATTAAATTTGTTTCTTTTTTTTTCTTTTGATAAATAATTCGCAAAAAAATAATAATTGAAATTAACGAATCAATATAGGCTTACACATTTATTTCATAAGACACTTACATTGGTTGCCATTCATTACCATATTATACAGAGAACGTACATTGTAATTTTATTGAGGGTCAACGGTTTAGTCGATTAGTCCAATTTTCCATTATTAACTGCTAAGCAAATTAAAAACTTATAAAACACTTGTTGAGTTCGCCATTATCAAGAAATTTCTCTCACGATGCATACAGGATGTTCTTTGTAACCAAGTACATAATTATAGTATTTGGTCTGTCAGTGTTCATTTATTGGTGTGTGTGTTTCACAATAGTTCATTTATTTCTCTATATTTATATAAATAATCGACTATATTATATTGATTGAAAAGAAATCAGATATAAGCGACTACACCATCGATCCATAATAAATCTACAATACATATTTATACTTAAAACTACATTAAAATTTTTGTTACAATTTATTTCTAATGATTACCCAAAATAAAAAAGGTTTAAAAGACTGAAATTGAAAGTCAAATAAATTAAAAAAAAATTACAAAAGTCGATAGTAGGTATTAACAAAAATGTGTAATGTTATTTTTATGTGTTTGATTTATACCAATATGTATATTATGTATGTATGGGAGTAAATTTTATTGTTCAAAGTCAAAACTAATGCTTATTGTATTTCATAAATAAATCGCCAAAAAATAAAATAAAACGTTTTCTTTTTTTTGTTACTTTTTTCTTTTATCAAAATGAATTAATATCTCAAGTGACGTGCATAATTATATAACACCGATTTTCAATCTTTTGCCTTAAAACTCTTTCGGTTTTCAGTCAAAATTTCGAATGCTTTAATTAAACATCAACTTTTAGGAATATTTATATTCTAATTGTTTGGTGTTCATCTTACATTGTTTTTTTATATTTATAACATGCTTATTTTTAATTATGAATTTCACTATAAATTACGTTTTGAATTTTAGTAACTAACATATATTCTATGGTTATAATATGTATATATTTCGGATAAATGGTGCGCTTGCATATAACGTAAACTGAATTAAAATATTGAAGTAAAATTAATTATAGACACTTTATGATTTACACACAATACAAAACATGAATAAGAATTACAAAAAATACGTTAAAAACTACAATCAAAGATCAGAAACAAATTTTATGAATTAATAATTTAAACAAAATCGCATTCGCTGAGACAATTTATCTTCTATTTTTAAATTAATAATAATACTTACTAAGCATCGTAAACACTACATAAAATTTATTTACTCGTGAGTCTAGAAAATAAGACAAGAACGTCTGAATTAATGAAATATCTTTACATTGCTTTCACGAAAACGGAACCGGATGTAGTAATTAAATAGGAACTAATAGCTTTGTTGCATGTTACCATAACGCTGGTGGAAAAATAAAATTTTGTTTCAGAGAACAATATTAATCTATTGAAATCATTGCGATAAAAATAATCATAAAACGTAAGTAGTCAATAAAAAGTCATAAAATATTTTAATATTTATTTAAACAGAACTTCAAGTATGTTGAATAATAATAGTTTTAGCCTCACGAGTATCTTTTACAACTAATTTTAACACATGACAGTCATCATGATAGCACGAAACCGAATTTAGAATTACGCTTTACCATTTTTCAGTAGTCTCTTGTGTTTCACCTGATAAAACAAAAGTTACTACCAAATTATTTACAAATAACATAGGCACCAGCAAAGATATAAGTGATGGCTTACTAAATTAACTCCCTTAGTCACCTTTTACGATACGCGTGAGATAAAGGCGTTGGTGATATTCTTAATCCGGATACCACACGAATAAAAACTATCCTCAAATAATAAAGTTATATTATTCACACGACAATATTACAATACTTAGAAATTGACCCGAAACATTTTTTTTTTGATACTTTGAAATATTTTAGTTCTGAAACGTAATTCAATGTATACTTCTGTAATTGTGGGGAGAAAAATACACTAAAAGTATTTTATGTAATGATGGTTTATGAATGTGAATGAATGTAACGTGAACGGAATGTAATGTAATAAAATAAATATGTTCACTTTATTAATTAATTATTTATAGAACACATTGTTATTTATCTTAGAGTTATTTAATAACTTCGTAATAATAGGTATCACATTTAGATACGAGATTTCAAATATTTACACAAATAAAATTGTGAAACTATCATAAAAAATACCCAGACTACAGACTGTCCTCAACTGTGAACTAAAGTTATTGGACTATATTAATGTACATTATTGGGTAATTGTAATATATTATAACAACTACGTAGTAAATTGATATTAATAAGCCCACTGTTTTTAATTTAATGTCAAATAAACTAACTCGATGTGTCCTATTTTAGAATTTGGACGCCGTTTAACATTTTCCATAATTAAATAATTAAAATTAAGTAAAGATCCGTACCGTAACGTACCGTACCGTACCTTACCGAATATGTACATGTAAGTAAATAAAACATGTTATATGTTACTATTGAAGACACTTATTATCAGGAAAAATGTATGGTGGTCTAATCACTATTTTTGCTCAATCGTATAAGCATATTCATAATGTAATTATTATCCACTACAGCTACTGCGAAACTAATAATGTACATTATAAATCATTCGCAATAAAATAAATATTAATTTGTATAATAACCTAACCCTAAGCTACGTATCCGTTAAAATAAACTTTTGTTTAAAATCTATAACAAATATATAAATAAACTTTTTTTATTATTTTTTATTATTTTTTTTAACAAAAGCTACCTTAAATATAAATGAATATTAAGCGACAATACATATTTTCATTTAAATAAAACTTTCATTAACTACATAGGTGTTTAAATTGAAATATTTTCGCAGTGCGAGCAATGTAGCCACGAAAAGGCACGCGGTGTATGTTTACTACTACTACATATAAGTTTTATTATAGTTATCCAACAACAAGAACGTTCAAAGGTATTTTTTATCTATACGTATATAAATTCAAAATACCTTTTTTATTTCGTGTCGCTACTGCTTTAAAAATAAACTTATTTACATTTATTTTGAAACTTTTTATTTTATTTTATTTTCTATTACGGAAACTCAATATGTAAAAATGTTTGTATTGTCAATAAAACTCAATAAATAAATTTGCTCGACATATGAATCAGGTAATTTTCGCTAGAATAATTTCTATTGCTGGCTAATTTATGAAGAAAAAACTGTAGAACAATGCTACTTTTGTAACCAAGAAGTTAAAATAAAATTAAAGATTTCTATATTTACGTTATATTGCGGAGTAGGCATGGGAAGCGTATGGTTCAAATTATATAAGCTACTTCTATAAAGTGATTTCGATTGTCCACCATTGTAAGTTCTTTTTATGACCGAAATTTTTTTTAATAGTATTAGATAATAACGTCATAGAAATTGAAATACAGACAAATACAATCATACAACTACAACGAATATCTTTTATGTTAAAATCTAACTAACCTAAACGCCTTGTCGCACATTTATCAAAATTCTTATTTAGATATACGAATAAAACGAAGTTTTGTGACAACACAGGTACAGTAACAGTACCACAACAAGGCGATTACATAATACTCGTATTTTAAGATGTCTACGATATACTAAAACACTCAACCAAGAGAGTAAAATAATCACAATTACACCTGTTTTCGTAACGTCACAGCCGCGTTGATGTTAAATTTACAAGCACTCAACAAAATCAACAGAGCTAAAAAGTCCATACCTCTCCTGTTTTCTATAATTCTAAAAATGATAATGATCATTGTCATGTTTCATTGCCCACATTGCGAATATAATTCACTTATCACACCTACTTTTCAAATTATAATTTAATTAATTATAATTATTAAAAATTCTGAAAAATAATAAATACATTCTTCAATTTTACATATATTCGACATGCTCTTCAGAAGTCTCGTACAATGTGTAATGTCGTTTAATAATCAATGTAAATATTTACACCTATACATAGTAAATAATTAAATTATTTCAATACATATTGAAATTGGCACATTGCCACTTAACTCTACAAAGCACATGTGATGCGCACAAAATATTATACATATTAGGTCAGTTGATTCTTAATTCATTAAATGAGCAAAGAAGGTATTTTTTTTCACTATATGTATATGTGTAACTTACTTCACTTACATATTTTAAAAGTCGGTAACGTTTTAAATTTAGAAGTTACTATTTATTCTCCATTATCTATAAAAATAAATAAAATTGGAGTGTCTGTTTGTGATATTAAAATAATCGCTTGAACTAAAACTAACTAAACTAAAATAACCAAATTGACATTTTTACAATTTTTATCTGCCTGTATGTTTGTATGTATGTCTGTTTGTTCCAGCTAATCTCTGAAACGGCTTTGCCGATTTTGACGGGACTTTCACTGGCAGATATTTGATGTAAAAGGAGTAACTTAAGCTACTTTTATTTTAGAAATATTTTTATTTTATAGCTCTGCGAGCTGAACAATCACTTTTATGTTAAATTCCACGCGGACAAAGTCGCGGGCACAGCTAGTTTAACATAATATTGCCGGTTCAGCAGAATATTAAAATAACCGCAGAGCCATGCGGTACATTAAACTTCAAATCAACAAAATGAAATACTGGTAGAAAAAAAGGAAGTGAAAAACCAAAAAATATATAACTACTAACTTTTAAAGATATGTGTTATAAATATACACAATTTAAAACGTTACTAACACTTACTTACCACATGGAAATAATCATTAATGGTTATTCTTATTACCTAGGTTTTGCTTATGTTGTAAAGTTAATCTTATACTATTAAACGAATTAAAATTTTACGTCTCAAAAGCGTGACGTAAGGAAGCTTATATTGCACGCGTCACACGCTTAAGCGTGTGGGTGTGCTTTACTATCGAAAGACGGCTCTGTGTCCATTTTCCAAGATAAAATCGTTCTTATACGTTAAGTTAGGCACTGAATTTTAAAAAAAAAGGTTGTTTCGGAAACTAGACATGTTAATCTATAAAGTCAACGTATTTTCTTTCCATTTTGTTTAATATTTATAACAAAAAAAACGTAATTAAAAAGTGATATGTCAGCTGTCCGTTGGTCTGTGCCCTTTTGTTGTCTTCACGTTTTAGAAAAATATAAACAATTAATTGTAATAATTTCTTTTGAATAATACTTCATTCACTCTAAGGATGAACTGTATATCTTTTTATGATTGAACTCTTAACCGTTTTAAAGATATTAACGAAATTCGAAAGATTTTCTGGGTTTCTTTCATAAATATTTTTTCTTTTTTAAACCCCGGCGCAAAACGAGGGGTGGTGTAAGTTTAACGTGTCTGTGTATCTGTGTAACTGTCTGTGGTACTTTTTTCTAGTTGATGAGGGGATCTGACTACCTTCCATATGTCCTATCGATTCGAAATTTGGTACCGTATTACTTCAATGATATTGAAAGTGTATGGTAAGGTATCGTATTATGTATAGTAAGGCATCCGCCAACCCGCATTGGAGCAGCGTGGTGGATTAAGCCCTTTAATATATATAACAAAAAAATGTAATCAAATAATATATCTACAGCTGTCCGTTGGTATGTGCACTTTTAGTTGTCTTCTCGTTTTAGAAAAATATAAACAATTTTAGCGAAATGTATAAGCTGTTGAACGATCGGATAAATAATAAGATGTTATCTATCTTCGCTGACTCTTTATTGAAGAATAATAATGATAGAAAAACAATATTCAAGTAGCAAAATATAAAAAAGTAGCAAAATACAAAATATAATTATAAGATAATAGAAAAACAATATATTCAAGTAGCAAAATATAAAATATAATTATAAGATAACGTGCTACGGGTACGTACATAATTTTACTTACTAAATTGAAAAACAAATTATCAAGAAAAATTTAAAATCAAATTCTTTGACGACTATCGAAAACACGCCACATTACTCTCCTCCGAGACCGAAGGTCAATAGCCGGTTGGCGGGCCAGTGGAACCAGATGTTGCATAGCTCTCGGTGAGTTGGAACTGTCTGCGGTGATGCTTGCGAAGCCTGCGTTGCCGTTCAAGCTCGAGGTTACCAGCTTAGCGAATGACCACCAGTTTAGCAAATGAGCTCGGTTTAGCGAATGAATGAGCGGATGATAAAATATTCGCTAACTCCGCAGACTTTTTATTAATGAATTGTTATTTTTTTTATAATATAAAAATGAATCAAGTAGCAAAATGTAAAATATTAACAAGAAGAGCTTAAAATCAAATTCTTTGACAACTATCAAAAAATATTTCTATTAAAATGATAAAAAGAGGTTTTTATTATTATTTATATAAAAAGTCTATATATGTAGAGACGCCAATTAATTGTAATTATTCCTTTTGAATAATACTCCAGTCACTCGGATGAACTCTTTTTCTTATTATGACTGAACTCTTAACTGTTTTAAAGATATTTACGAAATTCACATGCACAAAGAGAGAATGATTTGACTTATCCTTCAATTTCATGTCTCCGACTGCATATTATGTACGATGTTGCATAAATATTTGAAGGACTACCGTATTGATATTTTTAAGTGTATAGTACATAATGTTTGATATTGTTTCGATTTGTTTCGCTAGCTTTGTGTAATTTTGAATTTTTAACTTGTTCCAGTCTTTTCAGTTCATTTTCTATTAGTTGTTTTTTACGCAGGCGGGTTTTTTGTTTTCTTTTAATAATTATTTTATTCATGAATTATTTATATTTTAAATAACTTCTGCTGCATCTAGCGACATTATTGATATTTTTGGCAGTGAAGTTAAAATTGTATCTATGTTTCGTGACGTGTCGACAGATTTTCGATAATATAAAATGCCAAAAGAAAATAAAAACTCTGCAAGAAAACGTGATCAATTACAACGTGATTATAAAAGAGAACGTCGTAAAAATTATGAGTCTTTCCAAAAATTATAAAGATGATGTTATGATTGAGCTGAATAAACCTGAAAGCTGCTGTCTTGGAAATAAACATAGTGGAATCTATTCTGCTCAAATTCCTAATAAGGATGATGTAAACCTTGCTCAAAAAAAATGTCGAATGTCTCAAGTTCGTCAAAACTATGATTTTAGACAAAGCGAACGAGAAAAAGATAGGTTAGCTAAGCAGGCTCAGCGATAATTTAGTGCCTACCTTAACATATAAGAACGATCGAAGATCTTGCAAAATCGACACAAAAAATAATAATATTTTATTCAATTGATTTCTCTTTTAGGCAATTATTATTAATTTCAATTCGTAACACAATGAGCGTGTGAGGCGTGCACTTTTGGATTTTCCAAATTATCTTAGATTTATTTAGAAACTGTTTTTGATCCGACCATTGCTTTTAATGAAGGGAATTTTTTGATTCTTTAAAGTAAACAAAATAGTTTAGAGAGTAACCATTATTTTTGAGGTGAGGCTAGTTAAATAAGTTATTTTATTTATTTTGACCATTAGTTGTACTAATATTATAAAGCTTTAACTGAAAAAAATTGTCCCTACTGACAGCAGGAAATATCTGAGGACTGGGAAAGTACCTCAACCTTACAGGAGATTAGGTACAGCTTATTAATAATGCTTTCAAGCAGTGTTGTGTTCCTGTGGTGAGTAAGGTGGCCAGAACTCTTGGTGGGGATTGAGGGTGGTATAAATTATTATAATAATTTTCTCTATTCGCTCTGGTAAAGTGGTGCATGGGGGTGACTAAGCGCTAGAGGTGGAGGGTTCGATTCCCGCTCGGGATATATATTTGTATTTATATAAATATTTCTTTCTGTCTGAATTTCTGTCCTCGTGGATATTTGCTCCGTGACTTTTCAATGACACCATATAGCGATCGTTACTCATAGTAGGGAATATATCCGCCAACCCGCAGCAACGTGGTGGATTAATCTCTGACCCTTTTCACACATGAAAAAAGTAGTTTAATGTTACAGGCTGAATCAAGCAATCCAATCTATCTTGATAATCTCACACACAAAAAATTATTCTCATTCTTAAATTTTGTTTACTTTAAAGATATTAAATCAATTATTTAAACCACGTTTGAATCTAATCTATGAATTTCTAAATAATACGTCTGCATCACTTCTTACCATTTTCCATGAAAAATTTCAACCATTCAGTTCATATCAAATAACGAAACAAAAATAAATTCAGAGACTGCAACCGAAACAATGAATTTCCTTAGACCTTTATTAACGTTTTTTTTTTTTATATTTAAAAATTTTAATATTTTTATTTTAGGTACGAATATTCGATTGATTGTTTTGAAGTCAGACAATTATCCAAAGCTCGTTTTGTTTTTAATTTAACAATTTCTTATTATAGCATATTTACAAATATACAATTTCTTTATACTATATTTCGGTTAGTTGCGAAATCAAGCACATGCTTTGATTTTGCTTGTAATGAATTAATAAAATGAGTATAGATAATATTAAAAATAATAAAATATCAAAATCTATAATAAATATGTAGGTACTTTAAATCGATAAGCTAAAGTTTACGAAAATAGAAGAATTTATAAAAAAAATGTAATAACGTTTTTTTATAAATATATACATAACCATATACATACACACACACATATATATATGCTGAATACTGTTGCCACATAAATAAATATATTAATTTTTACCAACAATAGATTTATTTAAGGGGGAACAGTGTTCTTCTTATATTCAATAACACGATCTAAATTATTTTTCTCGCCTATAATAAAATATAAAAATAATGTACTCATAAATATTAAATTTAAGAATGGCCGTAGTAAATAAATTGAAATGAAATTTGCACCAAGTTCTATCCGCTTAAGTTTTGGAGATAGGCATACTATAATTTTAGACCCCCCCTAGAGAAAATTTTTCGCTGAAAATTCATATACAATCGCCCGTCGTCTGGGTTCGTATCGTTTCAAAACAAAGATGAGCATGACACGTTCAAAGTGATGGCATTGAAAAATAAATTAATGACATTGTCATAATTCGTATGTTATGAATCGACCCTATCAATATTATAGTATGTACAACAGATTTTTTATTCATAGACAATTTACATGTAGTTATTTATAAAAAAAAAATATTCGGGTTTATATTTATTAGTATTTTAAACATTATATTAAATACAAAGCAATTCTATCGAAATTCGTGATACCTGAACTGACTACATTTACAAATATCAATAATGTCCTGTACTCTCGTTTCAGATGTCTATATATTTATTATATATAATAATAATACATTATGTATAAAATTCTAGTTGTAGAAAAATATTTCTCGGTAATTTCGAAGTCTGTACTGTAATCACTATTACTAAACAATAATAATAATTCTTACCATAATATAATTAAACATTTAAAAGTCCACTTTTTTACACTAAGTCATCTTCATATCATATAACATCACATGAATCACACGGGAAATCTGTAGAAAGGTACCGGAGCGGGGTGGCTTGATGAATAGGCGAGTCTGGTTGACATGAGGGACTTAAAAGCACTCGATTGTGCCTTGGCACCAGCGGAGTAGGAGCACGATGTTAGCTGCACTTAGTCACCAAATGAACGGGCGCGTGGATCGTCGCAACACTACCTAGATCCGTTGGACCTAAAAGCTCATCAGGATGCTCATGCTCGTGTCCGCGTCTCTTTCCCTCGTTTGTATAGTAATGTACTGCACGGCGTCGCGAACAGCACAACGCGGTGGTAACTGCTGCGAGAATCGCGATAAACAGTAACATTACGCCAGCAATCACACTCATCTGCGACTCATGGGTCGTTGCGCATAATTCTAAACTATCAAGTGTCAGATCTCCAAAAGACACACCACGAAGTTGTATAGGCGAGTGACATTTTAGCTGACGAATTGTCATATTGAGAACAGTTGTTGTCATATACTCTATCATAGCTTCGGCCGAGCATTGATCACACCGCCAATTATTTTTTGACAAATTCACAGAGGCTATTGCCTCTAATCTCTGTAAGTCCTCTTCATTCAACGTGTGAAGTCTGTTTCTAGATATGTCAAGACGTTGCAAGAATTTTGTTTTTGTAAGAAGTTTTAAGGGAAAAGTTAAAAATTTATTCCAGGATATATCTAAGGATACCAGATGTTTATTATACGTGAAAAAATTTACCGGTATTTCAATTAATGACAAATTTGCTAGTCCAACTTCATATATTTCTGGTAAAATTTGTAACACTATAGATATTTCATTAAGTGGTAAATTGTTGCCACTAAAATTTATGATTTTCAAAGATTCAACAACAGGAGCAAATGTTTGCGAATGGAACCTGTCAATTTTGTTGTGGCTAATATCCAGATTCACTAACGAAGTTAAATTAGTGAGGGCAGCGGGGGCCAGAAGGGCGAGACGGTTTCGTGCCAATGAAAGCATTCGTAATGCCTGATTGCTCCCAAACATATTGTCAACAATCACTGATAGCTGATTACCATCCAATTTAAGCTTTTTTAGTTTTTTTAGGCTTATAAATTCGTCAGATGTCAAATATTTAAATTGATTTTCACCTAAATCTAATTCGATCAAATGTGGTACCAAATGATAAATCTGAGTGTTTACTCTTCGTAGTAAGCAACGGCGGCATTTAAAAATTCGCAGGTGTTGAATATCCTTAAAGACCTCCGGGTTGAGATCTGCTAAAGGGTTGTAGCTCAAATCCAAAAAGAAAAGCTTTGCTAACATGCGGAACAGTCTCGGTACCAAAGCAGAAATTTGGTTGTGTGGTAGACTAAGAATTTTCAAAGCAGTCAAATGTCGAAATGTTTCACTTGGCATTTGTGCAATATTGTTGAAGTCAAGATAAAGTTCTGTGAGGTTTATGAGTCCACGAAAATTGTCAGCTCCAATACTTGTAAGGTTGTTATGCGTCAGATTAACCAGTCTCAAGTTTTGTAAGCCCCAAAACGAGTATTGTCCGATCGAGGGTACATTTGAATTAACAATATGTAGTTCACGTAGATTGACGAAAGGTGTCGGTTGGGTGAAGATAGGGCCTATAGTGAGATAGTTGGGTCGTCCGGGTGGGGCGGATATGATAACAATCTCCGCGTTGTGATCGAAAAAATCTACAGGAATTGATTGCATATCACCCTGCGTACATTCTACGCGTAGTCCGTCCTCTTCGTCAAGGTTGATAATTTCGCGACATGTGCAGTCGCTCGGACAAGAAATGTCGATTCCGTGGCAGATGCTCATCAGTATTGCTGCCCAAATCCATACCGGTACTAGTTTTTGTCTGATGAACCTGAAATAAAAAAAAACATATATATATTATTAAATAGACACACAAACGTGCAGCTTCATAGTCATAATTTTTAAATTATTGTATTAGTATAATTATATTTAACACACGGTCGTTTGTTTCTACGGTAAGCAACTTAATGACTTTTTTATATGTAATGGCCTACTAAAATGTATGTGTATTTTATTAATACACATATAAATAAATAAATATTAATACGTGAAGCGAAAACTTTGTAATGCTTTTTAACCGACTTCAAAAAAGGAGGAGGTTACTCAATTCGACCGTATTTTTTTTTAAATGTATGTTCGGGGATAACTTCGTCGTTTATGAACCGATTTTGATAATTCTTTTTTTGTTGGAAAGGATATATCCCTAGTTTGGTGCCATTATGAGGAAATCAGGATCTGATGATGGAAACCTAGAGAAATCAAGGGGAACCTTCGAAAATCGTAGTGACGACTAGTGCATTTGTTCATTTTTTTCGCCTACTTACGTTGTATTAATTATCGATGTAATTGAAGTCGGTTTTTTTCGTTGGCTAGTAAAACACAATTATTATGAAAATTGAGCAGACGGAGGAGTATGAAATTTCGTACACTTATATAGTTTATATAGAGAAGGAGTGCAGAATGCCAAAATTTTTTTAATAGTATGAATTATTATTATAACATTTAATCAATTAAAAAAACATTACACACACTACCACATATTTGACATACACACGCATATACTCTTTTGTTTACTATTATTGAAGTAAACTCTTGGACAAGAGAACCTTAATAAATAATAATGTTCAATGTTATAATTTTAATTAATAATGGTCGAATTTCGACCATTTGGCAACCACTAGTTTAAATGAAAGTACACAATATTGCTTTGCTTAATTGTTTATAAATACTTATTACTATTAATATACGTAAATATGTTTGTTTAAGTAATATAGTGCAATAGTTCGTTGCATGACAGTTTTACATTGCTATCAAAATTAACCAGCGAAATGTATGTGTCTACGGAAGAACTGCGCCAAAAATTGAAATTTTTTATGTTCGTCATCTTCAGGACTGGCATTTTATGAAATAAACAATAAAAATATTAAATAAATAATATATTGGCGACTAAAAAATGGCAGTACAATGTCCACTGAGTTAGTTAAGTACGCAACATTTAAAAAAATGTATTGTTGACGACACGTGTTCTAAAATAATAAAAATTAATGAAACATAAGAAGTGTAAGGCCGTGGACACGAAACTTGCGACAGCGGGGCGACGGCAACAGCGGGACGACGCGACAGCGGGACAACGCGACACGGAGCGATCAGGCAGCGATATCTCGCGTGGACACGAAACAATCTGGCGGTCAATACAACACTTTGTACCCGCGCAAGCGACAAAACCAAACTAGTTTGTTCTCGTCGCTTCCGCGTCGCCGTCGCTCCACCGTCGCCCGTGCATCGCTCGATCGCCCCGCTCCACCGTCGCCCGTTTCGTGCCTGTCGCTATACTGTGCAATGCTTTTGAATACATCGCCGTCGCCCCGCTGTCACAAGTTTCGTGTCCGCGGCCTTAGTCATCGTTAATACAATATGGAAAATCGTCATCTCTGCCGTATTTCAACAGTAAGAAATATCACAAGTGTGGTTAAAATAATGGTTATCTAACCTAAAGTTTTTGTCTGAAAGTTCTGAGGTGTGAAAGTATTTCAAATCAATAATATTAAACATTATTAACAAGCAGAGCAATGATAACGCGATTGTTAAGTTTATTGATGCATAAAAATCTTGGTGAAACGTCTTACTCGAAGAATTTTAGATATTCCACGCGACAACATTGGTACTGTTGCCGTCGACTTTATTCAATTAGTGTAATAAATAATTTGAGTGAAAGGACCTTACGATTACACATTGTGCGATAAAATTAGTAGGCAATCTTATTGTAAGTTCCAGACTGCTTGAGAACAAACTTGAAAATGGAAGGTCAGCATTATGAGTGACGTTGCGAGTTTCAGCCTACCCTACTTTAATAAACTTTGCCTCGCAGAACCACTAAACGTTCTGCGTTTGATCGAAATTCATTGTTACTCGTAAATAGTAAATCACCTGAATAGTAAGTAGTGTTTTCTACGTTTGAGAACGTATATACTTTTTTAACCGACTTCAATAAAAGGAAGACGCTATCAATTCGAACGATTCTCAAACCTTAGAACTTTTTATTGGGTGGACCGATTTCCGTGATGCTTGTCATGTGGTCTCATTTTAATTTAATCGAGATTTGACAAGTACTTTTCGAGCTATATCTAGTAATCCGTTTTTGCTTGACTATTTCTTCGTCGATCTACGTATCTCATAACTTTTCTATGGGTGTACCGAATTTCTTTAATCGAAGGCTGATGCTTGCTTTGTGATCTTATTTAAATTTGATCGCGATCTGATAACCACTTTTTGAGTAATCTTTGATAATACGTATTTACTCGAAAATTTTTCGTAAACCCCCGTTGTCGATGTATCTAATTGAAGTCGGTTTTTTTCGTTGCGACCAACAACAATTAATGTATAATAATAGTAATAATTAAAAAATTATTATAGTGAGATGGTTAGAAAACTTTTCTTTCGCTTGCAGACAAATAAATATCAGCAGAGAATAATACAATTCTATTATTTATGTCCTTTTCATGACTTGAGCATTGCAGAATTCGTATAATTAATCAAAGAGTTTAAATTATGTTCTCTAAAGATTTGGCAATGCACTGAACATAAAAATATATACTAAACAAATTTCCGCTTTTAACTATGAACAGCTATTAGAAATGTAATTGCCGCTAAAAACTGTGGGTCCGAATGCCATTTATCAAGAGGAATTAACGCGTTCAACAGAAAAAAAACTTGCCTAAGCTTACGCGAACTAAAACGAGATTAGGTCCTGAAATATGCTGCTCGCTTTGTCTGCCGAATTCAAACTCTCTGAAAAATAACTCAGAGATAACAAAAGGATTTTTGACGGAGGGAACACCAGATTATCCATTTCGCAAAAGGATATTTTTATAATTTCATTTACAACGCATTATGAAAAAATTTAATTTACGAACGTCGAGATTGTTCTTTGCAATTTATTAAACGACTTATAAAATGGTTGCTTAGTTATTGAGTTATGGTTCCTCATAAAGATTTTATTGTTTTTCATGAAATTTTCGACAAATGACTACTTCTCAACATGCTTTATTTAGATTAAGTTAAATTGAATTTTTTGTAATAACATATTATTACAAAGAATAGCATAAATGTTAGTTTAAGCTGCAGTATCACATGGATGATATATAGCAATCCTAGCTATTAAATTTGAATAATCGCTTACGACAATATTTGCATATTTTAATAGGCAAAATGGTTCATTATGTAATCGGTGTTATGTATCAGACTCGGTCGGACCCAAAGCAATATTAATTCTTAGAGGAATAAATTCAAGAATATCGTATAGAACTAATACCTTTTTAATAACATTTATTTAAGAGAATTTTAATTATAAACCATATAGATTAATGATATATTGTCTAAAGTGAAATTTAGAGACCTTGTTTTGTGAATGAAACATTTAAACAGCGGTAAAGTTTTGTTTCCGACTAAATTAAGAGAGCAATAACAAGCGAGTTTATGGTGATGCTGGTGTATTAAATCTAAGAAATATTCATGTGTCGATAAACATAATGGAATAGATCCATCGCGGTGACGAAACGTCTTCGTTCGTGAAAATTAAAGCTTTTGTAAACGTAATTTTGATTTGAAACAGGTTAAATTGCAATAATACTTAAAAATATAAATTGACAAAATTTGCTATGTATAACAGACGGTAAACGAATGTAGTTATATAGTAGCTAGTATTTCAAAACAATACTAGAAAACCTTTTCTGTCTGGTCAAAAATTCGATAATATTTACTAAGACCTTATAACTTTGCTTATAATATTTTACTAAAAATACTATATTTACATATAGAAGTTGATATTTTCAAAATCAGTATTTTAACGTAAAATTTATATTCTATTCGGATAGAAAGTTGTCAGCGATTATCGAAAAAAATTGCTGTACTTAATCTGACGTGAAAGGAAGTCTTATCGAAGCTTTTTTCCAACCATTCATCTATCTGCAGCAAAAATCATATAGAACGATCGGAGTATTCAAAACGAAATCGTATAAATTGTAGGTTTATTCTACTATGCTTCCCATTTAATCTGAGAAATTCATAATATTATACCTAAAAGGATTTGTGTTTTACGTCTTCCGTAATTAATTTACAAAAATTATGCTGAAAACATCGAAATAATTTACTTAAAACCCGTACAAGCAAAGCGGATGTAAAGTAGCATAAATAGGAGAGAATATTAAGGTCCTTATTTCAGAAAACTTAATTATCATGGTATAAATTATCCTTGACAGAATGAATAATTAAAAATGGTTTATATTACACATATATTCACAATTACCTGAGGCAAACTTCAACCAACAGCCCATTGATACTAGTCGAAATAAAAAAAAAAACATTACCTTATCGCGACAACTACAACTTTTTTTAAATACATATCCGTTAAAATTATGTCGCTAAGTTATGTCACCATTATACCACTATTGTTTCCCTGGCTTGTGAAAGTCCAAAGCAAGAGTGAGAGAGTTTAAATTGCTACCAAAATGTTTTTGGTACGATGACATTCGACTTTTTTAACATGGTTATTACTAATTTACTAGCATAAATTACGAATTTTTCTGGTACAATATATAATCAGACTAGGCCACTAAAACGCTATACGTACAATCCACGCCTATTAGTACTTAAACCCCATTATTATTCAAAATAATGACACGATCAAAAATCTTGGTTACCTTATCCTCTGCTATATTTTGGCAACAAAGAGGAGCCTAAGTCGCTTTCTATCGTCCAAAATATGTCACCAAATTTCATCAAACAAATAGACACAGAAGAGATAGATATTTAAATTTATTGTAAAAGTATAAATTTATTGATATCGCGATAGACCTTTCGATAATATCTGTGTGCAGTATTGACCCCGTTTCAATTTTACTGTAGGCATAGATTATCTTGATGCTATCGAGCCGCATTAAAGTTAAATATTATGGACCATGCATTTGTGTATTAATTATGAACTATAACGAAATCGCTTAGGTAGGACACAGCAAGAAATATCCTGCTCAAAATTTGAAGCAGCCTGACTGGGAAAGTACCTCGCACCTCACAGAAGATCACAGCTAAATAATACTGCTGTCAAGCAGTTTTGTGTTCCTGTGGTAAGTAAGGTGACCAGAGCTTCTGGGGGGATTGGGGGTAAGGTCGCCAACTTGCGCTTGCAATGCTTCTGGTGTAGCAAGCGTCTATAATCTACGGCAATCGCTTACCATTAGGTGAGCCGTACGCTTGTGTGCCGACCTAGTTCTATAAAAAAAAACGTGAAAACATTAAATTTTTTATTTATATTTTAAATATAATAATAAATTGTGTACTTCAAAAAAAAAACCTCAAATTTCGCGCAAATAGCCCGGTTTTCCGCAATCCTCATCCAACCTCCACCAGCAATATTAGGTAGATAGTCGGTCCAGCAAGCCGGAGGACGTCCCACACTGCGTTTGTCAACAAGCAGTCTCCACTCCAGGACACGTCTGCTTCAGCGGTCATCGGTCCACTGACATAGGTGACGAGCCCACTGCCACATTGACATGCTAGTTCTGTGGACTATGTCAATTACTTTCGTTCTATCGTGGGTAGCTCATTTCTAATCCTATCTTTGAGAGATATCTCAACCATAACCCATTCTATTGCATGTTAAGCGACTTTAAACTTGTGGACTAGTCCCTTCGTCAATGTCTACCTCTCGGCATCGTATGTTAAAACAGGCAGGACGCATTTCTCGAAGCCTTCGGCGTAGTTGCCCCGGTGGATGACGGCATTAAAGAGTCTCTACAAGTATTATAGGACAGGCTGCCCTGCGGCCTTAAAGATAAATGTACGTATACTTAAAATTCTTAGTGGTATTCTCTATACTAAATGAGCTACAAATGTCAATTTTAGAACTCTGACAGTTTTGATTCAAGTGTAAATCACAAAGAAGAAACTTACAAAACTCAACTTTCAACATTTTGTACAGTACGTACACATACCTACTTACTGTATAGTTCTACTTAACTGTTAAGTTCTACTTAAAGTTCTTACGGAATGAAAAAAAAGGAATTTTGCGCACAAAATTACAAAACTTCAGAAAACGTTACGATGTTGGTTCAGCTAGTTTTATAATAAAACAAAATGTAACATAAGTTTATACATACATCCGCTTATAGCCATACAATTTACTTTTTATAATACTTAAATGGATGTCTACAAGAAAACAGATACAACGGTTTACTTGTGTCATTTATCATTTATCCATTGGCCGTCACTTTTTTTTGTTTTATTTTTTTGGTCATACCAACTTAAAAACCTTTGTGTTTCAACTCAACATAATTAATTATGTTGAGTTGTAACATTATATAGTAAATAAAGTATATTATCGAAAAATATGTGTGCCTATAGCAAATCAGTGTACGGTTACGACGATATTTTCGTTACTAATAAGTTACCGTGAATGTTCTAAATTACGAAAAATAAAATACAAGTTGTTTGACTCTTAATACGTTCCTTCAATTTGGGGGTTCTAATAATGTTATAAACCAAATACTAGCTTTTTTGTGTAACAAAATAAGTGTTATGGACTAGGAGAGTATTTGTAAAATATGTATGATTCCTTTTTAACCTAGTGAAATTACGACAGCGAAAGATCTGTTGTTTGTTAAGAAAGAAGGTAAAACGCAAAGAGAGATTGAGGACATTATTTGCTTTTTGAAGGATGTACCCAGACAGTATTCCTACATTTGAGACCAGGGACTTGCAAAAGCTACTCCCGGTTTCGTTTGATCATATAGATGTTACTAATCTATTGAAAGATATCGTAAAATTTAAGTCTGATATCACACATATTAAGGAATGTTATGTACCAAGTGAAGAAATAACGTTGATAAAATTGGAAATAGATACTCTAAACAATGCGCCAATAGTGAATAATCCTCATCAAAATGTCATAAAATGACATATTATGAAACGTGGAGCTAGCTCATTAAATAGCTATGTTTATGATAGCGGTCCCATGGGATTACTGCCCATGCCACCATAGACCAGGTAATGTAATATAGGGTACATGCCACTAAATACATTACCACAGATTTTTCCCAGAACGAGAGGTAATCGCCAAAAATTTCTTCACAGACACATATTAATCGTATCGTTGTCGGGTATGTCGAGCGCGTGTAAGAAAAGACCTACCCGCACATTTGAAGCGGCGAGCAACGGTCGTCTACCCGAAGGCATCTCCCGTTCGATATTTACCATTTTATAGGTGTGATACACTTTTGACATTCCACGTCGTAATCGTCATGGGTGACCGTGAGATTCTTCGCACCCTCTGATCATCGAAGGTCTGCCGGGTACTGAGGGCCATTATTATATTGTTCTCAGCGATAAAGATCATCCGGATCAGAATGCTAATATATTTTTTATAAAATTATGCATAAAAATACATTAAATCAGTAAAAAAACATTACACACTACCATGTATTTGATACACACGCGCATATTATACTCTTTTTTTTTCAAAGTCTGTAATTAAATTGAAAAAATTAAAAAAGGTATTTTATTTTCATTATTTTTTTGGTTATCATTTATTTAAATTTTTTTATGGTCGAATTTTGACCTTTGGGCGACCAAAAGTATGTGTTTAGTAAATATCTCATCTACTGGTCGGATCACTTTCCGCTTGTGCTTGACTGTGATTTATTTAATGTAAAACCTAAAATAATGTTACCAAATTGTGATGACCGGACCAGAGTAATGTAGGGAGAAAGGAATATTTCTCAAATACAAAAGTATAGTGAGATTTGTAATTCAAAACTTAGAAAAAATAACTCTCCGGAAGAAATGAGCAACTTTTGTGACAGTTGTTGTAATAATTCCGAGAATAGGGCTAGTATTGATAATATATGACACTGTAATGAGCGTTCTATCTGATGCTGCCGCAGCGACGTATCGCAGCAGGTGCCTGAAAGAATGGTTATATGGCCGGGTGGAATAGGTATGTCGCATACTCGCACAGAGTGGCACGACTTAGATTTAGAATTTTTAATTTTGTTTTTCCACTGAAAGACTATCTTTTTGCGTAAACGATTTTATTTTTACTCATAAATAATAACGTTTAAACGTATACTGACATTTTAAGATTTTAATACAATTTCATGGGCGTAATTTTATGTATGATAAAATAAACGTTGGTCCGAAAAACTTTTTATTATACGGAAAAAGTGTTGTGGTACGTAAAATGATGTCCAAACTCCAATAAAAAGTTGAGTAATCATTTAGGCTGTCAGCTTGCGACGACAGTTAAATAGGGATTTTGCGACTTTTTCCCGTATTAAAAGATTAAATCGTACATTATTTTATAATGGAGTAATCAGTTGGCGTTTAAAAGTCAAATCAATTATAACTAACATTTTTAAATGAGTTAATCGCTTTTAAAATGCTTTTCTTCACGATTTTTTCCCTTGAATATTTTTGTAGTAAGTACGAAAAACACTTAAACAAAAAAAAAATAGTCTACATATTTTATGTAATTCTATTTTTCATTTTCGTTATAAAAATTTTACAAGTAGCCTTATCATGTTTTTCTTAATTTTCAACCGACGAAAAAACAGAGGAGGTTATGTATTCGACGCGTATATTTTTTTATGTGCGTGGTCAGCATAACCTTTTACAGAGTAGTCCGATTTTGATAATTCTTTTTTTATTGGAAAGAATATACCCAGAAATTAGTCACATATAAATTTGAAAATAAAAATCCAAGCCTAAGGGTAGGAAAACAGAAATTGATTGATTATTCACACACTGTAAGGTATTCCCACGCATAACTTTTTACAGAGTAGTCCGATTCTCATTCGAGCAGCATTTTTTGTAGGCCTACCCATGTTGGTATATAAAGCCTGTTTTTTTTTCGTTTAAGAATTCGTTTAAGAACTTAGTTTTAATTATTTATATTATACAAGAAATAATGGTTAAAGAAGTATTATAATTATGAAAGTTAATAGCTTAAGTAAGATAGATAGATATTTTAAAGGCTAATCAAAAATTAAGCACGTAGTAGGTAATTAGAGGATTATAGCCACAAAAAAAAATATGAAATAAAAACTTTTTAACAAAAAACTAAACCGCCGAAAATACTGAAAAGCAAACAATAATAAACTTTTTTTATTAGGGTTTCGTACCCAAAGGGTAAAAACGGGACCCTATTACTAAGACTTCGCTGTCCGTCCGTCCGTCCGTCTGTCACCAGGCTGTCTCAAGAACGGCAATAGCTAGACAGTTGAAATTTTCACAAATTTTCTATTTCTGTTGCCTTACTCAAAATTTTTACTCAAAATTACTTAGCTATACTTACATTCCTTCCCCTACATGGAGAAGAGGCCTATGCCCAACAGTGGGATATCACAGGCTGAATCGTGATCGTGATACTTACATTCGTTTAAGAACTTAGTTATTAAGGTTAATTAAAACATCAACTATTTACAAAAATATAATACTTAGATATAGTTTCATTACTTTAAGAAGTTGGTTATTAGGCTTTTTGCTTTTCAGTTTTTTCGACGGTTAAATTTTTGTTAAAAAAGTTTTTATGAATGCTTTTATATGAATTTATTATATTTAGCACTTTTATAATAAAGGCTCTTTTTTGTTTTAAAAACAAATCATTTTCTATTTATTTTACTAATTATAATCGATTTTAATTTTTTATTATTAATTTTATATCGATGCTTATATAGAACGCAAATAAATAGTTCAATTAAAAATTCCAGTGCAATTATTTTGTAAAAAGGTTTGCGGAAAACCGGGATGTGTGGTGCGAACTTGGGGAGGCCTATGTCCAGCTGACTGCTGCTGAGTGGACTGCAATAGGCTGAACTGACAGATTGTCTGACTGGCTGATTTTGTAATGACTATGTAGGTACTGAAATTTAATAATTATATGTATAACATTGTGCTCTCTCTCCTGGAGCCGAAATATTCCATATGATAAGCCTTGCGAGTCAGAGAGATTGAATTATATATGAGTTTCTCAAACCAACCTAACAAAATGCTAGAACGATACATCGACTAAACAAATAGATTTGATAATGTAAAACTAAAGAAATATGTTATAAAATATTAATGAGCATTTTTAATCTGTTCTCTTTTAGAAAAGTCCTATAGATAATAGACTAAGAGCCCGTGAACCGCAGACCTACGTTATTTTATAAAAGCTGAAAGTTTGTCAGCGCATGCTCCCAACACAGGTAAGAATCATAGACCATTATGAAGTTTGGGTTACAGTGGTTTTGGCAGGTAAACGTCAATAAAGGTGTGTAACATACTGATCCAAATACATCAAATAATAAAGTGCGATTTTTTGGTAATTACCTTTAGAATATTAATAAAAATCGGATAACGCCGCGTTGGCGCAGCGGTCACAGCAATGGATTGCGATTGGCTGTTGCGCGAGCAGTTGCGGGTTCGATCCCCGCACACGACAACATTTGTATTGGCCATACAGATGTTTGCCGTGGTCTGGGTGTTTATGCAGTCCTTGTGGGTCTCCCCACCGTGCCTCGGAGAGTACGTTAAGCCGTCGGTCCCGGTTGTTATCATGTACACCTGATAGCAATCGTTACTCATAGTAGGAAATATATATTTGGGTTGTCTGGAAGAAATGGTTAAATAGCCATAAGTCCGCCCATTGTACTTCACAGTCTGTAAATGATATTTGTAGTTGTGATGTACAATAAAGTATAAATAAATAAAAATCATGTTATTCATTGCCAGACACTTAACATCGTGGCAACCCCTTGCCAGACACCCCTAGTATTCATGAAATTATAATTTTACTTACGTTATAGTATAAAATCTGATTTTTACTAATTTTTTTTACGGGCTCTTAGTCTATAACAACTAACAACTTAAATAAAAAAATTGTTAATTTAAGAGGTACTCAAATATCGTACGATATGATAAAATAATGTCTATATAATTATTTTATAATTTTCGTAGGCTTAATTTTTATTATTTCACGTTCCCGAAATTTCTATAAGTGTTGAGTACTTATCGAAATAATTTGATTTTTTTTTTCATTATAAAACGTTCTTCATTTCAAATATAATGAGCACTCGAAAATTCTCTCCTTACACCTAATAAAAAAATATATTTTAACATCATTTTAAAAATGTTAAGGCAATCACAATGACAGAAAAAGAATAAAATTCAAGTCTTTATTTTTAATTTATGAATATCAATGACCAAAGGACAATGCCCAGGTACGTGCACCGGTACGTGCTTGATGTGTTAAGACAATTCATATAATTAATTATCGTTTATTATTTGAATCTAAAATTTTAATAATATTCTAAAAGTGATTAAAGCCGCAGTTTATAATTTAATTTTAAAAAATATTTTATTTGTATTCCGCGTTTGTTATGTCAAAATATATTAAATATAAATAGCAAGTCGTCATAGCAACCATACAAACAAACGCTTTTTTTAAATTAAACTATAAACCACGGCTTTGATCACTTTTAGACTATTATTAAAAATCTAGTTTTAATTAATAAAGAAAACTTTATTATGTCAATTTTCTGGTCGTGTGTGGTTTATAATTTAATTTAAAAAAAAACGCGTTTATTTCTATGGTTGCGTTTCCGACTTGGTAATTTATATTTAACATGTTTTGACAGCACAAACCCGGAATACAAATAAAATATCTTTTTTAATTAAAGTATAAACTGCGGCTTTGATCACTTTTAGAATATTATTAAAAATTTATTTTCAATTAATAAAGGATACTTAAATAAGAATGTTCCTTGACACCTTGAACTTTTTATCTTTCGTAACAGATGACTTACAAGCGAAAACCGTACACGAGGTCTAAATATACCACATAAGTACAGTTCTCCAAATAACCGAAGACGTCGATAGACCGACCGGATATTGTTTCAAGTGAACTTGATTTAGATAAATATAATTATCCATTCCTTGATTGATCCGAAACAAAACGATGTACCAGTATCATCGACAAAGCCTTATTTCCCTTTTACCTTAAAATAAAATTTAGCCCTTAATGATTTTCCTTGTTCAAACTTAATAATTAATAAGTAAATAACCTTTTCTTTTTCTTTTGACTTTTCCTCCTTTAAGCCATGTGTTTTTTTTTAAATCGCTAACTCTTTTATTTCTCTTACATACACTGATCTCTCGTTTAGTGCGTGGTAAGTTGAAGATGAATATTTAAATAAACCTTCGTGAAATTTTGGTTTAAGCGTTTTAGCGTGGCCCTATACGTTATCTAAAAAAACTGCTCTCGTGTTACGTTACGTTTTTGTGGTGAGGAAGATCCAGAGATACATCGCGTTGCAGGACAGCTCCGAACCTAACAATTCAATTACAAATAGTCTAAACTAACCTTTTTTTTACGTGGGGAAAATCCATCATGGATACCCTCCGGCGCGGGGGCACCAGAGGGCTATGTCAGACTCCTACTGACCAAAAACCATCCACGTGTGAGCAGACATCCGCCTGAGTGGGGCGAAATGGGGTCGCGTTAATAAACATCCGGGCCCCGGCACCCAGAGGGGCGGCACCCACAAGACCACCCCTCCCAACGACGTGGGAACTCAAGCCAGCCGAGGATCCCCCGACCCCCAGCTGGCCACCCCACTTAGGGGACGCTCAACCGGACCAGTCTACCGTCTGCAGAATGGGGACACATGTCCAGGAGCGTCCCCCCCTCCAAGTCAGGCAGGCCTGAGTTCCAACGTCTGGCATCATGGCGTTGGCGTTGGGGGTCAGGCCTGCCCGACCTCAAACTCCGGATCGCACCGAGCAACCGAGCAAAGCTCCAGGGAGCCGAGCACGACCCGGCAACTACCCCACGGGTCCGCCGGACTGCACCAACAACCGAGCTTAAAGCTCCAGGGAGCCAGCACAGCCCAGCCAGCAGGGTCAAAATTACTTAGCTATACTTACATTCCTTCCCCTACATGGGGAAGAGGCCTATGTCCAACAGTGGGATATCACAGGCTGAATCGTGATCGTGATACTTACATTCGTTTAAGAACTTAGTTATTAAGGTTAATTAAGCCCAGCCTTCACACATCACGTCTGCCGGATTGCACCAGCAACCGAGCAAGGCTTCAGGGAGCCAGCACAACCCGGCCGGCAAACCGCGCTTTCGCGCTACAGGGCGGGCAAGCGAACCCACCCACACCGTCCCTCTAGTGCGCTCACGGGTCGAGCAGTACCCGGAGCGCACCCCTCAAGTCAGTCGTTAGCCGCGACGAGCAGCAGTACCGCGACTGCGATACTGCGATATTATATTTGCAGACATTCGGTTATTCTTCCCCACTTTCACCCCCTAAACAGCTTTTAAACGACTCAATCGATTTTCATCAAACAGGTCTAAGAACACTCGCCCGTAACTTACCTTGAATACAAAAAAAAAACTAAATTGAAATCGCTTCATCAAGACAAACAGACAGGCAGACAGACAGACAGACACGTCAAACTTATAACACCCCTCTTTTTGCGATGGGGGATAAAATGGAAGAGATGTCAAATCGATATAAGTTATTTTAGTGCTGTATTTGAAATTTTAGATTTTACAGCTTTTAACCCAATCATGAACTAGGTTCATGTTTACGACAAAAAAAATTGTCACTTTTTAAAGTAAGGCTTTAGAGTGGTGCCAAAGTTAAACAATGTTAATCTACCGTTAATCATACTTATAGGTTTTCGCGAAATTTTTCTTTCTCCATCGAAAATGAGATCAATTTTCTACATAATTTTTACTAGTAGAAATTAGTAATAATAAAATCCATGTCATTATTTAGTAGTGAAAACTAAACGGTGATTTTATTTACGATCATCGGCAAGATTTATATTATTTACAAATTTAAAAATAGTTTTGACTTTTTTGTCAATAGACATCAATACACGATTTCATTGCGACGGTTGTAAGAATATAAACTGATCGTTGAGTCCGAATCAGTTTTAACAAAATGAAGGGTTACTAATATTCACCCCATTTGCAAGTACCTACCCTGACGCGCAGGCGTTATCGTTGATTTGAATTTGCCATGAATACCATTAAATAAATATTTCACGCTACGTGAACAAAGTATCTGTATTTTACCCGATCACAGTTTAGTTAAGGGTTAAATTGAGTTTGTTATACAAATTCATTTTAGTCTAGTTACATGTATCGAAAATCAAGTTTATGTTATATAATAATGTGTGTTATGTTATATAATAATGTATAACGATTATATAATTATAAAATACACAGGCATTTTAAAACATAATTGTTCAATATTTATCTTAAATTGCTAATACGAAGAAGACCGTTAAACAATTTCTTTAGCATAGGAGCTCCTTTTACACCAACGTACTCTTATAGCTTCTTACGGATTTTTTGTGCCATTATTATTAGAACATGTTTCTCTTTACCATCATTTTTATTTTTATATATTTTTTCCGTAACTCAGTTTAATTTTTTACGAAATAAATTGCACTGAATACAAAAATTATTCGCCGCCGCATTGGCGCAGCGGTCACAGCACTGGATTGCGATTGACTGTTGCGCGGGCGGTTGCGGGTTCGATCCCCGCACACGACAACATTTGTATTGGCAATACAGATGTTTGCCGTGGTCTGGGTGTTTGTGCAATCCTTGTGAGGCTCCCCACCGTGCTTCGGAGAGCACGTTAAGCCGTCGGTCCCGGTTGTTAAATGTTATGTACACCTGATAGCGATCGTTACTCATAGTAGGGAATATATCCGCCAATCCGCATTGGAGCAGCGTGATGGATTAAGCTCCGATCCTTCTCCTACATGGGGAAGAGGCCTATGTCCAACAGTGGGATATTACAGGCTGAATCGTGATCGCGATCGACAAAAATTATTATTTTTATTCATATGTGGGTTAATAAATCGCGAGCGCTCTTAATAATCGTAAGCCGAACACATCAATCTTTTTATTTGGTTAAAAGAAAAGATAATATGTAATATGATTTGTATAAAAATATGAAAAGATTACATGAAAATTTTGAAGGTTTGCTTAACAGATTTTATTCTATTAGGTATAGGTATATTATACATACAATCAAACTTTTTCTGACAATAATAGATATACATCACTACAAAAATATCGTAATACTTTAGCAGATTGCAAAAGATACAGGTGAATATCAGATCTAAAGTAACTTCTACTAATAGATTTGATTAAAACTGTTACATTTTAGGAAATAATTTTTAAATGTTTGGATGATTACGAATGCTCTATAAAATTAAGATCGTTTACAATACTATCTCATTATTCCGACTTAATTGGATTGTACCGCAAAATAACAATAGCACAGAAAAATCGCTATAAAGAGAGCTACCGCTAATAAATTATGAATTCACTTCTATTTCACGACTATGTGACTACGAAATTTATTCATTTTGTGTATATTGTTGTGCTGCTATTCTGCTCTACGAATCGATCTATGTATATAAAATCGTTGAGTAGTACACTCATCACGAAATCTCAAATATCACTGACGTATAAAAATTAAAGGCAGGTAGTTTATAATTACTACCGCTATGAATGGATTTTTCGATAGGGCGGGATTAAAGGGAACTATAACAGGGATGTCAAAGATACGGCTCGCGAGTACATTTTTAGGGTTCCGTACCTCAAAAGGTAAAAACGGAACCCTTATAGGATCACTTTGTTGTCCGTCTGTCTGTCAAGACCCTTTTTCTCAGAAACGCGTGGAGGCATCAAGCTGAAATTTATATTGAATACTCAGATCTGCTGCCTCTTAAAGCTGTGAAAAAATGAAACTTCTAAGCCAAGGCAATCAAAAGATACAGCCGTTTATGCTGCAAATTTTCGACACTCTCAAGGGAATCAAAACCTACAGGGTACTTCCCGTGAACTAAGAATCTTAAAATTTGGTACGAGGCAACGTCTTATAGCACAGATACAGGAAAAATTGCGAGAAGTGTAAATTTTTAGTTACTACATATAAAAAAAAATATTTTAATAATTTTACACTTAATACCACTTTTCTCATAAACGCGTAAAAGTATTAAATTGAAATTTATATCAAATACTCAAGTGTATAATACCTTTAAGCTGTAACAAAATCAAACTTCTATGTCAACGGTATCAAAAGAAAAACCAATTTAAGCCGCATATTTTCATCGAAAATAGTCGCAAAGGAATCAAAACCTACAGGGTACTTCCCGTGAAGTCAGAATCTTGAAATTTGGTACGAAGCAACGTCTTATAGCACAGATACAGGAAAAATTGCGAAAAGTGTAAATTTTTAGTTACTACATATAAAAAAAAATATTTTAATAATTTTACACTTAATACCACTTTTCTCATGAACTCGTAAAGGTATTAAATTAAAATTCATATCGAATACTCAGGTCTATAATACCTTTAAGCTGTAACAAAATCAAACTTCTATGTCAACGATATCAAAAGAAAAACCAATTTAAGCCGCATATTTTCATCGAAAATAGTCGCAAAGGAATCAAAACCTACAGGGTACTTCCCGTGAAGTCAGAATCTTGAAATTTGGTACGAAACAACGTCTTATAGCACAGATACAGGAAAAATTGCGAAAAGTGTAAATTTTTAGTTACTACATATAAAAAAAAATATTTTAATAATTTTACACTTAATACCACTTTTCTCATGAACTCGTAAAGGTATTAAATTAAAATTCATATCGAATACTCAGGTCTATAATACCTTTAAGCTGTAACAAAATCAAACTTCTATGTCAACGATATCAAAAGAAAAACCAATTTAAGCCGCATATTTTCATCGAAAATAGTCGCAAAGGAATCAAAACCTACAGGGTACTTCCCGTGAAGTCAGAATCTTGAAATTTGGTACAAAGCAACGTTTTATAGCACAGATACAGGAAAAATTGCGAAAAGTGTAAATTTTTAGTTACTACATATAAAAAAAAATATTTTAATAATTTTACACTTAATACCACTTTTCTCTTGAACGCGTAAAAGTATTAAATTGAAATTCATATCAAATACTCACGTCTATAATAACTTTAAGCTGTAACAAAATCAAACTTCTATGTCCACGATATCAAAAGAAACAGCAATTTAAACCGCATATATTTAAACTAGCAAACAACTGACAAGGGAATAAAAATCTAAAGAATACTTCCCGTCGACCTAAAATCTTCAGGTATGAAGCAACGTCTTATAGCACAGATACAGGAAAAATTACGAAAACCTTAAATGTATAGTTACATCGCAACCACAGAAATAGTATGTGTAATGTTGTTTATTTCTGCTTTGTTTTTCAATTATAAAACTTTGCAAAGTAATATTTATTTACTAACTCTTTTTGCACACCAATACACAAAAGAACAATACATAGAATTTATAACAATAAACTTGCATCAATTGCAACAGGCGGCCTTATCGCTAACACAGCGATCTCTTCCAGGCAACCTTTGGGCAGAGGACTTGCATATAAACTAGGGGAAGGGCGCAAAATTTTGTAAAAAAAGGAACAATATAAAATAAAAATCAGATATAAATAAATAACTATATAACAATAGATGCTGTATTTAATGACACATATGTACATATAAGTTTACTCATATGTATACACAAATATATAAATACATACATACATACGTATATACACTATAAGCAAATTGATAGATTAAGACGAATGACATAACAACATAACGTAACTTCATGAAAAATAATAAATCTATACTAATATATAAAGCTGAAGAGTTTGTTTGATTGTTTGTTTGTTTGTTTGTTTGTTTGTTTGAACGCGGTAATCTCTGGTTCTACTGGGCCGATTTGAAAAATTCTTTCAGTGTTAGATAGCCCATTTATCGAGGAAGGCTATAGGCTATGTATCATCACGCTAAGACCAATAGGAGCGGAGTCCACGCCGACGAAGTCGCGCGCAGAAGCTAGTAATAAAATAAAGTTGCTTAACATAATTTAATATGATAAGTACATTTCCTTAACAAGTTTTTCAAATGTCATTAAAGATTGAGCGCGTTAGACAGTGGCAATAAGTTCCAAAGACGATAAGCTTCAATAATGAAAGATTTAGAATAAAAGGAAGACGAATGTGAAGGTATCTTCAAAGTTAGGCTATCATTTAAGCGAAGAGGTACATATTATATATTTATCTTTAACGCCAGCGTTGATTCTAGACCAGAATGAAGAAAGCTCTTCAATGTGTATTCGTAGCCGGCGACCATGCAAGTAACTATGAAACCAGCCAGACACCTTAGGAGATATGTTAAGAGAACCAAGTATAGCTAGTAGTAAGTCAAAATCAACAGTATTGAAATGATTAATGAAATCAAGTAATATTAACACTGTAATGAGAATAGAATTCTCATTACAGTGTTAATATTACTTGACAATGACAATAAAAAATATATATAAATATATGATATAATGACATTAAAAAATATATATGTTTAAACAATAGCAGACAATAATAAAAATAAATTTAGGAAAACATGTTTTATAAAAACTTGAAAACAGGTACAAAGGTCAAAAAGGCTCGAATTAAATTACAAAATAAATGTTACATCATCAACTTTCCTACCAAGAGACAGGTCAAGGAAAAAAGGGAGACCAATTAAAAGGTGGAGAGATATCTTCAACCAGATAATTATGTGGACCGCTGTGTATACAGAAAGCACGGGAAAGGGATACATGGAAATGTTTAGGAGAGGCCTACGCCGCAGAGGCGACTATTACTATTACCAATATTAATTAAGTGATGTTATAAACATGTAGACGAGTTAATTTTACGACTATAGAATAAATATATACATAGGTTAATATACATACATATGTTTAAACTAAGAATACTTACGCTAGTATTAATTGAAATTTTAATAGTAATAGAAATAAAGGCGATTTTTATTTTATTTATTTATTTTATTTTATATAAATTAAAGGATTAATGAAAAGATAAAGATACCTTTGTCTTAAATTTATGCTCCTCCAACTTTCCATATTGTAATGTTACGGATTTCATTTAGCAGCAAAATACCATAACTTTTACTTATATACCTGCAGGTTTGTACGGAACCCTCGGTGCGCGAGTCCGACTCGCACTTGACCGGTTTTTTTTTTATTCGAATCTGGCCCGCTTACACATTCTAAATTTAATATATGGCCCTCTGCAAAATTGAGTTTGACACCCCTGATTTAAAAGCTCTCACAAGCTTAAAATTTGACAGATAGGTAAGTAATACCTACTCTTTTTAAACTTAACCAATCTGTCAACAATCATCCTTGATTGGACTCGCTCTAATTGCTACAAGTCTAGAACGTTTGTTTGTGAAAAAGCTAAGCTATAATTAAAAGAAACACTGTTTTTCAAGATAAATTTCAGGCGGTACGTTTAAAACGTAGAAATTGATATTCAATTGGCATTGCGCAAGTTAAGACTATTAATTGAATTGCAAAAAAGGTTTCAATCAACATTCACTATTAGTCTACTAGCTTCTTGAAAGCTTTAATGGAATCACTATTCTATGTCGTCTGTTTATTGCTGAATACGTAGTTTAAAATTATTTTAACGATGAAATCGATATAAGCTAAAGCTAAAGACCGATAAAACATCATTATTCAAACTTGTGTAGATTAATTTTTAAATAAAATGTATACCATTGATATTAAATATTCAATTTAAAAATGAATTGGGAAAACGTATTCGTTATTCACAAACATATCTTGTGACGTACAAGAACTGTAAAATTTAATATAAAATCATACAGACAAATTAAGAATTTCGTTTTGTTGTTAATTTTTCCGAAAATATAGCGAATGACATTCTGTTTAAGATTTTTTGGAAAAAAAATGTTGTAAGAGAATATAAGCAGTTCAAATAGTAAAAATATTCTGAAAGAAAGAAACAAAGTTTAATTCTTTTGACAAAGAAACTTATAAATTGTAGAAAGTTTTAGTCACCATCCTAGGAAAGTTTGAGGGAGCCGAAGACATAAAACATTTAATTTTATAACTTTTCCTAATCATGCCTTTCTGTCTAGTTATTTACACATAATGTTATCGAAAAGCTGTTTATTTATAAATGTCAGTTCAAAGTAAAGGACTATTTTTGACAATTTACGATTTTAGTCAGATATTGAAAATCTACATTCTAGCTGTGCTCGCGACTTCGTCCGCATGGAATAGTGACATTACGTCATGTTCAACGTGATTCTTTAAATTGGCATAACTTTTTTATTTTTAAACCGATTGACATGAAACAATCACTAAATATTGCTTGCCAAAATATGTTACAAAAATATATTCACACCAAATCGGATAAGCAGTTTCTGAGATTAGCGTGCACAAACGCACAGACAAACAGACAAAAAAAATTATAATCATTGTTTTGTGTGCTATTTGCGTTGATAAAGGTCTCAAGAATATTTTTTCTCATATAATTATTTTAAATGTACAGACAGCGACCCGTTACATTTTTATTATATGTATTGATTGATGACTGTACCTACTTTTTATATAAACTGTATCAACGGCACACAGGCTCAGTTTGTAAATATATTTACTTAAATATAAAGTGAACATTCAAAATATGGGTTCTTCAAACAGTATTTTTAGTAATGGCATAATTTCCGAACCTTGTGGTTTCATTAACATTGATTTGACAGAAAACTATTGCAAGGATACACGAGTGGCAAGTTTTCTCGTAATGGCCGCATCAGATACCCGTTATCCGAATCCCTTCCGTTAACCGTGACAACTTCCTATCCAGACAAATCACGTTTATGTTCGAGTCACAGGAAAATCTCAAACGAATATTGTTCTTCTATAGGTTTTTTACGTTTGCGGGTAATGACAAAACACTTTCGCGATATCTAAAATAGTTCTACTTACAAAAGTTTTTGTCTGTTTGTATATTCTCGAACATCACTATGATTGATAATATTCTATTAAACCAGCTATATACCTATATATTTTCAATCATATCTTTCCTAATTGTTACTGCTACTATAACACGTGAAATGACGTTCTAGATTTGACTTATCGCATCAAAACTCTCACTTTCATTCAAGTTCAATAACTCGTCACATAAATCTCTGTGAGTTTATTACTTTTATTTTGCCTTCTCCAATATTAGTATGAATATTTATCAGATAGATCGATGCATGAATAATGCAGGCGGGACACGCTGCAGTACGCTAGGCCTATATTCGTAAAGCACCGCTCCTCTGCTCACCCGAATTCTCAATGAGCTGCCCTAATGTCGGCCATATAACAGTAATTTGATGGGCATTTCCTTGAACACTAAAGTGGATAAAAGGAACTCCTTATGTATTACTTTGTAAGCGCTTAATTAATGTTTAACTTGCATAACAGTATGCAAAGTACGTTGATGGGTGTTTGCATTAATTATATTATTTAACAAGCCAAATAGAGTCTCCCATGTAGTTTTATCAGGAATGTTTAGAACTACATGGTTTTATTGCGTCATTTAACTTTTAAAAACGTTAGATAATTACTAAGACTTAAAAAATAATACTTTAATAATAAAAATAAAATGATATGTTCGTAGTTAAATGAACTAACACAGTGACATACAATCCCTCGGTTTCTGTGTCATTTCACGTTACACAATAGTTACAGAATGTCTGAACCATTGAACCGCAACAAACAGATGTATTAACTAATAACTTCTTTATATTTATATATTATTTCTTAAAATTTTGTTTTATTTTGGTATTCTTTGTGTGTTGATTGTGATGGTTTTACAAACACAGACTCCTAGAAAATCTGGCGGGATTAGGCGCAGCGTGCAACACTACGGTGTTCCTATTGCTATGTTAATCCACGCTCTTGCATTTCACAAGCCCGGCTTGGATAACCTTAGCAAATAGCATTAAACTGTGAAGCGTAGTGTTAAACCTTTGACGAGAGAAACGTCGTTTTATAAATAATTTAATGTATTTAATTCCATACCATCGATGAAAATAATGTCAAGGAATTATTAAAAATATTTGTTATATTAGTCAAAATTTAAATAACACATGTAGCCAACGATTGCGTTAAAAGATTTCAAAGCAATAAACATAAAAGTACTATTTACAAAACATTAAAGTCATTCGTTCGATATTATCACAGAAATTGGCCGACATTCAGCAGCCATCGGCGTCGTAAATGACCGACTTTAGTTGACACGTACTTGGCCGACAACTTTAGCACATCGTATAAGTAATTAGCCGGTCACGTGCCAAATAAAGCGGATCTTTTCTCATACCTAAAGTTAGTACGTGTAGAAATTATGGATGAGTTGATTAACTAAACTTTACTAAGCGTTGTTTAATCTTATTGAAATCAATTACATGAGAAACTGCCAAAGTGTTACTTTATTCTTACTTTGGTGTATGTATTTTTAGTTGATATGTCATTAGAATAAATGACTGAAAGAATCCATGATTGATTGATTGATTCAGCCCGTAACGCTCCACTGCCGGCCTTAGGCCCCTTTCTTCTTGTAGAAGAGGAACAGAGCTTAACCCACCACGTTGCGTCACTGCGGGTTGGCAGATATATCTCTACTATGAGTAACGATCGATATCAAGTGTCTATGGCAACAACCGATACCAACAGCTTAGTGTATTACAGGCACAAACAAATATTTGTACAAATACAAGTATCCATTCCGAGCGGTAATCGAACCCACGACCGCCGATGTTTAGCCACCTACACTCATCACTACAACTGAGCGAATATAAAGTTTATGATATACATATAAATTCATGTTCACCAATAGTTAAACGCGAAATACTTTCCAAATCTGAATTTAGTTAAAGTAATTCGAAATCAAAGCAGCAAAATTCATACACAAGAAACTCAAATCTCGAAATTCTATGAATAAAATATTGTTGTTGACATACATAAAAAATTAATACACTCTCTGTTTGTTTTGACTAACCTAACTGCATAATAAAACTGACTACCAACTAAAGCTTTTTAAGATTAAAAATATTATTATTTACAATAAAAAAATACTGCCCCAAAATAGACCGAAAATAAATACATTTTTTCGGAGCCGTTTTATTTTAACTTTACTGCTCTGATAAAAAAATAGTCTCATATTATCCCTCGAATAAAATCGGTTTAAATCCAGACAGCATTGTTATTCAGTTTGAGATATCAGTGTCAATGACCCTACTATCAATGGACAGTAAAAAGCCGCGTCTTGGGAATATACTTCCTTTATCTACGAAGGTGGCGACGCGGCGGCTTTGAAAACAATAATTTATGGTGATAGGAACACAAAACTCTATTATTCAAACGATATCAAGAGAAATTGACAAGTAATTTATTAGGCATAAGGAGAGTTATTCCTTGCATTTGTTTCTATAAAATGGTCTCTAGTTATAAACAACTCGAAACGTTTTTATATTTAGATAATATTATCAACAAAGAATATTACAGTAATAATTATAATTAGTTTACCGTTAATGTTATCTGTATATCATGATCGTCATTCTTTTAAATTAAAACCAACAATGTACAGGATACAAGGATCCAAGAATTAAAATGAATATTATACAAACATTATCAATTGCAATAATTAATTTAGCGATGCGTTGACGCAGCGGTCACGGCACTTGCTGTTGCGCTGGCTGTCGCCGGTTCGATCCCCGCTCACCCCAGACGTTTGTGTTAGCCATATAGAATTATGGATGTTTGTCGTGGTCTGTGCTTGTGTATTGTGTGTGTTTCCTGACCCCCGACACAGGAGAAAATCCTACTGGGGGCGTTGAGTAAGAAGCGTTTCTTATTATAATTTGTCATGTAGTGCCAAGGTTCAGTTCAACCTTTATATACTAATTTTAAAAAAATGTAGCGATCGTAAAAAATAAATTAGTAGCAAATAAAGCGGCTAGTTTTCTTGCAATTCAATATTACTCGAATGAACTTGTATAGTGTGTAATATCCCACTGCTGGGCATCGGCCTTTTTCCCCACGTAGGAGAAGGATCAGAGCTTAATCCACCACGCTGCTCCAATGTGGGTTGGCGGATATATTCCCTACTATGAGTGACGATCGCTATCAGGTGTACATGATAACAACCGGGACTAACAACTTAACGTGCTCTCCGAGGCACTGTAGGAAGACCCACAAGGACTAACAGACAGACTGGAAATAAATATTTGTATAAACACAATTATCCACTCCGAACGGGAATCGTTATGTGTATGTGTGTGTGTATATGTGTGTTAACACATAATAAAAATAAAAATTCGATCGAACACCTCAGAACTTTTAACTGGGTGAAATGATTTCAATTATTTTTTTTTAATCGAGAGGTGTTGCTTGTCATTTAGTCCCATTTAAATTGAATTGAGATTTTACAATTATTTTTCGAATTATATTTAAAAAAATAAAATAAAAATATAATGGATCACATTTATTTTTATTTAAGTAAGTAGGTTAAGTACCTATATTAGTTTTATTAAGAAAAAGAAAAAAAAATAATCATTAAAAGATATTAAACATATATGGTTACATAATATTGATTATATTTTTATTATTCTATAAACATAGTTCGAAATAAATTTAACAAATTTACTTAGGTATTAAATTACATAGGTACATTTTCAATGACAAATAATAATAATTTAAAAAAAACATTTGGTATAATATGGTCTAGTTCTATTTTTATGTACTTATTCTAACCAACTTACACTATACTACTTATAATATAACGTCTATACTTACACACTACACTATTTACCTAACTATTTTTTCGTCGACCTACGTTGTTGTATTATAGCCCAGAACTTTTCACTTGGTTTACCGATTTTGATGATTCTTACTTTAATCGAAAGAAAATTAAACAAATATTAGGTTTTCATTTAGCTACAAATAATTTCATGAATTCTTATCGATCGAGATATGATGGCTACTTTTGAGTAATCTTTGATAACGCATATTTACTTGACTATTTTTCGTCTACTTACGCTGTTGTAGGTACTTGTCGATGTGATTGAAGTCGTTATTTCTTTCGTTTGCGAGCAAACACAATCATAATATTTTAAAGAGTAATGTTTGTTTTATGCAATTGAACATTGAGAACAGAACACGAGAAAACATAACTAATTTATGTAAATCTTTCAAGTTTTCTCACATATTGTCCATAAGTCATCTTTTGAAACTTCAAGCTACCAGTTACAACCAAAAAAACGAGTGCAAGCGAAAAAAGCAAGTGAAAACGTTTAATATGCTAACAGTAGTTCGTTTTGTCGCGTTCTTTTTTTTTTAAATGAAATTAATAAAAAAATAATAAATAAATAAATAATGAAATTAATTACAAAATGTTGTATCAATTCTTGGAAAAAGTTTTTATTCTATCATTCAATCAATACAAAGAAACAATAAGGACGACATGATTATTTATTCTACCATCGACGTATTCTCATTAATAAACGTGAAAGAATCACATATTACGTCGCTCTCTTCTTTTACTCCTATCAGTCACTTTTCTAATAGATTTTATCAGATGTACCGATATAACAGTTACAAAATTTAGTCACTCAATGTGTTCAAATGTCTTAATAAATGTTTGCGTCTTTTAACATTTTTTTTTTTCAAAATTACTTCGTTATAAACAACATCAAGGAAGCGGAAAGAATGAAGCTAGATAAATTAATCGAGAGAGGACGGAACCGTTGTATCATTAAACTCATTGTTCTTGGTACTCCGTTAAAAAACCTAATTTTCTTTAAAGTGTAAGAATGTAAGAAAGTATAAAAATACTTTTTTTTTTTTCAAATAACGTAGACTGTGTATTATCCTTCTAACTAAATAATTACCTAAAATACTTTCAATATAGTTTTACAATCTAACAAAGTTAAAAAACCTCGGGCCACATTTCTAAAAAACTAAATAATAAATATTGAAAAAGCATGCACAAGCGTATAAAAAATAGTTGATTTTTAATCAAACTTTTACAGTCCTTTTCTTTTAAAACCGAAAGAATAAAAAGTAAAATAAAAAGGATATATTTTTATTTTTCGCTTCGGGAAAAAATCTCATTATTTGTATTCACACTATACGCACTATACAGTACACATTTCCGTTCTAGTTCTGGAACTTAGATATACTATGAATGTTCAGAAAAGGCTTTTGTTCCGCGGGTTAACGAGAATAATATAAAAAATGACCGCGGGTTAAAATGAGGAAGCTCAATCGTTACTATTTATCTCGGGTAAACATTTGTACGCGCTAGCGTTCGTTTCATCTTTATTTTACATGACCCTGCTACAAATTGATTTTTCGCCACTTTCTCCTACACTCAGGCTCGCCCTTCTCAACTTAGTGTTACACAATCTGCGAGTCCAGTAAATATTTATTCGTAATATCGACTAACTTTATTTGACGCAATCGAGAACTTGTTATACTTATCAATACCAGAATGTAATAAGATACTTTTCAAAAGATAATTAAAAATTTTCATGGATAAAGTTAATGATTATAAAAGTGTTACATTGCAGCATTATAATGTTCACTAGTGAAAATGATACGGAATTTTGGTGACGTAAAAATAGTAGTCATATATAATAGTGAGTGTGTCATACTAATATTAGTTTTTAAGTTATAAAACTGTTACTAACAACATTATGGATGGAAATCTGAAATAAATAAATTATTATTATTATTATATCATACCTAGCGTAAATTACGTTTGCGGCGGTCAGGAGGTCGAAAAGAAAACCACATAATTATTAATTATGTATTAATTCGATATTAATACAATCTTACAACTACATCCTAGAACTAACGTTATATTGTATCAATGCGATATTAATACAATAATGATACTAAAACTACATCTTATAACTAACGACTACTTCAGTCGATGTGAGACTAAAGAGTGATTAAAATAATATTACATTTAATAAAGTTACAAATTAAAACAGTGGGGCATTGAAAGGCTAATACGGGGAAATCGGCGAGTGTGGAAAACTCGTACGGTGGTCGCCAGGTAGCCACCAGGTGTTCGCTTGGGAAGATTCCGTCAATTTGGTACGTCAGCATATTCGTGGGATCAAGGTTCCGTAACTCCTCCACCCCTAGAGAGGCAACTATTTGAGAATGTTGAGCGAAAAAGTTGCCGGGATACTTGTGTCGCAAAGATTCTCTGGGCTTTCTCCATTTTGTAAAGTTTCTTCATTCCTGCAGTAGTTCTCTTAAACTTTTTATAGTATAATAAAATGATGAGTGCACCTGCACCGAATACTGGTATGGTTGTATGATATATTGTAGTATCCTTTTCATGTTCAATGTGTAGCGGTGACTGTATCATAATTTTATCCTTGAGTCTATGGAGTCCTTGGATATTTATAGATGATATAATTAACAGTTGTATCTAGGTGAGCAATTTCATCGGATATCTTCATCAATTTCAAGGGCTGTTCTCTTACTTCGCTGTTGTCCTTAATTAATGTAAATTCTTCGGATATGATTTGGCGTCCTTGGAAAATAGTTATGAGGTATCTACCTTTCAATGAAGTAAATTCCTGTTTGCCGCATGATATTTGTAGCTTTTGATGCTGGGGGAACGATATAAGGTTGAGTATGTCATCTAGCTTCTCCATTGATTCTCGTAGAAAATTGACTGTAGTTAAGTGACAAGATTCCTTCAAAATCTGGTTAATTATTAGCTCGTGAATACAATCTGAATTTGTTCGAATCTGATGATTGAGTTCCATTTCACAGAGATACCAGCTGCTATGTCTCGGGCATTCGGCCTCTATGTACACGAATAAATTCTCGTTGGTTGCAATGAATGGAGAGGATGGGATGAGAGAGTCTTAAGCTTATCTATCATTGAACTTAATACGTATATACTAATCATTTAATGGTGCATGCTTGATGCATATTTAAATTTTTTTTTTCGAATTCCTTTAAGTTAATTTTATATAATTTTCATATTATTTAATTTAATATACTAATTTTTACTATGGTCTTATAAAAATTTCAATTTTGATTAAATTTTATCTCGAAATTTTTTTTTTGTAATAAATTAATTATAATTTATATACAATGTTAATTTAAAAAAATTTAATTATTAAATTAATTTAATTATAAATTGTTTTAACAAATAAAATTTAAAATATTAATTTTTTATAATTTATCCAAAAATTATTAAATTATTTTTATTTAATTTTTTTAAAAAAAAACTAAATAATTTAAAATCGATTAACATTTCATTTCCAATTAATGATTTAAAATAATTCTACAACATTAACTTTATTAATTAATTAACTCTTTAAAATCGAGTTTTATTTAAATAAATTATTAATATTTAATAAACTCTGATAATTTATTCTTTTAAATTCGAGTTTTATTTAAATAAAATATTAATATTTAATCAACTGATAATTAATCTTTTAAATTCGAGTTTTAGTTAAATTATTCATATTTAATAATCTCTGATAATTAATTAACTATTTTAAATTCGAGTTTTATTTAAATATATTATTAATATTTAACAAACTCTGTTAATTAATTAACTCTTTTAAATTCGAGTTTTATTTAAATAAATTATTAATATTTAATAAACTCATGATAGACGATACAGTAAATTAAAAGTTACTTTTTAATCAATTAAATTTCAAATACTTATCTATAATTTCCTGTACAAACTGTACTCTACTATAAACCCTCTTTTTTAATTAAAAATACTCCAACCCCATTTTCTTTTTAATATATATATATTTTTTATTTTGTCATCTCAACCATTATTAATGTAACCCCTAAAATTAATTAATTCTTAATTTCTTTTGGATTAATATTTCTTCTTATATCTATATCTAACCGACGGGCCTGCCTAGATTGAGGCTCTCGGGTCCTAGATGTTTTAGGATGGAACATTTTGGTGACTTATACTTAAGGATAGGCTTAGGTCTAGAAAGGAGCAACACGAGAACGATTCTTATGTACTCACATAAATTGCATTATCTGGTCTCTTCTCAGTTGAATCGATTTTTGGATTCCACTCCCGGCTGCCACAGGTCCGTAGATTCTGGATTCTCGAACCGTGCTTGATAGCCACCCGGGCGGCACGCGACGTGATGATAATTATCGAGTAATTATTTTAAACCGATCGCGAACCGGCCCGCGAAAATCCTACCGACTGCGCCAATTACGTTTGCGGCGGTCAGGAGGTCGAAAAGAAAACCACATAATTATTAATTATGTATTAATTCGATATTAATACAATCTTACAACGTTATATTGTATCAATGCGATATTAATACAATAATGATAAGTGGAAACTACATCTTATAACTAACGACTACTTCAGTCGATGTGAGACTAAAGAGTGATTAAAATAATATTACATTTAATAAAGTTACAAATTAAAACAGTGGGGCATTGAAAGGCTAATACGGGGAAATCGGCGAGTGTGGAAAACTCGTACGGTGGTCGCCAGGTAGCCACCAGGTGTTCGCTTGGGAAGATTCCGTCAATTTGGTACGTCAGCATATTCGTGGGATCAAGGTTCCGTAAATCGTAGGTAAATTATTTGATGCAAAACTACAGTTTTAGAGAGACTACATTTTTAAGTAATCGCTACATTTGATTGTACTATAAGATAAAAAATTCTGACACTGATATTAATGAACTCAATTTCTATCTCAATAAATATACCTATATAGTAAAAGATAATATTTCAATTTTCAGATTATTTTATTTGTATAGATATTATTAGTAAGAATTTTCGTTTTAAATGAATTTTAAAAGTACAGTTCAAAAATAAAACTTTTTTAAATTGATCAAGCCAGTTATTCTAGATCTAGACAGAATGTTCGTGTCAAATCTACTTGGCACTATTCTGAACTGTCCGTTCGTTTCAGCAATTCGTTCAATTGTAATTGCTCAGTATCTAGCTAACTAGAGTCCTCCTTGAGACAGTCTTATTATCGTCTTTTTTAACTACTGATTTTTTATGTACTTAGACTAATTAATACTAAGCACTTCGAATTGAATTCACTTCGCTTGCGAACAAATTGATAATAATTATTTACATAGAGAGGCTAAAGTAGTATCTTATACTATTAAACGAGCAATTCTTGTATATATATATAATTATATACTTATATAGAATTTGAATCTCGGAATCGGCTCCAACGATTTTCGTGAAATTCAGTATACAGGGGATTTCGGGGGCAAAAAATTGATCTAGCTAGGATTCATTTTAAAAAAATGTCGTTTTATCCCTGTTTTTAGGCAATGAAAAAATATCATTAGAATACGAAGCTCAATTTCACTACTGTCATCATAGCTGTAACAGCGTAATTAGGAAATCGGCGGGTGTCAATTCGTGTTGACCCGAGTTCGAATCTCAGTCTCCAGATTAATTTTTTTCTTTTTTTTTTTTAATTTCACTCGTGATTTATTATTTAAATAAAATTAAAATATAAAAATACCGAGAAAAAAAATATGAAAATACCGAGCTAGGCTCGGTCACCCAGGTACTGTAATAATAATAATAATAAATAATAAAAACTCTTTATTGTACACCAAAGAAAATGAGCAAAAACACAAAAATAAAAATAGGAGATAAGTACAAAAGGCGGCCTGTATTCATTATAATTATTACAACAGTTCATGACCTCTTTGTACCACATTTATGATTCACTTTTCGTACGTTAGAACTACATTTAAGTAACATTTGAAACTTGTAGCACAAAATATGACGAACTTTCATACAAACTTGTGAAAGCCCTAAGACAACTTTAATCCGGCCCTATCGAAAAAATTGCTTGCGTACAAAGTACACATGTCAGAAACTTCTTTGGGAAACTAATTTAAAAAAACGAATTTAAACAAAACTAATTGAAAAAAACAAAAAGCCAACGTCACGCGGTGCTCCCAGGCGGTCACCCATCCAAGTACTGACCGTCCCAGACGATGCCGCGTTACCGGTCGCTCAAATTTTACCCCTCATGCACCCAAAGAAGTTTCATTTCAAAAACCGCTCTTAGTGGAATTTTACTGACCATAAATAATCCGAGCCAAATTACAGTTTCGCTAGCATAAAAAATTAAAGTTTTTAATCTTTCGGAGCCTTTATATCTTTTTTTTAAAGAATGTCTAGGTACTAACTATTCCTGCTAAATTTCAAGATTGTAGCCCAAGAAATGAAGGACTTCATACAAACTTCTGAGAGTCCCCTCTATTACAGACTTATGAAAAATTCATTTTTAGTGGACGTCTATTAACCATAAACTACATCATAGTCAAATTTCATGCTTGTAGCATAAAAATTGACTTTTATAAAATCTTTCGAGAGCCCTTACAAATCCGTTCTTTGAGAACGTCTACTGATAATTAACTATCTTTCTCCCGATTTTTGAAAAATAAAGGGCTTTCATACAAACTTGCGTCAGCCCTAAGAACACCTAATCCGGTCTTGTCACAAAATTGTCATTATGAGGAACATCTACTAGCTATAGACTACCTCTGGGTCAAATTTTTTTCAAAATTAGTTTTTAGTAGATGTTTACTAACTTTTAACTATTTGCCACATTTCAAGCTTGTAGCATACAAAATGAAGGACTTGGAATTTTTGAAAGCCCTTAGAGACCTCTTTGGTGCCGCCTTGTCAGATAATCCGTTCTTGATGGGCGTCTATTAACTATTACCTACCTCTCTGTCAAATTTTAAGCTTGTGAGATCCTTTAAACTCTTTTAATCCGGCCTTATCGAAAAATCCGTTCATAGTCATAGCCGTCTACTACCCTGCCAAATTTCATCTTTATGCGTCCAGCGGTTTTTGAGATTTCGTGATGAGTCAATGACCTAACGATTACATATAAATACAATAAAGAAGATAGTCTATAAGCTTCAAGTACATAACATATTATCTATTTAGTATAAGAAATATAAATTTTCCATTTTTTACATCATAAATTAGCTGAAGTTATTCTAGATATATGTATATGCCTGTGGTATATACTCAGGATTATTATGTTTATGAAATAAAATCCTACTCAATATGCTTGGAACACCCCTACGTTTACTAGATTTATAATACGTCTAGTACCTACCTACTGAATATGTCGTCCATTATACAATCACTAATTAAATAAATCGAAATACATACACAGCTCTACATACATCGTTGAATAATTTATTTTTCACGGTAAATAATTTTTGCAGTCGATAAGAATAGCTTTTAAGAAATTATTTGGACTTTAATACCTAAATAAGCATGTTTAATTTGTTACAATTTTATGAGTTGAACAATCCGATGGCACAGTTTGACACCGAGCATACTTTCAAGGTTGTAGGTTCGATTGCAGCTCCGAGGTGTAGTTGTTTAAAATGTTTATTTTTATTGCTGTCGTACATAACTTTACTTTCAAGATAAAATATTCACGTTACTATAATAATTATGTTTTACCTAAGATTTTAACCACAATACAATTTATAATTAAAAAAGGAAAACAGTGAGCATAGTTTAAATTGCTATAATTAATTAAGAGTATAAGACCTTAAAAAAAATTTAAAACACAAAAATTTTCAACTTCGGGAAAAAATGTTTTTTAAAGCACTAGTGTCTATTAAGCTAGCGTCTTGACTGCTAACACACAGTTGACTTGTTTTGCTACACGCAAAGTGAAATATATCACAAAACCGTGTGGTACGGATGTTTCAAAGGTCAGTTTTTTTTATTGTTTAAGTGCCTTTGATAAAAAGCGCACAAGAGTTTCAAAAGATATTATTTAAAGTTTCAAGAGTTTCAAAAGATATTATTTTCTCATTTTACTATCTATTACAGCTAATTAATTATAATATGTTAATTACGCAATTTATTTAATGAAAGCTTTTGTTACAAATTAACGTCAAATGAATTCATAGATTTTATTCTATAAAACTCCACTTTGTGTTTTAATGGTCTGTTTTCCATATTATTTTTTTTATAATTATTACTAACTTTTTGAAAAAATAAACTCTGTAAAGTTATTGTATCAAAGCCATTACGAAAACTAGTTGATTTTAAATAGCATCCAAATCTCGTCACCACTATATTACAGACCCCAGTTTGGGGTCCTTCCATCCGACCCTACACTAGTTTTCTACGCAGCTGTCAATAATATGGAATCCCTCTGAGTGGGACAATGGGACCATATATATTTATACAAATCAAGCGCTTATGTGCCTACATTAAAGGTTATAGTGCAATACGGTAGACGTTTACATCTGTGCAACTCTGTCGACATTATATTCAAAAGACTCACAAGAGATAAATACGTCGATGACGTTAACTGTTTATCGTAATGCGTAGATTAAAGCTTTTTTGCGTTTTATTTTATTTAAAAAAAAATTACCCAACTCATTGGCAAAATTTTGAAACTTTAATAACGTTTTGGTAAATGTTTGAGACTTCATTCTGGTAAAATTATAAACTATTTCTTCACACTATAAAAAATTAATGCATTTGATGCATTGCTAAGGACTATTAGTAGCCATTTTTTTAATAACAATATAACTTTGTCATTCATACTTTTGTTATTTTTAACCGACTTCCAAAAAAGGAGGATGTTCTCAATTCAACTGTATTTTTTTTAATGTATGTTAGCTCAGAACTGACTGGGTGGACCGATTTCGATTAAGTTTGTTTTAATTGAAAGGTGGGGTGTGTCATGTGATCCCATTTAAATTTAATTGAGATCTGACAAGTACTTTTATTAGAGTTATATCTAATAATGCGTATTTACTTGACTACTTTTTCGTCGACCTGCGTTGTATTATACCGCATAACTTTTTACTCGGTGTACCGATTTTGATGATTCTTACTTTAATCGAAAGCTAATACTTGTCATGTAGTCTTGTTTAAATTAGATCGAGATCTAATTACAACTTTTTTAATAATCTTTAATAGCGCGTATTTACTTGACTATTTTTTCGTCTTATTACGTTGTATTACTGTCGATGTAATTGAAGTCGGTGTTTTTTTAGTTTGCGAGCAAACACAATTATATCAGTTATTTTTCGTTTCAATAAATACATGTAACGCTATCTGGTGTATTTCTAACGAAAGTTTTATTAATTCTGAAGGTCGCTGGTTTATAACTCATTTCAAGTAGGTATATTAATGCATTTGTATTCTGAATACAGTTCTAACAGCAAAATAGTAACAAGGGCATTGTGTCCTATGAGAATCAAACACTCAATACGAATGGAAATCAATATTCTATATTCATACAAAAACATTTTATACTTACTACCGATCACAGCAGCTACCGACAGTCGTCACTGTGTACGTTATCGAAATCCAACTCGATTTTATACAATTATAGACTATAAATTATACAGAAACAAGTTCAAATGTATAATTTTTAGACACAGATTTGATTTAATATATAAAAAAAACTTTTTTTTCTTTACTAAACTTTTTCTCATGAGCAACCGCGAATCAAACAATGGCTCTATTTTGTAAGCTTTGTTTGTAACGTCTTAATGGGCGCGTGATTTCAATTACAAAAGGAATTTTAAGTTAAATAACAAGGTGAAGTTTGCCGAGAACATTTAGGTTTATATGATTAATAGACCTTCTAAACACGTAACTTAACTTGAAAGATATCGAAACGAAGATGCTAAAACGACTAGATTATAGAATTTATATAAACAGATAGAAATAGAAGCCCGCAGTTTGAACTTAATCTTCGTGGAAAACAAGTTTTGTAAAAGTTAAATTGGATTCTTAGATAATGAAACTTGAACAGTAGGGGCGATATGAACGAATATCCAGAAAGTTTCAACCATTAATGCATTTTTATAATGGAAAAAGATAGCATAAAAATTTAATATCAATTACTTTATCATGTGATATAATATTCCGTCAAGAATTTTACCACTTTTTAAATATATTTTTGTTTTAGATTATTATTATCTAAGACAACTATTTAATTTAACTAGTATAGTAAGACTCAATACTGTTCCTACTTAAATAAGTTGATTCACGACTAGCACGTTGCATGCTCGGCGAGAGAAAACTATGTTATGTCTTTACCGAAATAGTTACAAATTGCCAATGTGAAAGAGCCATTAAGGCAGAAAACAATGTATGCAAATTAATGCACCATGCGAAATAATGGATGATTTAATGGGAACTATGCGTTCAGCAATGCTAATGGCGCCGCGAAATCCGTTGACATGATAAAGCCGACAGAAATTAAGCCGGTCAGCAATGAATTAATAATCTGTTTGTTTGTGTGTATTAAGGTTGTTGAAAATATTATGTTTTCGTAATGAGTAAATTAGTGTAACTGTACTATAATTTATATGTCTTTAATGTTGAAAAAGATATTTTTTTCTACGAAGGCAAAGAATATACAGGTAAAATATACACAAAGTTTTAGAATATCTTTGAAAATATTTAACTACGGACTTATTCTTCACTTTATAGTGAAAAATTAATTTAGAAACATATTTAGCCAAGGAACAGGAACAACAACCAGGAACTGTTTTTGTTTGACGTGTTCTATCGACTAAATAAGTCGTCTCAATTCTATTAATTACTTATATTTTGAATGATAATTAGGAATATTTCTCCCCTTTCCTGCCAATATATTATTCTCATCGGTAACAGTTCATAAAAAAAATATGAATTGTTTCTTGAAGTCGCAAATCTATTCAAATAAACCACAATCTGTGCCATAAAGGTGAAAAATTGAACATAGCACGGGCCATATATTGTCAATTTATTATTTATTTATGTCCCTTTTTTCAATTATAATAATTGCCATTTAATAATAATGCACTAATTATGTCTAAAAACTATATAATTAATTTACTTTTAAATCCTCTAATTTAAATTAAAACTCCTTAAGCTGTAACAAATTGGGAATAATTTAAAAACAATCACAGAACAAGACCATTTAATCGGCAATTGTAGAGGGCGAATAATTTTGCGGACTGTCGTTAAAATTGCCTACCATTTAAACGATCGTTTGTTAAGTCTGATGGCTATTTACAAAAGACTGGCATTTGTTACACTTTGTATTTAAATGCAGACTGATTTAGAAGTTTGTATATACCACTTAGTAAAATGTAAGACTATACAGTCAAGTTTATGTTGCTTAAGAAAAATTTGGTGAAAGATACATTTTAAAGATTTTAAATCACATCAAAAATTTTCGACCCAGCGGGATTTGAACCTGCGCCCTCTGACGTGCCGTGTCAGCGCTCTGCCAACTGAGCTATGGGTCCTCATCTAGCCGTGTCGAAATTCTTGATATGATGATTTTAGGTTTTTAAGCAAACCTTGGCGTTGTCTATAGCGAGTTCTTTACAGATCCCGACTACTCAAAGATTTCATGTTACAATGAATTCTTCGACAAGAGAAGATACCATGCTATATGTTTTTATTTTTATTTAAAAAAAAACGAGATACATTTTAGTTTTTAAATACCTTTTATAATTATTATACTAGCCGACCGGTGCCCACTTCGTTGTGCGTTAATTATTTTTGTGACGCAATTATTATATGCATAGTAAGGTTTTCATCTCGCTCGCATTTCTCCGACTTGATCAATAACAATAAAATATAGCCTATGTCACTTCTGAATAGTGTCGCTTTCTGTTGATGAAAGAATTTTCATGATCGGATCAGTATTTGCGAAGATTACCCCCTACAAACAAACAAAGTTAGAAACTTTACCTCTTTATAATATTAGTATAATATAGATAAATGTAATATAATATTTGTTCAATATCTATCACTTATCTACAGATCTATCTATCTACTAGAAAATAACGAAAAGTCAACCGTTTCACTTTTTAACTAGTGCAGGATTCGTGCCCTAAGTGTATCTACAATCGCTACGATAGGTGAAGGTACATCAGGCAGTATAGAAAGCGTACGCTTGAACAATCCTGTGACTTCTACGTAACCATACTGAGGACGGCCGTCGAAAGGTAAAAAAACCTTTAATCCTATTCTACCTTTTTATCTTTTGAAGATTTCCCTCGCTTCAATAAAAAACAACAAGCGCTTATAGACGATCGATTAACCTGGTTCTACACTGAAACTACTAAATCCCCCACTTCTCGCATTAAAATGACTTGCTTGAAGAATTATTGAGTCTCAGAAACACAATATTTTACGACTTTCTTGTTATCTTATAAGTACGTTATGAGTTGTTTTAAAAGTTAGATAACAACACAATTGAAGGAAGAATTTTTTCCTAATATTTAATGGTGGATCGTTCAATAAACTTTGGTCCAAAAATATAATTATTGATTTAATCTTGTCAGAAGCGAATAGCACTTACAAATTAGAATGGCTAATATATTTTGATTTTGGGGTGCTACCGTGCTAGTATAGAGTACTACAGCTTTATTTTAAAATCCCCACTGCTTGGTTTTCTTTTCCTCATAGTAGGAGATCCGAACTATCGACAAACTTCACCATTATATAATTAAAAAATGAAAAATTTTCTATATTTATATTAATATCTTCTCTATATATTAATACGTAAAGAAAAAACGCTGTACCCCTTCTTACGAAAATTGCGCGGACTTGCGACTTATAGTTTATATAGAGAAGGAGTGCAGAATGCTATTATTTTTTTAAAATTATGTATAAAAATATGTATATTAAATCAATAAAAAAACATGACACACAAACGCATATTATACTATTTTGTTGATTGTCAAAGTCTGTAGTCAAATTGAATTTTTTTTTAAAGGTTCTTTATTTTCATATTTTTTTTATTTTCTTTAATTTAAATTTTTAATTATGGTTGAATTTCAACCTCTGGGTGACCACTAGCTATATATAAATTACACCTATGAGTTTAAAGAATAAATTTAACAGCAACTGACAGTATGACGCCTGTATAAAATGCAAACGTTGGGTTGTATTTTATTTTCACGACATAACTACTGGATCAGAAGATAATATAAACAGGTATATGTTATACCTATGAATACTAGTTATTTTCCTCCATATGTTTAACTAGCTTCTGCGCGCGACTTCGTCGGCGTGGACTCCGCTCCTATTGGTCTTAGCGTGATGATACATAGCCTATAGCCTTCCTCGATAAATGGGCTATCTAACACTGAAAGAATTTTTCAAATCGGCCCAGTAGTTCCAGAGATTACCGCGTTCAAACAAACAAACAAACAAACAAACAAACAAACAAACTCTTCAGCTTTATATATTAGTATAGATAAGTATGGTATGGTATGGTAACACGGGCTGGTTTCCGCAAGTCGACGACCAGGCGCCTATTTTGCGTGTCTGTTTAATAATAAATTTGGATTATAAATAATTTTTGATGTAAGTATTACTTATGTTTAATAAGTAATACTTACATCAAAATAAATCAGCGCTGTTTCATTTCAAATACGATGATTTAAGGTTGTCTGCTAAAAATCTGGTTTGAATGGCGTTTGGTGAATATAATATAGCCTGGCGAGGGATTTTTCAGCCAACACTATAGCAATTTATTTTTATTTTTAGTTAGATACAAAATAATTTTTATCCATTAAGCAGATGGGTGATAATCGTGTCTACTTCGGATCTTAGTGCATGACAAAATTTTATGAATTCTATGTTTAATTTGTCGAAATTGTAACAATCAACATTAAACGTTGAGAATTAAATACGCCTGATTATGTCTAATCGCGTTCGACGCATGTCTAAAAGGCTAACGGTTTGGTTAATAATAGAACCATTATAAGGAAATGGCTCAGGATTAGATTCAGGAAGGGAAGATTAAGAGCGAGGCTTATGTCAGATCCAATTTAAAGTCCAAGAGCTAATTCATTGATTTTTAACTTGAGCGTTTAATGTTTAAGAAACGATGCTGGTGAGGTGTTATTGAGGTAGGGCACAGTAAGAGATATCCTGCTCAAAATCTAAGCAGCCCGTCTGAGGAAGTACCTCGACCTTACAAAAGATCACTGCGCTAAATAATACTGCTCTCAAGTAGTATTGTGCCCGTGTGGTGAGTAACGTGGCCAGAGTTCCTGGTGAGGGTCGAGGATAAGGTCGGCAACGCCCGACTAGCTTTTCTATCATATAGATTATGTGTAATGACTTTATAAGTAGGTAGTACAAGTTTTAAATTAAAAATTTATTTTTTTCGTTTGCTGCGCTAGCATTCAAATAAAAGTTTGTCTTTTTAAAAAGGTTTTTTACTTTTAATTTATTTATAGTTAAACGTTCCAAGGAGACTTTTAACAATTGCCACTGAAACAGGCTCTTAGAATATTAATGTTAACATGACGTCAACGAAGCTTTAGGTTCCAATTTCTTTTAAAATATTTGAAAGTAAGGGTTTCTAATAACAGTGCTTAAAATCGAACACTATTACATTTACCTTAATAATAACCCAGTCGGATTAGCTCAAAAACGGGCTGAAATTTACCATTAATTCATGGAAGCAGCAATTGGGGAGAGAGGGAGGGGAGGTCGCTGGTAGTCTAAATTCAAAAAGTAGGGGTACCAGACATGTTGCTTCATCCGCCATCTTGATTTAAAGGGATATTTTTCAAACAACCGTCTTTTCGTTCCTTCCTTCAATCCTTTTCGACAACGGTCCATTGAATCGTGTGGTCTTAACGGTCCATATATTCATCATCAGCGTAGCGTGATATGTGACGACTACAGCGCCATTTTAGTGTCAATGCATACTTAAGACTGCTCGTTATCTATACGGATGATGGTTTATATCTTTTTTATGCGTTCTATGCCACTGTTATGTTCCTTTCCGTTACAAATTAAACAAAACATAATAATTTATTTTATTTGTAGTTTCCATTCTCAAGTGGTATATAAACTAATAGGGTAGCCAACAAGCGTACGGTACGCCTGACGGTAACCGTTTACCATAGTCTGCAAACGCCAGGAAAATCAGGCCTATTACGCGCACTGCCGACGCCATCTACGTAGCGCAGCGCATCTTTAGGGGATTTGTCTACCTTTGTTAAATAATTAAAATTACGTGTATTTTATTGACTTGACATTTTTTCTATCTTTGGCACATATGAATATAAAAATGTCATATGAATATAAAAAGGTCATCTGGTACCATAACTATGTAGGTACTGGTAATTGAACTAGTTTTTCTATTTTGATATCATTATCGCAGACTATATCGATCTGACCTTTTTTAACTTAAGCCTTTTTCTATGACGAAGTTTATAATACATAGTCTTCTTAACTACGAAATGAGTCATAATCTCTTCTTTGATAAATAAGAAGTTTGAAGCACGTTCAATAATATTTTTTTTTATCATGGGTATTAATTTTTACATTTTAATTTAACATTTGTGTTTTAAGACGTCCCCTTTTTATATATTTTTGTCCAATGAATATCATGACAATAGAATGATATCTAACAAGGATTAATAATTCAGAGAAATAACTGGAGTAAGACAAATGAAATGAAGCTGAAAATGTGAGTGAAAGTGAATTGAGTTTAAACTTCTCGAATTGTAAGCCTTTGTTGAATAAGCGTTTTCGATGATAGTTACGAGAACCGAAGATTGGCTGTCTGACAGTTCGCTTAATCGATAACCAATAAAACGCTTCAATAAGTCGCTTAAAACCGAACATAAACATCGTGTCAAGAGTATTGCCAAGCTCGGATAAAATAAATTAGTCTCGTTTCTACTATCATTATAAAATATGTCTCTATTTTAGAGATGATATTTTACATGTAGTAACAGGTATATTGCTTGACTTAAATTAAAATTTTACCATTTTTAATTCAAAAACATAAAGTGAAATACAAATTACTTTTAGTTAGTTTTTCTAAGCTGACTAAGCCCTACAAAACTACAAGTCTTAATAAGGTTAATTGTCATTAAATCAAACACACAATACAATAATTTTTTCGCACTAGTTACAAATGAGAAAAAGTATCGAGAATGAGAGAAAGTATTGAAAAAAAAAAGAATCTTCTTCGAAGGAAAAAGTATGATAAGGATAAATAAAAGTAAAGTAATAACTTTTAATGAAACTAAAAAGACTTAAATCTGTAATTATATTGTATCCAATGGAATTTCTCAATAACAACTTCTGAAGTTTTTAAAAATGTTACATCCCAAAAATATTAGATCTTAATTGAACACAAATTACACCAACTCAGACCTAGTAGAAAAGGAAAAATAGAAAATCGTGGAACATCAGTGTCTGATTTATAGTTTCTTTCAGATAAATAAAAATACATTTGCCAAAATAAAAGGCGAGGGTCGAGAGTCGCGGTCATAAAAGGAACACATTTGTGTTGTTTTCTTTGAGATCTTGGAGTTTGTTCAATAGATTACGTGCGGCCATAATACTGAAGGTATAGAACGTAACTTCAGCAGCTACTTAAATTAGTGAACATTTTCAATATTATACAGAGATTTCTTTGAAAGATTATTTATTACATCATATAATTATTATACTTGCAATAGCTTTAGTTGTTGGGGATGGAGACAGGTTTTTTTTTCTTGTTATAATTTACTTTATTATGCTTTGAACCTAAATTTACATATAAACGATTTACTCTATAAATTCCAAATTCTGATTCCAAAACCACTAATCGATGTCGGCCAAGAGAAAAGAAACTATTGTCTTATGTGTAATCGTTAGTATGGAGGCGTGATTAAGTTGTAAGCATACTCAACATTCAATAAAATTTATAAGTGAGTCCTAATCTATTGATTATTATTTATCAACGTTCCATAATCACCATCAAAGATTAACTTTTAACGAACCGTTCGTTTTAATGGATCGTTTTTTGCTAGTTTTAATAAAAAAAATTATAATGAAGACAGTTGTGCGTAACTCTAATGTGTAATAAGTAACATTGTCAATAAAACTATACTAAATAAATAAATAAATAAACATTAATTATATAAAAAAATATAAAATTAAATTTAACTCACACTCGTAAAAAAACGTATCCGTCCTTTGCAGTCGCATAAAAAACGTGTTGCTTTGACATAAAACGATATTCATATAGAAAAGTTATAAGCTATAGAAATCGCTTTAACTTAAAGACGTAAAGAGATAAACATCATATCCTAATGATATAAGAAGTCTAAGAATGTGACCAGAACAAATTACGCATAAGTGAAACCCTAGTCTAGTTTTAAACACTATAGGTACTATAAGTTAAGTAACTGGGACATAAATTCATTACGAAATGCAATGTTTTTCAAATTAAAAGAGCTCTGCTACACTTAAATCAAAGTAAATCTATTATATGAAGAACGAATTTAACGTGAGGTCGAGTTAAAATCCTCAGCTGTAATGTTGAGTTTTTTAATAGACTTAGAAGCTCAATTATAAACTACGGAGAGCGTGCAGTTGAGAAAAATCTAAAAAATATAACTCTCAACTGTGCATTTTTTTATAAAAGGACCTTTCTTCTGCATTGAACATTGCTCATTTAATGGATGGTTACTTTTCCAATTTTTGTTAAAATATTATTGAATATGTACATTTTGAACACGAAAATTCTTATAATAAAAAAATATAGTAAAAATATAAACACCATGCTTTTACAATATTTTCAAATAGAATGAACCATTATATAGTCGATAACGAATATTGTACAGTTTTCATTTACAATAATCGGGAAAATATTTTAAAATATAAAGACTTATTTTTTAAATTAATACCTATGTGAATTTGAAATCGTACGCGTCATTTGATGAACCAACGTGAAGTCTAAAATTTATTTAAAAAACAATCGCTATTCTGAATTCGAATGACGGAATGTATTTCAAATTTTTCGTTTTTGCTTTTTTTTTCTTTTTCTTATTTTTCTTTTTCCTTTATTCTGATACAAACAAAGTCATTTTCCATTCTTATTTAACGTATAAACAATAGTTTATAAGGAAGATCAAATAAGCTAGTGATATTTTTTACCCATCCATACTAAATTAGTAGCTTTAAGACGTTTAAGGTGAGACTTAAGTTAGTTTGGAGTAGTGTACGTCTAAGATACAAACGTAAAAAGTAGTAGGGTGTCCGCAATTTTTTTTTTTAATATTTTCAATGTACATAATTAGACCTCTTATAGTTTTACTAGCTTCTGCGCGCGACTTCGTCGGCGTGGACTCCGCACCTATTGGTCTTAGCGTGATGACACATAGCCTATAGCCTTCCTCGATAAATAGGCTATCTAACACTGAAAGAATATTTTATCAAATCGGCCCAGTAGTTCCAGAGATTACCACGTTCAAACAAACAAACAAACAACCAAACAAACAAACTCTTCAGCTTTATATATTAGTATAGATCAGAAATATAGATATTTGATGACATAAAATCTTGAGTGTTTTGGTAATGTAGTTACACTGTAATAAAATAGAACAAATTGTATAAAGAACCATCATTCATTTTAAAATAATTTCATCTCATACAAAATGGATATCAAGAAACAAGTCTTGAATTCAAATTTTCCTAATAAGTACATAAAATATTTTATTAAAAGAGTAGATAGCTAGGGTACTTTACCCCTTACTACATCAACAAACCAATACACCTTCCTTTTACGTGACTTATATAATTCTTCCAAACATTTGTCTTGCAATAAAACTATAAACAAGTGGGTATTTCTCTTGTAATAATTTTTTATTCCTTTACATTAAAGTAACAAAAAGCCTTTAAACGTGAAACAGGACTGCGATAGGCCTTTATTTCATTAATTTTCTCCAACCGAAATGGATTGTTTTCTGAATAATATAATACAGCTAAATGACTACAATAGTTAAATTATAAAATGACTTGTAACAAAAAAAAATACAAAGAATATTTAATATGAAACTCAATAAATATTAATGTTATACATAATTATGCTGATGAATATCGTAGAAATAATATTAAAAAAGGGGTTGGGTTGTCTGGGTTGTCTGGAAGAAATGGCTAACTAGCTATAAGTCCGCCCATTGTACTTCACTGTTACTTATCTGTAAGCTTTGTTTGTTTATATCTGTGGTGTACAATAAAGTATAAATAAATAAATAAATAAAAAGGATTAAATTTCTTTATAAACTGAAGCATTTATGTGTTTTTGTGATTGGTATAAAACTAGTAAGAGAAACGTTTAAATATAAATTTTAATTTAAATTCAACGTTGAATAGTGGAACTTAAATAAAATTATGTATAAAAGATATTAAATCGAAAATTCGATAATAATTCCGTTATATAATAATTATAGGTACGTAATATGGTAGTGTACAACCGCAGTCACCACAATACGCTGGCAACTCGACACTCAAACAAGTAGGCCTTCTTTGTTTCAGTGCCCCTTTCGTAACTACTAACCTTTTTATGATTAGACGTTGAGTTCAGATAATTCTATAACACCTTTATATCGCCTCTTCAAGACATCGGTTCTCTATTTAAATTAGGAACATCAAAGGCCGTGCCCCGATGCACAATATATTGATATTGATGATCCTTTAACGACCACGTAGTGGTTCTTGAAACGTAAAAGATAATGGTCATATTTCAATAGCAGCCTGCTCGTATCATTTCAATACGCTCATAAATATATTGCAGTTAATTGTATGTTCAATTGCACTTGACTTGAATTGATAAAAATAAATGTGGATCGAACCATTTGGTTAAAAACTTACATAATATTGTCTATTTCAAGTGTATAAGTAAAGAAATTTTATAATAAGTGTTGCGCCATTAGTTTCTAAATAAAGTGCCCCGTCATGATTAATTGCAAAGCAGTTAACACAATTAACAAATTCTAAGCGTTATAATGACACCAGAAAAATGCTAAATTTTCGAAATTTTAACAACTTAATAATAATGTAAATGATTATTATGATGTTAATGTTCGAGCGCTAATCAACTAAAGCAAATACAGTTGAACATTAGTTTAATTAATAAGTCATTTTTAAAATTATATAAAATGAAATAAATTGGTAATTTTACTTAACAGATAATCTAATAAAGCGGTCATAAGTCAAAGGGTTGCCTTTTAACGTCTTTTGTAAATGTTAAAATAAAATTTATTTTTGGCTAAACGAAAGCTCTCATTTATTTTTACATAAAAGCAAAAGTCTAGCTATTCTCTAAGCTAAGAATAACTTCTTAGGTCTATAAAACAATAACAATTTCAGACAGTTTATGTTTATTAATATGGAACAGAACTGGATATACATAGGCCTCGTCCACATTGCGAGCCTAGCGCGGTGGCGACGAAGGACGCGAAATATCGAACATATGAAACACGTCTTTGGAGTGCAATACTGCAGTGGCTAAGGCTACGCGACGGGACTGAGCGATAAAGCGCGCGTAGTTTTCAAACATTCCTATCCGCGCGTTCTGTCCACATTACGGGCCTAGTCAGCAAGCGATCTAATGCACGGGTGGCAGGGATATCAAACCATTTCGGTCTTGTCGCTATATATGTATGCGCTTTCTGTATTGTATACCTTTTTTAACGTGAGGAAATTAAAATTAAAATCAGAATTAAAATTCTGTGCCCTAAATTGAGACCATTCTTTCAATATTACGTTCGGACACTTTGTATCTATACTTCGTGGTCACTAATTTCAAATTTTCTTGAACTGTCCAAAAAAAAAATAATCGAATGGACGAGTATAAGTAACTTATACCCGTCCATTCGATTATTTTCTTTGTAATCCCACCAAAAACATTCTGTAAAAAAACTAGCCAAGTCTCGATGGAGCTGCTTGTTTATCTCTAAAAAGTAATGAAATCTTCAAGTAAGGCGGAGGACACAGTTTAAAAAGCGAATAGGTGATGTTCCCTAAATTACTGTAATAATGACCTTAAACCAGAAGCGTAATTAATATTGAAGTGAAAACTTCTTTAGCGGCGTTGTGCACTCCCAGAAAATATAACTTTTACTTGTATGTGACAAGATTTCATTAATTTAACTTTTTTCTAAAATTTTACTCCATTTTTGGAAAATTTTAACAAAAATTTACTTTTAAAACTAAAATATAATATTTCGATGCACGAAGAACATAGATAATATTTATTTTAACAACGACAAAAGCAAGTAATAAACTAAATTTGTAATATAAAGAAAAATATATTAACACTCATTGAATAATATTAATTGATGTTAAGCGATAAAAAAAATCCGATTAAATGATACTACAACAATGGCAAAACCATTGACTGTGCTGTATAAAAGCTATTTAAACTAAATTACACAAAATAAATTAAAAATTATACAGTAATCAATAACTGGTTTATGTTTTAAAATGTTTTATCTAAGTCGAATAGTTCTACAGTAAGAAAGATTAAAAATCGGAAAATGATTTAAATTTATTTTAAAAGTATCATCATAAATACAATAAGTTTTTTTTCTTTATAAGTATTTTAACGATTTTGTAGTCCTGAAAATTGAATTGATCTGAAAATAGAAAGGAGATATTTGATTTTCCTATTAGATTAAAAATGTAATCAAAATTACTTTGATATAAGTACATAAACAACTGCTAACAAAATGTATAAATCAAACTACTAACGTGAAAATAAATCTTCCTTGAAATATGGACCATAAGCCGATTTCATAAGACTTTAATAAATACATGAAATGGAAAAGAAGCATTTCATACTATTTACTCGCTTAACAAAGACATACTAAATCAACAAAAGTTTGCTCAGTAAACCGCACACACGCGGTGAGATAAGCTCTAAACAAAATAATATTATCCTTTTGTATACATTTTTAACTAAATAATACAAGCTGGTGTATACAACTCGTCCCGATATTTCTATTTCAGAGTCAATACATAATATTCATTTATTCATACATTATATTTTTTTTCTAGCACGAATAAATTATTAGTTTTTTACGATGTCCAAAAGCCGGGCTTCATGCTGCTACTGATATGACATAGCTACTATGAATAATACGACTAGTGCTGAATAAAATGTCAAGTTGTCAAAAATCAGTTGCGGTTCACGCGATAAAAAGTAGAGACGGACTATGCTTTCAAAGGGTGAAAGAATTATAAAAGACGTCATAGTAATTTTATAAAAATTAAAAAATTTCTTCAACTTTAGCTGGCTTTTATAGCAAACGATGTAACCGATAGATGGGAAGGAAATTAAATTTCACAATAATGAAGGTCTTGCTTTGCCGTCTCTACATAATACAGTGCAAAATAAAATGAAGCTAAGACACGTTCATCAGGCGGCAGGATGTAATTTTCTTCACTTCTCTACAAGAAGATTTTGTTAACTATACCACAAAGGTTTTCAATACACTAAACTTCAATTATAGTAACCAAATTATTTTATTTTCATTTTTAACAGCTAGCATCAAAATAAAAAAGCTACTTTGAGAAATACTTTGTCTAAAACATAGTTAAATTAGCGAGGTTACAAATACTCGCGTTCGCGTTGTATTTAAGGATTACACGATTTTGTTAATTCAAAACGAAAATTAATTTAAAGCCACCGACAACTGTGCAAAGCGCTAATTAATATAAATAGGACCGCAAACGGCGAATTACACGAACATAATCATAATAAAGAGCCAGCACATTCCATACGTGTTTTCAAGCAGTTGTATATGTGTTAATAAAATATTGTGTAATTACATCAGACCACCCAGTGCAATATGTTGTGTTCTGTTATTTCATACACGCTCTTCCCTTTACGAATAGGATATCGTTTTTACATTTATGTTGTAAGGGATGTAGCGCGTATTAGTTTTATCTTTCTATTCGCTTAATACGTTTTATTATACATTGCGCATATTAACAGCGTCATTCAATAATAATAATAGGCACTACACATCTTTGTCAATGATATTCTTTTCAGATCAACAAAGTTTATTACATCATTTCGTAAACTGTAATTAGGAAATTGTTGAAAAATAATGCGAACATTGTACGTTATGTCAAAGTTATTTTAATAACGCATACAGTGAAACATAATTTATTTATCAAAATACTAGCTGACCCGGCGAACTTCGTAAAGCCTAACAGTCGATTCTTTAAAAAAAAAATTAATACTTATCCTTCCCGGAACCCCTCCACTAACACTTAAACTTTATGGTACGGTATTAAAGTTCAAATTGACTTTTAGTATTATTACGAAACTTTTGTATGGGAATATAGAAAATTGTTGTTTTTAGACTATTTCAGGGATTTTTTAAATTATTCTCCTCGTAAGAGCCATCCTCGTACTTCAAGGAATATTATAAAAAAAGAATTAGCGAAATCGGTTAAGCCGCTCTCGAGATTTGCGCTTAGCAACATATTCAGCGATTCATTTTTATATATATAGAGATATACTTAGAGAGTAAGAATTATAAAGAAGTTAAGTTTAACTACTACCTAAATTATACTAAATTACATGTCTTAAAGACTCGACAACCCTAAGACAGGAAATACTAGGAAATACATTACAAAAGTAGTGCACAGGGAATTTTCACTAGGATTACTAAATGTGTAAATAATTTAACCTCCGCACACTTTCCTCTGCTGTTAAAAGAATTTCTAATGCATTGCCGTACCGTTTGCAAATTTTATTTTTTTAATTTTTTACGTAATAATACCTAACGTAAAAAACTGAACAAGAAATTTATTTCTGAACACTCATTACAAAACTATTAAATTATTTCTCGTTATTAATTAGCATTCGCTTAAATATATGAAATAAGGTGAAAAAAAAATATAATACCTAGTTGATAACTAGTGGCAACTTTCAACAAATAGTTTAGAGGTAATTAATGTTAAATAGGTCATAATAACAGCGTCAAACAAGCAATTAGATCCCTTAAATATTATTCGTTCCGCAAGGTCAATATTACCAAAATAAACACAAATAGTAATTAGTTTAAACTAACGTGAATAGAGAAACAATTATACTCCTACATGGAGCTAAGTACAATGTTGTATCAGATAAATCATGTAAATAGTTGTACCTACTCATTTAACAAAATAATCCTAAACGAAAAGAAATTAATTTGTTCATAAAATTCTTTAGGTATTTTTGTTTCTAATTGTTTTATATCACTTACTAATTACGAAGCAGCCTGTAATATCCCACTGTTGGGCATAGGCCTCTTTTTCCATTTAGAAGAAGGATCAGAGATTAATCCACCACGCTCCATTCCGCTGCAATGCGGGTTGGCGGATATATTCCCTACTATGAGTAACGATCGCTATCAGGTGTAGGTACATGACAACAACCGGGACCGACGGCTAAACGTGCTCTCCGAGGCACGGTGGGGAGACCCACAAGTACTAATAATAGTTTTTCTTATAATTAATATTGTATTAAAACCAGTAGTGTTTATGTTTTGTTATTGTGTTTGTATTGATACTTTGTTTACGCCGCACCTGTGCAGCAGCGTACTACATATTTAATCATTACAGGGTAGCCATGTTTAACTAATCTTTCTACTTTATATAAACCATACATTAAACCAATTAAATTTAACGTTATACTTACGTTTCATCTATTTACATATTTTGAGAACAATTTAATTGTTAACATTATTCCCACTTTATATAACCCGCATATTAAAATTAAAACAATACTATTAAATGTGCATCTATTATAATTATAAAATACTTTTTATTCTTAAAGTTATGCTAACGTTTAACCTAAATAATTATTGTGAGAACAATATTGTGTACACTATACCCACTTTATATAACTCATATATTAAAATTAAAACGATACTATTGGATATGCATCTGTTGTATAAAAAAATTTATTTTAAAGCTATTCTTAAATTTAATCTAAATATATATATTATGATGAATTTTGTTTACGCTATAGCGACATATATAATCCGTATATTGGAACAATACTCGAACTATGTAATATGTATCTTTTATATAAAATATTTTTTGTCTTTTTTAAATTTAATGAGATATTTATATGTGTACTTGATAACCGTATTATTAGTTATTACGTCTAGTCTTACAGAATGGTTGGATATTATTTATTGGCTGCTGCCGCTGTCGTTCGCACGGTACCCGAGGTGGCCACTGAAAATCAGCGTGTGAAGTTTAGGGATCTTTTTATGGTCCCTTTATTTCCACAAATGCTGAGTGGCCATCCTTTTGTGTCGGTACACTGCTGTACAGGTGTTCATAACTTTGGCAGATGAACGTTGTGTTTTCGCCTTATTTTTATTCATTAATTTTAATAATTATTTTATAATTTTATTTTATTTTTACATTTAAGTTTAAATTTATAGTGATGACGCACTTGTTGCGTTTTTATTATTACTTTTTATTTTTTCATTTGATAAAATTTTATTTTTTAAATTAATTATTTAATTTTTTTTCTTAAATTTTTACTTTTTATTTTTTATTGTATTTGTGCTCTTTGTTTTTATTGTATTGTGTTTGTTGTGTGCCTGTAAGCAGTGTATGTGTCTCAAATAAATGTCTTACTTACTTACTTATTGCATAAACACCCAGACCACGGCAAACATCTGTATGGCCAATACAAATGTTGTCATGTGCGGGGATCGAACCCACAACCGCCCGCGCAACAGCCAATCGCAATCCAGTGCTGTGACCGCTGCGCCAACGCGGCGTCCTTACTAATTATTCAGGAATAAAAGATAGCTTGCGGCCTCTAATGGTATAACATCACATTTGAATTCGTATTTTATACAACTGCCGAGTAAATTTTCATTTTTTTATGGGGTCGTTTACTTTTTTTTACTTATTTTGGTTTTTTTATTATTTTTGTAAGTTATTTATAAGTGTTTGAAAACATCCTTTTGTCTGTATATCTTATACCATTGTTATCTTATCATACGAGCATTTTATTTTGACAAAAATACGTAGTCGATATCATAATTAAACAATTATTGACGGATACATTGATAATTAATAGTCGAAAGAATATTTAAAACATAGAGAATTCCAAAAAAAATGAATAAAATATCTTATCAGTGTTAAAAACATTTTAGTGATGCCTCTTGAAGGTCTATGTTTCGCCTGCAACAGGTGGGATTTGAAACAAAGGATAAATATTGCAAGAGAATAAAATTAAGGGTTCAAAGTAAGACTTTTGAGGCTGTCTCTCTGCTGTAAAATGTAGTTAATTCAAATAATAAATTTCAAAGCAAACTCATCCTCTTTCCCTTGGACAGTTTCGCTCTCACAGCGAACATCAATAAATCAAATAATTTGCTATCAACACGACTAATTTCCGCAAGCTTAATTATATATATCTAATTTGTAGAGGAAAATTTATGACAAGATGTTTGCATTTTAAATGTTTTAATTTTGAGGAGCGCGGTGGTAAAGTTTACCGCAACCCGGCTAAATTAAATTCTTTGTTTCACAGACATTTTTACTAAAATTTAAGAATTACCCAAAAGCAGATATTAACACTTATACTCAGATACTTATTTGTCTAGGTTTATAGGTACCCTAACTTTGAATTTTATATCATATTGAAACAGTACTAACCAGCAAATAATAACAAAATAACGACAAAAAAGGTTTTTTATATTATGATACCGCCTACTTTTTAAATTAGTTTGCCAAAGAAGTTTCACTTGTGACATGTGTAGGTACTTTGTACGCACGCAATTTTTTTAAATGTCATTAAATCCTTTGCATAAGTAAATTTTGTAATTGATAGATACTATTTGCTTAAAATGTTTATTGAAATAAAGCTTATTATTATTATTATTAATTCCACATGAGTATAATGCATACCTTCGCTTATTAAAATGTCTTAAAAGTGGAGAATTATACTGCAATACAGAGACCACGTGGTTCAGACAGCTCTTTCCTCATCAGGATTCAGGAATAATGCTATATCATCATGGCCACGTTAGGTTACTGCATTTTGCAGCAATTTATATTACAATTAATAAATAAAAATTATTGTAATAAACGAAGGTACCTACTTCATGAATTTTCTAGCTAGGTATACTTTATATACCTATAGAATGATTTTTAAACACCGGAGACTTTCAAAGACAGGCCAAATCGTAAAACATTGTCGCTCAAAAACAATAAAAAAAAAATTGTAAATTAACTTCTTAGCCTTGAAACGGCATGGGTATGCCACAGTTTCCACACTTATTGTGGTATTTAGGATATTAAACACTATTTAGATTAAAATGACTGTTTTTACATATTTAGAACGTCGAAGAACATCTGTGAGTCTTTGAATGTATCAAGTATTTAAAAAATTAAAACATTCTCTATACATAATAAATAAGTATAAACCGAACTAATCCAAAACAACTTCTAGAAACAGCTGGAAAAAGGTGACCTTTCTAAATGGATGAGTCATAACTGACACGAATGTGTTATTGTTTATTTTTAGAACATCTAGTTGTCTTAATAAATAAAATAAACCTTAAATTTCATATTTTGCTAATAATGCAGATACAACATACATCTTAGACAGACTGGTAACTCTCTATGTAAGCCTAGTTATCATAGATAAGTTCAGAAAATATTTTTGTAGAATATTCTATAAATCGAAGCACTTGAAGCGACTTATGTATTAAATTAATGCAATTAAATCAACACCTATTTTTTTAAATTGTCGTCTGAGCGGTCATGCTTCCTTTTATGAAAATATCTTACTCCAAAAAGTTTATAGCAGATATAAGTGTAAATTGGTATAAACTGCGTGACTCAGTTAGCTCTTCTTTTACCACGTATTGTTTGGTTGATGTCAGAAATACTGCTTTATCATCATCGCCACGCTTAGTATAAGCATTTATTTAATTAATTTTCAATAAAAAAAGCGTTAACTCTTAGACAACATAGAAATTTAGCTAATCCAGATAAATAAATATACTCAAAAATTTCTGTACAGACGTGAAATAGGAAACGTGATTTTGTGCTAACTAATTAATAATTAAAATTCAATATGTATACTAGCAATACTACTCTATTTTAGATATTTAAAAAATATAATACATGTATTATAACACAATTTAAAGCTTGTCTACACAGTTTTATTAGTTCACGCTTATATAGATAAGTAAAAGGCTAAATAAACGAACTTTTTCAGAACATTGGTACTAGAGACTTAGGTAGATCTATTTTGTATAAGCTACTGTTCTTACGCTTCAGAATTTACCCTGTAACATCAACTGCTGGGCCTATGTCTGTTCCTCACCACGCTCACTCATCATCACTACATCATCATGATCACTGAAGATTGGCGAATACGTTATTTGCTGTGAGTAACGATCGCTATCAGGTGTATGTAATAACAACCGGGACCGACAGCTTAACGTGCTCTCCGAGGGACCCACTAGGACATACATCTAAACCAGAAACAAATATTTGTACAAATACAAATAACCATCCCGTGCAGAAATCGAACCCGCAAACCGCCGGGCTTCAGGTGCCCACACGGCACATACACCACTACACCAGAGAAATTGTTAATGAAATTACAAACCATATTACGCGAACAAATCATTTTGTGTAAAATGACGGAGAAAACGATTTTTACCATTAATTAGACCAAGCTATATCGATTTTTAATGCCTAGTAATCTCTTTTATTGCAAATTTATGAAAAAAAATTTTTGCTAGTATATGCACCATAAAATGTAATTACATTGTAAAGAAGATTTTATCGTAATATGTATGTATATTAACAAGCTGCACACGTAGCTTTGTTCGTGATGACACATTTTGACTTCCATACCCTGTCACGAGGGAACTCCACTGAATTTCAGGTTATAAACTATTCAATGTCGTAGGGCAAATCGAGCAATATTTAAGATACAAGCAGACGAAATTTAATATTTTCGCTTCAATATCCATAATGGAGAGCCCTTAAAACAAATTTCCAAAAAATCCTTAATGTACGGAATAGGACCTGTTATAGTTTTGTTGAAGTACAATTTATAGTAATACTAGATGGCCCGGTGAACTTCGTATCACCTACGTATATTTGTGAAAAATATACAGACAACACTTTCTGAACGCACCTATAAATATTTGACAACCAATTGACAACGTTTTTGACAAAAGACATTAAATTTCCCCGCTAGGAACATTTTGTATTGGAAAATTAAATCGTCGTTTTTAGTATTTTCCGTTACATATTATTTATGTTTCTCACCGTTTAAACCTTCCCTGAATTTCCACAAACATTTCAAAATGAAAATAAGCCAAATTGGCCCAGCCATTCTAGAGTTTTAGCGAGACTAACGAACAGCAATTGATTTTTTATATATATATATAGATTGAAAATGAATATTTCATATGGCCAATTAATTTGTGTTTGTTCTACAATAATAATGATTATTGTAGAATAAACACAAATTAATTGGCTAGTAGTAGTAGTAGTTTATATAATGATATATTGCCACCAATTAACATCTTAATACAAATTAGTCAAGTCATTAAACATCAAAGGTAAGACGGAAGTTGTATAAAAAATATACGTGTACATTTTAAAATAATTCAAAACTAATTACGACTAAGGTGTTGGCTTAAGTCATTTCTCGACTTTACGTTTCAGTTCTTATAAAAGCAAGAGCGCAGGGAGCTAAGTGTTGAAGTTAAATTAAAAATTAGTAAAGAAATGGATGATGAGGATATTACATGCACTTAAGCACAAGAATATAAAAAATCAAAATTTTGTTTCTTATATATTTTTACTTTCAGCTTTTTTAGTTTAACAGATTATCATAATATTTATCTTGGCTACGTTTGAAGGGCAACATTGTTTTACTTTGTCATAGGCACCATAAGATTCAACGTTTTGTGATACAGTGTCAACAAAACAATTTCCTGATCCTACAAAATAGATGCAAATGTTTACAAAATACTTTTATAAAAAATAAATGAATATAAAACTATGTATTGTGAGTGCATTTGCTATAGTAACAATGCACGTGGCACGTGCACTTGCGTAATACTTTTGTAAAATGTCGTAATACACAAAACACTATTTACATGAAAAATAGCAGAAGAATATTAAAATATTGTGTAAGATCTCGGCAATAGCCGTTTTTTTAATAGTAGAGCCCGTAGGGCAGAAGCTAGTATTCTAATATCGCTTGACAAAATAAGCTCAATTCAATTAATTGTTTCATAGTGTGAACTTGTCTTGTGATAAATATTCTTAACAATTTCACATAGAACTATAGCTAAATATTTCTATTCTGTGCATCTAGGTTCCAGTAAATTCAGTAAATATAAAAAAAGTTTTATTCATAAAAGTTATTAACATGTTGATAAATATGAAAACATTAACCACAACAATAAAGATAGTTGCGTATGTAAATGAGTGGTAGTCCTGGCTATTTTGAGGTAATCCATTGAATGTGAATATTTAAGAATATTACATTTTTAACGAATAAAAAGAGTCTTCAATATTTAATACCATATTTACAGCAGCATATAGCGGCACAGGTGGTTTTGTGGACACGGTCGAGGCTACGGGGCGAGAAGACATGTCACCGAAATTTTTAACATGTGTTAGAGACCCAGTTTTGGTGGTTGCCAAGTGCACGAGAATAATTCTGGATGACAAGATGCTCAAGATAGCGAAATCCATTTCAGGGGATCTTGATGTCGACGCGGGCCTCGTGGGCTGGTAGTTGCCAAAGCAGACATGGATAAATGTGGTACCTGGGTGCGAAAAGACGACACACATAGTCGGGAACTTCGATGAGAATGTAGAAATAGCAGTTATCACGACGGTCGAAGCTGTCAATGATCTTAAAGAGAAACCAGCCCACCGCTTTGGCGACAGAAACAGGTATAGGGTGCGCACTATGGCTTCCATTTTATAGGGTATGAAGTGTAACCGTTTAACGGTGGACGAAGCCCTTATGAATCATTTTGGAGCCATAGTGATGGCGGCAAGGCTTTCGGGGCAAACGAAGTTGTTCTTATTGAAGATGTCAACCAGTTACCTTATATAGACAGGGAAAATCTGTTTGAAATGAGGTACTGTAGACCTTATTACAACCAACATCTCACATGAGTTGTCCTGCACATACCGGTGTCCCATGGATGTTGTATATGCCATATGCAAGTTTTACGTAAACAAGTTCTCGTCCAATCCCACCATCCACTCCCTCAGAATGAATGAATACTCTGGCACGGCAATAAAAAAAATTCAGCGGGACATCCTATACTTGGTCTATACGCAGTAAGAAAAAAAATCCTAATAGACCAGGGATATCGCATCGGCGAAGGTACGCGCGTCATGACCATTTATGAAGCACAAGGGCAAACCTACGGCGAGGTCGTCATAGTCCAGACAAAGACAAAGAGGATTTTAAATAATAAAAAAATACCTTACAAAAATTAATTTTAAAATTTTAATATAAAAATTACTCTGGTGTATATTGTTTCCGGTCTGGTTGTTAGTCCTCGTGGGTCTCACCTCCGTGCCTCGGAGAGCACGTTAAGCTGTCGGTCAGTAGATAGCGATCGTTACTCATAGTAGGGAATATATCCGCCAACCCGCATTGGAACAGCGTGGTGGATTAAGCTCTGATTCTTCTCTTACATGAAAAAAGTGGCAGCCATGGGATATTACAGGCTGAAGCGCAATACAAAAAATATATAGGTTTATGCCCGCTTTGGGAGCTTTTGGGAGCTACCATACAACAATACGCTGTGTGACTACGGCAAAGAATTTAGCCACCCCCGTGTCGTAAGAGGCGACTAAGGGATAGCATAGTTTCACTACCACCTTGGAACTTAAAAAGCCGACCGATGGCGGGATAACCATCCAACTGCTGGCTTTGAAGTACACAGGCCGAACGAAGCCAGCCCTGCGGTCACCAACCCGCCTGCCCAGCGTGGTGACTATGGGTAAAACACATGAGTTCACGCCATTATTGGCGCAAACTTGTGGAGGCCTATGTCCAGCAGTGGACTGCGATAGGCTGAAATGATGATGATGATGATGATGATACAACAAAAGCGATTTTCTTGCCCTTTTTGCTCGATATCAATAATTGCAACAGGTAGGCACTTGAAATATCAACAAAATACTCAGTTGTATTTTTACTTTTATAATAAGTAATCCCACCAAAAACATTCTGTAAAAAAACTAGCCAAGTCTCGATGGAGCTGCTTGTTTATCTCTAAAAAGTAATGAAATCTAGACAAAGTCGTACCAAGTCTAAGGTTCATTACTGCGATTTCTTTATTATTATAGTTAATGTTGTGTCACTTGGCCGTTAAAGGGTACACAAGGGTACAAAACTAAGAATAATATCCCATACTGGTATTGGTAATTGGACACTAGTGTCTCATTTTAGGCGGTTGTTGATAACACATGAATTCAGAATTGACAATGCTGACTTCTGTTCTCTTATTTTTGAAGCGTTAAATCGACCACCGATCTAACATAAAATAGACGTACAGACGGACTTCTATCAATGATTAGAAGTCCGCTGGTACTGGAAATAATTTTTTATACAGTTTGTTTCAGGCTTGCCTATACAAAAGTATTATTGAAATACGCAGCTTTATCAAGCCTACAATTGACTGGTTATTCAATCAACGTTTTCCAATTGGCAATTTTCCATCGTCAATGGGTAGCGGTTCTGGCGACAGATTGGTGCAATGGTGTCATGTAGCACCTGGTTTTGTACCCTAGTGTACCCTTCAACGGCCAAGTCACACAACATTAACTATAATAATAAAGAAATCGCAGTAATGAACCTTAGACTTGGTACGACTTTGTCTAGATTTCATTACTTTTTAGAGATAAACAAGCAGCTCCATCGAGACTTGGCTAGTTTTTTTACAGAATGTTTTTGGTGGGATTTCACTTCTTTTTGTAGAAAGTAGAAACGTGGGCATATTCAGGCATATTGATTTATTTTTTAGAATTTCTTATTTCACACATTTTTTTTCTTTTTAGTAACATTTTTTTATTATTATTACAATACAAATATTTCTTTTCCTTTCTTCCGGTTCTGATTCTTGTACTTGACGTGTTGGTATCACCACCACTCTTAGTCCAATGCATTATATTTTGACCAAATTTTGAGCGAAATTAATATTTTAGTGTAATTTGTGTAATATTCGAGTAGAATTAAGTTAAGAGAGCAGGCAGAGGGGAGGCATTCGCCCAGCAGTGGGACTCTATAGGCTAGATTAAATTAGAAGATATGATCTGATTTTTGCAATGACAGTCGATTTTTTTATGTACCAACTAGCTAGGCCTCGCGGTTTCACCCACTGTGATTTGAGGAAAAAAATAGCCTTCCTTCTTCTTAAAGCATAACCTTTCTCTTTAAATAGGCTATCCACCTCATAGGAATTTTTCAATTCGAATCAATAGTTCTTGAGATTAGCGCGTTTAAACAAACAAACAAACAATTCAACTTTCAGGTTTACAATATTAGTATAGATTAGTACAGATTAAGATATATAAAACATATTTTTTACACTTCCGCGGCGAAAATATTTATATGATTTAAGACTTTGATTGGAGTGACAGAATAATCTGGAATTTTTCAAGGAGACCAATCAATTGAACTTTTTTTGTATCTAATTCAATCAATTGAACTTTCTTTTTTTGTAATCTAATTCTTTTGTACATTTATTATTTATTGTATATTTAAGTTGCTTGATAATTTTCCTTAGTTTACACTAAATAAATTTCTGAACGCTCGCATAAATAAATATTTGACAACCAATATGTATAATGTCAATCCGTTTTCATTACTGACATTATTATTAATTTTTAATATCTAAAATACGCCAATATCCGTATATTGTGGATATATGTTGTCGATTCGAAACCTTTATTTAAATACGTTCTTTAATTTAAGGGTAGAGTTTACCATATCGACGAGATGAACATTAAATGTTTGACAGTTACGAAACACGAACATTATATACATATACTTCCATACGAATTTTCATTCCCACCTTTCAACCCCTTACACCCTGTTTTTCGCATTATATTTTATGTAAAGGTGGTATATCGATCTCTTCTAATAGTTTGATTGGGCTATTGTGTTTTTTAATCAGGGTCACCAGGTACTCCAGATCTTCGATTATCCTAGTTTTTATAGTTTTCCCTTTATGTAGCCATTAAACCCTAACTCTGTACCAAATTTCAGCTCTCTGAGTTTATGGGAAGTACTAGTTCTATTTTGATGATCATGAGTGAGTGAGTGAGTGTCGTAAATGCGAAACTTTGCTTTCGCTTAACTTCTGAACTAAATGACCTACAGACTTGAAATTTTGGATTTTAAGTATGTGATTATATCTTACTTGATGACGAAAATTTCAGCGTTCTGGTCTTATCCAGAGGTTCTCAAATAGGGGCCTGAAAATGCGGCGAAATGGTTCGGGTAAAGGATGGTACGGCAGTGTTTGCTTCGCGCTCGACTTGGCGGGGGCACTGCCGTGCCCCCCGATAAAATAAATATTTAAGTGGGGCTCCCATACAAAAAAAAAACGTCACTTTTGCCTATTTTTGCTCGATATCAATAAATGTTAAGAGGTAGGCACTTGAAATATTCACAAAATACTTGTATATTTACTTTAATAATAAATAATAAAATAAAAATAAAATAAAAAATAAAAAAAAATATAATAAAAATAAAATTACAATGATTAGGGTAGGCTCTCATACAACAAAAGTGATTTTTTGCCGCTTTTTGCCCGATATTAAAATCAAAGTACCTAGTGTTGTTTACCTAGTCAATGGTACGGAACCCTGCGCGAGTCCGACTCGCACTTGGCCGAATTTTTTTTTTGTTTTTCGAACAATATTAGGTATATTTTTTTCTTATTTATATCAATAGTACTCAAAAACAAAAAAGGTAATTTTTATTATCATAACAGTTATAATTATTTGATTATCCTACAAATTCATTCATATCATTGTTAACTAATCTTAATTTTCAGAACACAGTGAAACATTTTATGACGTTGATATTACATTAAAAAATGAGGTTGACTTCATCATACCATTTAAACGGCATATATACAATGTATCTGCAATCAAAACCCGCTAGTAAACCGCTAGTAATCACTGCACACTCCGTACAATATAAATTTTATGCTTTGTGGGTATATCCAAAGTCCCAAGAGCGTTCAACTTGAGTTACAAGTCATTATGATTGTCTGGAGAGCTTTAAACAAAAGAAGCATTAATGGAGACAAGCTATGTATAAGGTCAATCTATTATGAAAATTCGATAAGCCATGATAATTATAAGGTTGCAGTCTTCAGTGGGTGAGATTGCATCCAACAATTATATTAATAGACCTGTTGACATATTTTCAGCAAGAAATTTTTCAATTGAACTTTCGCAATTGATACTACCTAAGATCAATAACAGCAATTTCTTATATGTAATATCTTTCATTATTTGTGGATGTTGGCATTCTACAGACAAATACACCACAAGATAAAAGATTATATAAGAATTGAATGTTGAATATAAAGACAACTTAGCCTGATGTATAATTATATCAAAATGGATGGATTCTATAAATAAATAGACAAAATAAATGAGATCATTAAGGTCATTTTAGGAAAACATCACCTTGATGAGCCATAAGATTTCTCAATCAAAATCTTCAATTAATCAATATGAATATAATTATGTCTTTAAACAACGTAAGGATCCTGGGATGACATTCACTACAAGACTATTGGATTTTAGTTTGTGCATATCTTCTTTTTGTATTTTTGGTTTTATTTTTAATTGTTAAGCGACACATTTTATAGACTCTTTTTGAACAAAATAAAATAGGTACTAATCGATAGTAAAAAATTCTATTACTTCAAAAATATTATGTACATGTCTACGTCGTAAGTACTTCAATCAAAATTTATCTATTTGCAGACTGAATTTCATTTTAGTTCTAATTCACAACTTAACTTCAAATGTGAGGTAGTGTTATGGGCAAACCTCAAAAACCAATGTGAAATATCTATTGCTCAGTATTATGTATTATGTATGATAATTATCACGATATTCTCGTACTAGGGTTGTCTCTTTGCTAAGATTTTATCAATTAGTCTGTAAATGTTTATGGTGGTTCTATAAAAAGGTATTAGTGATGCTCTCTAGTGTGATCTTAATTAAAAATATATATGTATGTTTCTTAATTTATGAGTAACTTAAAAATTAAGAAACATAAAATTCATTTCATACTGACCCGTATTATAATGCTTGGAGCAACCCTGATAATGAGCCATATTAAGTACTTGTTCAAAACAGATGGAATTGTTAATATATCAAGTATAACAGCCGTAAAGACGTAGCCTCCTGTTGGCAAACGTCTGGTCTGATTGCTACAAGACAGAGAACAACTCGGTACTGATTCATAACTTGCACCGTTTCTGTCCTCGCAACTTGTCGTGTCCATACATCGTGCATAATGAATATCGTTTGCTGTGTAGTTTATTCAATTTACTTTATTTACGATTGTAAGCATTCTTACAGTGGTTAGAAAATTTAATATTTAATCACTTCGTGGGAAAAATCAATAAAACTTGGAATTCGTACGTCGTAGCCGTTTATATTTTAACCAAATTCTATCAGAAGAGACAATTTTAAAAAGATTGACTAAAACAAATTAACTTATGTTTATTTTTAGCACAAATATGCAAGTAACGTGTAAAATTTATACTCTATCAAACGCTGAGAGACTGACAATTTAAGTGATTGTAAACACTCCGGGAGTCTCCGTTGAAGAATATTTTCTTTTTCATCTAATATCTAAATAATCAGCGGTCGCGGTAACGTTGAAGTGGTTGCTAGGAATCACCAGGTTGCAGGGAGCTGCAATCCTATACTACACCTGAAAAAGTTTAATGGACACATTCTACGGGTGGATCATTACCTCACCAAACTTGAAGTATAGCTAAGTTACATAAAGTGGAGCATACTAGGGTTGTCTGAAGTCCGAAGAGAGGGCGAGGACGGGATAACCTTTGACTTTGGGCACTTGTTCTACTTCCGTGAAGGTGATGGGCTTTCAATGGGTGATGAGCAAGGTGGCCTCGTTTTTCGAGTCCACAAGAATCTCAATAGCAACGTTGTGAATGTAAGCAGTGTGTTGACCCGGGTACGACGTACGGCATACCTTGTACTTAAACTCACTGACAAGTACTCCAAGTACAAATGTGATACAGGCATATGCGCTGACCTCTGCACACTATGATGAGGAAATCGAAGCCATGTATGAGGATATAACAAAAGCCATACATGACACAACTTCGGCCTTTTAGAACGTTGTTAAAGTGAGGTACAAGAGCCTAACGAATCGACAATAGGACCTCACGAATTAGGGCACAGGAATGACAAGGGGCAGATGCTTGTCAACTTCCTCGAGTCGGAGGGGCTATTTATGATGAAGTCCTTTTCTGAGAAGAAACCCAAAGGCGGTGGACTGGCACACCCCATATACTGTGACTAGGAAGGAGATAGATTTCATCATAGCGGTAAAAAGACATATTTTTCTTCATTCAGAGACGTCATAGTGGTTAATAGGTTTAACACCGGCATCGACCACCGGCTATTACATGGAACTCTGGATATATGCATCCGCAAAAAATGGGCTCGCTTGGTGAAATATTTTCCCCGACTTACGCTGCCCCAAATACTATGTGGCTCCGATCAGTTCCAACTGGAACTCCAAAATCGATTCGATTTGCTGCTATCGTCGTGGACGAGATAATCGACAACGTGATGAAGACGGTGTATGCAGTCGTGGCTACAGCACCGTTAATCACATCCATACTGTTCGACAGATTTTTAAAAAGACGGAAGAGTATAATAAGCCACTGTGTATGGCATTTTTAGACTACGAGAAAGCCTTTGAGTCCATCGAGACCTGGGCTGTCCTAGATTCTCTCCAGAGATGTCATATCGACTGGCGATATATGGAGGTACTGAGGTGTATGTGCGACGCGGCAACGATGACTGTCCATATCCACGACTAGTGAACAAGACCCATTTTTATTCACCGCAGGGTAAGACAGGGGAATATATTGTCTCCGAAACTGTTTACCACTGCGCTCGAGAATGTCTTTAAGGATTGGGAGGATGAGGCATCAACGTCAACGGCGATTACATGTCTCACCTTCGTTTCGTCGACGATATCGTCATATTTTCGGAGACGTTGGATGAGCTAGGCCAAATGCTGAGCGACCTCAACGAGTAATCCCGACTTTCTCTCTCGGTAGAGACTCGCTATCTCTTGTTGCTCTCGGTATTTGGTCTCGGTATTTTAGATAAAACGAAAGTATTGTTATCGGTGTCGGTCGATGGTACCCTTTTCAAATTTATTCAGGATTGTGCCTATCAAGGTCATACCATCCAACTAGGCCGAAAAAACTTCTAGAAGGAAGCCGATAGGAGGATTTGGTTAGGTGGGGTGGCATATGGAAGGTTTCATCGAGTCTTCACTTTGAAGACTCCGCAATGCTTAAAGCTTAAAAAATTAATCTCCTGAGATAACAATTGTGAAACCCGAAATGACTCTTTGAATTTATTCTTCACAACTATCTCTCATATACAAGTATCGGTTGGCTATAGTTTTGTTATAAGTATAGATAGAAATTACTTTAGTTAATAGAAAAGGAAAGTTAAATATTTTTATACAAAAAGCCTTTGTAACTTTAATTTTATATGCAAATACTATTTTTTTAACTATTGACGAAGAACCCTTGTACTTTTCAAGATGAAAGTATTAAATGTATTGACCTAAGGGTAAAGGCCTTCCCGATTTTTATTAAAATATGTTCTCTGTCTTGGTAAGACACAAACTTGAAAAAAACATACATTGTTTTACTGCCAACAAACTAATAATAATTAATATGAGTCAATGATGATAATTTACAGAATGAATAAAAAGTAAATTTGAAAATAATGTTAAGGAACAAAAATAATAAAACCAAGGAATGATTGAAATGATACGAATATTTATTCAGTATTATTATGTTTTTGGTGTTCTTTATTTATTTATTCTGATCGCTTCATATCCCAGCAGCGAAAATAGGACACAGTTTGGCGACGCAGTGACAAAATTGGTTTCTTCTGTTTTATCTCAATACAAATAGTTTGATCTGTCTTTATTTTGGTTATAGTCTAGAACCAATAAATCAACTAATGTTAACGTAAATATTAACCCATCGAAATATGCTCCTGTTTGAAATGAAATAAAAAAATATTATGAACGTTATCTAAAATTTGTTAGCGACAAAAATGTTGGATTGTCATCACTTACGTCATCTTATTACAAAGAAAGGCTATCTTATAGTTATCTGGAAAAAAGCTTTTCATCTATAAAACTGCTGAGTGATTTCGTTTTCGCTTGTTACATAAATATACGAGAAACATATCACAAATTGAACTAAATCATATTCTGATTCTAATAACGTTTTCAATGGCACAGTAAAACACAGTAGTTTTTGTTCACGATATCATTTACAAATAATTATTTGTGCATAAAAATTTACAAAATAATATGTTAGTTGACGTTGATAATTATTTGAGAGAGAGAGACTACTAAAATAAAGTAGTTGTACCCGTATTATAGAAACATAACAAATTTTTGACCTCCAATATCTTGCATACAAACAGTTAGATACCTAAATCAGACATTTTCTCAGTTTCAGTGAAGGTAACTCAGAGTATAACGAGCTTCTATTCAGGAACCAAAGACTTCATTTAACCTGTCTGTTTGTTTTATTTTTTAACCATCGTAATTTAACTCATATAACCTGTTAGGTGGTTAGTTTTAATGATTTAGTTCGCGTTCACCTTAAAAACTTTCGGTTGATTTTTTTTTTTTACTACAAAAGGCAAAAATTACACTAAAGCATCATTACAAAAGTAGATGAAAAACAATGAACGTCAAATAAGTAAGCGTGTACCAAAATATACGGGAGGAACCGCAACTTTTATATAATTATATAGTTTAATAACATGTTGCAAAGCAAATACAAAACTATACCCATTGACATGTGCATGAAAAACGTTATAACATTGTATCTTGTTATAATAATGTAATATTCCATTATATTTTACTTTGAAACTTCTAAATTCAAAGAAAGTGTTTGATAAATTCTGTTCATGAAAAAATATCTCAATAAATATTTATAATTTCTAGAAAATTATAGTTTATGAAAATAAATGCCTACTGAGATATGTAGCGATTTCGTTATTTATCTATATCATGATATACACTTAATATTGCGACCGCGACGTTTGATAGCTTGTTATTAATCATTTTGTCTCTGTCTATATTTTTCACTTAATTTGTTTTGACTATTGATTATTTCCGAAAAGATAAGAACCTTGTTTCATATAAAAAGCAATAGTAAGAGTCAGTATTTTTAATTATTGATATTATTGAAGTGAGTAGATTTGATGAAAACTGTTTCCGATTTGTTTGTGTAATTATAAAATTTGATAATTACGTCCAATTTTATAGACAATTAAATTGTAAGTATTTACTCAATATTCATATAATTATATAAAAATCTAAACTAATATTATAAAAAGGTAAAGTTTATAACTTTGTTTGTATATACGGGGTAATCTTCGCAAATACTGATCCGATCATGAAAATTCTTTCGCTAACAGAAAGCTACACTATTCAGGAGTGACAAGATAAAAGGAAAAAGATAAAAATATATAAAGATTTTAAATCAGCAGGATTTGAACCTGCGCCCTCTGACGTGCCGTGTCAACAATTCAATCTAATCAAGCATTATTATTTGCCTTAGAAATTAATTGGTGATTTTAAAACATTTATATTTATCTGATTTGCTGAAAATAGTGAGAGTGTATTGGAACATATCAAATTTCACCGTACCCTTCTTATGTGAAATGGATTATAACGCCCAACGAAGTGGGCACGGGTCGGCTAGTATAATATAATATAACTAATTTGACGTTTATAATAACATAAATGTTTCTCAAGCTATTCAATACGACAGACAAGGCGATGAAATGCATGCGGTATGCATTATGCATGCTAACCTGGGCGCATACTATATTAGACGCATATCTCATGTGCATATTTTATATTTGTTCATTTTATTCGCTCTACCTGAAGTGTATTACTATAAAACAACTATAAATTTAATGCACTTTTTCATAGTAAATTAACTGCACCGCCTTTTACGGGTGCGAGCTTAAATCTTTTAAATAGATAGATTTAAAAAATTAATAGCTAAAACACAAACATATAATAATTTTTAAAAAGCAAGTGCTCGTTTTTCTGTTTTTACCGGTTATGCAATGTAAATTTGTACATAGTTTCAAATTAAATAGCTTGAACGATATCTAAGTAAACTAACACCTTTAAATATTTTCCGAATATAACAGATTTACTTATCTATACTAATATATAAAGCTGAAGAGTTTGTTTGTTTGTTTGGTTGTTTGTTTGTTTGTTTGTTTGAACGCGGTAATCTCTGGAACTACTGGGCTGATTTGAAAAATTTTTTCAGTGTCAGATAGCCCATTTATCGAGGAAGGCTATAGGCTATGTGTCATCACGCTAAGACCAATAGGAGCGGAGTCCACGCCGACGAAGTCGCGCGCAGAAGCTAGTTTTTCTATATATCTATAAGGTTTATTAAAAAAACTGAGGTAGGACACAGCAGGAAATTTTCTGCTCAAAATCTGGAGCAGGCCCACTGGGGGAGTACCTCGACCTTACATGAAAAAGAAAGAAAAGAAATACTACGACGTAATTCCATTCAACAAATTTGTTTACATTACTTACAGTTATATTAGTACTAAGATGAATGCAGCTCTCCGAAAAATTCAATATTATTGATTGGGAACAGGTTGTTCCTTCGAAAGAAGCCTATGTTGCAGAAAAGTTAGCGTTATTTGTTCTTTGAACGATTATTTTTCTAAAATAATAATATACTTAAATTTATGGTCTAATTGCTTATCTTCATTCTAATTTAGCCCTTAATTGTATATTGAATTAATTTTGGACATCACTAGATATAGCGTACTAAGCCGAATTAATATTGATTAGGCTTGACTTAGCACGAGAATAAACCGCGCAACACCATTCCAACGATAATGAAATGATCCAATCGACTGCTTTAGTGCTTCGCCAATTAATTTGAATTAACTAAATGTGATATATTTACTTTTAGTGGCCAACTTAAGCGTTAGTTAGGCGAATAAATGATCAATCAAACAATAAAATTAATTTGTTATTGTATAAAAGACAAAAATAAACAACGTTTAAATTTTTCCCGTTGTCTTTTTTGTATTTTTTTATAAGCTGCTTTGTTTTTTATATTTTTTATATCTCTTTTAAAATCTTATAATTTTGTTATATCAACAGTTTTAAATTAACCAATGCTTAACTTTTGTATCTCGCCGCAGACTTTAGGAGAACAACTTACATTAAAACTACATAATTATAGTTACTTCAATTGAAATACAGACGTGTACTTAGCCTTTCGAATAAGAGAAGTTTTACGCGTTACTTTAAAACATACGTAAAATATTTATTAAAGACTAGCTGACCCGTCGAACTTCGTGCCGCCTAACAGTCTATTCTTTTATTATTTTTTTTTTAATACTTATCCTTCCCGAAACCCCTCCACTAACACTTAAACTTTATGGTATGGTATTAAAGTTCAAATTGACTTTTAAGTATAATTACGAATCTTTTGTATGGGAATATAGAAAATTGTTGTTTTTAGACTTTTTCAGGGAATTTATAAAAAAATTGTCTCCGTAAGAACCGTCCTCGTACTTCAAGGAATGTTATAAAAAAAGAATTAGTGAAATCGGTTCAGCCGCTCTCGAGATTTGCGCTTAGCAACACATTCAGCGATTCATTTTTATATATATATAGAGAAGAGATAGAGATATATAAGTATCTAAAAATGACTGAAATCAAACATTTAATTTAAAAAAATCAAATGAATTGAAGGTTAATATTTTAGGTGTCCTAATTTAAAGTTTAAGTTTAAGAAGAGCATTACAAGCTAACAGAATACTTAAAATTTAAAAACCGATTTTAATTGATAGCTTTTTGTAAAAAACAACAACTACAAAAATCTCACTCACACTACATAGCAATGCCCTAATAAAGAAGAGGACGATAGAAACTCCGCGTCTCGTTTTGTACTTAAAATGTAAGCATTATCGTTATGGACAAAATACAACATAGCTCCGTAGCAATACTTCTGGTGTCAATTCTTATTTTTTTATTTATTCTTAGTACACAAGGGATAGTAGCACAAATACTTTACTTAGCGGGATTACACGGACAGAGAGTAGCTCGAAAATAACATGAGCAGCGCGCAGTACAACTTTTTCAGTTTTTTATTGCAACAAAATATCAAAAATTTCATTTTGGAGAAGCTGCTGTTTAAGGAAGTTCTCGCCTTGACCCTACGTTTAAATTTTTCTTTTTAATTAATATTTTATGTAATCTCTCTCGTGTTTCGGTACTTTACTACATTACAGTAGACCGACGGCTTAATAGATCTTGTGTACTTATTTTTTAGATTTTAATTTTTATATTTTTTTTCATAAGATCTTACAAGATAATTTTTCGATGTATAACGTATTGTATATTGAAACAAAAATAGTCCAAGTATTTCTATTTCACGTTACACGACTTCAGAAAAGCTTAAGTTTTTCAACGCTTAAAGAAAATCGTCGTAACACTAAAAGCTTTTTTAACTAAAAGAATAAATCACAACAACTTACAAAGACTAGAAAGAAACGGTTTAGTTTTAGTAAAACATTTTAAAATACTAACGTAATAAGAAATCTGTTTTATATTTCAAAAGTAAATTATATTTGCCGTACAAAATTTAAATTAAACCCAGTTCAATATTTAACAAACGTAATGAGACTCTACTTTGACATAGGTATATAATCACATTCCAAATTCAATTAAGAGAATAAATATTAAACGCGTTGTCGCATGTACAACATAATGAAACGAATTAATGTACTTTTATATAGAATATATAATTTACTTTTAAATAACATAAGGCATTCGTTACATCACGATCATGATCACGATTCAGCCTGTAATATCCCACTGTTGGGCATAGGCCTCTTCCCCATGTAGAAGGATCGGAGTTTAATCTACCACGCTGATCCAATGCGGGTTGGCGGATATATTCCCTACTATGAGTAACTATCGCTATCAAGTGTACATGATAACAACCGGGACCGACGGCTTAACGTGCTCTCCGAGGCACGATGAGGAGACCCACAAGGACTGCACAAACACCCAGATCACGGCAAACATCTGTATGGCCAATACAAATGTTGTCGTGAGCGGGGATCGAACCCGCAACCAATCGCAATCCATTGCTGTGAACGCTGCGCCAACGCGGCGTCTATTCGTTACATATATTTAAAAAATACAATTTTATTCTTCTTAGGTAATATTATCTGCGTAGTAATTATTATATTCTTTATTGCACTTTAAAAATACAGATTATACATCATATTTGTAATAAAAGTTGGCAAGGGCGAACTTATCTCTAAAAGAGATCTCTGCCAGTCTGCCCATGGTGGAGAGTAAAAGATGTTACCGCGGGACACAGTAGTGCAAGAGTGATAAAATAACAAAAAGTTAATACCATCAATCTGGGTAACTTAAGCCTTCAATATAACATTGGCCCATAATTTTAGTTGCGTGTTAACATTTTTTTTCGCTTTAACTTTATTATAATTATTTAAAAAAATACGTCACAACCTTTTTATATATTTCGTGAAATTCGAGTTTGTTGAATAGAATTTCATCTATACATATAATAAAATGGTAGAAAAGTCAAAACTGTACATTGAATATTTTTTTAAAAGAATACTTGGGGTGTGATCTACAATCGATACCGAAGCCAAAAATATAGTTTTTAGAATTTTTGTCTGTTTGTCTGTTTGTCTGTTTGTCTGTATGTATGTCCGGGATAAACTCAAAAAGTACTGCATGGATTTACTTCAAATTTGGCACGAATATTGTTAAGAAGTCGGGTCAGAACATAGGCTATATATTATCACGCTATCACCTACGGGGAAAGAGCAGTGAACCTATATTTCTTCAAATGTATGTCCGGGATAAACTCAAAAAGTACTGCATGGATTTACTTCAAATTTGGCATGAATATTATTAAGAAGTCGGGTCAGAACATAGGCTACATATTATCACGCTATCACCTACGGGGAACGAGCAGTGAACGCACGCAGACGACGTCGCGGGCAGCAGCTAGTCAAATATAAAACGTTTAATTACATTAATATGAGACAATTCAAATAAAATATTTATCTGAAAAAAAATCTAAGTAATAAACGCACAAAAGGTAAATAACTATCTTACATATTGTAAAGCAAAAACATACGTAAAAACGATATAAGCATTACTGCTATAATATTCACAGAGCAAAACATTAATACCTACTTTTTTATATACGAATGACAATATAAAGGTAAAGAAGAAAAGTTAAAGTCCTTTTACGTCTTGCTTTCCGGCATTAGCCTTCTTTTATGTTAAGAAACTTCGAGACTATCGTATTCTTCATTCTACTATTGTATTCTACCTGCTTCCATCAATTTATTGTGACCAATTTACTTGTAAAATCTCGACCTTGGACGTTGATTATAAATTTCATAAAATTTATATAATTACTTCTTTATCGATACGAATATTTACCAGAAGTAGGTAGAGAATAAAGGAGGAGCTAGAGAATTTTGCCCCTGAAACTAACTACATTAAAATCATATATAATGACATGTGTAATTTAACTACGATATAATAAATCAAAGTGATGGTGAAAACAAGATACTTGTTATAAAAAGTATTAGGCTGAAGGGTCGATGAGGCATTTTCGACAAAATGAGTTAAGGGGTTAACCCTTGTCAATTAAATACCTGTTTCAACAGTAAACAAGGCTTAAAGGTTCTGTAACAGTTTTTTTTTTTTTTTTACTTAAATAGTGATTCCTTTAAAATTACGAATTTTGTAATTTGAAATTTATTTCTAAGCATTATATTTATATTACAACTTTAAATTTTTGTGCATGTTTCATTTAATTTTATGAATAACACGTACCTTTTTTGTTGTTTATTTAAATTTATTAGTATTCAAAATAATTTTTAAATTTATTTTACCGAAAATTATAATTGTTTTAAACTATTGATGTCCTTTTAGTAATAAAATTTGATTTAGTCCAATATGTTTTTATTTTTATTTGACAGCACTTATATGGCTTTTATTTTTTAAACAATGTAACATCTTTGTGTAAAAAAAAATCGAAAAAGGGTTTACGCTTCAGCCTGTAATACAGTATTGTTGGGCACAGGCCTCTTTCCCCATGTAGGAGAAGGATCAGAGCTTAATTCACCACGCTGCTCTAATGCGGATTGGCCGATATATTCCCTACTATGAGTAACGATTGCTACCAGGTGTAGATGATAACAACCGGGACCGACGGCTTAACGTGCTCTCCGAGGCACGGTGAGGAGACCCAAAGGACTGCACAAACACCCAGACCACGGCAAACATCTGTATGGCCAAAACAAATGTTGTCGTGTGCGGGGATCGAACGAGCAACCGCCCGTAAAACTGCCACAAACCAGTGCTGTGACCGCTGCGCCAACGCGGTGTCGAAAAAGTCAGAAAAAAAAAGAAAAAAAAAAGCTCGAAAGCGTCAATAAACTAATTATACAAAAAAAAAATTCTAATTCAATTGTCAAACCAGAAGGAATTGTTTCATAAATTAAAAACTAAGTTATGTGTAAGAGCTTAAAGTAAAAATTTCCTTTGCAAATGAGTAAAAGAAAAACAGGAAAATATACCGTCAACAACGCACCACGTTTTAGCTATTCCAGACCGTCTTGGGACTGCTAATCTGAAGTGTCATTACAAAACACACTCGTATAAGCAAAATAACATGATGTAATAAAAATCGGCCAAGTGCGAATCTGACTCGCGCACGAAGGGTTCCGTACCATTGACTAGGTACATGGATTTTAATATCGGGCAAAAAGCGGCTAAAAAAATCACTTTTGTTGTATGAGAGCATAAATAGGCAACAATGACTTTTTTTGTATGGGAGCCCCCCTTAAATATTAATTTTATTATTTATTATTAAAGTAAAAAGACATCTGAGTATTTTGTGAATATTTCATGTGTCTACCTGTTGCCATTATTGATATTGAGCAAAAAAAGGCAAGAAAATCGCGTTAGTTGTATGGGAGCCCCCTTTAAATGTTTATTTTATTTTGTTTTTAGTATTTGTTGCTATAGCGACACAAACATTTCAAAATGTAACAAAATTAGTTAAAAATTAAGATTTTTTTTTAAAAAAGTTGACGTAATTTTAAGAACATGTTTAATATATATAATTAATTAAATCTATTTTTATTACTTTAATTCTAAAATATTGAAATTTATTGTAAAAAAATGTAATAATCCTGCATTTAAGATGATAAATTATCACTATAATTATTTTTAAACTCTTAAACGATCGAAACATTTTTTTTTCTTCACAGTCATATTGCTCTGTCTCTTAAACATATCTACCTATATTATAATATGGAGCAAAATAAAATTGACAATAAAATTAACAAAATAAATCACGTGAAATGCACCCTAAAAATTGCATGAAAACAATGTTTCCCCCTACAAACTTACTTAAAAACGCACAGCAATCGGTAGACAATCGCTCTAAAAATATTTTCGCATACACAAAAATCGCGTTGCAAATGACAATTGTATTCAAAAAATATTTGACGCAACAACTTACCTTTTCCGATGTATAGCCGCATACATTGCGCTTTGTTAATTTTTTAAGTCACTATAAACTTTTGCCGAGCTCATTGCCTTCAGTTCACGATAGAGACCTTCGCTCTAGGACGGTTCAACCGATACTGCGAGGCGATCCGTGAGCGAGCGTACTTGAAGTAGGGTTGGAGCCCCTCACTTTCCCCTCGGGGAGGTAAGGGCGAGCCATCCATGAAGGGCAGCTTGCACTAGGGGCGGTCTAGATGAACGGAATATGCATTGAACGACGCACCATTAATTTTGAACCTTAAACGTTAGAAAATAAAAGGATTTTTAAATGTTAAACGCTGATATCGTTCTCTTTCATACGAATTTTAATATCACTGTGGGCTGTTATATTGGTAGATCGTTTTGCGAAAAATAAAAAATAATGCTAGCGGCTAAATTCGTTGTATGTTTTTTACGTATTTTTAAATTAAATATTGATTCAAATTATAATATTGATAATTTACTCCGTTTTGTACCTACTATTTCATACAATTAAATACTTTTATAATGTTACTTTCTAATTAGCCAGTCAGAGAAAAACTGTAACGTATTACTAAAAATTTGGATTGAATATAGTTTTATTATTTATTTTTAGCCTGAAATAACGATTATAACATTTTATGCATAACTAGCTTCTGCGCGCGACTTCGTCGGCGTGGACTCCGCTCCTATTGGTCTCAGCGTGATGATACATAGCCTATAGCCTTCCTCGATAAATGGGCTATCTAACGCTGAAAGAATTTTTCAAATCGGCCCAGTAGTTCCAGAGATTACCGCGTTCAAACAAACAAACAAACAATCAAACAAACAAACTCTTCAGCTTTATTATATTAGTATAGATTATGTATTAGTCTACATTTTCTTCAATTATCACAGAACGTTATAGTTTAAACTACTCGTAAGTTTCAAAAATTATAGCAAACAAATATTATCAACATATTTATGTTGATAATATTTATTTGTACCCTGCGCGCGTTGCTACGCTTTTTTTTTTTGTCGTACCAAGTCAGTAACCTTTGTGGGCTCATGCACAACACTGCTGAAGATCATGACATGGTCAAGTGCGTAGTTTACAATTTTATAAAAGACACACAGACAAAAATTCATTTATATGTATATATATAAACCACAAACAACTGAAATATTTATTTACCTTGTAGCTACGACAAACGTGATTCAAACATTATAAAACACATTACATTTTGATTTTAATTACATTACATTTGATTTAGAAATAATTTGGTGACATAATTATAATAAACGTATGTAACTAACACAATATTACAATTTTATATAGCATAGGCTCCGAAAGTACTGAACCGATTTGAAAAATTCTTTCACTGTTGGGAAGCCTACAGAATCAATTCAATAGTTTAAGTAACTCGATCGATAACATAGAGAAGTAGAAGCTATCGCTAGATATTCAACTCATTCATTACTTTTAGACAAACTACTTTAAAAAATCTCCTCAAAGCCTTTACAATCCGGTGAGAGTACTAACAAGGCGTTCTTGGTCTTTTTCCAAGAAAACTTGAAGGCAAAAACTCGTTTGTCCGTTCCGTGTCAACTCCTTGTGGCAAGGTATTGAAAATCTCATTAGTTAAGCGGATCCGGAATCACAGAAAAGCTATCACTTGACTTTGCTACGAATAAGAAACTTTGCGAAAGGGTTGAATAAATACGTTCTTGTGAACTTTTTTCTGGACACTCGAGTTCTGTGAGAGTTATGATAGATGTTATGTATTTTATATTAAACTTCTATTTTGTTTTGAAAGTATCGTATAGCGTTATATAATAAATATCAGCAACGATTTTTCAATTACAAGTTAAAAAAGGAAAATCTATATTTAATTTGATTTGATAGAATACCGATTACTGCTGCCTTTTTTATGTCATATTTGGTAAATGAAAATAATACATATACCAAAAATATCTCTACCGTTCTGAATAAAATCATCCAAAGCTAAATTTACTTAGTTACGTCTCACTATAACTACGCAAAAAATAATAAGGTTACTTTCAATAAGGGGCGTTCAAGTATTACGTAACGCAAATATTAAAGATTTTAGACCCCCCCCCTGTAACGCGCCGTAACGTTTTCCTGTACATTTTATAATGTGCCCCCCCTTCCCATAAACGTTACGTAACACCCAACTGACCATTTTTACTACAATTTTACCCAAATGTGACAACTTTGTTGCGCAAAGTACCTAACCGGAAAGTCGCTAAATTACTTTTGTTATTGTTTTAATCGCGTTTGTGGTAGTAATAAATAAATGAAACAGTAGATTTTAATACCTTAGTTTTTTTAATTAAACAAAAAACAATGTTACGTAACGCGTTGTTCAAAGCCCCCTCCCCCCCTGTAACGCATCGTAACGTTTAACAAGACCCACCTCCCCCCAATTAGCGTTACGTAATACTTGAACATCCCCTAAGTCTTGCAGCGAATTTTTTTTGCGCCACTTTTTTGCAATAAGTAATCTTCATTATTTATCTAAAGGTTATCTCGTTTATTTACAGGTTGCGGTTTTGATCTCCGCTGATGATTTAATATGTTTGGACGTTTTGTTTACATACCTATGTAATAGCTACCAGGACTGTCACGCCCTAAAAGCAAGGCTGGTACCAATTACATTACAAATGCTAAATTTGTTACGTTGCGCTAAAATTTATCTTACGAGTATGATCGACAGAGAAAAAAACTTCGTCGGATGATTTATAGGGTATTGGTATAAATTCTTGAAATAAATTCGATGAAATATATAAAACTTCATGATCTTATTTATTATTCCATTTTAATACAATTAATACAAAGGAAGTTTTAAGTGTTTTAATTCAATTGCGTTAAAATTGCCATAGCAAATTCTTCGTCCTTTTTCAATATTCAATAAAAACAATATTTACAATGAAATGAGAACACTTTAATCTGAAACAAATCAAGTACTTTAGGATAGACAGCGATGAGAAATACTTTTATGAAAATATGTATCTACATATTATATCTAATGCTTTCTAAAATTATGTGCCATAATAAAATTTATTATTCTTGACGTTCGTTATAAACTACGTGACTTTTTTTGAATTTACTCCGTAAGAATCGAAATTTAGCCCATGTTATGAAAAATATGAAAAATGAAATCGTGTGAACCAACTGATGCCGACGGCTAGTAACGCTGACGCTCAGTGACGCTGAGAGTGACGTTTGACAGAGCTTTTAGCTGTTTATGTTAGGTATAGATTTAAACTAGCTGACCCCGCAAACGTTGTTTTGCCATATATGATATTAACCCCCGCAACCCCCTCTTGTGGGTGGAATTTCGTAAAACCCGTTCTTAGCTGACCTCTACTCGGTGAAAGGAATATTCCTACCAAATTTCAAGTCTCTACGCCTTATGGTTCCAGAGATATCGTGATGAGTCAATGGGTGGAAATCTCTTTTATATATATAGAAGATAGATAATAGTGTACTAGCATTTACTGTACTGATATGAATATCAAACTTCCATATGTTTTGATTACAAAGTTTTATTGTTTTATTTAATAAAACATTTTAATTTAACTATCACGGTGATCGTTCTTGAAGAGTAAACTCCAGTCGCGTATTGGAGTTTTTTCTAAGTAAAAATCTTTTTGTGTAAAATCGTGTTCTTACTTGTACCTTGAAATCTACTTAAAGTAATTTCACTTTAACACGGTAAAATGTTTACGACACAAACTTTTCATGCCAAGGATTCTTTTCAAACTGAAATCGGAAAACTAAATACAGTTATCCTTCAGCAGAAAGAGGCTGTATCACGTCGATCGTGAATTGAGAACCACTCCAATTACCCAAGTTTCGAGCACCGAGATAAACGAAGAAGCAGCTTCGCATATACAAAAGCGATCCTACAACTAATATAAAATTCTGAGAACATTGATTCTCATAGTATTTTTTTACACATTTTTTTATGTATTTTTTCAAGTACTTCGATGTTATGGATGGAAAACACATACAGCAACTGCATTTTCAATGTATAATGGCTCACCATAGTGAAGTTGAAAGGGCAATATTAACAAAATAAAATATTCCTATGATGAAATTGTTTTCAAATTTGGCACAGAACTCATATATTTTTAGCTAAGAGGCTCTAAATATCCTCTAGCAATACTTTCCCTGCAGCAAACTGACTACAGAATCGATTTATAACTTTCGAGGTAGGTCACTGCAACCTATTTACATTTTGTTTCTTATAATCTACTTGCTTGGTTATAACTTTTTAAATTTGAGAGAATTTCTTTTCATAAATAATACTTATATAATGAATATTGCTAGATAATATTTAATATTATATTTTACTTTAAGTTTTTATACTTACTTAAAGTTTTGAATAATTGACATAAGTTTTACCTTTTTCTAAATTTTCATGGTCACTAACGTTATGATTAAAAGGGAAAACTCGATATAACACCATGTTTGTTCTTGATTATTTTGAGTCCCCGATATTTTAATTCTATTACGAGAACAAAATTTTGGGGCACTAAAATAAATTTAAGTAATTGAGTTTGTTACTTTATACGAGTAGTACTCAAAACGTACAAAATATTTCAAAGTAAATAATCCACTTTATAACCTTTAACACACGGGCTACACCGATCGGCTTAGGAGTATAAAATTTCACTCAGGAATTTATTTTATATCACAGAAAACATTAAAAAATTAAAACAAGTGCGAGTCGGATTCGCCCATGAAGGGTTTCGTAGCAGCTGCGGTTCACAGAATACATCAACTTACAAAGTTTCAACAGTGTAGTCCTTATAGTTTCGGAAAAAAGTGGCTGTGACATACGGACGGACAGACACACATGACGAATCCATAAGGGTTCCGTTTTTTGCCATTTGACTACGGAACCCTAAAAACGACTAGTTGTTTAAAGGTCATGGACATAAAATGCTTAACTAGATAGTAAGTTTTTGCGTCAAATCTATAATAATATTATTGAGCTGAAGTTTGTTTGTTTAAAAAGCACTAGAGATCCACAAATCCTACCTTGTAAAAAGTGACTTACTGTTAATATAAATTATTTAAAGATAATATAAACATAGACCGCTGCGTCGAGTGCGTGCGTTATCTAGTTAAAAATTAACTTCAATCAAATTATCTGGTCAGCCGCAAGTGTGTTAGCATAACAAATTGATATCAATATATTCTTGTTATTTAAGAACAATTTAATGTAACGGACTACTGCACCAATACAACGTTTACGCGTATTTTTAGTTAAATTATCTTAATTTTTATTACAACTGAGGTTAAAGGTTATGGGAAATAGTATCGATATCGGTTCTATTAAACGATATCTCCCTACTATACCATTTATCTTAAAAATATAAATATACAGAAATTGGGCTATACCTATTTTAGAATAAGTTGAAGCCGTTAACTACAATTTACATATCAGATTTTAAAAATATTTAATTGTTCTTATGGTCAAAATAATTTATTACATTCTAATTTTTTTTTTTTCAATTTTAACTGACTATTTTTATATACAAAAATATTTACTGTGATAATCTCGTTGTGCATTTTATGTTACAAATAATTCCATTAGAGATATAAAGATTGGGTTACAAATTACGAAAAAATAGGGTAATTTTATCACGAAAATTAACATTAAAAAATAACATCAGTATCGAAATTCACGTACCTATACACAATTCCGGTTACGTAGGCTATTCATTTTAATATTAGCGAAATTAACAGGAAGGACGTTAATACGTTACGAGTAATGAAAATGGTCCTCGGGTGTTATAATATGCGAATTTTCAAATATTAAATACATAATATTTACGAGAACGTTTAAAAACTTCGCTTAAATTTTTTAACAGTAAAATTTCTTATTCATTTCTTTAGTTTTAAACCTTTAAGGAATTTGATTTCAATTATTTAGAAGGTAAATCGGGTAACCCACTAACTGTTTCACTAAATTATTGTTATATCTACCTTACAGTAAACACAAACAAAAAAAAAGTAAAAAAACGCATAACAATAAACAACAAACAGAATACCTCAATCAGCTTGTCATATTGCTATTTGTATACTCTCTTTGTACAAACCAGTCGGTACTCGTACATGCATTTTAATAACAATGTTTTTTATGCAAAATTAATTTATTACGAATACGACTATTTTTGGCCGTTGTTTGATTTGATTTTATGTTAAATACTAGCTATGACCGCGACTTCGTCCGCGTGGAATTTGAAAAAAAAAACATTGTTCAGTTCGCAGAGTTACTAAATAAATAAATTTATAAAATAAAAGTAGCCTTAGTTACTCCTTAATAGATCAGCTATCTGCCAGTGAAAGTATCGTCAAAATCGGTCCAGCCGTTTCAGATACAGACGAAATTTAAAAAAAAATTTTGGTATATGTACCGTGTATACATCCATATGCATATAGTAAAAAGCTGTTATTTTACTATTACTAGCAGACACTCCAATTTTATTTATTTGTATAGATAAAGATAAACACAATAACATAATATTATTAACATTTGTTTTAAATATCATATCAAAAATACCGACCGTTTCAGAGGGGATCGAACCCGCACCACCGACCAACCGTGTCGACACGGTTAGTTCATGTGTAGGCATTAAACAAAAAAATAATACAAACAAAAAATAATATTATGTATTCATCTTAATGAGATACAATAACATATAACTATATAGACAAAATATTTTGACTACATTCCCTAAGGTGCTTCTAAAGGCGTTAAAAGTCAACACTGTATTTACTAAAGTAAAAAGTACCCAATTTATTAAAATTTAGTAAAAAATAAAACTATGTAAATATTTACAGCATAAAATAAGATAATGAATTTGAATGATAAATCATTAATCATTCAAATTCATTCAATAAACTGGACGTGATGTAAAGCCGAGATAAATAGGTACAAGATATGTAAAAAAATATATAGATACTTATATACCGTTTTGGAAACAGTATTGATTATACAGAATGTTCGACTCCTAACTACGTTCCTTCAAATGAGGAGTTCTGTAGCTATAATAAATCACATTTTGCTTATAAAAAATGCCTACCCCATTTTAAAATTTGATTTTGTTTAAATAGACGAGCTAATTTGATAGACTCGTTCCGCATAATACCTTTCGCTAACGTATAAGCATGGCAATGTAAATTTATAATTTAAAACATCCTATAAGAACAATAATTTGTTTCTATACACTGTTGTTTTATTCTAGTCGACAAGTTGAAAATGGTCGAAAATAGAGATACAATTATGTGTGATAGCTCATTGGATCCGGAATGGCAATTGTTACAACAAATGTTATAAATAATTAAAAAAAGGAAAAAATGGCAATTCGTTTTTTGCCAATATTTCGTAAACTATTAATATTTAAGAAATATAAAAAAAAGATTCGGAAAGAAAAGGAAATTTCCAATAAAAAACTCCTAGGTCCCGGAACTCAATCTCCATTATATTTTAATTTCATGTTGAAAATGGGTACCCGCATGACATTTTTAGGTTGGGCACGCGACGTCAAAATCGAGTACGACACATTGATTAATTTATTTAAGTTATTGAATATAATTACTTTTAATTTGAAAAAATTATGGTGTATTCTGAACACTATACTCAAATGTTTCAAACTTGCACTCAAATGTTTTAAAAAACAATAGATTCACTTATTATTTATGTTATGTATGTGTGTTATCAAAAATTTGACGATAACACATAAAAATGAAAGTAGGTCGTACAACTCTTATATTGAATTATTCGTGTAATATTTTCGTTTTCTCAACTTTACAACTACAGAAGAAGATTTCCGCCAATATAAATTTTTTTATTGACACCATAGCACTTTGGAAGTCGAATAAATGTTGGAGACTAAACATAAAACTTTTCGGTCATTCTTGTAAATTTTTATCACTTTAGTTTTCCAAACTATGACGCTTTTTTTTTTTTTTAATAATTTACTTGGCACTATTCAGATTTCGTACGTTATTTAGTGTATTGATATATAGATACGTTACTGTTATATTTATACGTTACATACGCTGTCATCATTTTAACGACTACTTTATGCTATAGGTACTAGCTGACCCCGCAAAACTTATTTTGCCGTATATGATATTAACCGCCGCAACCCCCTCTTGTGGGTGGAATTTCGTAAAATCCTTTCTTAGCTGACCTCTACTCGGCGAAAGGAATATTCCTACCAAATTTCAAGTCTTTACTTCTTATGGTTCCAGAGATATCGTGATGAGTAGTGGGTAGTGGTGGGATATGGGTAGAAATCTCTTTTATATAATACTAGCTGACCCCGCAAACGTTGTTTTGCCATATACGTTATTAACCCCAGCAAACCCCTCTTGTGCGTGGAATTTCGTAAAATCCGTTCTTAGCTGACGTCTACTCGGCGAAAGGAATATTCCTACCAAAATTCAAGTCTCTACGCCTTCTGGTCTGGAACCATAAGGCAGAGATATCGTGATGAGTCAATGGGTGCAAATCTCTTTTATATAATTATATAGATATACATTATTATTATTATCAAGTTAAAAAGATGCCAAATGTTAAACACACACACCGCTTTATATTTACAGTGGTCGCCCAGAGATCGAAATTCGACCATAATTAAAAATTTTAATTTAAAAAATCAAAAAATAATGAAAATAAAGAACCATTTTTTAATTTTTCTATTTGACTACAGACTTTGACAATGACAATCATCAAAAGAGTATACCTATGTAATATGCGCGTGTGTGTGTCAAATACTTGGTAGTGTGTGTAATGTTTTGTATTTATATAATATATTTTTATGCATAATTAAAATTAAAACTTCTCTATATAAACTATAAGTGTACGAAATTTCATACTCCTACGTCCGCGCAATTTTCGTAAAAAGGGGTACAAAGTTTTTCTTCACGTATTAATATATAGATACATAGATGAACTGATTATGGTATAAACAGGTTAAAAGGGTACAAAATATTAATCACACATGAGCCATTAATAATTACATTACTCTTAGTTGTATTAACATTTATGTATATCGAGAGCTTATCATTATAATTATTTTCTGCATGGTTTCAGCTGCATTAACCTAAATGGTTACTGCAACACTTCCATGAATTCAGTATATGTAGTATTTGTAGTCTAAAAATAGACTATACTGTTACCAGTACATACAAACAAATAATTCTGTTGGCACCTAAGTTTCCCGTCGATCCCGTAGGAATTTTTCCGAATAAACTTAGACAAATCACTGATGTACAGAGAACTGCTTGAAAACTGAAACCAATGAAAGAGCCCGAAATAACTTATTTTACTCTCTAGGTAGTAGTATTATTCTTCTTTTCTGCTGGAAAATAGTTATGTATTATACGGTAAAAATACTAAAAACAAAGTTGTTACTTCACCCGTGTTACTAAAACACAGTCGTTTTAATGATAATAAAAAAGGTACTAGCTTACGAACTGTTGCATATAAATTTAAAAGATATGTGCTGACAGCATTGTTTCCGATAGAGAGACAGGTACCTATTCAGTTTTATTGGATACACGTGAGCCGATATACATGAAAAAAAAGACCAACGTGTCCATTAGGCTTAAATAAACAGTGTCCACTGAGGAGTGCGTTACGAGCTGCGAGCGAGAGCTTATTCAAGCGTGAAGAGAATATATGCACTGTCCATATTTTTTTGCGATTACTGGACCTTACATTATTTTAAAAAAATCATAAAAGTTTCGACGAATAACAAGTAACGTACAGGTAAAGTTCATAATATTCTATGTACTACTAACGCACACCAATGTTGGGGTTAAATAGTTGGTAAAAGAGTTATAGCATATAACCTCTAATAATTAAAAATACCCTTTTCGTATTTCACCCTCTATAAGATAAAATATGATAAAATACATTTTAAAAGGAAATTTTAAAAAAAAACCACTGTCTTAATTATTGACATCATGTTTTAATGGCTGACACAAAAGAAATTTGTTATTAGTTTGACGCTATTGATTTTACAGACAGACATTGCAGACAGACAGAAACCGCCAGTCTGTTTAGTGTTTGTACATACAAAATCCACATGGATTAAATAGTCTTGCTGTGCACACGACGTCGCGCGTAAAGAGAAGTATTACTTTCGTACGAAGTTGTGTAGTAATTGAAGGGACTTACCAAGCGTCATCGAGTCTATCTTTTATATAGAAATACTTCAGACTGTTTCATTTTAAAAATAAATAGCAATCTGACATTTTCACGTTTTTCTTTTACGTCTTTTATCATACCTATTATGCTTGATTTTAAAAATCTGCAGATAAAAAGCTACAGAACATTATTTTTACACAATATTATTACCTTCTATTATATCATCATTTACACTTTTCTATTATTATTACTTTGTATTATTACGTATACCTTCTTCTTTACTAACGCCAGTAGTAAGTAGTAGTAGTTTTAAAGATCTAAGCATACAGACAGCGAGCGACTCTGTTTTATACCATGTAATGATTAAGAGTTACCTATAGAGTTAAATATAACAGACAATTCTTAATGGATTATGGAGGTAGTTTACATCTGGAAATATATTTCTCAAAACTTGGAGCAGCCCGACTGGGGCAGTACCTAAGAAGCGCACAGCCAAATAACACTGCTCACAAATAGTGTTGTATGCAGTTAGTTAGGTTGTGAGAGCCCTTCGGGAGGATCGAGGTAGTTAGGTAACGCGTTTGCAACTTATCATAACATAACAATACACTTTATTGTACACCAAAACAGAAATAATACATATCAGATTTTTTACAAAGTATCTTAAGGTACAAAGGGCGGCCTTATCGCTGAAAAGCGATCTCTTCCAGGCAACCTGGGGCAGAGGAGATGGTATTGTGTCGGCGTAGGTGTACAAATTATGACATAAACTTATTAATTTAATAATTAATACTTATACTTTTACTTAAACACATATACACACAAATACATACATACATAGACACATACATACATACCTATATATATTTGCAACCTTCTTCTTCTGGTGCTGGAGGCGTCCATAGGCCACGGTATACACTTATGATCATGTTGGCCGTGAGTATGCTTGTTTGCTACCCTAGTACTACTTTAAAAATCAGTTTTTAAAAGGAAAAACTAAATAAATTGTGTTTACTTTTAATTAAAACCCCAAATATTAACTGCAAAATTCTAATGAATACGGTAGCTGTACTCGTACGCAAACATGAAATTTATATTGGCTCTTTGAGGGGTGGAAATTGAAATCGCTGAAAGTCATATTTATTTATTTTTTATAAAAAGAAAAACTTATATATCCATCCCTCATTTTAGCTTTAGGGCTAGAGTAAAAATAGACGAAGATGAATCTTTATTGAGTACTGTATACGTTGTAAAAAAGCCGTAATTGTCAAATTTGGATCAATAAATAAGTAAAAAGTTCGAATGTCTGTTATTTTATAAGTACAGGTAATTAATACTTTCATACAAAATTATTAAGTAAATGGTTATTTTGTTTCAACATGAACTCTATGGTCCATAGCTTTTTTAAGGTATTGTACCTATAACTGACTTAAACCTCTTATTCGCTACCACGTATCGATGTACTTCTGTCTAAGAACACAATTTACTGGACTAATACTTTAATATAGCTACCTTTCGATGAATTTATTTTGTAACATTTCTCAGATGCTATAAATGACTTAATAAACACTCAATAAAACCATAGAAATTAAATGTTTTACGAACTTTCATCTCCACCCTAACGCCATCTTCAAAAAATTATTTCAAAAAAATTAATAAACTAAATACTATATTAATTTTATAGTTCTAAACCATGAAATAACAAAGTCCTATAGCAACTTTAACCCCCTTCCCCCCGTCTTCCCAAAATCTTTCTTAGCCGTTTCCTACTCTAATGTGTATTTTGCATGTAAAACATTAAATACGATACTGAAGACATATACAGTAACCACGTAGCAACGGACTTCCTGATCAGTAAAGGCAGATAGTACTAATGGTAACTAAACGACAGGGGAAGAGAATATTGTACGCATACATATAAATATTTGTACATACACTTCTACTGTATGTATCTACTATAAAGATTATGGACAGTAAAAAATATAACTGATATATTCGTTGTTGGAATTTGTTCAGTGTATTTGTGTGTTGTTGTTTATGCAAGGAGGACTTGAAATAAAAATACAACTTTACTGAAGTATACTCGTAAGTTAACAATATGAAAAATTTTAAATCTACAGATACAACCTTTTTTTTTAATACAGTAGGACCAATATTTTATATTTTTTTAAAACTAATAACATGTAATACAGTAACATATAAATTAAGGCATGTGTTGAAAATGTCATCATATAAAACAATCATGTAAAACACTAAACGTCTTTCAAAAATATTTGAAAAAAAATAATGTTTAAAAAAAACTCACTTCAAAAAGTAAAAAGCAAAAAATAATTAAATACTTACAGATTTAATCTGAAATGTGTCTTCTTATGCAAACCTACTATTATTTGTATGTGCTATCAACTGATAGGCTTAAAGTTGGTGTCAGGCTCTAAGCAAAATGAAAATTAATATTATAAACAGCTTAATTTAATAGTAGTAGTAGGCATTACAAAATTGTGAAAGAAATACATTACTTATAGTTTTAAAAATCTATATTTACCTATTGCCTGTTTCTCGCTCTATGAGAAATAGCCTACATCCAAAACTGGTCGCACGTGTATTATAAATTATGTGTAAAATGACGATTGATAAATGCTCTAAGAACCCAGTTCAAAGTACTTCATGAATTGATTTTAATATTCAAACAGTTGGACGTTAGTATTGATACAAGTTTTGTGTAGGCAAAATGTATTCCAGTAATGTAGATGAAACACTAATTTATAGACTTTGATTTATATATTTTTTTTATTATTAATTTAAAAATTGTACATTTTAGAATTAAATGCATTCTAATGTATTCTTAACATACTTCTAAAAGGTTCTATGTGTATGCGAATACTTTTTTTAAAGAAGAATAATTGTACCTACTTCTATCTGATTCTTAAGCCATTGTCTTTCCACTTTATATTGTAAGAAACGTTACTCCTATAATACTCTTAAATAAGCCGTGTTTTTTTTAAATAAAATTAAAATAGGTGAAGCGTGCCATCACGACACTTAGTTAAATACTGTTCGTGATTTACTTTCATTAGACACTCGTATCTGCCATTATTCCGTGAGGTATCGTAATAAACGAGTGCCATATAAAATAGTCTAAACTACTAAAGTCGAAATACTAATCGTAGTCGAACTAAGCCAGAGTGTAATGTAGCAATTATTTTTATTACAGTGAATGCTATTAAAATACAAAGTAAACTTACTGCAGTGGTTTTACTATTCTATATAATCTACTTATATAAAGGTAATACAAAATTTTGAGAGTTAAATTATGTATGAGAAGGGTAGATTGCTTTTTGCTTTTTTTAATCACTAATTTTTATCACAAAATATGGAGATAAAGAATAGCACAAAATTTTCACACCCTCTAAAGGTAGATATACAACATACATACATAGTGTTTTCTTTTATTTCGTTTAGTAGGTAAATGTATTTCATACGTAAATCATGTCATGTCTGTTAGAGATTTACAAGTATTAAGACAAATTTACCAAATGGGAGATTTATAAAACCGACGATATCTATCTTCATTACTACGACATTTTCTACGAATATCTCCTAAAATTAATTCCAAGGTTGTCTGGTAGAAATCGCTTACCTAGCGATAAGGCCGCCTTTGTGCATAATATTATTTTGTAAGTCTCATTTTTTGTATACCTTATATGTAAACTTGTATGCACAATAAAGCATTCTTGGCACAATTCCACGCGGACATGATTTGTATCAAAACTATCTGTAAATATTTAGTTCTTAAGTTGTGACAATAAAGTATATTTATCTTAAAATTATATTACGTACCTAATCTTGACTTCTTTCTATCCTTAATGTGCTCGCTCATACTTGGTTATATTTACGTCATTGTTTCTTTGATAATACAACACAACACACTCAATGTACAATGCACTAACATCCTGTTTATTAAAAAACAAAATGTTAATACTTTAGAAAGTGTTGAAAGTTAACACTCACAGCACAAAATTATATACCTATACATTAACTCACTCACTTTTACAATTAAAACGGACAACTCTAAAAAAATTAATTAAAATATGTACACAGTATCTGTTAACGTCTATTTCTCTGTTAATTATTTAATTAAACTCGTATACTTACTCGTAACTTTAAAAACAAAATATCGACGTAAGACGACCATTTCTCTGGAGACAGGTTGTCCTGAAGAACTCAGAAGATTATCATCTATTACTTGTTTGTATAACCGAAAGAGGTGCGTATGAAGTCAAATAATCCCTACGCATATGCTATGCTATTCAATGGTTGTAAGATAGTTTGTTTTATAAGTATATACCTATAACAATAATGAACATTCTTCTACCACCACAAGTGATACTTTAGTTCAGACTTATAGCGACATGACTCATATTTTGTAAAACAAATTACTTTAAGTATTTAAAGACATTGAAGTGACAAATCATATGTCATACATGTACATTACATTTACATTTAATCGTATCTGTACAGTTCATTATCCTACTAATGAATATTATCACACAAAAATTCAGTCTAACTGAAACAGAAGGCTGTAAACAAACTAGCTTTACTCTCTTTTTAACTAACTATACAGAAACATATTACATAGAACTTGAAATTCTGTTTTAAGGGTTTTACTTTCATTTACCAGACGCCCTTTTTGCTAATTTCATATTATGTATAGATCGAATTAAGCAACACGTGCGTGATACGATGAGAAAATTTGGTAGATGGGATTGTGCATATCAATCCTCAAAGGGACCCTATTTATTAAAATTGGAGTCCATATTTATAGTCTCCGGATTACGCAGACTAACAATACAGTCTGAATTATATGCACTAAGTAAATGTTAATAATAGCTGTTATATCATGATAGCATCTGCCTTTTATTGAATCTCACATTGACAGACTCCTTTTGATTAAAATGTCTGTTAGCATTAAAATTATTTTAACTTCCATTTGAATCGTATTAAACACTGAAATATTAACAAAATATATACTTATATTATATTAGGGCTGCGATATTGTTAACTTTAAATAAAATATACCAAATACAGTATTAATTAACTAGATGAAATGTTCCTTCCTATACAAGGAACATGTCTAGTATAACATTTTTACAGACGTGCATTGTGATGATTTACAGTGGAATTAAAGCCTTCATGAAGGAATTCGACTGCAGAGTCTTGGTCAACTATTTTTGCAACAGATGAATGGTCCAGATTAAGAATGTCAAACCTAGTACTAACCTAACTAGAGTATACTAAGTTTGCATGAAACAAAATTGATGTATATTTTTTAATAAAAATATCGCTATGCAGTTCGCCTAGTCGGCTAGTATATATTAATATAAAACTGTATTCAACCCAATGTCCATTACGACAAAAACTTAAACGACTTTCTTGTAAAAATAATTATAGCGATAGATAGCGGTAACAATTATTACAATTATTTCTAGAATTTGGTTTTTCTATCTCTCAATTTTTTATGTGATTTTCGGCGTTATACAAAATCTGCTGCAGAACATTAAATAGAATTATATGGCTAACACAATATAATCTTAATAAAAAATAACAATAACTTACTTCTCAAAGGATTGGACGAATAATTAAAAACCTAAAATTGATAAAAAAATAATAAGAATAAAATGATAAAGTAATCTATTAAGACAGACATTTTTGTATAATCCCAAATTTTACGCATAAAATAACTTTAAGCTACTATAGTAAAAGTCACTATTACTGTATTTAATCAAGACAGCTTCTACTACCTAGGCCAATGCCAGCCGACCATTAAACTCGTACAATTTCCACGGTGGTGAAACGGCGCTTTAATTGAATTAGATCAATGTAGTTGAATCATTTGTCCCAAGTAATAATATTCGAGGGTAATTTTCAACCCTTCTCAAACAGTTTACCCTTTTTCGAAAAATACCAAATTCTCGATGAATATCATCTAAATTACTCTTATTATGATCTTTCTTAGGTTAGGACCACACTGCGAGCCTAACGCGGTGGCGGCGGCGGGCGCGAAATATCGAACATATGAAACGCGTCTTTGCGTCCATACTGCAGTGGCTAAAGCGGAAGCCTACGCGACGGGACTGAGCGATACAACGAGCGTAGTTTTCAAACATTCCTATCCGCGCGTTCTGTCCACACTACGGGCCTAGTCAGCAAGCGATCTAATGCGCGGGTGGCAGGGGTGTCAAACCATTTCGGTCTTGTCGCTATATATGTATTCGCTTTCTGTAGTTTATACCTTTTTCTTACGTGGGAAATTAAAATTAGAATTAAAATTCTGTCCCCTAAATTGAGAGAATTCTTTCAACATTACGTCCGGACTCTTTGTATCTATACTTCGTAGTCACTAATTTCAAATTTTCTTGAACTGTCGAAAAGAAAATAATCGAATGGAAATGGGTATAATCTCAATTCTTCATATAAATTTAAAAAATTCACCACTTATATCTGTTTTTATTTATTTCGTAAACTTCTTAATATTGGACTGTCTAGTAAAAATAATAAATCCTCGTCCATAGTTTGCAACCCCTGATATACGTCAAATCGCTACATGAACTCGCGCGTCACTGTGGCCACCATACGCCTCTGCCGCCGCAACCGCCTCCGCGCCCGCCACCGCGCATTCAGTGTGGACGCACACTTAGGCTGATCTCTTTAGAAACTATTACACAAAATGTTTTGTTTTGCAGTATGTTACAGTCTTTTTATGACCAAGTTCTAATTTAAGTATTGGGAAGATTCGATTCAACTCTAGTCTAACTACAATAATTACTGTACCAATAGTAACAGTAAAGACAATTAACGTACTTATATCTAATTAATTTATTAAAGAGATCCGGACAATACCAAATACAATCGTCCAATATTCTATATATATACGTAGGACAAGTATAATGAAAAGTTATCGTATACATAAATAATTATATCGTATATACATAGATACGAATCATTATTGTTTCTACAAATCCCAAATAAAATTCAATCTAAAATGTGTACCTACGTCTGTTAGAGAGAAGTGCTTACGAAATTTAATTAATGTTTGTCTTCGGTTTCTTTTATTCTTTTATTTCATATTTATTTTGAACACAAAAGATATTGTGATAAAAGTGACAATATTACAAAGCTCTTTCTTTACCCATTTACAGTCACTTCACTCTATTGCAGTCAATCACTGGATACCTATAGGCCTTCCAAGTTTGCGCCAGAAATCCCGGTTTTCCGCAATCCTCATCCAGCCTACACCTTCAATCTTAGGTAGATCATGGAATTTGAATTCCGCTTCAGGCTGTAATATCCTACTGCTGGGCATAGGACTCTTTCCCCATGTAAGAGAAGGATCAGAGCTTAATCCACCACGCAGCTCCAATGCGGGTTGACGGATATATTCCCTACTGTGACTTATGAGTAACGATCACGAACATGATAACAACCGGAACCGACGGATTAACGTGCTCTCAAAGGCACGGTGGGGAGACCTACAAAAAATGCACAAACACCCAGACCAAGGCAAACATCTCTATAGACAATACAAATGTTTGTCATGTGCGAGGATCGAACCCGCAACCGCCAGCGCAACAGTCATAAACCAGTTCTGTCACCGTTGCGCCAACACGTCGTAGGAATTTTAATTGATCGTGGATAAAAAAAAAACCAAAACCAAGCACCGAAATTTAACCGCAAGCCTTTGTCCTAAAATGGTGAAACTATGTTACTGTGACTTTCGATGAAGTGAAATAAGCAGTGTGCGGTTTGTATTGCACGTAGGTACTTCATAAGTACTGTTAAATTATTACAAAAAGTTTATTTGTCACCAAAAATAGATTAAAAATCACTATACCCCGTCCGGCCACTTATTATCTTTTTGATAGCTCACCCCTACAAATTACGGTTGTTTTTTTTTTCGGAATAACGTACTAAAAATTCTACTGTAATGTCATACTTTATTGACGATTTGATTGATTGAGTGAAGTACCCTGTGCATAACAAACAACCACAGACTATGAAACAGTTCTTGAAATAATAAATCGATAATAAATCGATCATATGATAAAAATAATTTTACCTCATGTGTTTCTATAAATTTGATAAAAAAAAGGAAATAAAAATAGTATCTATGAGTCCAAGATTGATTATTTGCAAGGAATTAAGTCGAAATCTTGAAATTTAATTTCAAACCAAGAGTAAGGAGCAATAACTCTGTTCATTCATTTATTTATTATTTATATATTTCATTTATAATTTAAAAAACTAATGAACGAATAAATAATATTTTAAACTAAATGTATTTCATTAAATCGATTGAAAGTTCCTCTTAAATAAAATCGATTATTATTTCAAATCGAATAAATAACGTGTGAGGCAGTCACTAATGTCAAAATTTCTTGAAGTGTCAAAAAGATAATAAGTGGCCGGACGGGGTATAACTTATAACGTATTTTATTTTTGAAGTATGTAATCACTTTCAGTCGTCGAATATTCGTTCGTCTATACTCGTATAGGTTTGCTCTTAGGGACACAGTACATAGTTAATTCTATTCTGAAAAACCACAAAAATATTTTTAACGAATTCGGAAGCGTGGAGTGTTAGCAGCCTTCACCCTTCTTAAAAAAAGTATATAAAACTATATTTTCTTACTATAATACATATCTGTTAAAATTTATCATCAAAATATATTTAATATACTAGCTTCTGCGCGCGACTTCGTCGGCGTGGACTCCGCTCCTATTGGACTTAGCGTGATGATATATAGCCTATAGCCTTCCTCGATAAATGGGCTATCTAACACTGAAAGAATTTTTCAAATCGGACTAGTAGATCCTGAGATTAGCGCGTTCAAACAAACAAACAAACAAAAAAACAATCAAACAAACAAACTCTTCAGCTTTATTCTATTAGTATAGATTCAAAGATATATAAAAACTGCATGATAAACTATCTGAAAATAATATCTCGGAAAATAATCTATCATTCATATTTGAAACAGATATAAAAGCTTATAGCCACCTCATTTATAATCGAATACGAAAAAAAAGCATTTAAAACATTTTAATATTAAAGAAAAGCAGATAATCCGCTTAGATTCTTAAAAAAAAATTGTGTTCAAATTAGGACCAAAGGAAAATACAATAATCCATTATTTGCTTTGTCTTAAAAAAATATTTGTATTCCACTTTTTCAAATTTTTTGTCATCGTTCCCAATATTTATATTAAAATTTCGAACAGAGGAATTATTTTCAAAATAAATTTGAGCAATTTGGAAGCGTTGTTCAGGCGTCAGTCTTTTCATGTTGAAATGCCCAACCTAACTAAACATAAATCACTTAAAAGCTGACAAAATAGCTGCCTGCTAATAAAGTGTTTCCAACTTAAAGTTCTATACCTCTATAAAAAACATCCGTTAAAAGTCAAGATAACACTCATTAAAATATAATTTATACTGTATAATAACTACTACTACTACTACTGAATAATAGTAAAATATATTTCTGTTGCCGCTATAACAACAAATACTAAAAACAAAATAAAATAAATATATAAGGGGGCGATAATTATTTTTGTTTTTTATTGGTCTAAAACGCCATCTATCAGAAATTAGGAAAACTTCGTCAATAGACTAATAATAGTTTTCTAATAGCGGCATAGATGGCGTCACAATTAAATAAATATTTTACAGAATAAATATTTTACAGAAAATTTACTTATATTTAGTTTAGTCAATGGTACGGAATCCTTCGTGCGCGAGTCCGACTCGCACTTGGCCGATTTATTTTTGTATTAATTACATAAAACATAGTGGATAGTAGGCCGTAAAAGAAAACGGACAGTATAGTTATATAGATGATATATGTGGTTAATAATAACTTAATCTAACATCTATACAAGATGTCCCACGATAAAGTAGTGGTTTCTTCCAAAGTAGTGGGTCGATTACTTTAAAATAAAATATTATGCCACGTACTTAGCGGTAATGATAGAATAACAATTAGCTCGCAAAAAAGTGGCACTATGACTTTAACTATGCTTCTTGTGAAAAAAAAAATATTTTTTATGACTGTTTTTTTTTTCAATGATCTATAATTTTCTCAGAATTATGCCCCCAATACCAGGAAATTTTATGATTTATTATTATTTCTCACCATATTGCCATTCAAATAAAAAAATATTTACACCTGTATCCCGAAAAACACGCACAGAAATCATCATTTTTTGTACATAGAGTCGACGTAAGATATAAAAAAATCTTAATTCGTCAATAAAAAATTAAATATTAAAAAAAATCTATGTTTTTTGTCGATAATTTATGGTCTAGTTTCACCCCCTTTCGGGGTTGCACTTTATCGCGAGACATTCTGTATATATAAAAGAGACTTCCACCCATATATTGACTCATCACGATATCTCTGAAACCATAAGGCGTAGACTTGAAATTTGGTAGGAATATTCCTTTCGCTGAGTAGAGGTCAGCTAAGAACGGATTTTACAAAATTCCACCCACAAGAGGGGGTGGCGGGGGTTAATATAATATATGGGAAAAAACAACGTTTGCGGGGTCAGCTAGTATAAGATAAAATGCGATTAAATACGGTTAACATGGATCTCATGACTACACTGACACTACGTAACCAAAGAAAATGAAAAAGTAACCATAATTCCAAGTTTTAATATTAAAGTATTCTAATTACTTAACTTTTTTTAAATTTAAAAACTAAAATTTGAACATAGACTTGAGCTAAATTAAATGCCTGTGCACGTAATAAAATTATACATTGGCAAATTCAAGAATGACAAATTAAAATCGTTACACAAAAAATAAGCAAGTTAGATGCAAACTATTATGCTTATTTCTCTATTTTGAACTTAACTGGAAACAAACTTTTTATATATATACATATATATATAAATCTAAGAAAGAGTAGTTCAATTGTTATAAAAGCATCATGGAATACAATATACATTTTTTTTTGTAAGTTATTAATAGTGATTCATAAGAAAGTACATAATTAAGAATATTCGCTTGGCGGTTCTATAAGCAGTTAGCCATTTGTCACTGTTTTGTCTGATAGTAATCTACGGTTACTCCTAATAGGGTGAAGAACAAAATTGTACCATAAGCTAGTTTATGATGAACTCCTGTCTTGATTTAAAATTGAAAAACTTGCTATTAGTTACTTTAGCGTTGTTTAGGTTTCTTCCACCCATTTTTCCACTAGCAACCCTTGTTTCGAACTTCCAAATGTTGATTCTGTCTTTAATCAAAATGATGTGCAAGATGGTATTTTATTATGATTGGTGTTTTTCACGTAGGCTTGATAATTAAATTTGTGTAGTATTCATGTTTATTTCCAAAATTGTTTTCGTTCTTTGAATTTAATACGGTCAATTTTACAATAAAGCTGATGATCTGTCTAAAACGGAAGAACAAGAAAAATGACACTGAAATGGGCCGTGGCGGCTGACTTGAATTGTAAAATAGAATTTTTTAAAATTTGTTTTACAACTCCCAACGTCGCCACGGCCCGTAGGTATAATCTCGACTGAATCTGGTGACAGAATGAGTTATAACGATAAAATCTTTTTTTATACCATTTGGATACTGCGTATTTACGGCCCTAATATCTGCCCCCTTTCAAATCTCCCTCGTACGAAACCTAGCAACACCCCTAAGCATTCTAATGAATCTAGACAAATCCGTCCAGACATCAGTCCCTGCATTGTATTTTTATAATAGCTATGTAGCCTATGTAACCTGGGGGAAAACGCCACGCACTTTAATGTTATTAATACAGGATTAGTGCCGGTACTGGACCCTATATTACAGTTATTAGTGATGCAGTCTAACAAATTAAATAAGAAATGTTGGTATGGATTAATGTAACCTATAAAAATTGTTGCCGCTATGATAAAATGCGTTTGGACACGTCATCTAGAATAGCTGTTAACTTATTATTTTTTTAGTTCATAAAATAGTTTTATTTTGCATTATCAAACCACTAAAACAATCAAAATATCAACGGAACATTAGAAATTATTTCAGTTTATTACTATTACTAGCCGACCCGCGCCCACTTCGTTGGGCGTTAATTATCTTTGTGATGCAATTATGGTGTGTAGTTCTTAGTACTGTTTTATTAGGTTCATTGTTTAGAATTTGACGTATAAAATCGTAATAATATGGTTATATTTATCATTTTAAATGACAGAACCAAATAACATACTTTATATAAATAAAATGTTGCTCCAACGCCATCTATCAAAAAGTGAAAAAACTTCGTCGTCGATAGAATAAAATAAGAGTAAATAAAATAAATAGACTAATAAATAGCGATAGATGGCGATAGTTTCTTTGCGATTTTGATAATAGGTATATTAATATTTTTCTTATTTAATGAATTTTTTTGTACAATTACAATAAAATATGGCCTATGTCACTCCTGAATAGTGTTGCTTTTTGTTAGTGAAAGAATTTTCGTGATCGGATCAGTATTTGCGAAGATTACCCCGTATATACAAACAAAGTTATAAACTTTTCCTCTTTATAATATTAGTATAGATTCTTAATTAAATACTTTTAAACGTAAAAGTCAAAATCATCACCAGGAAAACAATCATTACGAATGTTTTAGTGGTTAATATCTCACGACAGAGGCTTTGGTTTCTTGGTACGAAATTGCAAATGAGTGACAGACAGGGTCAGAGGCTAAACCGCATAATCGCTCATGGAAATTGAAAATAATATAAGTATGCTAAAGGTATATTTCGATTTTGTACTGCTTTCGACAACCCCCATAATTAATTTTTCATCAAATTTATTAAATTTAAAATTCGAATTTTTAACACTGTTACTATGTAAAGTATAATTAAGCTACATAAAGTGAGTGTTTATTACTATTTTGTTTTGTCTGTGTTTCGTGAAAATGAAAATATGATTACGAAAACACCGAATGAACTATATGACTTATGTGGAATATGTCCTAGGAAGTTTTTGTGAAGCCCAATTACGTTAAATAACATAAAATCACAAGTTCTGATATTTTATTTGAAAATAACAACTGCCAAAATACAAAATAACAACCACCTTCCTACATACGTAACCTTCGTAAGGTATGACAAATAAAATGTATGTTTTATTGTTCACCTACGTTTTGTAAATAATGATACGTCCCGACCAGTCAAAAGGAACCATATGTTTATATTCAATTTGTTGTTAGTATTACATAGTTTAGGATATGGTAATAGATTTTGAGACATCTGTACATTAAAAAGTTATGATAGTGTTAAATCCTACTCCTAACATTATACTTTCGTATGCCTTAACGAATTTTTAAATTTCTTCATCATTAATAACAATAAAATGAAATTTCAAAAGCAATCAAAGGTTACAATTGCATTACAAAAACCACCCGTCGAGTTGTGAAATTGAGGAGGGTGAGGAAGTCCGACCAATATACTCCAATTTTTATTTTATCATGGTATCAACTTCATTTACAAAATATATTCAGAGATCGAACAGGTCAAGCACACAATATACAATTTTATACGCAAATTTGATCTTGTTTCCTTTTCATCCCCGTCCACTGTTATTCATTCTTCATACTGGCTGGTCAAATGGAGACTGGTTGTAATTGTTCGTCGTTTTATACAGCGTCATTAATGTAAGCTTCTTCAAAAAATTAAAGTATACCAGTTTTATTTGAGAGGAGCTATTATAAGATACACAGATGGCAAAACTCTTTTGTGATAACATTAATCCCCTTTTTAAATCAAGTTTGCTATTGGATACATGCATTATAAATACAATTTTTTTTTATTCCTTAAATTTTTTAAATATTGGTTCACAATTGCTTTTTGAGTGAACCACGTATTTTGAGTATTTAGAAAATTATAAGAAATCGAGTAAATGTTTACATTTAAAAATTGAACAAATAAATATATTAGCTTCACTACTATTTTAGTTTTACATTAAGTTTATAAACAATTCTTTTAGTCAAGTTAAATTTGAATCTATAGGCTAACATTACATTAAACTATTAACTAATTATTATGTTTACAATGTGAGCATTACTGAAATGGCTCTTTAAAACCTATATAAGTATAAAAAACAATGCTTTACGATATCAAACTTAAACCAAATAATGCCTCTGGCGTACAAAAGTTCAAACATCCTATGTCCAGAGGCAGACATGATTATGCAAATTTCTAATCATTAGATGATAATTCTTAATTAACCACTGCCGTAAAACGGCAGTCGTTAGTTAACATGATGTATAATTTTAGTCGGTTTTAAAGTGTAGGTATATACAAAGCCGCAACCATGACAGTCCGAGTACACCATGGAAGTACTGAACCTATTCCACTGCAGCGCGGAGTTCGACAGGGTGATGTTATATCCCCGAAACTGTTTACCGCTGCACTGGAAGACGTGTTTAAGCTGATGGAGTGGAAAGGGCTTAGTATAAACATCAATGGCGAACACCTTACACACCTTCGATTTGCCGATGATATAGTAATCCTGGCAGAGTCCCTGGAAGAGCTCAACACTATGCTAGGTGACCTCCATAGCGCCTCACAACGGGTGGGTCTTAAAATGAATATGGAAAAGACGAAGATTATGTCTAATGGCCATGTCACACCCATACCCGTCGTTGTTGATGGCGCTACTCTCGAAGTTGTCGACGAGTACATCTACCTAGGACAAGTGATCCGTATGGGTAAGTCCAACTTCGAGAGAAAGGTAACTCGTAGAATCCAACTCGGTTGGGCAGCGTTCGGGAAATTACAAAATATCTTCTCGTCCAACATACCTCAGTGCCTGAAGTCAAAGGTATTTGAGCAGTGTGTGTTTCCAGTGATGACCTACGGCGCTGAGATGTGGTCTTTAACCGTTAGCCTTTTCATCGGCTCAAGGTCACTCAGCGAGCGATGGAGAGAGCTATGCTTGGTATTTCGCTACGCGACAGAATTCGAAACGATGAAATTCGTAGACGAACGAAGGTCACCGACATAGTTCTCAGAATCTGCAAGCTGAAGTGGCAATGGGCAGGCCATATTGTAAGAAGAACCGACAACCGATGGGGAAGAAAGGTTCTTGAATGGCGACCACGTCTCGGCAAAAGAAGTACAGGCCGCCCTCCGACCAGGTGGACTGACGACCTACGGAAAACAGCGGGAAACCGCTGGATTCACAGGGCACAATACCGAATGGAGTGGCGAGCATTAGGGGAGGCCTACGTATAGCAGTGGACTTGTAAGGGCTGATGGATGGATCGATGGATGGATAATTTTAGTCAGTGACGTTCATTTTAATAAGGCGAATTGAATTGGTAGAAAGACAAAATCTAATGAAGCATTAAATAAGCATAAAAAAGCAGTATTAATAAACTCACTATTTCAGTATAAGACAGTTCGAAAAGTTTTTATTTTTATTTTTTCATATAGCAATGTTAATTTTTAGTATTTTTGATATTTACCATCGACTAGATAAAACTTCTTTTTGATGTATGGAGAAGACGTAGAACATAATAGAGAGATAGACGTTCAGAATTATGTAATTCACTGTACGCAAGTAAACTTTGTTCAAATTTTTTTTCTGTTAAGGTTAAAATTACGGATTGAGGCTACAGAAGTAAATCTTGAAAGAAAAAACTTCTATAGTGAATCGTCCATTTATTATATTACAATAACTTTTACACCACACTTTCACTACAATATAGAACCATAAATTAAATTTAATATTCTAATACGAGTAGGTACGTGTTAGCTAAAGATTAATTTTTGCAAAATTTTTACTTTTCTTGTACGAGAATAAAAAAATTACCAAATGATTTGATCAAATTGTATATTTAATCTAGTAAAAAATAATATTTTTCATTTTGATCTTTACTTGAAAAGCTAAAGAAGTGCGTCTACAGACGGGACAAATACCTTCCGAAGCTAATGTTTTACCACTTCTTTTATAGTCTGTCGAGGAAGGGTTAAGAGTCAGACATCAGAAAAAAAGCAAGCCCTAGTACTCGACCCAAACGCTACAGGGCATTGTGGGGTTCTTCTCCCTATCACCCCAGAGGGTAAAAATTTCAAAAATTATTGACGAACCTTGTTGTAAGAAAAACATAAATATCGACGTTAAGCTGTTGTTTCCATTTTCGTCGATATTTGAAATGCATTCCATGTAAAAATCACAATAAAAATTACTTTATTCAAGTAGACTTCGAAAGTATTTTTAAATCGTCATTTTACAAATTGAAATCAATTATTTGAAAAAAAGCATCTATACATATAATAAAATGGTAGAAAAGTCAAAACTGTACATTGAATATTTTTTTAAAAGAATACTTGGGGTGTGATCTACAATCGATACCGAAGCCAAAAATATAGTTTTTAGAATTTTTGTCTGTTTGTCTGTTTGTCTGTATGTATGTCCGGGATAAACTCAAAAAGTACTGCATGGATTTACTTCAAATTTGGCACGAATATTGTAAAGAAGTCGGTTCAGAACATAGGCTATATATTATCACGCTATCACCTACGGGGAACGAGCAGTGAACCTTTATTTCTTCAAATGTATGTCCGGGATAAACTCAAAAAGTACTGCATGGATTTACTTCAAATTTGGCACGAATATTATTAAGAAGTCGGGTCAGAACATAGGCTACATATTATCACGCTATCACCTACGGGGAACGAGCAGTGAACGCACGCAGACGACGTCGCGGGCAGCAGCTAGTTGTTTATAAAATTTATATCAAGCTACAATGGATTCGGAATCTAGATTTTGCAGAGAAGAATAGTCAAAAAACTTAACATTTACTCTTCTTAAAAAAAAACTGTCAACCATTATAAGTTAGTCATGTCTTGCATGAAATACATGAATAAACTTATAAATTTTTATCATTATCATCATCATCATCATCACATCAGCCTATCGCAGTCCACAGCTGGACATAGGCCTCCCCAAGTTCGCGCCAGACATTTTATTTAACATTCTATTTATTATTATTATTATTTTTAAAAAATTTTCATTTTTTTTTACATTTTATCATTAAAATAATCTTAAATCTAATAATATGGTTTAGCTATGAAATCCTTTTTACATAATATTAAACTTTATTTAGTACATAATGTACGTGTAGTCCTCTTAATGTTTGTTCAGTTAGTAGAGTTTACTGTGTGAGACATGTTGCACTTTAGGATAGTTCTTTGGCGAACAAGAGATATGGAATCGCTCTTGTCGATGTTTCTCTTAGCAATAAAGAAGAATGTTGGAGCGTTCACAAAACATACGGCGGGGCTGTTACAAAGAAACACCTGATGTGACGAAACCAGAAAACAAAGCTAATAAACACGTCTATTAAAAATACGCAAATTAAGACATACGTTCGTATAAGTAATTCTACAAATTGTTGTTTAAATATCATTAATTAAAGTTTAATTTGTATGCATATCGGGTAGGTCTGAGAATCGGCTAACATCTATTTTTCATACCCATTAAAGTTATAACGGGGAAGGGTTATGGGGGTTAATAACATATAATATGGCAAAACAACGTTTGCGGGGTCAGCTATTTATTAATATATAATTTAATGATAGTATGATAATTTGATATCTTATATTCAATTTTCAATTCTTTCGTAAATTTTTCCCTTCACAAAACACATTAGTTTTACTTTAAATTTCTTTTAAACCTTTGCAATTTTTCAAGCCAATTCGATTTTAGATCCCAAACGTTATTACGACGAATTATAAGTAGGTACAAGACATTTTTTTTTATCGTCAGTAAATTTAAACGTTGAAATATTTCAATTGAATTGAATCTACAAAGTCAAGGATAAATCAGCGAATATACTATTAAAAAAAACTACGCTAAGATGCATAGAGGATAAGAAATAGAGTAAGGGCGCGTTCCCGCCATGTCGTAACGATCAATTATCATTTAACTACTGTCCTCTCTAGCTGTACCATTATAACGATTATTTTTCGTCAATTTTTTGTCGTTTAGCGACTATCGTATCTAGCTGCTCCCATTGGATCGCGACGACATTTTATAGTTTCACGGCAGCCGCTTTGTCGTCTACACATCATTAGCAAGCTACAAATCTACAGTCGCCTCTACGATAGATTTGCTGTCACGTTTTAGTCGTAACGATTTTTTATCTAGCCGTTCCCACTGCCACGATAATCTGTCGTCACTGCAAAAGTGTCGTAGACGACAGTTAGTCATGTTGTTTTATATGTGAACACATCCATTTAAACATAAGAGCCACGACACTTAAAACTACACGATTATCTGTCGTCACGATATAGTGGGAACACGCCCTAAGAATAAATGCATTTCAGTCCATGCATGTCACCTACAGACAACAGTCTAATGTAGTTTGTTTTAAATTATATCTAGTATTTGTTTATAATAAAATTTATATTATAATGTAGATAGAATAGATTTATTTCATTGATAAAAATAATAAATATTACGCTTCAGCCTGTAATATTCCACTGTTGGGATAGGCATCTTTCCCCATGTAGGAGAAGGATCAGAGCTTAATCCACCACGCTGCTTCAATGCGGGTTGGCGGATATATTCCCTACTATGAGTAATAATCGCTATCAGGTGTACATGATAACAACCGGGACCGACGGCTTTAACGTGCTCTATGGGGCACGGTGGGGAGACCCAGAAGGACTGCACAAACACTCGGACCACGGCAAACATCTGTATGGCCAAAACAAATGTTGTCGTGCGTGGGGATCGAACCCGCAACCGCCAGCGCAACAGCCACAAACCAGTGCTGGGACCGCTGCGCCAACGCGAAGTCTATAAAAATAATAAATATAAATGTATATAATTTAATTGCAAAGCGGTCCAAAAGATGAATTTAATCAATCGTAATTATTAAAACTTCAACATCGTAGAATATACACGTCCGTACTTATATCTTTTGATCAAAATTCTCACATTTAGCTACCAACATGACGCGAGGCAGGCTACTGTTTATAACGACAGTGGCTTATAGCGAAAATTAATTAATATTTTCTAGACGTTATTTACATTATGAAATTTCAACCATACTAGCATAAAATAGAACTCATGTTTTGTCACGTACACGTAAGATGAAAGGATACCGGTTCTTTCTCCATACAAACGTAGTCGTTGTGTTTCCTCCCTGGATAATGACATTAGATCAAATATTTTTGTAACATAAAATTTTTAACTGCCATGACCATGTCCCTATGTCTTGGTTTATTTCATATTCTTTTTATCATAGGGAGTAGGAGTCTTCAAAAACTATTATAGAAATATTGTCTAATTTTTTATACATTTTCAGACACTCTTTAAAAGAAAATTGCGTGCGTACAAAGTACACACATCAGAAGTGAAACTTCTTTGGCAAACTATAATTCAAAAAAAAACTAATAAAAAAACGAATGTAGTCGACTATGAAATGCTGTTTTGGTCAATAATTATCTATCTAGAACGATCAGAGCTGCAGTTGTCCCTTTCTTGCCTCGGAGCGCGGCGGTGGAATACAGCGATATAGGAACATTTTATTCAAATACCTAATTTTCAAAAGTATCTCTGGTGCCCTTTCCTCTTAAATATAAATTATTTTCATTGGATTACTTTTATTTGAAATATTGATATATTCTTACTTATCCATGATATTGATACTATACGGTACTGGGTAGCTCAATCTTTTAATTTTTTTAAAACATTTCTGTAAAGTGAATATAATATTCCTTTTTTACATTATATTTTTGAATGAATTTTCCGTATTCTAGGGGGCTTTAAAAACTTTTATATTGTAATATTATAAATTCATATTATGTTACTTTTTAAAAAATTATTAAAGTTAATGAGAAGTTACTACCGATTCGTTAGTAAATACTGCAGCTAAGAGAAAAAACTGAATAAATGCTCTTAAATATACATATATTATATCACTACATATTATAAAACAAAATCGCTTCTCGCTTTGTGTATGCTTAGATCTTTAAAACTACGCAACCGATTTTGATGCTGTGTTTTTAATAAACAGAATGATTCAAGAGGAAGGTTTATAAATATGTATAATATAATTATGCATAATACGGTAGAGAAGCACTGATAATAATTTGAGAGGTTTCTAATGTGATGTCGTAAATAAACACATTTATTTGCACTTACATTGCAAACGCTGGTTGAACTCTACAAGATAGACCAAAATAATGTAGGTACTACAGTATTGTACACCTTAAAAAGGTCTACAAAAAAGGCCGAGATGGTATATGTCAGTAATCCGGTTCCGGTTCTCGTGAGATAAACAGTGTGTTACAGTGCTCCGACTTCTCTAAATTAAAAAGAAATACTTACACAGCAGCTGCATTCCTTAGCCAAGAAAATACAACCTCCAGCAGCATTGGCCTGCAGTTTGCGATCACAGTGAGTGCAAGATTAGCGTTAATTTGCATCAAATCACATTAGATCCACAGCTGATGTTTCAATCTGAATACCGTTATTGATTTTAAATTGAATTATCGCATGTAAACAAAGATTTTAATTCGTCGCACTTATATCTCAGATGATCAGCTGATTGGTAGTCACCGGTTGTCAAACAGATGTTGCTTTGACGTTTGATTTTACAAACCTCACACAATTTCGCCAACATAATAAACGCAGTGTTGCAAGTCGCAAAATTAATATTATAGTGTTCCAACCACGTCAAATATTGTAATAATTCGGATACTCTGATCGAATAATTTTATCTACAGTCAAATATTTAAATACGTCCGAAACTCCGAACTATCTTGACGACAGTATGAATTGCTCCGCCTGCCACAGTGCTATAACGGGCAAGGAGGATTATTTGCTCTGTACGCTGGAAACATGTAATCAAGCATATCACACTTTGTGTTCTGGTTTTGTGAACTTATCAAATGATGATAAAAAGTTTTGGGTTTGCCCTGAATGCCGCTGCACTACTAAAATAGGGGGTGATAACAGTCTTACTCCGGTCGGGATATCTAGAAAGATTCGAGACCCGAATGTAACGTTTAGGAAAAAGACTAACAATGAAGTGCAGCCAAGTTATGATAGACCTAGTGGGCTTGCTGAAAAACCTAATGAGCTCGTTGAAGAACCTAATGAGCTCGCTTTAGAGATACGTACCTTAAAAGCTGAGATGTCTATGTTAAAAGACCAACTAGTTAATGCGATATCCCTTATCAGCGGCTATGAAACAAAACTAGATAATCACGCTGCCCAAGTAGTAGCACTTAATGCTAAGCTCGAAGAATACCAGAATAGAGTTCTCCAACCATATTCTGCTTCTGCTTCCGCAAATATGCTCACACCTAAAAAGCAACAACGCATCATGCAAAAACCAACTTATGCCGATAGAGCCCTGCAAGATAAAAATGAACAACGTTCTAAACACACCGTCGCTAGCGCAGTTTTGCATAATGGCCCCAAGACATCAATAATTAGGAGCGACACTGAAAAAGAATCAACCGGTGATATCACTATTCGAGAGGATCAGCAGTGGACTGAGGTCAGGAAACGGAAGAGCCGTAGACCTGTTTCAATGTGTGGCACGGCTGGACCGGCGGTAACAACGCTAAAAGCCGTAGAACCAGTCAAATACCTTCATTTGTGGAACATGGCCTCGGGCAAGGACGAGGTCGCCCAGTACTTAAAAGAGTTATGCCCTGCGGGATCCTGTACTGTAGAGGAACTTAAATCTAAAGGAAATTACAAATCCTATAAGATAGGAGTGCCAATTGACTACTACGATAAATGTTTTTCAATCGATATCTGGCCTGTCAACGCTAGGATTAAAGCATGGATTAATTTTAGAAAGCCGGTGAATGCCGCTGCTGCTAGGATGACTCCTTCGAGTGGGCAGCCCTTTCGTGGTTCAAGTGCAGTCCCATAAAACTGATGACCTGCATGTTCTATACCAGAATGTGCGAGGGCTGAAAACCAAGCTCCCTGTGTGGCGTAATGGACTTGTGTCACTATCAGAATATGACCTGGTTGCTACAACGGAGACTTTCCTCGACACTTCAGTTGAAGATGCAGAACTTACAACTGCAGGTTGGAGTGTGATCCGACGGGACAGATGCACGCCATGTGGAGGCGTCCTGCTGGCCGCTCGTGCCCCTCTCACGCTGCGGCGACGACAGGACTTCGAGACGGACTGTGGTGAGGATTTGTGGGCGTGTTTTAAATGGCGCGGCCGCAATGTCTATGTGTGCGTTGTTTACATAAAGCCTACTTCTAGTGATGACGATTATATGACATGGTTTTTTAAAGTGGAAAGTTTTATCAATAATTTAAAAGGAATTGTTTTAATTTATGGTGACCTTAATTTAAATAGTGCTTCACTTAATATTGTCAATTATTATTGTTACTTTTTGACATACTGTAACTTGACTGAAAATAATATTGTGACGAATGCAAGAGGTGGAATGTTAGATGTGGTTTTGGTTCAGGAGAGTGCTGATGTGCGAGAGATTCATATTAGGGCAACAGAGGGAATAGTACCACCTGACGATTATCATCCTCCCCTAGATATCAGTATTAAGATCATAACATATCGTCCTACGGATCGAATCGAGCCCACAAACATTGAAACTGCCAGGGACTGGAACTTTAGGAGAGCAGACCTTGAAGCAATATTCGATATGCTTTCTAGGGTGTCTTGGTCTGACCTATTCAGATTGGGGAGTGTGGAGTTATGTACAACATATTTTTATAACACAATATACAATATCTTTGATGCATGCATACCGAAAAAAAGGCGCCAGTTGAACAAAAATACTCGATATCCTGTTTGGTTTACACGGGACATAATTAGCGATACAAACCGGAAACTAAAATTGCACCGCAACTGGAAGCGTATCAAATCCGATGATGCATATCGGGCTTTTTCTGATTTAAGAGCCGAACTTAAGGTACGTATTTCATTGGCGTATGACTCGTACTTAACTAATATAGAGAGAAATATTAAAAGCAACCCTCACCAGTTCTGGCGGCACATCTCAAGCCTGCGAGCCAAAGGTGGTTTTGAGCCAACTGTTGAATACAGGGGCAACACTGTGAGTGGAGTTAGAGCTGCTGAAGCATTTGCTCACTTCTTCTCCAGTGTATTTTTGACGGAACTGCCTAAACTTGATGCGACAAATATAATGAATCAGAATCAATTGTTCTCGAGTAGGTACATTGGCATAACTGAAATCACACCTAAGGATGTGACATTGGGAGTCGGGGCTCTAAAATCAAGCACGTCTGTCGGTCCTGATAGTGTTCCTCCTTGGTTCTTAAAACAGGGTAAAGAGTTTCTCATTGAACCTCTATGCCATATATTCAATGTCGCATTAAGAACTGGGCATTACCCCTCTCAGTGGAAACTTACTAGAGTGGCGCCAATTCCAAAAACTTCCAACAAAGCTAGTGTTGAAGAATATCGCCCGATAGCTATACTATCCACCGTTGCGAAACTTTTCGAACATATTCTTCATGCTAAGATCTATAAGCAGGTGGAACCGTTTTTATGCAATGAACAGCATGGCTTTAGAAAGAGACGATCAGTCGATACCAACCTGTTAACTATTGTTGACTACATTTCTAAGACACTTGACCATGGGGGTCAAGTGGATGTCTTATATTTTGACTTCCGGAGGGCTTTTGATAGGGTAAATAATGACATACTGCTGGAGAAGCTAAGTAATGTGGGCTTAACGCCTGGACTTCTCAAGTTTATTGCTGACTACCTGCGTGATCGTCAGCAGTATGTCAGGCTCGGCATTTATGAATCGCAGCCCTATCACACGCGTTCTGGAGTCAGCCAAGGATCGATACTCGGTCCTCTTCTGTTCATTTTAATGATCAACGACATCCCCACACTCATCAAACATGCGAACTGTCTCCTTTACGCTGATGATCTGAAGCTTTTCCTGGAGATTAGAACGGAGGAGGACTGTTTATTGCTTCAGCGTGACATTGACGCAGTGTTTCAATGGGGTGTGGACAACAAGATGGAGTTTAACCCCTTGAAATGCTCAGTTATGACCTTTTCACGAATGCGGCGCCCAATCAAATTTGATTATAAACTTGACAAGGACACCATAGCGAGACCGGATACGTCGAAGGATTTGGGTGTGATATTCGACCAGAGGCTCACGTTTCATGACCACATCACTGCGGTAGCTAAGGAGTCATTTCGACGCCTTGGCTTTGTTCTACGGAACTCAAAGGGGTTTAATAAAACAACAGTTATTAAGTTAATTTATGGAGCCTTGGTCCGAGCCAAATTAGAGGCAAGTGCTTGTGTCTGGAATCCACATGAAGCTAAATACGCGCTTATGTTGGAAAAAGTTCAAAAGGCCTTCCTAAGGTACCTTTACAAGCGTATGTTTGGGTACTACCCTTACATGTACCCAACAAAATTTCTTTTGGGTGTACTGGAATATAACTCCCTAGAAGTTAGAAGATGGAGAGACCAATTAGTAATAATGTGCAAAATTTTGCGAGGTCTGGTGGATGCCCCAGATCTACACGAAGAGCTATGTAGACTTTTCGCTCCTAACAAGTACCATCGAAACAGAAAGCACTCGTTGTTTGCTGTTCCGATGTGTCGTACAGTTGCTCGTTCGAGGTCACCCATTCCACGGTCACTAACCGCGTTCAACGCTCTCCTGGACGCTGATCCGCACTGTGACCTGTTTGCTGATGGATGGAAGATGATTTTGTCGGAGTGCCTGAATTACTGTGAGTTGAATGCGTGATGTGTGTGTCTTAAAATATAAGTGATGAGTTTGTAGTTGAATTATTATTTTTTATTTTTATTTTTATTGCTTATACGAACTGACATGAAATTATCTTTTTAGTGTTTTTATTATTATTATTATTATTTTGTTTGTATTTTTGTTTAATATTGACTGAATTTTAATTTTACTATCATTATTATTATTACTGTTTTTTCTTTTTTTTTTTTTTCTTGGTTTGTTTTTATGTATGTTATTATGATTAATTTATGTGACTTTTATTTATTATTTTTGAAATGTTAATTAATGTGACTTGTTTGTAATATTAATTAGTGTAAGTGGTAAATCCGTACTGATTAATTTCTATGTAAATAAAAAAAAAATAAAAATAAAATGTCTATCTCTTAGGTAGGGATAACCCATAATAACCGTTTTTTATCCTTTACTTTTTATGAGAAATAATGGCTTATTTATGAAACGGTTTTAAGCAATACAGCATTAATCGTTATCCAATTAAGTAGTAAGAATTGAAATTTAACACCTACCGACAATATGAAGCCTGTAGAAAATGCGAACGTTGGGTCGTCTATTATTTTCATGGCATAACTACTGGGTGGCAGGTATAAACAGATATATTAATATATTTTTCTAGTTACTTTCATCCACTTGTATAATAAATAAATCTTAAATCTAAATGAGCACTGTTTCATTGCGCCTACATTGACGGGTTTCCTGCTAAATGTCTGGTTTTAATGACGGTTGCCGAATATGCCTGGCCAGGAATTTTCCAGCCAAATTTTTCGCAATTTATCTTAAACATACTAAAGAAGATAATTATTTAATGTTTATCCATTAGGCAGATGGGTGAAAATCACGTCTAATTCGTATCTTAGACTAAAATTTATTACCTATCGTTTTCGGTTCTTTTTTATTATAATGTAAAATAAAAAAATAAAACCTAAACTTGCAACTACCTTATCGTTTTAGGAGCAGGCTGTAAATGTCTTACTATGAAGACCTTTAAACAAGTGACGAGAAAATTGGTTCCGAACGAATACGACTCGATTACAATTTTTAATGTGTCATTTAATTGTAATTATTGAAATTCGCGTAAACATTAGAAAATATTCTTTTTAATGTCAATTCAAACCGGAACTTGGGATGGAACACATGTCAAATCTTTAAATCAATCAATAAATCACGTTTTCAACATGTCAGTTCATTTTTTTTTTTAACTTTCATTATCAATTTCGTTGGACTTTTGTCGTTTTTATTACTTTTTTAAATCAATCTGCACCAAAGTGATATTTGCTCGTACTTTATTCACAGTGTATTTTGTAAAGTAAACAGTTTATTTATTTTTGTTTACACTAAGCAATGTACACACATGCATTACTCATAAGCTTATATTAAACATGATATGTATAGCTAAAATATATGCTTAATTTTACCGGTTACATAACTATGTACATTGAGCGTTGCGGCAGTGAAAAAAAAATTGAATTTTGAAGAGTTCGTTTTTCTGTTCTGAGCTCGATTGGGTTTGTTTTTCTGTTTATAATTATTATAAACATAAAAACATTAAAAAATTTAAAACAAAGGAACAGTAAGTAACAGTAATTGTTTTGTAAAAGTATTGCACGGAATCAGAAGTACCTATATGTGCGGAATCGTTCTCAATAGGTACGAATTTATTACACGTATAGACGCAACACTAATTATACCTATAACATGTTTTACGTCAAATAAGTAGTTATATATTATTTATTTTCATAAGATCAGACAAAGCATTTCTACTTTCATTTAAAATAATATAAAATGAAACAATATTTTCTTAATTGGAGCAAAGAATGTCTTACTGAGAGATTTCAAGGAAATGGTTTCAAAATTATAAACGGCTTATAGTCTGTGACTCGGGCTTTCCACTACCCATTGTATTTATAAAACTACGAGATTTAATAAAATTTCGTTTAGAAACAATTAAATTTAATATTGTATTGTACACTTTAAAATACATACATCCATTTATTAAAAAATATTATTCCGCTTAAAATGAAATTTAAATTAATTCAACGTAAAGAATGTATTACGTGTTCTGTGATTTAGCATAATAATCCTTGAAAATATAAAATCAATAACACAATGAAATAGCAACTGCAATTATTTTTGTACTGAATTGACGTCAAGTACAACGTATGAGGCCTTTGATCTAAATATGTATTTCTCTGCACGTGTTACAAGTATTTCTTTATGTGTAAGAGCCGTTGATAGTAATCAGGACAATGTTAAGTTTATTTTGTTAGTAGAATAGAACTCAGCACAAATGGTCGTCACTTATAGGTGTTCCTTTTTAGTTCGTTAGTTCGACGCTCTGGGCTCCGTATCAAGAGCTCTTTGCGGATTGCTAAACTCTACCGTACCGTAGCCGTACCGATTCTTAGTTTATTAATATTTTCGTATAAAAGATTTATTCGCAAAATCAATTGCAGACTTATAAAATAAAATACATCCTTAGCTTTTAATGAAAAGAAATACCTTTATTTGTTCTTTATTTTTATTTCATTCTATATTAAAATGTGGTATTTTTAACGTATAAAAAATTGATGAAAGAATTTATACAATAGTTTTAGTTAGTTAATTATTTTATAATATAGTTTGTATCGCGAATTACTGTGTTATTCATAGAAATTCGAGAAAAATAACCAGAATAGGTACCGCCACTCTTAATCCTAATTTAATACACACATAAAATATTAAATTTAATTAGATTCTTATTAAAAATGTCTATTGAAGCTTGAATAAAGAAGTATTTGATTGATTGATTTTGTACTAACATTATATACTTAGGTGAAGTGAATATTACTAACGCAAAAAAACAGCTTGTAGATACAAGTAGGTATAATTTTAAAATAATCGTAGCGCGTATGGTATGGAAAAAAAATTAAATCGTTTAAGTTTCGTTACTTAGAAACGAATTTACAATTAATGTTTGCTGTATAAATGATTAAAACAGTCAACGAAGCTACTGAGATTAATAAACGTAAAAAATAGAGTACCTTCTTCATTTATAATTTTACTCGTAATATAGTTTTAAAATTAATTTAACCGATTTCAAAAAGGAGAAGGTTCTCAATTTGGTTGGTATATTTTTTTATGTACCTACACCGATTACGCCGAGATTTCTGATCCGATTTACGTAATCCTTTTTTTATGTGGAATAGTTCCCATAAAAAATTTATTCAGTTTGACTTTATGATCATTTTTGTTAACTTAGACTATGTAATTTTTATGTTTTTTAGCGCATAACTTTTTACTCAAAAGTTTTTTTTATCAAAATCTGGTAATCGTCATGTGGTCATATTTCAATTTAATCGAGATCTGACAAGTTCTTTTTGAGCTATCTATAACTAGGTGCTGCCCGCGACGTCGTCTGCGTGCGTTCACTGCTCGTTCCCCGTAGGTGATAGCGTGATAATATGTAGCCTATGTTCTGACCCGACTTCTTAATAATATTCGTGCCAAATTTGAAGTAAATCCATGTAGTACTTTTTGAGTTTATCCCGGACATACATTGACGTTCCTATTATTTTATTATATGTATACATAATGCATATTTACTTTACTAATTTTTCGTCTACCTACGTTGTGTTACATTTGTTGAAATTATTGAAATTTTCAATAAAAATAGAAAGTATTGTATGTACCATTCCATGTGAAATGTAACATTTCGATTAAAGATAATTTTTCTTACAAGTCATAAGTTACATATCTTCAAAAATTCCTTCAAAATAAAACAAGATTAGGATTTATATTATTAATGTACAGAAGTAATGATTACATTCCCGTGAAAATTATAACTGAGTATTGAATAAACAAACTCACAATTAAATGCAGACGAAAATGTTCATCAATTATAAACCACGAAACATTTTTCACCCATCGGAAGTGAGCTCAAAATCTTTCCTTTGTGAGGAGGATGCAAGAAACAGCAAAAAAATTGAGTGAATTAGACAGTGAGTGACTCTCGACGAAGTCGGTAATTAAGGGGTATGGCGTTGAAGGAATGACGAAACGGGGGCCGATTCTCAATTTGCATCTGAATCGATGCCCCGCTCTGTTGCCGACAAAGGAATAATTTACATGCAGAGAAGACAATACAGTAATGTACGTAAAATTAAAGTTTCCTTTCTCAATATTATGAGGTGCGTTGAATATAACAGTACGAGATAAAATTTACAATCTGCTTACATCAATTTTAGACTGTAATAATAGTTGGTAGTTTTCTACTTAAGCTTAAAAGTTTGTTTGTTTAAGTGCGCTATTCTCAGTAAGTGCTGCTTCGAATTTAAAAAAATTTGTTTGTGTTGGATAGTCCATTTACCGGGAAAGGCTATAGGCTATATAATATCACGCTTCGGACACGCATTGGAGCTGAGCAACAATAAGAAATGTTACGAAAACGAGAAAAAAAATATTCTTTTTTGGGAGCTTCCGTTGCGTGCGCTGCGTAAACTAATATCTGCGTAAAATAATATCTTAGAAGGTATCATAGTTTTAAAATAACTCTGCAACGAATTAATGATCACAAAAAATGAAAAGGTGATTTAATTGAATTATTATTAGCCAGGGATACGAATCCTTACGAATGAAAAATACTTCATCAACGAGGCAATTTTATGAATGTTGTATTTTATAGCATTTAATTTGAACGCCTTATATATAGACCAGTGCTTTTAGCTTTTGAAACCAAAAAAAAAAATAGTAGGATGAAACCCATAAGTTTTTGTTTTTTATTTTTATCTTTTACAAGAAAAAGTATATAAGTCTCTTTACGAGTATACCTATTTTCAGTATTTGATGGAGGCTATACCTATCTACTTTTTTTATACACTCAGGGTGGCAAAGAAGCGTACGGCCCACTTGATGATAAGTGGTTACCGTAGTCTATAGACGCCAGCATTACCAGAAGCATCGCAAGCGCGTTTCCGACCCTACCCCCGACCGCCTCCAGATCTGGCAACCTTACTCACCACAGGAACACAATACTGCTTGAGAGCAGTATTATTTAGCACGTATACTTAGCATTTTAAATGTCATTAAAGGCATTGCACGAACTGAAAAAACGTAATACACTTTAATCAATCTTGGTGAACTAATAATATAAATCTTCTATCTATATATATAAAAATCAATTGCTGTTCGTTAGTCTCGCTAAAACGCGAGAATGGCTTGACCGATTTAGCTAATTTTGATCTTGAAACGTTTGTGAAAGTTCAGGGAAGGTTTAAACGGTGAGAAACATAAATAATATGTAACGGAAAGTACTAAAACGACGATTTAATTTTCCAATACAAAATGTTCCTAGCGGGGAAATTTAATGTCTTTTGTCAAAAACGTTGTCAATTGGTTGTCAAATATTTATATGTGCGTTCAGAAAGTACATAGGTGATACGAAGTTCACCGGGCCACCTAGTAATAAATAAAGTGTTCCTCTAAGGATACGATTTTGAGAAGTAGGATTCAAAGATGTTTCAATATATTTCAATAAAATGTAGTGCTATGGATTATAAGCGTATTTCGTGACGAGATTCGTTTTCAGATTGCATTCAGGAATATAGACGTTGAATGGCTCAAACCGTAGAAATGCATCTTAAAGGTAAACATTATTACTTAGCTCAGATTATCACTAAGTAAAATCGTTAATCTGAGCGAAGTAAAGTGTTAAAACAAAAATTATATTTGTTTTTATTATTACACTAAAGATTATTAATAAACAATATATACATACAATAATTCTAATTAATCACTTTAAATTATTAAGTTCCAAGAATGCTTGTAGTTGAAAGTTACAAAGCCATATTATATTAAGTTTTAATACCGACGCGCTTTGATTTATAAGCTCACAAGGATATTTTGTAAAATCATAATAATTAGAAGTGGTGTTTTATCAAAATCATGATATTATGGCTTTAAAATAGTGGAACAATACGTGTAGGTATCGACTCACAACTTAGTAACGAACATTTTCAAGTACATATGTATTTACATACATATGTAAGTACATATGTATGTAAAATACAAAACGTAACTAAAATATATTTTTACAGTTAAGTGTAAGAATCATGTACGCATGAAATGGCGGGAAGAGTGTTAGCAGCATTTCCCCGTTGAATCGTAAGATTTTTTTTTTTGACGAAAAATACAGTTTACAACCCTCTTGTTACCGTTGAAGGTTATAAGAAATGAAGTTAAATCTTTTTAAAAATTTAGCTTAGCTGGAAGTATTCAATTTCAGAACCTTATTTAGGTTCTAAATTTTTTTATGTTAGTGAAAAAGCACAAAGAATAATTTTCATACTAAATTTATAAATTATACTTATTATAATATTACCTGTCATATATATTTTTATTTTATTCAATAACAAGATAACCTGTCAGTCCCGTTTGTTATCATGTACACTTGAAAGTGATCGTTACTCATAGTAGGGAATATATCCGCCAACCCGCATTGGAGTAGCGTAGTGGATTAAGCTCTGATCCTTCTCCTACATGGGGAAAGAGGCATATGCCCAGTAGTGGGATATTACAAGCTGAAGCGTATATGTAGTAAACCCGGATTATAAGATTATTCTTAATAATAAATTTGGTAAAAAAATACATATATTTATTTTTATTTTAGTGAGTCCTTCTACCTGTATTTTGCATCAAGCAAAATCTGCAGCACGAAATTAGATCAATTAATTGAAAGACATTTCAATTACCTCTAAAGTTTTTTTCCTTTTTTTGGTAAAAAATAAATAATAATACCCTTTTTCTCTAGGGAACCATGTAGAATTTCGTATTAAAAGTAGGTACTCAGTGCGCTGGCTCACAGTATAAACTCAAATTGTGTCTACATTGAGTTAAATTTGTTCAGTAGTTTTGTTTCGATGCACAACCAAGTTACAAACAAACAGGCAATAAATTAAAATAAAATACATTCTTATTAATATATCGGTTACGGACTGGGATAAAAGAGAATTAAATATATTAAATTTACATAATTTTTAATATTACAGTTTTATTATAACATAGTTCCACTCCATGAATGCTATCTAAAGAACGACTGTAAACAGCTTTAAAGTTCTGTTTTAAAGGCGATAAAACTTCATACTATGAGTGATATAAACTGGGCAATAACTAGTTACGCAAGTTTCCTTGTATCATAATATAGGAATTATAATTAACTATCTGACAAGGAATAAGTTTAAAATGGAAACTACTATCTTTTCATATCATTTAACACAATATAGATAACCTAAACTCTTCTTGTAAAACTTCCAGTAAAAATTACAAACTAGGAGATAAATAAACATAAATAGATAGTAGGAATAGTAAAAAACTTGTAGGTATGACTAGTTTGTCTTTTTTGGCTTTATAAGTGTAAACATTGTATGTATTAAGAAAAAAGCTCAAGTATATTTACATTAACAATACAAAAAAGTTATAATTTGAACTTAATAATTTTCCGATTACCAGGTTTTTTTAATGATGGGAGTTTTAGCAATTGTATCCCAAAACGATTTTAGTGAACTTCTATTGTATGCCATAAGTAATAGGCCTGTATGATTATTATCATTAATATTAGCGAGTAAAATATGTTTGGAAAAAAATATCAATGGACGGATCAACGGAACTTTAGTTTTCGTCGTTTATAATAACGTTAATGTCTAATTTTATAAGCATCATATTTCCTGCATTTCAATAAAGAATTCGTAGCGGCGAAACATCTTTAAACGACAGAGTAGACGACCGAATTCAGTTTCAAATTACCTTGTGGTGGTTATTTGAACAGATATCTTCCATGTGGAATAAGAAAGTGTATTGAATGTCTAGACGATAAAATAAAATAATGCATTCGAATGCGACTGTTTCGATTCGTATAAATAATTTCCTTTATGCTCATTTCACGTATTACAAACGTATTTGTAAGTATCGGAATCGGTTGAATATAATAAATTCAGGGAAAATGTTGTTACAGTCAATTTGTTGACTTTTTATATGATATTTGCTATAATATATTTTGTTACATATAATTCGTATCGACATACTTATTAATAAAACAAAACTAAGTAATTTCGCCTTCTGTATATTTTGTTAAACAAATTCTAAAATAACTTAATAAAAGATTAAAATTGAAGTATTTAAGTGTAGGTACACAAAAACTTCGTACGAAAGCTATGTTTATTAAAAATTTGAGAAGCTCTCGTTATAAAGATGGAATAATATATCTATACATATAATAAAATGGTAGAAAAGTCAAAACTGTACATTGAATATTTTTTTAAAAGAATACTTGGAGTGTGATCTACAATAGATACCGAAGCCAAAAATATAGTTTTTAGAATTTTTGTCTGTTTGTCTGTTTGTCTGTTTGTCTGTTTGTCTGTATGTATGTCCGGGATAAACTCAAAAAGTACTGCATGGATTTACTTCAAATTTGGCACGAATATTGTTAAGAAGTCGAGTCAGAACATAGGCTATATATTATCACGCTATCACCTACGGGGAACGAGCAGTGAACCTTTATTTCTTCAAATGTATGTCCGGGATAAACTCAAAAAGTACTGCATGGATTTACTTCAAATTTGGCACGAATATTATTAAGAAGTCGGGTCAGAACATAGGCTACATATTATCACGCTATCACCTACGGGGAACGAGCAGTGAACGCACGCAGACGACGTCGCGGGCAGCAGCTAGTAAATAATAAGCGCCTCACAGTCAATGATTATCAGTAGAATGAACGCCTACCTATGTAATAAACAATTCAATGAAATTATTAATAAATGAAATAAATGGAAAATAAAATGCAAAATACAAACCTGGACTAATATCAAATAAGGTTAATATTTAAAAGAAAGCCTAGTATAGGAAAATTAAAAATTAAAAACTGTATCAATACGTTATGGCGTTATACGGTGTATAATTAAAAAAATAAGAAAAAAAAAACCGGTCAAGTGCGAGTCGGACTCGCGCACCGAGGGTTCCGTACAAACCTGCAGGTATATAAGTAAAAGTTATGGTATTTTGCTGCTAAATGAAATCCGTAACATTACAATATGGAAAGTTGGAGGAGCATAAATTTAAGACAAAGGTATCTTTATCTTTTCATTAATCCTTTAATTTATATAAAATAAAATAAATAAATAAAATAAAAATCGCCTTTATTTCTATTACTATTAAAATTTCAATTAATACTAGCGTAAGTATTCTTAGTTTAAACATATGTATGTATATTAACCTATGTATATATTTATTCTATAGTCGTAAAATTAACTCGTCTACATGTTTATAACATCACTTAATTAATATTGGTAATAGTAATAGTCGCCTCTGCGGCGTAGGCCTCTCCTAAACATTTCCATGTATCCCTTTCCCGTGCTTTCTGTATACACAGCGGTCCACATAATTATCTGGTTGAAGATATCTCTCCACCTTTTAATTGGTCTCCCTTTTTTCCTTGACCTGTCTCTTGGTAGGAAAGTTGATGATGTAACATTTATTTTGTAATTTAATTCGAGCCTTTTTGACCTTTGTACCTGTTTTCAAGTTTTTATAAAACATGTTTTCCTAAATTTATTTTTATTATTGTCTGCTATTGTTTAAACATATATATTTTTTAATGTCATTATATCATATATTTATATATATTTTTTATTGTCATTGTCAAGTAATATTAACACTGTAATGAGAATTCTATTCTCATTACAGTGTTAATATTACTTGATTTCATTAATCATTTCAATACTGTTGATTTTGACTTACTACTAGCTATACTTGGTTCTCTTAACATATCTCCTAAGGTGTCTGGCTGGTTTCATAGTTACTTGCATGGTCGCCGGCTACGAATACACATTGAAGAGCTTTCTTCATTCTGGTCTAGAATCAACGCTGGCGTTAAAGATAAATATATAATATGTACCTCTTCGCTTAAATGATAGCCTAACTTTGAAGATACCTTCACATTCGTCTTCCTTTTATTCTAAATCTTTCATTATTGAAGCTTATCGTCTTTGGAACTTATTGCCACTGTCTAACGCGCTCAATCTTTAATGACATTTGAAAAACTTGTTAAGGAAATGTACTTATCATATTAAATTATGTTAAGCAACTTTATTTTATTACTAGCTTCTGCGCGCGACTTCGTCGGCGTGGACTCCGCTCCTATTGGTCTTAGCGTGATGATACATAGCCTATAGCCTTCCTCGATAAATGGGCTATCTAACACTGAAAGAATTTTTCAAATCGGCCCAGTAGAACCAGAGATTACCGCGTTCAAACAAACAAACAAACAAACAAACAAACAATCAAACAAACTCTTCAGCTTTATATATTAGTATAGATTTATTATTTTTCATGAAGTTACGTTATGTTGTTATGTCATTCGTCTTAATCTATCAATTTGCTTATAGTGTATATACGTATGTATGTATGTATTTATATATTTGTGTATACATATGAGTAAACTTATATGTACATATGTGTCATTAAATACAGCATCTATTGTTATATAGTTATTTATTTATATCTGATTTTTATTTTATATTGTTCCTTTTTTTACAAAATTTTGCGCCCTTCCCCTAGTTTATATGCAAGTCCTCTGCCCAAAGGTTGCCTGGAAGAGATCGCTGTGTTAGCGATAAGGCCGCCTGTTGCAATTGATGCAAGTTTATTGTTATAAATTCTATGTATTGTTCTTTTGTGTATTGGTGTGCAAAAAGAGTTAGTAAATAAATATTACTTTGCAAAGTTTTATAATTGAAAAACAAAGCAGAAATAAACAACATTACACATACTATTTCTGTGGTTGCGATGTAACTATACATTTAAGGTTTTCGTAATTTTTCCTGTATCTGTGCTATAAGACGTTGCTTCATACCTGAAGATTTTAGGTCGACGGGAAGTATTCTTTAGATTTTTATTCCCTTGTCAGTTGTTTGCTAGTTTAAATATATGCGGTTTAAATTGCTGTTTCTTTTGATATCGTGGACATAGAAGTTTGATTTTGTTACAGCTTAAAGTTATTATAGACGTGAGTATTTGATATGAATTTCAATTTAATACTTTTACGCGTTCAAGAGAAAAGTGGTATTAAGTGTAAAATTATTAAAATATTTTTTTTTATATGTAGTAACTAAAAATTTACACTTTTCGCAATTTTTCCTGTATCTGTGCTATAAAACGTTGCTTTGTACCAAATTTCAAGATTCTGACTTCACGGGAAGTACCCTGTAGGTTTTGATTCCTTTGCGACTATTTTCGATGAAAATATGCGGCTTAAATTGGTTTTTCTTTTGATATCGTTGACATAGAAGTTTGATTTTGTTACAGCTTAAAGGTATTATAGACCTGAGTATTCGATATGAATTTTAATTTAATACCTTTACGAGTTCATGAGAAAAGTGGTATTAAGTGTAAAATTATTAAAATATTTTTTTTTATATGTAGTAACTAAAAATTTACACTTTTCGCAATTTTTCCTGTATCTGTGCTATAAGACGTTGTTTCGTACCAAATTTCAAGATTCTGACTTCACGGGAAGTACCCTGTAGGTTTTGATTCCTTTGCGACTATTTTCGATGAAAATATGCGGCTTAAATTGGTTTTTCTTTTGATATCGTTGACATAGAAGTTTGATTTTGTTACAGCTTAAAGGTATTATAGACCTGAGTATTCGATATGAATTTTAATTTAATACCTTTACGAGTTCATGAGAAAAGTGGTATTAAGTGTAAAATTATTAAAATATTTTTTTTTATATGTAGTAACTAAAAATTTACACTTTTCGCAATTTTTCCTGTATCTGTGCTATAAGACGTTGCTTCGTACCAAATTTCAAGATTCTGACTTCACGGGAAGTACCCTGTAGGTTTTGATTCCTTTGCGACTATTTTCGATGAAAATATGCGGCTTAAATTGGTTTTTCTTTTGATACCGTTGACATAGAAGTTTGATTTTGTTACAGCTTAAAGGTATTATACACTTGAGTATTTGATATAAATTTCAATTTAATACTTTTACGCGTTTATGAGAAAAGTGGTATTAAGTGTAAAATTATTAAAATATTTTTTTTTATATGTAGTAACTAAAAATTTACACTTCTCGCAATTTTTCCTGTATCTGTGCTATAAGACGTTGCCTCGTACCAAATTTTAAGATTCTTAGTTCACGGGAAGTACCCTGTAGGTTTTGATTCCCTTGAGAGTGTCGAAAATTTGCAGCATAAACGGCTGTATCTTTTGATTGCCTTGGCTTAGAAGTTTCATTTTTTCACAGCTTTAAGAGGCAGCAGATCTGAGTATTCAATATAAATTTCAGCTTGATGCCTCCACGCGTTTCTGAGAAAAAGGGTCTTGACAGACAGACGGACAACAAAGTGATCCTATAAGGGTTCCGTTTTTACCTTTTGAGGTACGGAACCCTAAAAATGTCAATAGTTTTAAGTAACACAGAAAATAAATAAAAATGTTTTCTGAATTAAGGTGAGTTAAAAAAATTTAAAAGTGTCTGTGGAAGTAATTGCGTTGTTGGCAGCCCCTGGCTGGTGCAGAAAGCGAGGCAAGTTCGCCGAGTGAATATAAATCAGAGTTTAGCGTTGCTTTGCTGATAAGCGATGTTCACCCAACTGTACTGAAATAACGTGATGACCTCGCCCGCTCGCACTTTCAGCTCGTACTAGAACATTTTTTTTGCTTTTAAACTTTGTTATGGAGCCCAGGAAAACATTAATCATTGCATTGGAGCAGCGTAGTGGATTAAGCTCTGATCCTTTTCCTACATGGGGAAACAAGCCTATGCCCAGCAGTGGGATATTACAGGCTGAAGTGAATGATACGTTAACGCTGTTCTTATTTTATCGAAGACTAACAATTTATACACCTAATAAAAACGATTTTTGAAAAGCCTATTCTAAGGAAGTTATTGTATCCCTTATGGGATGAATTAAAGGATATTTTAAGCAAAAGCCTGATGTTTTATAAAGTTAGGGCTATGCATGTAGGTATTTGTATGATTAATAGAAGTTCTAAGGAGTGAGAATGTTCAATAGAAGTTTGCGTAGGTACTACGCTTTTTCTCACGTACGATGCAAAAACGTACACGCACATTTTTATGTATACCATTTCTTCTTCATTTCATAATACCTATATATTTTTTTCTATCCTATAAAATATGAAACAGACAAGCGAAGTCCTTTAGTACAGGCATTACGAGCTTATAAGGATTGTAACTTTTACTCTTGTAATAAAAAAATCTTTTTAGAAAACTTTTTCCGGTTTGGTTCCTTAGCCTTACATATTATAACTTTATTTAAAATGTAAAATACATTAATCAACTCATAAATATCTATTGAACAAAAACTGTTTAAAACGATTACGACACTAGCAGAAGTTTGTAACCGTCTTGACCAGAGATAAAGCTTAATTAATTTACACGTTCATAAACTTGCTCCGTAATTAAGTTGCCGACGACTATCGGCCAGTTTGGGGTAAAGTTGTCGTCAAGTTGACAAAATTAATGGCTTTCACTGAAAATCGTCGCAGCCCAGGGCAACCGTGCGTTGAAGTGACAAAAGTTAGATGTTAAGTTGCCGGTTCATTATATAATCAACTTTAATTCATGTTTATTTCATAGTAGTTTTTATAAATTTCCCATGTAAAATATTTTTTAATAATTACTTCAACACTTCACAACACCACTCGCTCGCTTGTATGGCACGAAAGGTGCCTGTAGCGTGGTGTAGGTGTGTAGGATGCCGTGTGTAAACTGTAAGCACCATTATACTTATAAATGTCCAGTAAATGTATTTTTATTTTTATTTTTTGTATTAAAGTAGTAATCGGCAAAAGATGCCTAGTGTATGAGAGAAATACATTTTTTGGGATTTTTATCCACTAAAATCCTTGTGAAGTTATGGAGCACTTCTAAAGGCCAATTCTAAAGAAAAGTTGTAGATATTATTTGTGAAAGCGCACTCATTTCTCCTATACCTACTTCGCTCATACCTGATGGAACACTCACTACTTACTAGTTCTCTTCGGGGTCGTATGGGCCAGGATCCGTCAGTTCCACTGTAGACACGCCGCCATTTTCTGAAGGAGGTTATGCTAGTCTACGCTACAGTAGTGAAAATTAACTATAGCATCAACGTGATATGGGCTATCTATCTACCTATGCCACTTGAAAATTATAATTTTAAAACGCTAAAATACTAAAAATTCTAAAACGCTAAAAAAAATATTATTATTATTAAATACTAGCTGACCCTGCGAACTTCGTACCGCCTAACAGTCGATTCTTTAATTTTTAATTTATTTAATACTTATTTCTGCTATTCGTGATACCGGGTTACTGGTTAGCTATAAAAATTAAAAATATATATTAAAAATATTGACAAATATTGACATTAATATTTATACGATACTAACGTCACTCAATTGCCTTCCCGGAACCCCTCCACTAACTCTTAAACTTTATTGTATGGTATTAAAGTTCAAATTGACTTTTAAGTATTATTACGAATCTTTTGTATGGGAATATAGAAAAGTGTTGTTTTTAGACTTTTCAGGCATTTTTTTAAATTTTTCTCACCGTAACAACCATCCTCGTACTTCAAGGAATATTATAAAAAAAGAATTAGTGAAATCGTTTCAGCTGATCTCGAGATTTGCGCTTAGCAACAAATTCAGCGATTCGTTTTTGTATACATAGATATATATAGAGATATAAGAGATGTAACGATAGGATACCGACGGTCAAAATTGAAAGCTATTATAAAAACCTTCACGTTTTCTTCATCTCAGTTCGTAAATCCCATGACACTTTCCATTTTAAGGCAGTCGAGTTGTCTTAGTGAATTTTGAAACGTGTTTGAGAGAGTAATCTTTTTCGGTAGTTCTCTAAGAGAATTACATAGATTTGCAAAAGGCATGTAGGTACTCTACCTAACTGTAATATTATCGGTATATGTATATAGATTTTTTTTTTGTATTGACAAAAGGCGTCACTAGGTGTCAGTGTCACTGAGCGTCAGCATCATTTGTTTCACACGATTCCACTCTCCGTATTTGTTTAGATTGTTTCTTATACTCGTATTGTTCCTTTATATTAGGAGTAAACTACAGAAACAAATTGTCTCCCTCAGATTCATAATATTTTTGTAACCAAATGTGATGTTACGTTATATTTTATTTTCATTCAAATAATAAACATTGCTATTCTAGTCTTCTAGTCTTATTAGTGTTGTGTCTAGTCTTATTATTGTCTAGTTAGTTGATTTTTTTTTTTAATTTTAATAAGAAACCTATTTGCAATTTCGGATATGATATTATGATGATGCTAAAATGTTCTTAGTGTGTCTAAAATCCCGTTTCCTATAGGTTAGTAGGTACTTTAGTTTATCTTATACTATTAAACGAGCAATTCTATATACATATATAATTATATAGAATCTGAATCTCGGAATCGGCTCCAACGATTTTCGTGAAATTTAGTATGTAGGGGATTTCGGGGGCGATAAATTGATCTCAAACGCAATCCAGTGCTGTAACCGCTGCGCCAACGCGGCGTCCTGTTGCGCGGGCGGTTGCGGGTTCGATCCCCGCACACGACAACATTTGTATTGGCCATACAGATGTTTGCCGTGGTCTGGGTGTTTGTGCAGTCATTGTGGGTCTCCCCACCGTGCCTCGGAGAGCATGTTAAGCCGTCGGTCCCGGTTGTTATCATGTACATTTGATAGCGATCGTTACTCATAGTATGGAGTATCCGCCAACCCGCATTGGAGCAGCGTGGTGGATTAAGCTCCGATCCATCTCCTACATAGGGAAGAGGCCTATGCCCAACAGTGGGATATTACAGGCTGAATCGTGATCGTGAAATTGATCTAGCTAGGATTCATTCTTAGAAAATGTTTTTTATCCCTGTTTTTAGGCAATGAAAAAATAGCTACAATATGATTAGAATACGAAGGTAAATTTCGCAATTGTCAATAAAGTTGTAATAGCTCGGGTGGGAAATCGGTCGCTCGGGTTCAACCGATAAAACCATGGTTCAAATCCGTTTCCACTCTATTATTTTTTTCCTTTGTTTTCTAATTTCTCTCTTGATTTTTTATATTTAAATAAAAATAAAGTATAAAAATACCGAGAAAAAAAACTTAAAAAATACAAAAAATACCGAGCTAGGCTCGGTCACCACACAGGTCACAGGTACTTAAGCTTTATTGGCCATACAGATGTTTGCCGTGGTCTGGGTGTTTTTGCAGTCCTTGTGGGTCTCCCCACCGTGCCTCGGAGAGCACGTTAAGCCGCCGGTCCCGGTTGTTATCATATATCTACACTTGATAGCGATCGTTACTCATAAGTAATAGTAGGGAATATATCCGCCAACCCGCATTCGAGCAACGTGGTGGATTAAGCTCTGACCCTTCTCTTACATGGGGAAAGAGGCCTATGCCCAGCAGTGGGATATTACAGGCTGTAGCGTAGCATGTTTAGGAGGCTAAAAAATATATATAAATTTTTTAATAGATATTTTATAGAATCAAAGTATTTTGTACTAATAATTAAGTAGTAATATAATAAAAATTATCTTTATTAAGATATACTTAGTATCCATAGATAGAGAGTATTTGAGCAACACAAAAAAGTTACCACTTCAATGCAAATTTCTAGACTTACGAAAAATATTCAAAACACATTAACTGCTTTTGATTGATTTGTAGTTTTGTACACAATCATTACGTGTTTTGTATAATGTTGTGTAAAGATATAGCAATAGAACAATACAAATACACAGATACATTTCACCCATAATGTCACAACATGAATTGATTTCCATTAGCTATTACCTATTTAGTGATTGCTTTGCTTCGTTTATCCACTGGAAATATTGGCCACGAAAGCTCATTTGCTAATACATTCATGAGTGTTGCGATTTATTAATGTAATGAAAATTAGATGCATTAATTAATGTTAATTAAGGTAGGGCACAAAAAAGGCACAACAGGAAATATCCTCCTCAAAATCTGGAGCAGCCCGACTAGGGAAGTACCTCTACCTTACAAAAGATCACTGCTAAAATATAATACCTACTGCATTCAAGCAGTGTTGTGTTCCTGTGGTGAGTTAGGTGACCTGAGATTGGGGGTAAGATCGGCATTCGCGATGCTTCTGGTGTTACAGGCGTTTATAATTATGCTACGGTAATCGCTTTCCATCAGGTTGGCCGTACGCTTTGCTATCATCCGTACATCCAAAACGTTGACGTCCAATAATAATATTTTATAATCGATTCTTTTTATCATAATATATATTCATAATATAATTAAAAGAAAACAAAAAACCCGCCTGCGTAAAAAACGGAAAGAGCAAAGTCAACATTTTTTAAACTTTCTTATTGTATTTCTTTATTATTATTACGGTAATAATAATCATAATATACATTTTTGAAATCCTTGTATTGAGCCCTTTAATTTGATACCCATACTATAGTATTCTAAAAAAAAAAATATTTCTTCATTAACTACAATGGCCTCGCACAGCCGCCATGTTTGTTTTTTTTTAATGTCACCTATCTAAGAACACTTGGGCTGCTAAGACAAATCTAACGATATCTCAATTATGCAAATCCGTTCAGCGGTTCTAGAGAAATGAGGTGATTAAGAATATTACATACATACATACAAGATACGCGCGAAAAACATAACCCTTCCTTGGCAGTCGGGTAAAAAAGACTACAAATGATATTTCATTTATAGCTTGATGTGTAAAAATGTATAAAAGTGTGTATAAAAGTTTGTGTATTTCGACGACGCGTTAGCGTAGCGGTCACAGCACTGGCTGTTGCGTTGGCGGTCGCGGGTTCGATCCCCGCTCACGATAGATATTTTTGTATTGGTCATATTATAGATGTTTGTCGTGGTCTGGGCGTTTGTGCTTGTGTATTGCGTGTGTTTCTTGACCTTCAGAGACACTGGAGAAAATCCTACTGGTGTCGATTGCGAAAAGATTTTTACTTAGAACTTTTCTTCGCACTAACAACCGTTACAGGTATATTCAATCCCAACAAAAACATAAATGTGAAAAATGACAGCCAAGTTCAATATAAGAATATGTTGTTTGTGGACTTCGCCGAAAAAAGTATTGAGATCTAAATGAGCGCCAAGTTCTACAGAAAATATTAAATTAAGCTAAAGATTTCACTTGGCTAGTTTTTAGTTAAAAACAACATTAAAAAGCTATTAGCCAAGTAAAAGATGAATTATTAGTGTTGTTCTTGGCTGTCATTTTTCACATTTATGTTTTTGTTGGGATATCATTACTTTTTGTAGAGATATTTATTTGAAATTTTTTCATTTTTCTTCTCATTCTGTTAACGGATTCGATGTCGGAGACCAACCGGATCCTCAGATATCGATTTTGAAAGCAATCGGTCGAATAACTAAAAAGTTCAAGATGGCGGCTACTTTTTCTCATTTTGTTATCAGATTCGTTTTCTGAGACCAACCATGTCCCCAGATATCGATTTTGAAAGCAATCGGATGAATAATTACAAGTTTTTGTATGGGGGCATGGGGACACCCTTTATTTTTTGACTTCATTTTTTTTATACTTTAGATTGACTTCTGAACTATATCTGTGTATTGTGTTGTGGCGCCACGCGCGCCAGCCGCCGCGCCGACACACGCCGTTGGCCGTTTGTTTAGCGCGTATTACAAGTTTTTATGGGGACACTCTTTATTTTTTTACTTCATTTTATTTTTATACTTGTTTTATATAGCAAATGTATCAATTCATATTTTGTGCAAGTTTCAAATATCCACATAAAACGGTTCAGACGCTACAATTAAAAAACATTTTTTTTGTATGGGGACCCCCTCTATTTTTTAACTTTCTTTTGTTTTCAGATTTTTTCCTGCGCTTACGCGTAATTACCTAGCTAGATGCCAAATTTCGACTTCCTAGGTCATCTAGAAGTGGGTTAGGTTTTTGATCAGTCAGTCAGTCAGTGGAAAATTTGCGACTTTTGAACCTTCATATTTTTGTAACCGTTTCAACTAGGTTAATGAAATTTGGGGTTCTAGTTGTCCTTAGGAATATAAATTAATATATGTAATTTGATCTGTTTCTGTTGAATAGGTTTTGAGTTATGGAGGGGTCAAAAGTCGCTCGAAATGGTTCGTGTAAATATACACACGGCGCTGAGTCGCCAGTTCTTTTGCTTGAACTTGGCTTGACACGCTGCCGCGTGTCTCGATAATATTGGCAACGCTATGCATGCTTTTGTACACGAAGTAGGTATAGATATCTATACTTCGTGCTTTTTTTGTACCTACATACAGTTTTTGACAGCTATAATTTTTAAAAAAATGTTGGGTCAAAAATATTCAATTTGGTGAATTCAACATATATACTATATCTGATAAACTATATATGTGATTTAGAGCCTACAGTTAATTTCACTTGGACATCACGACATATTTTGATTAGTTCGATCAAAAAATACCAAGATTCCCAGATTTCATTTAACTGTTCAAGTCTTTAATTTACTGAAATTAATGTAGTGTCCAAAAGACAGTCTGTTAAAAAAATCTAACAAAATTTTTTCTGAAGTCATCGAAGACAGCTTCACTAGACTTGACACATAACAAATTGATTTGTATGAATAAATCTATATATGTATATATATACATATATATTTATATATACTATATATATATATATATAATTATATATATATAAGATATTTCCACCACGATATCTCTGGAGACTGGAACCATAAGGCCTGATAAGGCGTAGAGACTTGAAACTTGGTAGGAATATTCTTTTCGCCGAGTAAAGGTCAGCTAAGAACGGATTTTACGAAATTTCACTCACAAGCGGGAGTTGTGGGGGTTAATAACATATATGGCAAAACAACGTTTGCGGGGCAGCTAGTACATAGGTACATAATATAGGCAAACACACTACACACACACGCCTGTCACCTAGTAATTCCAAAAAATTCTTTCTGGCAATATTTCCAAAAGGTATAAGGCAAGTACAAGGATTTATTAACATTTTATATGCAAAGGTAGGTTTTTTACATTGTGGTGCAAAATGATTAAATAATAAATGTTTAAGTAACTAAATATTAGTAATTTAAAATAATAGTAAGGAAACTAACTTTAAAAACAAATAAAACAAATTTCTTGCGAAAATAATAAAATTTAATTAGAAAATTCTGTCCTATTGAATATACATATATAAAAATTTATTTAGGTAGGTAGGTACATGAATCGACAAGTTCAAAATAATTTTTGGACAACCATTAATAACTTTAAAAAATACTTACCAGCCTATGAACCTAGGTAGGTTAGCCTTATTACGATGTACTCTGTGGTTAGCCTACCTAGGCTACCCAGCAATTTTTACTTTCCATTAGCAAACTTAACAACTACAACTGCCCTCTATTAGTATAAACTATAACTTACTAACAATTTGTTCCAATTTGTTGAACTAGATGTCACTTCACATCCTAAGTTATTGTCTATTCTTTATGTCAACAAATAAAGAATATGTACTCTCTAACGAGAGATAATAATTATATTATATAATATAGTGAGTATTTAGACCATACATTATTTTCATTGTTTAACGATCAATGAAATAGATCTTTCACCTACATTTTTTTTTGTCTATTAAAATGCATACAATAAGGCAATATTAAGATCATAAGAAAGATACTTCATTTAAATATTCATAAACCAACTTTACGATACTCTAAAACCCATTCATAAATTATGCTATATATATGAACAAGAAATTAGTATCAATGATGAGTCATGATAAAATAAATTGTTTTTCTAAACGAAAACCAATAATGTTTATAGTCTGTTAACATTCTCTGTGTCATCTGTGTGCTCTGTAGTCTGTGTCTTGTAATTGTATTCACAGTTCTGCCAGCTGGGCGGTTCCGAATTTCTCATATTTATGTTATAATTAAACAAACAATTTATTATTGCCATTGTGTGCCTACGCAACAAAATGTAAGTAATTTCTTTTTTTAACTTTAATGCCAAAATATTTGTTATTAGTTTTACGTGACGAGAACTTTGTTGCGAAAGTAACAGTACTAAATAGAAATTCCGACGCTTAATGTATGCAGTTAACGTGTAAAGCCTATTTAAAAAAACAAAACAAAATAATTGATAACTTACATTATATTTAATACAAAATAAAAGTAATATTATATTTTTATTTGTTAATTAAGTTCCATATCAAAAACATAGACTTTTTAAAAACTTCAATCAAATATTTATTCAGGCATAATTTACACACGTCTATTTTATAATAAAATTATGACGAAACCAGTTCTTTTTATGAAATATTATGCGGTTAAGGACAATTCATTTATTATGCAGTAATTATAATATATTTACCTGAGATTAAAACAAACATTTTTCTAGGTTTTACAATCAGTTTTCTTCACAATTTTACCTAACCAATTTAACTTTCAATTATAACACTAGGCAGATGTCATCAGTGATTTACAAATGAATAATGTAAAAACTACTATTATTTTATTACAAACTAGCTGACCCCGCAAACGTTGTTTTGCCATATATGATATTAACCCTCACAACAACTCTTGTGGGTGGAATTTTGTAAAATCCGTTCTTAGCTGACCTCTACTCGGCGAAAGGAATATTCCTACCAAATTTCAAGTCTCTACACCTTATGGTTCCAGAGATATCGTGATGTGTCAATATATGGGTCGAAATCTCATATATATATATATATATATACTTTCAATTTGATTTAACAGCAACCTATCCTCATAGATCAGCATCAAGAATCTCAAGGGTTACAAATTTTTTTACTGGTATAAAATACTCATAGAGTCAAAGAATTTTTTATGATCTATTACTTTTAATAACCACCTCAACTCAAAGCCACCTTTTTTGTACAATATTAGTGTTTGGTTTAGTAGTCATGTCAACTGTAGCTGTTTCGATATGTGTAAAAGCAAAGTTAATTTAACAAGTGTACAGAAATTTTGGAAATTACTGGGAGTTGTAATATGGGCCTTTGTTAAATGTTTGGATTCATTTTAGAACTAGATTTATGTGGGTGTATGACTTTGGCTACTTTAAGACCTTTGGAAAAAATTCCTTTGGCATGAGTATTATGTTATTGATATAAACTTTTAGTTTGTGGCAAGGTTTTGAGTTATTTTTGAAAACCCAAAAAGTCACATGTTTTGAAATCGGAAACTAATATGTGTGACATTTACCTTTGTGAGAGTCGGTGACAAGTTTTATACAACTCGGACATTTAATATTGAAATATATTTTCTACATTATAATTATTACACTTTGTGTGTTACTGTGCCAAAACAATAAATTTGATACTTTTATATACATATAGCATAAATGAACTAATCTCGTGGAGTAATGAACTATAAAACTTGTATAATTATAGCTTGTATGCCTTAGGGTGAGGCCAAACAAGTGTAATTTTGTGAGTTGTGAGTCGCGTAATTTCGGTCATTTTGCGTCACCGGCACACAACTCATTTTGCATCGCCTTCCAGTCCAGCTCGTGCCAAACGGCAACGCAAAATGAGTTGTGTGCCGACTCACACTTTAGTATGAAACTGAATGCAGCAAAAATTACGCGACTCACAACTCACAAAATTACGCTCGTTTGTCCTCACCCTTAAAGTAACTTAAGCTGTACACTAATAATTGTGTTTGTTAGCAAATGAAAAAAACCGACTTCAATTTCATTGGCAAGTAATAAATAATTAATAAATTAACAAACGCACTAGTCGTCACTACGATTTTCGAAGCTTTCCCTCGATTTCACTGGGATCCCATCATCAGATCCTGGTTTCCTTATCATGGTACCTAAGTTGGGACATCCCCTTTCTAACAAAAAAAGAATTATCAAAATCGGTTCATAAACGACGAAGCTATCCCTGAACATACATATTTAAAAAAAAACATATATACGGTCGAATTGAGTAACCTCCTCCTTTTTTAAAGTTGGTTAATAAAATCCTTTACTTTTCCTTATTAAAAAGCGGTTATTTTAATATTACAAACAGACATTCCAATTTTATTTATTAGTATAGATGTTAGTAACGATCGCTATTAAGTTTCTATGATACCAACTAAAACCGACAGCTTTACATGTTCTAAAAGGCACTGTGGTGTGCCCACAAGGACAGACACCCAAACCAGACACAAATATTTGTACAAATATCCATCTCGAGCGGACATTGAGAGCCTACACGGTAGACAGCTACACCAAAACCGTTGTAAGCTAAATAATGTATATAACTTTTACTTCAATGTTAACTAAGAGTAGCTCACAATTTTACTTCTTTTCTATGTTTATGATGCCTATTCTGTAACTTTATGTCAAGATGTGTAAATTTTAGCCTGTTTTTCTTCTGTATGTAGTATCTTTCTGTAGTATCTTTCTTCATGTCTGTAGTATGTTTCTAATATGAAGGAATTTATATATTGGGTCCAATTGGGTACAAAATTAGTCTCCAACATAACAATTTACTACAGACCAAATTTAGATGTGTCTGAAATGAATTTACTAGAAAGTAGAAACCTAAGAAAAATTTATAACTTATTACCTGTCCTACATTCTACTCTCTCCTACAATAAAGATTACACTGACTGTGTACAAGGATTTGCTTACTGAAAAAAAATATTTGGTCGATTGTTTTTAACCTACTTCAAAAAAGAGGAGGTTCTCAATTCGGTTGGTATTTTTTGTTCATGTATTTACACCGGTTACGCCGAGTTTTCTGATCCGATTTACCTGATTATTATTTTTTTTCAATGCGAAATAGTTCGATTCAGTTTAGCTCAGTAGTTTTTATTTTATGAGCATTTTTGTTAACTTGAATAATGTAATTTTTATGTGTCACAACTTTTTACTGGGTGTACTTATTTCGATAATTCTGTTTTAATAAAAAGTTGGTGCTTGTCAAGTAATCCTATTTAAATTTAATCGAGATCTGACAAGTACTTTTAGAGTTATCTCCAATAATGCATATTTACTTGACTTTTATTTCGTCAACCTACGTTGTATAGGTACTTTTATTACTTGTCGATGTAATTGAAGTCGGTTTTTTTTTTGGTTTGCGAACAAAAACAATTATTTACATTATTATTTATTATTATTCATAACATTTTTAAGAATTCCTTTGTTTCATGATTATATTTCAAACTGTTGTGTAAATAAAAATAACTAATTTGTGGATTACAATAGCCTTAACTAGGTATGTAATATGTGTATCTAATGAACATGCAATTGTGCAATTAAAACAATTTACATAGCCAAGGTTTTTCGGCTTTCCTTATTAGAATTTTTATAATATTTATATTTTTTTACTAAATGACTATAAATACCAGTAACATAATTGTAATTTAAGTGTAAAAATATATTGATAATTATTTTTCCCTTTATACATATAATATTTGTTAAGTAAATAAATATATAACGATATGTCCCAAATTGTGTATAATACAGTTTCACGGTAGTATAACTTCGAGTAGTTTCCACGGTATGATTTTTAATCGGTAAACCAGTGGTAGCATTCTAGTATAATAAAACGGTAATATTACGTTGTCATCACTAGAAAGATTGCGTGATTACTTGCAACGAATAACAGAGTCAAGCGTGCGGAAATACGTATCAGAGAAAAAGCTATGCCATACGAAAAATTAATTGGTCTAACTGAGATGGAAATAGTTTTCGCGTCAGAGTGTAAAAGAGAAGGAAAATGGTTTAGGTCGATGTACTCGCGCTGTTATGACGATCACATAGAGGCCGATCAAGATGTGATGTAGCGGTAACTTGATGATAATACTTAAGTCATTATTTATCAACAAACATTTCTATATTACGAACCCAAAAAGTGGGTATATATGGTAATTGAATAATAAATTACTGAGCACTTTTGCCAATTAATGTACATAGATAGCTAAAGATTCGAAATAGGTTTTACTTTTATCGTATTTTCAATAAAATTGAGACTTACGTGGATAAAACCGCGGGGTATATAGCGGCATACATAGTCTAGTCTACATACATTATAATAAGTATTGAGTATCGGAAATTAAAATCGTTTATACCGTGTTGGTACTGATTTTATGATTTATCTATTTTTGATTAATCGATGTAAACTAGATATATATATATCAGTTAAGTATATAAAAAGTGAATTGAATTTATGAATCTGTGTTTTGGCCATTTCGTAAATATCGATAATGTTAATTAAATGCGGTAATTAATTGAACAGCGAATGTTTTCCTTATCGCTTTACTATTTATTATTATATTCTTTTTTTTTTGTATTACGGATCATGTTAAACTAAGTTTACAACAGTTTTTTTTTTTTTTTTTATGTTACTAGGTTGGCAAACAAACGTACGGCTCACATGATGGTAAGACCGTAGCCTATAGACGCCTGCAACACCAGAAGCATCGCAAGCGCGTTGCCTACCCTATCCCCAATCCCCCCAGAAGCTCTGGTCACCTTACTCACCAATAGGAACACAATACTGCTTGAAAACAGTATTATTTAGCTGTGGTCTTCTGTAAGGTCGAGGTACTACCCCAGTCGGGCTGCTCCACATTTTGAGCAGGAAATTTCCTGCTGTGCCCTACCTCAGTGCAATCGGCATTGTTGTAAACTTAGTTTAACCTGTAGGTTTTTTATGTTTTATGTGTTAAAATATTTATAAGTTTTATATTATATTTACTATCTGTGCCCCGCAGATTCACTCGAATAAAATCAATGCACATAATAAAAATGTAACGGATCGCTGTCTGTACATGCATGATATATGAAAAAAAATATTATTGGGACCTTTATCAACACAAATAGCATCCAAAACAATGATTTTTAGAATTTTTGTCTGTTTATCTGTGCGTATGTGCACGCTAATCTCAAAAACGGCTTATCCGATTTACACTTGGTTTTCATTAATATATTGTGGTAGGCTTCACTTAACATTTAGTATTTATTTCATGTCAATCGGTTAAAAAATAAATAAATAAAAAAGTTATGCCAATTTAAAGAATCACATTGAACATATAAATACCTAAAACGAGGACGAAGTCGCAGGCACAGCTAGTATAGCATATATTTTAAGTTGAATAAAGTTCTTCTATCTGTGCAAAATTTCATTAAAATCTATGATTAGCCAGGACAAACATTGTGACGCGAGATTTCCACATATGATTTTAACAGTAAACAGTAATAATGGACATTAAAATTAAAAATAAATGAGTCAAACATTTTGTTTATCTCTATTTACCTTGTGAGAAATTTTATACTTGCGTTATTTTTGTCTGTAAGTTGAATAATAGATTATATTGTATTCGCTCTTGACCCTATTTCATTCAAAAAACTCATTAAGATACCGGCTACTCTACTAAAGGCCGGTTTCATCGTTTGTGGATGGAGTTTACCCCGCACATTAACGTACGAATAGACTTTAACAGCAGGAGGTATAATAGGACATTAGGACCTATTTGTCCTGAATTAACAAACTATAACTATTACATTCACATTTGCGATTAGAAATATCTCATAAATTTCGTGAAATTCGGAGGTTAAGTCCGTTAACTAGCTAAACACAAGATGCCAGTTAGGATTGTTACGTGGTTCCTGATCTGAAGGCAAGGCACAAAACTAACGCAACCAAGCCATGTTAAGTGATGTCACAGTACATTTTAGTGATTTCATTATCTTTGTCAGTACTTCAGCCCCAACTTCGGTTGCCGCATCATGTCTTTTTTTCTCATTATTTCTAAGTAGGTGCTGTTTCGCTTGCTAGTCGCTATGCCGTGTCCGTTTAGCTTTAAGCCTCATTTAGGCCGTTGCCTGGAAATTTTGCGGGCAGCGGGGCGGCAGCGGCGGCAGAGCAGGAGCGGCGCGGGCAACGCCGACCCGTTCTCGAAACCAGCGGCAGATCGCGTGGCTAGCTATAGTCCGGCCGCTTACGACGAAGAATTTCGCACTCCGGCCCCTCGTCTTTTGTCTTTGTCGCTCGCTTATAAACATATTGCCGTTGCGCTCACACAACAACACTGCAATGCTGGACCGCGGGCGGTCACCGCTTGACTGGAGTTACCGCTCGTTGCCCGCTACCGCGGCGATGCCCGACCGAGGCGACCTGTTTTCGAGGGTCGGTCCATTTGATTGTACGCATACGATCCGGCCGCTCCCGCGCCGCCGCCGCTGCCGCCCCGCTGCCCGCAAATTTCCAGGCAGCGCACTTACGGAGACGCGGGGCGTCGTGCGTAGCGTGTGGCGTGGCGGAACGCACTAAATTCAAATGTAGGGCGTTGGATGAGTGCGTTTACGGAGAAGCGATTTTACATGCGTTCATTTTCATACATTTTGACACACGCGCGACGCTAAGGCCAAATGAGGCCTTAGTACGATCTCATCTCAGCGTTTAACTCAAAATGGTTTGTCAGTCTAGAGTCACCGTGCGCCATAAATTAAACTGAAAGCTACCGTTATATCGTAGTGTCTACAAACAAAACATTTGTATGGAAACATAAAATTATTGATCTGTTTTTCGAAAAATCAATTGATAGCCTTTATCTGTACTTTTTTTATACAGCTAGTTCGAAATCGTAGGTGTAGGCATGAAAGAATAAAACGACGTATTGTGATCTTTTTACTGGATAGCTTAACAGAAATTATTTACAGACTCGGTTGAGCAGAGTTTATCAAATAATACATGTACAGGCGTACAGCGACACTTTATTATGAAGAAATAATGCATTTCTTACTAGTTGACATTAGCCTATACAAGCAAGGAACTCATACAAAATAACGAAGTTATTTTTTATTCATATAAATCCGAAAATAACTTAAAGGACATATTCGATGTCAGTGACATGTAAAATCATTGTTTACCTATGTATAAAGTTTCAATGAAATGTAAAACAAACCCGAAACATAAAAGAATATATATATACATGTATATTCTTTTATGTTTCGGGTTTGTTAACATTTGATTTAATATGATGTAAGGTTGGTAAAATAATTATGTACGTAAAAATACAGTCATGGTCATTTGTGTTTACTGTCCATGTGACTCACCGGTGTCAGATAACCTGTTTGTCTGTGATGTAGTTATACATACATCAAATGAACACAGTCATCAGTGGGCTAATGACATTAACCAGGGCTGTTGGAAATTCGTGTCTGAACTTATAGTATAAAACAGTTAGCATTATAATTTTTTAGTAAGGAATGTTTTTACAATTTATTTATTTATTATTTATTTATTTATACTTTATTGTACATCACAACTACAAAAATCATTTACAGACTGTGAAGTACAATGGGCGGACTTATGGCTATTTAGCCATTTCTTCCAGGCAACCCAAACAATTTATCTTTATTAATAATACAAAATTGAATGGTTTGTCAACTTATTTAATTTGATTGTAATTTGTACCTACGGGTAAAAACTGGTAACATTGCTGTCGACTCGGAAGTCGAAAACCGAATCTAATTTAATTGTTCTCGATTGATTCAAACGCATGTGCTAAGAAAAATGACAATAATTTCGACAAAATTAGTGTTTCGGATCTGTCATGAATGAAGCAAACTAGTAAGAAAAAAAATTCAAATAACTGAACGTAATACATGTATCAATTTGTATTTACTAACAAAGTACCTACAATTCGTACTTACTTTGTTAGCAGATATAAATTGACATGATTGGCTAACTGAAGCTAAATCTTCTATATATTAAAAATGAATGTTGCTAAGCGCATAACTGAAGAATGGCTCGACCAGTTAAATAGTTAGTTAGTTGTGGGCTCGATTTTCCGCATTTAGACTTAATGTTGGTCCATTATGCGTGAGAAAAGGCTGACTAGTTCAGCCAGCCCAGCTCCTTTCAGAGGCTCAGAAGCCTCCTGGGGCGTTCACAGGCTTCTCGGAGCGTCCTTATTTCTTTAAGTATGGTAACCCGGTGTGTGGCCACTCCCTCGCATTCCAGGATCACGTGGGCGGCTGTTTCTTCGGCAGCAAGACATCCCCTGCATAGGACTGTCCGTTTCATTCATGATGAATAGTTGATGGTTGAGTGCCACGTGGCCGGTGATTGTACAACTATTCTGATGTCTAGACGGTTCAGACTGAGCAGTCGACGCGATAGGTGCGGTGATGCTTCCGTGAGTACCAGGCTACCAGCTTGGACTGTCTACAGCCGGTTTGGTTTGCCCAAAGGGCTCGACCAATTTGGTTTTTTTTTTTGTATGTTCCTTAAAACCCACGAAAGGTTTTTATACTTAAAAAAAATTACTATTAACTTTTGGCAGAACGAAGTCTGTCCGGGCAGCTAGTTAATTATATTTATTTTAATTTTTGACTCTTACAATAAAATTATTTTCAATACTAAAATATTGACTGGTTTTACCTTCATTGCCTTCAATATATTTATAATTTTGTGCATATCAACATGTTAAAAAAATTAAGCAAATAAACAGCAGTACCTATTATTAAAATCATTATCACTATAAAAACAATATGATTGGTAATTGAAATGTATCCAACCTTTTCTAGCTCCGTGTTGTTTTCTAGTGATCATCATATGATTATTTTACATTTTAAACTATTATTTATATTAATTGCGTGCAATAAAAAAATGGTTTTTTATTTGTAACAATATTTAGGGCAAGACTCATCATCATCATCATCATCATTTCAGCCTATCGCAGTCCACTGCTGGACATAGGCCTCCACAAGTTCGCGCCAATAATGGCGTGAACTCTTGTGTTTTACCCATAGTCACCACGCTGGGCAGGCGGGTTGGTGACCGCAGGGCTGGCTTTGTCGCACCGAAGACGCTGCTGCCCGTCGTCGGCCTGTGTACTTCAAAGCCAGCAGTTGGATGGTTATCCCGCCATCGGTCGGCTTTTTAAGTTCCAAGGTGGTAGTGAAACTATGTTATCCCTTAGTCGCCTCTTACGACACCCACGGGAAGAGAGGGGGAGGCTAAATTCTATGCCGTAGCCACACAGCAAGACTATGTAAACACAATTAAAATGGTCTTTTCCATTTGATATATAAATGTATATAGCTAAGCGTGAAAATTGTACAGAAGTTGATCAGTAGTATATTAGCAGTGCAAGGCAAACTGGTGTGTGTATGTCCTGTCTCGCAATCATTGAAACTGGTTCTTAAGTGAGTCACGCTGCCCACGTGGTGTACACTGTATACTCAGCTTAAACGTACAAAAACTCAGTTGCAGTCCATACTTTTTCAAGCTTGTAAAGCTATTTTTATCTAATTGAAAAGTACTAGTAAAATGTGTTGTATGGATGAATATTTATTGTTTCTTTTATGTTTTCGATAACTCAAAATTGCATAGATCGGTTAATGCAATTTAAAAAATATTTGTAATGTTATACCTATATACGTTTAAGAAAAGTGTGTATGTTGAATTAGTAATCCTTAAAAGTAATGTGGAAAATACACGTCATGTTGGTGAGGGGTCCAATTAAAATATTGACATCATTTTAATAGATTTTAAGTAAGACATTTATATTCGTCTGTATGCATATTTTTGTAAATTCGCCTTACTAGCGATAGATTTTTAACACAATTTGTATGGAGCTTACGTCAAACTTCTATCTCTAGTAAGCAAATTCAGAGATAAATAGAGTATTAAAACTGGCTGTAAGTTGCAAGCGTTATTTATAACCTGCTTTGAAGTATCAACGTATTTATAAGTATATAAAAAGACAACAAGACCTTTACGCACAGAAACTTCATGTTGATAAAAATAAAAATCCTTGCAAAAGATACTTTACAGATAGAATTCGAATTAAGTAAACGTACTATTAGGTAGGGTCGGCAACGTGCTTGCGATGCTTGTGGTGTTGCAGGTGTCTATACTCTATAGGTACTACGGCTCACCTGATGGTAAGCGATTACCGTAGCCCAGGGCTGTCCAAACAGCGGCCCGCGGCTTGTTTTCATGCGGCCCGTGACGCCTTTTTTAAAGTGTAAGTTAATCAGAAAATAGTGTTGGACATAAATAGTTTGGATAATATAATTATTTGTCAAAACATATATTTGGTATAATTTATTTATCTTTATTACACGCTTTTTATTAGCATCACCTGTATGTTTGTAATCGACTTCTTTTTGACCCACTTCAAACGCACAGACTTTAGTTAAACTTAGTATAGTCTAGACTCTAGTCGACAAGTTGAAAATAGTCGAAAATAGAGATACTGCTCTTAAAATTATGTGTGATAGCTCATTGGATCCGAAATAACGTCTAGAAAAATGTTCTAAAAGCGTGTATTAGCACATACAAAATTGCAAAAGTTATAAACAATTAAAAAAAGGAAATAACCATTTATTTCCTACCATTCGTTTTTTGCAAACATTTCATAAACTATTATATTAATATTTAAGAAATTTCAAAAAAAAAAGATTCATAAAGAGGAGGAAATTTCCAATAAAAAACTTTCAGCTCCTGGAACTCAATCTCCATTATTTATAATTTTAATTTAATGCTGAAAATGGGTCTCCACGTGACATTTTTAGGTTGCGCGCGTGGCGTCAAAAGCGAGTACGACACATTGATTAATTTATTTAAGGTAATATTTTTTTCGATCGAATTAACGAAGGACCAATAAACATATAAAGAAATGATTACCCTGTATTTTTTTTATTACAAAACTGAAAAAAAAAATCTGCGGCCCTCCAGCTTTTGTAGTAAATTAGCCCGCGAAGGTATGAAGTTTGGACAGCCCTGTCGTAGCCTATAGACTGAGTCTATAGGCTACGGTAATTTTTTATAGTCTATAAGCTACGGTAATCGCTTACCATCAGGTGAGCCGTACGCTTGTTTGCCAACATAGTTGTATAAAAAAAATGAACACAGCTAACAAAGTTTTACTACAATAATCATCATCATCATCATCATCACATCAGCCTATCGCAGTCCACTGCTGGACATAGGCCTCCCCAAGTTCGCGCCAGACATCCCGGTTTTCCGCAATCCTCATCCAGCCTACGCCGGCAATCTTACGTAGACTACAATAATAGTATAACGTTAAATATATGAAAATACAGTGTGTCCCAATAAGAAGTTCAGATTTAAAAATTTAATAAAACAAAAACGGCTTAATATATTTCCAAATTTCTTTTTGTGTTTAAAAGTACAATCCTTCCGGTTATTTATGGAAAATGATTTCGTTCAAATGGGAGCCGCGGCTGACCTTGACGTACTCCATTCTGTCGGTCCAATTTCTGAGCACATTTTGGATTGTGTGCGGCTCTATTTCGACAATGGCTGCTTCAATATTGGCTTTCAAATGATCAATTGTTTGTGGATTGTCCTCATAGCACTTATCCCTCACGGCACCCCACAAATAAAAACCCAAACGCGTCAAATCACAGCTTCTTCCAGCCAATTCACGTCACCATTTCCATTTCTGACAATGCGGCCGTCGAATTTTTTACGCATTTCCGCTATTGTTACGCCCAATATGTGGCATGGCGCACCGTCTTGCTGAAACCAAAGGTCGTCCAAATCAATATCTTCAAGATATGGCCACAAATAAATAAAAACAAGTGCGAGTCGGACTCGCGCACGAAGGGTTCCGTACCATTGACTAGGTAATATATATTTAAATCTATGTATTATATAAAGTACCTGGGTGACCGAGCCTAGCTCGGTATTTTCATTTTATTTTTTGTTTTTTCTCGTTATTTTTATATTTTAATTTTATTTAAATAATAAATCACGAGTGAAATTTAAAAAAAAAAGAAAAAAAATTAATCTGGAGACTGAGATTCGAACCCGGGTCAAGACGATTTGACACCCGCCGATTACCTAATTACGCTGTTACAGCTATATTGACAGTAGTGAAATTAAGCTTCGTATTCTAATGATATTTTTTCATTGCCTAAAAACAGGGATAAAACGACATTTTTTTAAATGAACCCTAGCTAGATCAATTTTTCGCCCCCGAAATCCCCTGTATACTGAATTTCACGAAAATCGTTGGAGCCGATTCCGAGATTCAGATTCTATATATATATACAAGAATTGCTCGTTTAATAGTATAAGATATCTAGCAAAAATAGGTAAAAAATTGCATTTTTTGTATGGGAGCCCCCTTAAATATTTATTTTATTTTTAGTATTTGTTGTTATAGCGGCAACAGAAATACATAATCGATATTTGTATATGTGTATATATATATGTATGTATATCTTGTATGTGTGTATGTGTATATGTACGTATATTAACTTCTTTTTATATCATACTGCTTGTAAACTCTATGCCAATTCTTTATCAACTCTTTGTACACTTCTCTACCGCTTCTCTTTTTCTACGCCCTGTCCTATACCCAAAGGTTGTCTGGAAGAAATCGCTCTTAGCGATAAGACCGCCTTTGTACATCTTTCTTTGTATTTATCACTTTTTGTAATGTTTCTTTATGGTGTACAATAAAGAGTATTTATTATTATTATTATAATCTGTGAAAATTTCAACTGTCTAGTTATAGCCGTTCTCGAGATACAGCCTGGTGACAGACGGACGGACGGACGGACAGCGAAGTCTTAGTAATAGGGTTCCGTTTTTACCCTTTGGGTACGGAACCCTAAAAAGATGTGTTTCCACCAAATTTTGTACATTTCCTTGCCATTTCGGACAAATTAAATTGTATTTGTTGTGGAAGTAAATTTCCAACAGTGATTAATTTCGTCAACTATAAATAATATACTGCATTTCTGTCGAAGAAATAATGACATTATAGTTGCCTGAGCCAAAATAACCCGTATATCAAATCTGAACCGCTTATTGGGACAGCCCATATAACTAAACTGTTAGGAATTTTAATGTTTTTAAAATAAAATTCATAGCTGATTGAGGAACACTTCCTAACAAGAACACATAAGAACTGATAACGACTGAAATGACTCAAAAATTGAAAAAAAATTACAGTTTACTTTTAAATAAAGTCCTTCTTTCATTTGTTTCTATCTCTTAAAACCTAACGCTGTCGCTGTTACCTTGTAAATGTTGAAATTAGCAATTCTGTCAATTATTTATTATTCTTAAAGAAAACTCGCTTGGAACTGTCGGGTTTTTAATACTTCAATGCTACAATTAAGATCAAAATTTCCCAGGGGTTTGCAATAATTTACTATTTTTAGGTAGCTATTTAGTTTTCTAGGGATATTAGAAATATATAAATACATACGTTTTTATGCATGTAATTTTTTTATTTTTTTTTCTTTCATCGTTCATTTGACATATACCTATTATATACATGCGACAACACTTCAATAATTTTCATGTATTCTGCTGGTGAGATATCCAAAATAAATGCATTTTCACGAGAAAATTACAGACATACTCAGTAGAATCTCGAGATATATTTACGAAACAACATAACAACACTCGGAGAAACGATGAAATGTAGGTACTCGTCGATAATTAAGCCACTTCTGACGTACGGAAAACATAATTAGCGTAGCACATTATATACCTTGCTTTGACAAAACTTATTTACAACTATACATTTATATAAAGCAGTCACTTCAGCAATTCTAGATGTGTGAAAACTGAATTACTATAAAAGTAATTTAAAGGAAAATGCACCTTCCTGCAACGAATATACTCAACGTTGTGGCATAACATTCTGTTTTTTTTTTCAGTTAATGTTCGAGCCAGCGCCAACAGTGACGTGTACATCGACTTTTACTCTAATTAAAGGTAAGTAATGCCTAACCGATGATTTATATTATAGATTGATTACGAATGTTTGCTTTAGTTTGTTTTATTTGTTTTGTTAATTTAGAGATGAACTATTACTTTTGAGTCAATTCAACTTAATAATCTAAATTCTATTAAGCTCCATGTCGTATTCATATTAAGCGACATATGATTAATCTCAATATTTTTTTTAAATCATTAAATTGTCACATATAAATTTTCTTCTAAAAATAAAATAAATCCGAGTATAGTACCCACATCATTAATGATTTTACGTATACACAAATTTAAAAAGCAGCTGGATGACACATTCAAGTAGTGCTTAACCAGCAAAGCGCTAACACAACCATCTATCGAAACAATACAGTTAAAACTAAACGTACGAGTATGACCTCTAACTATTCATAAAACTCAATATGTACATTGAATAAATAACTGGATCGTAACAGTTTTAAGTTTGCGCATTGGCGTCGGTTCGGATTTATGAGTAAAATAGCCGTGTGATTAACTAAGTTTATAAAATCTAAGGACTTTGAGATGAATTGACTTCAACAGTTTTCCGTGGAGTTGTCTTTGCGCTTTTGTAACTGCATCAAACTTAATTCAGATTGTGACTTTTTATTTTGACTTTACTTTCGTATAAATTTTTATAGAATAGATGCTTATAAAAATTTGCAATATGCACTTGTAATGAAAATGAGAGGCTTTATTATTAGTAGAAGATCCGAACTTAAATCGATCTATAAATATTTTCTAATTAACAGTCGAATACGATATCCGAGAACTAAATAAAACTCGATATCAATAATTTGATTATCTATAATTCATAATGTTGATGTATAAAAAGTTCGTACTCGTAAATCACGATTCAGCCTCTAATATCCCACTGTTGGGCATAGGCCTCTTCCCCATGTAGGAGAAGGATCGGAGCATAATCCACCACGCTGCTCCAATGCGGGTTGGCGGATATATTCCCTACTTTGAGTAACGCTCGCTATCAGGCGTACATGATAACAACCGGGACCGACGGCTTAACGTGCTCTCCGAGGCACGGTGGGGAGACTCACAAGGACTGCACAAACACCCAGACCCCGGCAAACATCTGTATGGCCAATACAAATGCTGTCGTGTGCGCGGATCGAACCCGCAACCGCCCGTGCTGTGATCGCTGCGCCAACGCGGCGTCACCAACGTACTCGTAAAAATAACGTCAACATTTTCGAAAGCAACAAATTTTAATTATAAAGTGAATTAATTATCCTGCTAAAAGTCTGTAGTTATCTAAATTAAAAAAAAAAGTTTTATCTGTTAAGACCCTAAATTAAAATGCTGCCCATGAACTTTAAACCGCGGTTAAATGCAACGGGATATTTCAGAAGCTCTCAAGAATATCAAGATGATTTTAAAATAACCCCAGTCTCTGGCAAATTGAATATTTTTGAATACAGAAATATCGCTCATCTGTTCGATTTCAGATTAACTTTAGATTGAACCTGTTAGTGCAACTGGCTATAAATAATTAGATTTTCAACTTGTGGTCGATGGTAACGAATTTGAGTCGCTTAGGTACTTTAGTTTTAAATTACATATATACTAAATGTCTGAGCTTTCTATAAACATAAAGTTTAAACTAGTTTAAAGGCAGAATTGATAAAATAATAAAACACTGAAATGTAAAGTTTTCATTATTTAACTACACTTTTTTTTATAAATCGCTTTTTCATCGTCCGCCAGTCCTCCAGACTAGACGTGCTCGCGAATATTATTTACGCTGAATGCAACCATAAAAAATGGACTCGTTTTCATACCAGTAATAATAGCACAGCCGGGAAAAAGTTTTACAGCAAAATAATTACTTTAAGAGACCGCAACATGAATGGTTTTGAAAAATTCAGATAGCAAAGAAAAGGTGACCGACTAAATAAAAATAGAACTATGTAATATTCATACATTAATCAAAAAGTCAACACGATGACGACTGCATTGTAATTACACTTAATCGTAAACAAATAGGTTTACTTAATACTATGGGTGGTACTTTTTATCAATATTAATTAAAGGTCCAAAAGAAAATAATACGTATTGTGAGACTCGGAGAAGAATCGAGCCTATTACGTACGTCAGACTTGTCGTTTTATATAAAATTACACGTCGAAAGACGTGTTCTAAAATAAGATGAGAATACGTAATCATGAAACAGGACGTTAGTCTATCTCCAACACGGATACTAATATCCTGCAGAGGGATAAACTAATTTTGTGATCACCTATCACATATATTATGTTATGAACTATATATTTCTTTGTAACGAACGTTTACCTACGTTACGTGTACGTTGTAGGTATATTAAAGCAATTTTATTAAGGAAGTTAATAAAAAAAAAAAATTTCAATTGCTTTCGCCAAATGTTTAATTTTGTTAATTGGGTCATTGGCAATAATTAAAATTGTATTTTGTTAATTACACCAAATTTCGATGATTATGATATATGCAGTATGTGATGGTTCAAATAAGAATGCAAATGTACTTTTAGTAACATTGTACTTACGTTACTACATACTTGTTACTTACATTTAAATTATGATTTTGATTTTTTTTTTTGATGCTCCCAAATATGTATGTGTATGTATGTATGGTGTACGTGCTACTCGATCTACCGATGGCACTCCATGACTCTTGGCGTATATAAACTTTCATCATTCATGGTATGAAAAACAAACAGTATCATTAACAAGTAACGAGGCAGTGAAGTAGCAAACGGTATAATGATGTCGCTCAAAACCGTTCTAATAACCATGTATACTCAGTTCTTTTTTGTGTGGTATTTTACTGTAATATTTTTTTAATGTACTTTAACTTCGTTTATTCAAGTTGATATTAGAAAAAAAAATTATAATCATACTTCCTGTTTTATAAACAATAAGTTTCTTCGATAATAATTTCTTAGTAAATTTTAACTTCTCCAGTAAAAAGTATGGAACAGTGAAATGAGTAATTGGCTTTTAATTAGTGTACGTCTATTCGTTAAAAATTCTCATTTAACGGTCGTTGAGATACTTGATCCTAGTTGAAACTGCGTAATTACCACCCCAACGGTACATGGCCCTGTCCCCAGGGAAGGGATGAAAAGTTGCAAAGTCAAAAGTTTAACAGAAAATCTTAAAATTGTACGCTTTTATATTTTGCTTGCCTGGTACCATGGTACCATCTGTTCTGAGATCTTGTTATGCTAACGCGTGTACTCCATTTGTCTTTGTCTGTCATTTTAATTGCATTGATACGGCAAGACGAATAAATAGATAGATACTCGTAACAATATGCTAAAAAAGTAAACGATTAAATTACTGACGACTTTGTTATCCAAAACGACGTAGAACAGTAAATAATGAAACTAGTTTTTATATTTAAAAAAAATATTGTATCAAAATGAACTTGTCAATTAATGTAATCCTATATAATATGAGTAACCCTAAATTTATTAACGATAAAATAATTTAAAAGCTTATTTTTAAATGTGATTAACTTTAAAAGATGAGAACTATAAATCGACTAATATTATTTAACCTACTTCGTTGTAGACCTTTAAATAGAGCCTAATAAATAAAAGTTCAGTGCTACGCCCTGTCTGGTCGCACCCACCACGGGGTGGAACGTTCCTACCCAACCCGCAACTATTTATCGACGGAAGGCAAACTCAAATCCTTATACAAGTCAAAAAGTTACAATACTTACAATAAAATAGAGAATAAAATGAAGTTCTTTAGAGCTTAAGCATATACATTGCTAAAGTTTTCAATGATGGACGCTCGATACTTTTATGATCAGTATATTTTTTTTCAATTTAAAAAAATAATATTTATTTTCATCTTAAATTGTAGAATATAAGTAAGACTTCTCGAAACCGACATCTGTGTTAATTTATCCTAATTATTATTTGTCGCCTAAACAACATATGTTTGTAAAGTTGCATATCGTCTTTGAGACTGCAAAACCGCGTAACAGCAATCGATAATACCACGTATGTACAAAAGTCACAAGATTTTTATTTTTTAAAACCGCGTCAATTTTTGATAAGAGCGGTGCGTGGTCCCGTGGTCGATTGATGGCTATATTTTCGTGAATAAATCATTGTGTAAGTATTTATAGTTTCGATCCTTCTCCTACATGGAGAAAGAGGCTATGCCCAGCAACGGGGTGTTACAGGCTGAATGCAACAAATATTTATGGTTCATTTTACTCTGTATTTATTTGTAATAATTCGTAATATAATCAAAAATTCAGCTTTATACAAATTATTCAGTATCAAGAAATGAATCTGTTGCTACAAAACGCTTATTTGAAAGAAAGAAAATTTAAGCCTATTTGAACCAAAAAGGTGCCTGTGTGTTTGCTACAATCACGAGGCTAGTAATTTACTGAATGAACAGTTCAACAAGCAAGAGCTAATAAAAATAGAGACAAAAAAGCTGCAAAAAAGGAATTATACATGCATTAACAGCAGATCTTCAGGATGTAAAACTGTGTCATTTTTAAATGCAAGTGTACTTTATTTTAAAACAAATTTTTCAGTATGCAATTTTTTCAATTAATAACGTAGGAAATAACGATGTCACTTGATACGGATTTGACGAGCCATGCTGTGATTTAAAAGCTACTGCATACGTTTCGTTTTTAGAAGATCATTAAATAAAGTTTCTTAACGATATTTCCAAGGATGCGATAATTTTACAAATGCCGTTATGGTGAAAAATAGGAATAATTTAGTGTCGAGCACGTTGCTACGATTAGATATGCCAAAGAATATAATCATAATAGAAAAATATTTGAAAAAAGGGCACACGCAAATGGAAATGAACTCTGTTCACTCGAAATGTTTTCACCTTTACAATACGCAGCTGTAACAAAAGAAGCTAGAACCAAACCACATCCCTAAGAAGTAATTATGCCTTGCTACACAAATTTCATTATTTTTAATTTTTAAAGGTGTCAGTATTAAAGATTACAATGTCTATGAATCAATACGACCTGGTCGTGGGGCGGGTGACAACTGTGTAGTAAATTGCAAAAGTTTAAGGTATAAATCAAATGGTACAATAGATTTCAATCTCAGTCTAGAAGACCAAAGAAATTATTATTATAAATAGTAAAATGTATAATTTCAAAACCGCGGAAGTACTACTTACTTAAGCTACAAAATCAAAATCTAATGGACATATTAATAAATTTATATTACATTCTATTAAAATAACAAGCACAGAGGTCACAATCAAGTTCAGTTAGGAAAATTTATCCTAATAACCAAGATAATCAGTTTTTTCTTCCTCCTGTAAAATTTACAAAATGTAGATACGCAGTATTGCAGACTACTATAAATAAGTCATTCTAAGTATTAAGTACTAGCTTCTGCGCGCGACTTCGTCGGCGTGGACTCCGCTCCTATTGGTCTTAGCGTGATGATACATAGCCTATAGCCTTCCTCGATAAATGGGCCATCTAACACTGAAAGAATTTTTCAAATCGGACCAGTAGATCCTGAGTTAGCGCGTTCAAACAAACAACCAAACAAACAAACAAACTCTTCAGCTTTATATATTAGTATAGATTAAGATTAAGAAGTGCATTATTTATGCAAGGCTTACTACTATGTTCAATAACCATATTTATATTATTTGCGGACTTAAATTTCATCGTTTTTTTCCTTCTCTCCTTTTCTCTTTTTCTCCTATTTGTTGGTAAGCTCAAATCTCGAGAGCAGCTAAACCGATTTCGCTAATTCTTCTTTTATAATATTCCTTGAAGTCCGAGGATGGTTCTTACGCAGAGAAATTTTTTAAAAATTGTCTGTAAAAGTCTAAAAACAACACTTTTCTATATTTCCATACAAAAGATTCCTAATAATACTTAAAAGTCAATTTGAACTTTAATACCATACCATAAAGTTTATGTGTTGGTGGAGGGGTTCCGGGAAAGATAAGTATTTAAAAAAATTTAATATTAAAGAATCGACTGTTAGGCGGTACGAAGTTCGCCGGGTCAGCTAGTTTTACTAATAATTAAAAACAAAACCAAAGAATATTGTTGATAGTCAATTGACATTAATTCTTTTCCCAAAAGTGTAATAGTCTGTAACTAATTCGAGATCTCGCAGCTTCTCCGAATGCGAACAGGCGAGTTGACAATGTCAAGGCAATTAAAAAATGTATTATTGATTTCTTTTAAGTTAGCTAACATAAAACTGTGTCGATGTGTGAAGTCATTAAGAAAAGATAACTGTCTGCGCGTAACCGTCTGGATTCCGACGTCCAATGACACTCCCATTGAGAGATAAAGTGGTGGCTTCCATCGAAGAAAATCGGAATTTTAAAAACCTGCAATAGTAAAATTTCTAAACAAAGTCTTGTTCTCATATGCGAAGAAAGACATCGTGTGTGGACTTTTCAAATCACGTTCAAAATGGTAAACTTTAACGTCGTAGTAATACTTTTTGTCGTGTAACAGAGTAAATTTTTATTTTATAATTAATTTCGACAAATATAAAAATAGAATCAATATTAAACAAATCAAAGATTAACTTAAAACAAAAAAAAACTCAGTTATACATTTTGTCTGGGCTAATAATACTCATATTCACACTTGGCTTAACGTTATCGGATCGTGCTCATTTGCGTTTGCTCAGGAAACTAAAATAATTACAAATAATCCTATCAAAATTTCAAACTTTTAGACTTTTGGAATATATCATTTTCAGCTGTTAAAAAATTTATAAACGTTTCATCAAAATAGGTAACAAACTCTGATCAACAGTTTTCGAGTTCCCAAATTCACATAGTAGTTAACAACATTAAATTTTTATTAATAACATTTTCTGCTCACATTATACTGTCGTTTGTTTTATAATAACCAGCTAATATATTATCATTAATTAATTTGCCAATTACACGAGGTATCACGAAATAATTCCCTCGTGTAGCGTAAACTTTTATGTTGTATATAGCCAGCACAAATTTGTTTGTTTGCGCGTTATATTTGCCATTCATTCTAATTTGACCATTATCCGTCTACGTCTATCCACTATCTTTCTACGGTTATTTATTGTTGTACTCGTAGTAATAGAAACTTTTAAATTCATGAATATCAAATATGGCCTCAATAACAACAAGTATAATAAAAATATTCTATGAAGAGTAGGTGATACAGACCTATAATTTTTTTTAATTAATTTTCGTAAACCGTGGTTACCCTAGTAGTGACGGATGCGCGGCCTTCATGCTTAGTGGCCGGCCGACCGCCGCGAGTATCGCTAACTTTCACCTACGCGGTTTCATCAAAACTCATGCGATCTTCAGCTCCCTAATCTTTAATGTTTACTGTGTTATTTTTATAATAATTATTAATTTTAAAATTATTGACTTGTGCATCGCTAAACTTCAATGAAACCACACCAGACAGAATTTAAATGTCTGCAATTTGAAACAGACAAATTTCCCTGGAGAAATACGCTGACGGTTTAATTATTGCCTACTTAGCTCTTTCTGTGAGTACATGTATTATCTGAATTATACCTACTAGTAAATTTAGTGTAAGTAGGAACTGAATATAATAAAAATTTCTTTAAATTCATGTGTTATGTTATGGTAGCGCTTTAGTACATTTTTGATTATTCTAGCTCTTTTCAGATGTTTTAAGCATAGAATTAAATATGTTATTCATCATCTACATTTGTGATGACTACCCCATCCTTATCATGTCATTTTGTATGGGTGATATTATTTAAAAATGCATGATTGCACTTCCTGAAATCTAGATAACTTCCGGGTATTGGTCCTAATCATTTATCCAATTACATACATATATAGTTTTAGTCAAATATATTTTCATTGCCGACATTTTGACAGCAGTACCCAGTAAAGAACATTCGTGTACATTATGTACCTATACTTATATACCTAAGTTGCATATTATCAACAACCATTCACGCGTGTTTTAGGCAGTTAATGTTTTGTGTTCTATAGATTGAAATTATTAGCAAAAAGAGAGAGTTAATTATTTTTACGCTTAATTTTATATTTAACACAAAACGTACACTTGAACATAGAGAGTGCTAATTCGAGGGGCGGTAGCTGATATGAGGATGGATCTGACATAAAGTTGTGGTGCAGAGAGGTGGTCGCGTGCCCGCTATATGGCAGAGGGCTCAACATGAAGGTGGATGTGGACGGCCGGGAAGCAGCAGCCTGCAGTGCTACTCCGATTGCTAGTAATACAGAGTCGCCTGTCTCATTCCTTGACGGTTTGTTGGCTGATTAACACACTAATACGCGCTTGAGGATTTCGGTCTGTCATATCTATGTCCCGACATATTTCGCCGCTAGATAGAAATAAATATGAAGATAATCTAATTATGTTATTGTTTGCTAAACTAGGAGTATAAGGATACTACTAAATACGACTTCGACACATAATTGACAAAGAAAGGTAGACATTTCGAAGAAGTCGTACGTACTATATACATTATTCAGTTCAGACTCGACAGACGTGAAGCAAAGAATTTATTTATTCAATAAAATAACAGCTTTATACAATACATTAAACGATTTACTATTGATACAGCAGACAGAAATTCTCATCATACTCGAGATCATGCACTGTAAAAACGCCTGCATCCCTTAACCCCGAAATAACTTAACACAGCTTCACTCCGCACTTAAAACTAATTCTATGTCGAATAAGATGAACATACTAAACTCTACGTTCAAATAACGCTCACATAAGCCAACGATATTCTGACTAAACAGCGTACTATATCACTTACGAATAAAAGCTTATTATATTACTAGTATTTAGTATAATTTTATTATTTTGTAGCGGAATATTTTTACGCTTTTGTAGTTTCTAGGTACGTAAAAGTATAAAAATGGCAGGTAATGTAAAATAGCTTTATAATTATGTTTTTCTATTTTATTTAAACGTTAATAAATAATGCGTTCCTTAAGTTAACATTACAAAAAAAGGAAAAAGTTATTGTAATCAGTTTTTAATAACTGTATCGATTATATTCTGTAAATTATATAAGTCTAACTAATAAACAATCTATTAATATTATACGGTCGTGCACCGCACGTCATTTTAATTGCACCTTTAACAGAAAGCAATTACTCAGAATCGATAGAAATAAAAATAGATCTAGTGTCCGTTACCGTTTTTATCTCATTCTATGAACGCAAATATTTCTTAAGTACTAAGTCATTCGATTGTTCTAAAGATCATAAGAAAACCAGGCATTTTTTTGGAAGTGGTTATTTTTTAACAATTTTAAAATAAAAGAGAAAATTTGTTTTTTATTGTTAAAAATGTGCTATGTTCAAATGAGAATTCAACTTTATACATGCTAAAAATTTATTATTTAAGCTGTCCCAACACACCTACACAATATTGTTTCATAAATACTGACACTGTGACTGTTTTGTCGTTACCAGACTGCGGTGTAGCCACCTCAGACTCGATCCTGACGCCCGAGCAGGCACTGCTCGCCAAACTGGAGGAGGAGAACAGAAGAATCGAGGCGGACGCGAAGTGCCCCTCGCTAACCACCGTGCACAGTCGCAAGAGCTCCGACACATCACAAATATCATTAGCTTCCGGTAAGGTTGATAAAAAAATGTTAACATTCAGCAATGCGAAGCCTAGGCAAGTGTTTCCTACTATGCGATGTATATTTTTACTCAAACACGCAAAAAGCTGTTGACAACTGTTTTGTGAGCCTGTTTAATGTTTTTACTTTTAATTTTCTCAATAATTGAAATGTGTTTTTAATAACTTAATTCGATATAAATTATATTTCGAATTAATTATTTCGAAGTCAAAATGCGACCTAATTGATGATAAGCAAATATCTAATTATTCGATAGTCTGAAAATAACAATTGAAGTTATTGACGAAGGTTTTTTTTTAAATATGAAATTGCTATACATTGATAAATTATGTTTTATGTAGAGCCAAAGTGCCGTAGTTATTAAAGATATATTCACAGCTTATTAACTATTTTTAACATAAAATTAACTTCGAAACTCTATTATTTAGTTTAAACCTTGCGTCATTTTTGAGCGCGTTGTTGCGTGGATTTACTTAATGTGTTACATTTACTTTTATGCGCAATTTTAGCTTCATTGCTTGCGAAACTTGGATCGAGCTCGTCTTTTAAACCGATTTTAAAACTCTGTTTGCCGGCGCATTATCTTTTATCTCAGTTTTATATTGATAACGGAGATATAACATGTAAAGAATTCAGTAACAAATCAGTAAACCCCTCGTATCAGCTTGAGATGAGTGAAAAAAGTGAGTCAAGTGTTAGTATACTAGAGTCTTATTTATCAACAGTTATTGATAATATTCTGGGTATGTAGTATTATGTTTATTATAATCTAATAATCACCTTTTTTTATTTATGCAATTCTGTCTGCTAAGATTCCTATTTAATTTTCATTTTTGGTACTATGTATTTAGATAATAACATAGTATGTATGTTTGTATTTTTTTTAATACAACTAGGTCGACAAACAAGCGTACAGCTCACTTGATGGTAAGCGATTACCGCATCTTAATATACTTACATTTTTGTTGAAATCTACTATTGTATAACAGTGTTTGCTCGCAAATGAAAAAACCGACTTCAATTACATCGACAAGTAATACAACGTAAGTATAAAGAATTGTCAAAATCGGACTACTCTGTAAAAAGTTATGCGTGGTCATACCTTATAATCAGTGACTAAACAGTCAATCATCCCCTGTTTTCCTACCCTTAGGGTTGGATTTTTATTTTCAAATTTATATGGGACTAACTTCAGGATATACTCTTTCCAATAAAAAAATAATTATCAAATCGGAATACTCTGTAAAAAGTTATGCGTGATTATACATAAAAAAATACAGGCGTGGACTTGATAACCTCCTCCGTTTTTTTCGTTGGTTAAAATATATGTAAGTTCCACACGAAAATTGTTTTTAATTTAACTAACTATAAATGGCGAATTCCTTTAGCTATTGTGAAGTGATAAGTCTGGTTTGTTGTGACTTTTGTTGTGCTGTGGTATTAAATGTTACATGACAAAAAATCTAATGCTGTGCGCCAATAGTGCATCAACAGTACCACACTGGCAAACTTTGTAGTTAAAGCTATTATATAACTTTAAAACTATTATTATAACTTTGTTTATCGTTTTGTTGTTGGATGCAAGTACAGCAGTGTACGTAGCACTAATTTGAACATTTATGTAGTCCTGTTTTAAACTTACGTCTATTGTTTATATATGTATATTATACTAGCCGACCCGTGCCCACTTCGTTGGGCGTTATAATCCATTTCACATAAGAAGGGTACGGTGAAATTTGATATGTTCCAATACACTCTCACTATTTTCAGCAAATCAGACAAATATAAATGTTTTAAAATCACCAATTAATTTCTAAGGCAAATAATAATGCTTGATTAGATTGAATTGTTGACACGGCACGTCAGAGGGCGCAGGTTCAAATCCTGCTAGGTCGAAAATTTTGATAATTTTTATCTTTTTCCTTTTATCTTGTCACTCCTGAATAGTGTAGCTTTCTGTTAGCGAAAGAATTTTCATGATCGGATCAGTATTTGCGAAGATTACCCCGTATATACAAACAAAGTTATAAACTTTACCTCTTTATAATATTAGTATAGACTAGTATTATAGGCTGGTGAAAACTATTGTACATATTTTAAAATACTCCAAACTTTGTAACTATTTAGTTTTAAAAACCTGTCCAGTTGACCAGCTAGCACGAAATAACTGAAATGTAAAACTGAAACAATTTTAAATATAACGAAATTATTGTTTTAATAATAAACCATGCGTTTCTAGAAAATACTAAAAGTTTATTAATGACTAGATGACCCGGTGAACTTCGTATCACCTACCCATGTTGGTGAACAATATGGACAAAACAGTTTCTGAACGCACCTATAAATATTTGATAACCAATTAGTGACAATTTTTTTGACAAAAGACATCAAATGTTTCAGTTAGGAACATTTTGTATTGCAAAATTAAATTGTCGTTTTTACTATTTTCCGTTACTTCCACTTACATTTCAAGATGAAAATTAGCCAAATTGGCCCAGCCATTCTCGAGTTTTAGCGAGACTAACGAACAGCAATTGATTTTTATATTATATAAATAGATAATAGATTGCGATTTGTTTGCTTTGCTGATTCTTAATATTATTGTCTATTGACATTAAAATAAATAAATTTGCTAAAAGTTTGAACAAAGCGAATGCACAAAATGTTCTATTCAATGCAAAATAATGTATTTAAAAATTATTCCATAATTTTCTTGCAATTAAAAAAAAACATCAAAAATTATATTCTTAAAGTTCTCAATTTACTAAATACTCATCAAAAAAAATGTTTCTCAGCAACAAGCTCAAGTTATGAAGAAGGGGGAAGTAAGGTCGGGAGCAATGGCGAGGAAGATTTGTGGAGTGTCTGGGGTAGGCTCGTCAGTCATTGGGAGACGGAGTGGCGCCGCCGGAACCAGTATGTACGGGACCTAGTACGGCAGGGGGTCCCTCATCATTTCAGGGGCATCGTATGGCAGCTACTAGCGGGAGTCGATTCCTCCCCTGATAAGAAATTATACGCTTCGTATATTAAGGTAAGATTTTGAAACTGACTATTTAATGTTTGTTCTTCCTATATCAGAAAACGAGTCGTTCTGCTTACGAAGAGTTCAATTCCGTACACCTCAACCACCGAAATCGAACGGTTTTTTTTTTTTTTAGTAAACCAAATTTTAATCAAATTTAATTAATGGGCGTTAATCAAATTTTAAAGCTTTTGGAGTGATTTGAATGAGATTTAGATGTGTTATCAATGGATTTGATTAGGTTCAACTTAAGGACACTTCATTGTAATTCATTTTAGTCGGTTAAGAAAATATAAAAGTGTTTATTTATGATTTATTCATAAATGAATAAAGACAAAGCGTTGGTTCCTTCAGAGAGTTCTTTATCTAGTTGCATTAATAATAATAAATAAAGCCTTGTATAGAAATGTCATCAAGGCTTTCTTCTCTATCATCGACTGACTTGTAGTATTCCGTAACTAAGAAAAAATACTGATACGTTTAGTGGAAGCAGTCTACTTGTTTAGTAATTGTAACCGTAAGTCGACACAAATGGAAAAAATATCTGTCATTAGTAATTACAAACTTTGTGCGAGTGTCCTGGTAAATTCAGGAGTATGTCTTGCCAAGATTGAAACCCATAGAAAATTGTAAAAAATGCTTACAAGACTTTCTTGGTCATGTTAATGAGTCGCAAAATGGCATTAAGTATTAGATTTTTGGTACATAATAATTTTCTTAGACAAAAGTCAATTATGAAACAAAATTATACCTGCTTTGTTGCATCATTTCTTTGATATCTATAGTGAGAAATAAATTGTGAATAGTTCCGTTTTATGAAAAATTAACGAACTTGTAAAAAGATTACTTTTCGTACTCGACTTGTTGTTACTAACACAAAATTTGTGGAGATATCAACAAAGAACATATGCAAATAATTATTTTTCAGGCAACAGGCTTCCAGAAAAGAGAAGTTTTTTAATCACATTTAATAACTTAATCTTATTATTAACATTCAGTAATCTATATTTCAATAACTACTAGTCTATACTTCTATACTAATATTATAAAGAAGAAATATTTGATTATTTTGTTGTTTCTAATGGATAAACTCAATAAACACCGAGCTGATTTTAAAAATCGGTCACTAATAGAATGCTATGTTATCACTTAGTTACACAGGCTATATTTTAACGGGAGAAAACGGAACTGCGAAGGATGTGTAAGGCCGGTTGCAGACCGACAACTAAGCTATTTCGGAGCTAAACAAAGCCAGCTTAGCTAAACTAAGATAAACTAAAAATATGTCCCGCGCACACCAAGAACTAAACGAAAACTCAGTCAGTGTTGTGAAATTCAGTTCGTCGATCACCGAATATAATCAATGAAGAAAGTTTCGATGATGAATATATACGTTACACATAGAAAATGACAAATTATTGTTAAAAAAAAGACATTCTTGACCTTAGATATGTCATCACATTCAATCTCGGCACACAAGAAGGGGGTGCGGGGTAGGGGGGTGGAGCTTAGCTTAGTTCGTGTAGCTGCGCATTGGCATACACAACTAACTTAGCTTCGCATATTTTAGTTAGCTCACATAGCTTAGTTTGCATAGTTTGCAGTCTGCACGCAAGTAAGAAAAACTGCGAAAGCTATGCGAGCTAGACTAGACTAACTTAGCTTAGCTCTTGGTCTGCCACCCGCTTAATCCACGCGAACGAAACCGCCTTCCAAATATATTGATTTATAATTACCTATAGAGTTTTTTTATTTATATTATTTGTTTTTAGGCTAAATCAGCGTGCGAGAAGGTGATTCGTCGTGACATCGCTCGAACGTACCCTGAACACGATTTTTTTAAGGAAAAAGATGGTCTAGGCCAAGAATCCCTGTTCAATGTGATGAAGGCGTATTCGCTACACGACAGGGAAGTTGGTTACTGTCAAGGCTCTGGCTTTATCGTTGGACTGCTTTTAATGCAGGTGAGATTGTAATTTTTAAAATCATCATCTCTCTGCCCTTATCCCACTTATGTAGGATATAAGATTTGGCATGGTATATTTTACGACCGGCCGCCTGACATCAACCCTTCTTGGGAATTGGGACGTATTTATGTGAGAACAGGATCTGGGGTTAGGGATACCAGTGCCTCGGATTACGGGGAGGGGTGTGTGACACTAGCAGCTACAGCATTCCGCGGTCGCGTACCCGTAGCAGTTCCAACCAGATATCGGATAGATATCTAGTGGTCCCACCCTCTGGACTGTAATTTTTAAAATATTACACATTAATTTAGACCTCAAAGTTTATCGCTGTACTCAATATATACTTTCTTAATCCAATACAAGTGTGACTAGCCCGTTGGCGCAGTTTGTAGTGACCCTGCTTTCTGTACCGGGGGTTGTGGGTTCGATTCCCACCCTGAGTCTGGGTGTAATATACATATTTATTTATATATATATTTGATAAGTATGTTTATAAAAAAAATATGTATCTATACCAGTCGGCTGTTACCTATAACACAAGCATTAAGTTGCTTACTTTAGAAACAGAC